>JAJHZJ010000315.1:3668076-4868076 GCA_023548195.1 Bettongia penicillata ogilbyi | reverse complement strand
CTCTGTTCTAAGGGCCCTCCCAGTTCTGACAGCCAGTCAACATGTCTTGAAGAGCTTACTAAGTGCCCACATTCTATGCCTTAAAAGTCCTTCCTGGCTCTGACATCTACATTTCAAGGTCTATCTCGTGCTGATCTCATTACAGATAATAAACAGCTTTCATTTCTCTAGTGCTTAGAAGACTACTACAGGCTCTCCTTCCAACAGTTCTGGGAGGGAGGTGGTATGAACATGACCATCACCATTTTACAAGTGAGGAGGGGCCTTGTCCAGGTGCCCTGCCCACCTCTCCAAGTGGGGAAGGGCCATCAAACATCACTTAATCCAAAAGATCCCGCACAGGGCACCCACCCCACACACATTCCCTTCACATTTCCCCACCCCTTGCACAGGGTACCCCACCCCCCACACAAAGGGCACCCCACCCCCTGTGATCCCATCAGGGTTTGCTCCTCTGCTTAAAGGTTTTTTGGAGGGAGGGGGAGCTCACTCCCCTGGAGGTCAGCCAGTCCTTCTGGCCAGATGGCTGACAGATCAAGCTCCAAGTGGCCTCTGTGCAGTCTCCCCTCACCCCTTCACCCACAGCTCCTTGCTCTGCCCTCTGAGAAGCGTCCGGAGCTTAACCAAGGCTCCCACTCTTAGTCCAGCACATACAGTCCAGCCTTGGTCTCCAGTGTGACAGCGGAGGCTCTCAGCCTCGGACACATTGCACAACAGAGCTAGGGTCACACGATGACTCTGTGGCCGGGCCTCCCGCTTCTTCCACACTCAGAAAACAGGGTCCCTGAAAGGCGAGGAGGGAGATAACTGTGCCAAAGCCATGGGAAGGGACCAGCTGGGAAAGCAGGGCCTGCCAGACTGCTCTCCAGCCTGGTTCAGCTCTCAGCCCCTCCCAGATCCCCCCTGCCAGGCTGGGATATTCTTCCTGGGAGTGAAGGACTCTCCTTTCTAGAGTCACTTTAAATGATAACAATAAAAAAAAAATTGCTTTTTCAAACTTTCCGGTGGGTGATATTAATGCCATCAGCTATCTCCTGCTGACACAATGGGGTTATGGAGGGCTGGGGGAGACGGGAAATGGCACACGCAGACACTTTCAAAGCTGTCTGGCCCTGGCCAAGCATTGTGGGTAATGTTATGCAAATCAGTGTGCAGAAATACTACTTGAAAGACTCGGGTGGCTTTCTTCTACCACCCCTTTCTATCCTAAGTAGAACTGGGACAGGGGAAGTCAATCTGACCCGGGAAACTGTCCCACTATCATGGTGTGGCAGTAAGAACCACCAGCCCCTGGGTTCAAATCCTGACTCTGCTACTTCCTACCTGCCTGACTTTTGACAAGATACTTCCCCTTCTCTGAGTCTCAGTTTCCCCAAATGAGTGGATGGCTTCTAAGGTACTTTCTAGATCTGAATCCTTTGATCTACTATAGTATTCTGGAAGCCTATGAAATGGTCCTGGTTCAGAGTAACCACATGATAAGGCAAGGTCCTGTTACTTATTAGCTATGTAACCTTAGGAAAGTCAATTTCCCTGGACCTCACTTTTCTCATCTATCAAATCATAGAATTAAACTCAAAGGTCCAGGTCTAAATCTAAGATCCTGGGACCCAGAGGGGCCACTCTAGGACACATTTCTCTACGCCTGTCTATGAGATGCACGATGGCAAACACAGGCACCTACCCTAAGAGGTATCTCTGACTTCTCCCATTCCCTTTCCCCAGGCAGTTATACTGGAAGATGTGTGAGGTCAGAATTAATACATCCCCCTTTCTCAGATGAGGGAATGAAGACTGAGGGGTAGGAAGGAGCCTGCTGACGATCTCATAGGGTCATCTGGACCACTCAGAATGTTCTAAGTCACAGGATCCTGGAGCATTTCCTGTGTTTTGAGCAGTTTTGAAGACACAACTTGTAGACGCTTGTTGGCTCACCTGGAGATTTCTGGCCCCAAAGTCAATTACCACCACTGAGCCTTTGGCCAAAGAGCCCATGCAGTCAGGATATGTCCAGATGGAGGCTTCTCAATTAGTGAGCTCATAATTAAGATGATCACCATGATGGAAGGGGCTTCATTCAGCAGGCACCTTGTCCAACCCGTCCCCAAGCTGTGAGCATATGTACCGAGAGGACATTAGCTGCCACTGACAGGGAACTCAATATCTTCTGAAGTCCATTTCACTTTGGGTGGCTGTAACTCTTAGAAAACATCCTACCCTGGTCCGAAATCTGCCTCTCTGCCACCCACTTTCCCTCTATGCACCTCACTTTGCCTTCTGGGGCTAAGTAGAACAAAGCTGATCTCTCCTCCCACATGGAAAACCTTCAGCTGCTTGAAGAAAGACATTGCGTTCCCTGTGAATGTTCTCTTCCCCTGGTTTCTTTGATGGCCCTTGGCATGGCTTGGTCTCCTGTCCCCTTCCCACCCCGGACAACCTTTTCTGAGCTCTCCAGCTGGCCAATGGCTCTCCTAAAATACTGTAGCCCAGATGTCACCAGATGTGGTGTGAGCAGCATGGAGAACAGAGGGGCTGTCATGCTGCTTCATCCTGGACTTCAAAGACCATCTTGGCCTTCCTGCTACAATCTCAGACCACTCATCCCAGAGCTCTTTGCTCCTTCTCTATGTCTTGCTTTCTTCCCTAGATCCCCACTTGGATCATTAGCTCTGGCCAGGCCCATCTCCTCCCTGACCTTCACTATCTGGAATATCCTCTTCCTTTCCTGTCTGCCCCTCCAGGCTAGCTCAGGCACCCTCTCTCCTTGAAATCCTTCCCTGGCCAGCCTCATCCTCTAGCCACCAGCCATTTCCCCTGGTTCTGATCCAAGAGCCAGGAGCATACAATGTTTATTTATTTGGTTTTTGGGTCTGTATCTGAGCTTCCATTGCCTGGAGGGGGGTTCCCAGTGTAGAAATCCCCTCCATTAATGCAAACCAGCGGCATCATTTTAGAGTTGTTCAAGGAGACTGTGAATCTCTGACTTAATAGAGGGGAAAATGAAAACAGGCCCCAGGGTCAGGGAACTTGGGTTCAAATCCCATCTTGGACACTAACTAGCTGTGTGGCTATGGGCAAGTCACTTAACCTCCTGAGGCCTCAGTTTCTTCACTGGTAAAATGAAGAGTATCCTTGCAGATCCATAGTCACTGAGTCAGCAGACACAGGACGTGAGCCAGGTCTTCCCGATTTGACACTAGCCCCTCTAACCACTAGAACACACTGCCTGATTTTTAATGACACGGTTCCCATTCCTGCTGACACTTGGAAGTTTAATCAAGCCAAGTCAACAAGCATCTATTACATCTTTATTATGTGCCAGGCATGGTGCTAAGCTCTGGGGCTACAAATTTAATAAGGAAAATGAATGAAAGTCTCTTCCCCAAGAGCTTTTGTTCTAATAAGGGAAAAGACAAGCCATAAAAGAAAGCTGAAGGCAGGGAGAGAGGGCAGGGTGGACTTCTGGAGAGATGCCTGAAGAGTTAGGAATGAAGGGGTGAACAAGAGTCCTTTCCTGAAAAGGAAGGTACTGAAAGGAAGGAACCTATCAGAGGAAGGGGCACAGGGCAAAAGACCTTCCAGGGAAAGTATACAAAGTGCCTGGGGAGATGGGGGATGGCAGAATTAATGCCCCCCTTTCACAGATGAGGGAACTGAGGCTCAAAGGTGGGAAGGGGCCCATTGATGATCACATACTGGCCTCCCTGTTTCAGGCAAATGATGAGAATAGCCTGCATTTCAGAGAGGCAGGCCAGCCCTGAGCCTTCGAGCACCCCTAGGAAGGAGGAGCTTACTGGCCCCTTTGCACTGGCTGTGAGGAGGCCGAGTCTCTAAGCAGCATAGTGATTCATCCAAGAATAGAGCTTAGGGTCAGAACCAGCTTCTTCTTAGGCCCTGCTCACTTTAAAGTGAACCCCTCTGTGGGATCCACTCCAGCAGGCATCCCTTAAATACTTACTATGTGAAGAGGCCAGGGCTCGGTGCTAGAGGACAGGCAAAAGACACAGGGTACCACGATCATTGGAATAAAGAAATGCCCTTAGAATCCAAGGATGTCAGAGCTGGAAGGGCCCTAAGAATCCAGAATGTCAGGCTGAGAGGGCCCTTAAAACTCAGAATGTCAGAGCTGGGAGTGAGATATATGTAGATGAAGAGGAGATAAGAACATACTAGAACTTGTTAAAGGGTCTAGGGATCTCTAAGGTAGAAGCAGTCATGCCTGGAGCAGAGATGGAAGGGTAGAGCCACAGACACTCTCTCTCTTCATGCATCTGAAGGGCTGTCACTTGGAAAAGGAAAGGGGCCTGTTCTGCCTGGCTTCACAGGGCAGAAATCAGAGCAGTGAGCACAAGTTACGGAGAGGCAGACATGGGGATGAGGCCCCAGTACTGATAACTCTACTAACACTTCCCATGTATTGGTCTCATCAGCCCTACTAGACAGGGAGCTCCCAGAGGGCTAGGACTGTGTCTCATTTCAGCAGAAGCTCTGACCTGGCCAATGTGGGAATCTGTTTCGTTTGAGGATACATGCTGGGAATAGGGATTTTTGTATTTCTTGTTTTCTAAGGAGCAAAGGGGAAGATGGAAAAGACTATGGACCTGAAAACAAAATAAATTTGTTTTTAAAAAATAAAATAAAGCTCCAGCCTTGGGAGCAGCAGAGACCTGGGGTCCAACGCTGAATCTGGCCCCTCTTAGCTAAGTGACCATGGGCCCTCTCTGAGCCTCAGTGTCCTTATCTATTAAATGGGTAATAAAATCAGTGGCATCTGCTTGGCAGGGCTAATATGAGGGTGAAATGAGCTGCCATGTATCAAGTCCACAGTGACCCTTAAAGCAGCTGTCAATGTGCTTGAGAATGATTTGTTGAACTGAGTGAAAGGTGAGTGATTACAGCTGTTATTAATATGTACAGTGATCCGTACACCTGAAATTGCTATGCAAACAGGAGCTAGTATGATGTCATTTTTTGACTCAACCTGTAACAGGGAGCTCCCAGTACAGAAACTCTGTCTACTAATGCAGATTAGTGTCTGCTCTCTTAGCCTAAGGGCAACTGTGTAGCCTGGAGTCAGGAAGACCCAAGTTCAAATCCAGCATCAGATACTTATTAGCTGTGTGACCCTGGGCTATTCACTTCACCTAGTTTACTTCAGTTTCCTCATCTGTAAAATGAGTTGGAGAAGGAAATGGCAAACCAGTCCAGTATCTTTGCAAAGAAAACTCCAAAGAGGGTCACAAAGAGTCACATATGACTGAAAAGAATAAAGAACAAGTTAGCCTAGTCTTAAAGAACTGCTGAGAAGTTCCATGACTTGCCCAAGGTCACACACAAATATATTTCGGAAGCAGGACTTCATTTCAGATCTTGCTGTCTCCAAAGCCAGCTGGCAGTTCATTACTCCATGATGTCTCTCATTACTGTCATAATTATGATTTTATTTTATATTGTATATTATTATAATTATGAATAGTATTATTATCTTCTCATTTTCCACTAGAGCCCAGGACTGTGCCTAGCACATATCTGCCACTTAATAAATACCCGTTGAATTGAATTGAGAGAGGCAGGGTGGCAGAGTGGATAGAACACTAGACTTGGGGCCAGGAAACCAATGGATCCAGCGACTAAGCTGTGTGAACCTGGACGGATCACTGCACCTCTCTAAGACTCAGTCATCTCATTTGTAAAATGGAATAGATGGTCTCTAAGGGTCCCTGCAGCTCTGAATCTGTAAGGCTAAGAATGGAAAAATACTGAATGAGTGCTTGGTATTTGAAGCGAAAGAGATTTACAAATGTTGAAAACAGGATTGCCAACTTGCCTCTAGAAAACCAGCTCTGGTCTCAGAGAGTTAAGGCAGGACCTCATAACCCAGCTTCCTTCTGGGGCTCTTGACAGATTTGGTGTAATGGAAAGAGTCCTGCTCGGGAGTTTGGAATCAAAGACCCTGAGTTCAAATGTCAAACCATCTGTGTGACCCTAGAAAAGGTACATGAACTTTCTGTTCCCCAGTACCTTCATCTATGTGTATGAGCAGGACGCCAGATGAGATGATCTGCAACAACTCTGCCACCTGGCATCCAATGAACCCCAAGGAAAAGAAATGGAGATGAGGGACAACATAGACTATGGCAACATAGACTCAGACGCAAGAATTTGGGTGTCCCACCCCTGCTGTGCCCTGGCCATGGGATCCCAGACATATCTCTTCCCATTTGGACACCCCATGTTCTATAGTAGCATCTAGTTCTGATGATCTAAGTCGTATGTCCCTCTATCTCTGATGTTCTAGGATACAAGGTCCCTTCCACCTTGGACAGTCTAGGTTCGGTTCTAAGGTCCCTTCTGAAACAGTCATTTTAGATTCAGTCCTAAGCCCCTTCTAATCATGATGCTCTAGGTTCTATGTTCTAAGTGAAGTCCCTTCCAACAAAGACACTCTAGGCTCTGTTGTAAAGTCCCTTCTAACCTTGATGCTATAGGTTCTATGTTCTAGATAAGGTACCTTCCAACTCAGACACTCTAAACCCTACGTCCTAATATCCCATCTAACTCTGACATTCTAGGTTCTATGTTCTAAGGCCCCATATAATCCTGATGCTCTGAGTTCTATGTTCTAGGTGAAGTCCCTTCCAGCTCAGACACTCTAATCTCTACATCCTAAGGTCCCTTTCAGCTAACTCTCAGATTTTTGTTCTATGATCTCTTTCAGCTGATACTCTCAGTTCAATGTTCTAAGGTTCTTCCTACGACTGGTGCTCTGGGTTCTACTTTTTAGGGTCCCTTCTTGCTGACATTATAGAGCCATTTATTCTACCTTCTAAAGTCTAGGGTCTCTTCTAGCTCTGATGCTTTATTCTACCTTCTAAAGTCTAGGGTCCATATTCTAAAGTCTCTTGTAGCTCTAAAAGTCTGAGACTTTTAATTAATATACTTTAGCTTTTTTATAAAAAAGAAAAGAAAGAAAGAAAAAGCATTTGCTGTTCCACTCCCCTCCCCTACAGTGAGCTATGAAGAATTATTCCCATGTAACAGACATGCTGACCTCTGGGATGTGTCTAATTGGAACTCGATGTTCTTTCCACAGATGACAGAACCCGAGAGCTGAGGAGCTAGTCCAATTCCCCATTTAAGTTTTATAGTCTCCCTGACAGGCAAGTCACCCAGTCCTTTCTTGGAATGTCCAGTGGCAGGGAGCTCACTACCTCCCAAGATGGCCCTTTCAGCAGCTGAGCAATACCAAATGTTGGAAAGAGCTTCCTTACTGTGAAGTGCACACAATGGCCTTTCAGAGAGTGGACAAGAGGGAGAGGTACAAGATTTTTAAGCTAATGCTTTCTTCATTCTGGGCCTCTTAGGTAAAATGAGGAAGTTGAAATATAAAAGCAGAGAATTAAAAATGTAAAAAAAAAGAAAAAGAAAACTGAACCCAGTGTAATTATGATAACCAAGCCTGACCCCAGAAAAAGAGTTGAAAAAAATGCCCCTTCCTTCCATTTCTGCAAAGGTGAGAAACCCATTCTCAGTCTCTGTTGAAGTACTGAGGGACCCTGGTTGGAGGCCACAACGGCATTTCACTTCCTACCCCTTGGCCTCCTCCATCAGGCCCTCAATCCCCTAGTTTCCCCTCCCCTACTTCTCTTCAGCTCGCCTTTGGGTGTCTTCCCTCATTCGGCCGTAAGATTCTGGATGGCGGGGACAATCTTTTTTCCATATTTGTACCCTCTGAACTTCACACAATGCCTGGCACAAAGCAGACAGTAAATGAATGTGATTGACTGACTGCATGTCCTGTCACACTCAGTAGATGTGCTGCTCAATTTTTCTCTTTCTTGTTCTTTGTTTCAAGAAAAGGCTTACTGAGGAGAGGATGAGGGAGAAAGAGACTTGGAAAGTAATATGAGGAGAAAATAAAAGATAGCAATACATTTTTAAAATGAAAAAGCACACTGTAAAAAGTTTGTGGGTTTTTTTTAAGTGGGAGGGGTACACAGGAATCTGATCTGGCAACCTCTGTTCCATATTCTAAAGGCCCTTCAGCTCTGACCTTCTGTGTTCTAAAGGCCCTTCAGCTCTGACCTCCTGTGTTCTAAAGGCCCTTCAGCTCTGACATCCTGGGTTCTAAAGGCCCTTCAGCTCTGACATCCTGGGTTCTAAGGGCCCTCCCAGCTCTGACCTCCTGTGTTCTAAAGGCCCTTCCAGCTTTGACATCCTGGGTTCTAAGGATCTTCCCAGCTCTGACATCTTGGGTTCTAAGGGCCCTCCCACCTCTGCCATCTTGTGTTCTAAGGGCCCTCCCAGCTCTGACCTCCTGTGTTCTAAAGGCCCTTCAGCTCTGACATCCTGGGTTCTAAAGGCCCTTCAGCTCTGACATCCTGGGTTCTAAAGGCCCTTCAGCTCTGACATCCTGGGTTCTAAAGGCCCTTCAGCTCTGACATCCTGGGTTCTAAAGGCCCTCCCAGCTCTGCCATCTTGTGTTCTAAGGGCCCTCCCAGCTCTGACATCCTGTGTTCTAAAGGCCCTCCCAGCTCTGACATCCTGTGTTCTAAAGGCCCTTCCAGCTCTGACATCCTGTGTTCTAAAGGCTCTTCCAGCTCTGACATCCTGGGTTCTAAGAGTTCTCCCAGCTCTGACCTCCTGAGTTCTAAAGACCCTTCAGCTCTGACATCCTGGGTTCTAAAGGCCCTTCCAGCTCTGACATCCTGGGTTCTAAGAGTTCTCCCAGCTCTGACCTCCTGAGTTCTAAAGGCCCTTCAGCTCTTACATCCTGGGTTCTAAAGGCCCTTCAGCTCTGACATCCTGGGTTCTAAAGGCCCTTCAGCTCTGACATCCTGGGTTCTAAGGGCCCTCCCAGCTCTGACCTCCTGTGTTCTAAAGGCCCTTCCAGCTTTGACATCCTGGGTTCTAAGGATCTTCCCAGCTCTGACATCCTGGGTTCTAAGGGCCCTCCCAGCTCTGTCATCTTGTGTTCTAAAGGCCCTTCAGCTCTGACATCCTGTGTTCTAAAGGCCCTTCAGCTCTGACATCCTGGGTTCTAAGGGCCCTCCCAGCTCTGACCTCTTGTGTTCTAAAGGCCCTCCAGCTCTGACATCCTGGGTTCTAAGGGTTCTCCCAGCTCTGATATCCTGGGTTCTAAGGCCCTCTCAGCTCTGACATCCTATGCTCTAAGGGCCCTTGCCCCTAAGTTTTGTCCAGGTAAACAAATCCAGCTATATTAATTAATTGTTTTATAAAGTGAATTCCAGGTCCTTACAGTGTTATCCACAATGTCCATATTATCATTCTCCCCATTTTCCCGACAAGAAAGCTGATGATCCTGGAGGTAGTGAAATGCTTGTGGTCCCACTGCTACAAGTATTTAAGGTAGGATTCAAACACAGCTTTTCCCAGACTCCAAGTCCAACACCATCCCCTAGACCCTGAGATCTATCCAAATTAAACCCACTTTTTTTTTTTACCAATTGGGCCATCCTGAGTTATGAAACCCATAGGGTCGTGATGGAACATGGAAGCATGAAAATTGGCTACTCACCACCGTGGGCCAAGTCATTGCCCTCTGCAGGAGTGGAGGGTTGAGAAGGAAGGATGAGAGAAGGAAGAGGCCCCTAGCCTTCTCTCCTCATCCTATGAGGTCCATGGCTAACGCCATTGGCAGGTGCTTTGCCTTTCTGTCCATCCCCTAACCCTCCATCATCTTCAGTGTCCTCCTGGGGGCCTGGGGAGGTTATCTGTCCTCATCTCCGTTCTTCCTGCCAACACTACTCAGCACCAGAGCCATCCACAGTGAGCAGCTTTCATCAGCCCCTGCATCCACAGGAGCCCCCAGCTCAGTGCTTGTTAACACACAGAAGCCTTGGCCAGACCCGGAGCCCAATCAATATTGCCATTAATGGACCCTCTGGAATTAATGCGCTTTAACCTGCGCCACCCTGACATATCCCTCTCCGCTCACCGCGTGGCCACAGGCAGAATGCCAATGTTTGCTTCTTCTGTCTTTATTGTATAAGAAAAAGACGGTTTGTTCTTGCAGCCACAGCATCTGGGTTCAAATTCTGGTTCTGCCACTTATCTCTGTGGCTGGGGCAAATGATGCAGCCTCTAGGTGCCTCAATTTACCCAACTGTCAAAGGAGGGAATTAGATGGGATAATCTCTAAGGCTCCTGCCAGCTCTAGAGCTTATGACCCTAAATTCCTCCTGCTTCCTCCTTCTGGAGTAAGGCATCTAGATCACTGACTATCAGACCCCAGAGAGTACTGAGAGACCATCCATTCCTAGGGTACTTAAAACATGGAAGGACAGAGACCTTAGAACAGAGAATGTCAGAGTTGAGAAAAACCTCAAAACAGAGAATACCAGAACCAGGAGGGGGTCTTAGAACACAGACTGTCAGGACCCTTAAAACAAAGAATGTCAGAGCTGGGAGGGCCCTTAGAACACAGAATATCAGAGCTGGGAGGGCCCTTAGAACACAAGATGTCAGAGCTGGGGTAAAAGGGTCTGCCTTTAGAACAGAGAATGTCGAGCCTGGGAAGGCCCTTAGAACAGAAATATACAAAGAACTTTAGAACACAGAATGTTCATCATGTCCCACCCTCTCATTTTATGAATGAGTAAGGCCAAGAGAATGGAGATAATTTGCCCAAGACTGAATAGTAAATCACTGGACAGGGTGGGGAGTAGACCCCAGATCTCTTGACTCTCCACTCAGTTTTTCGGACAGAGAGAATGCAAATCCCTGGGGTGACCTCTTTAGAACATGAGTTCTAAGGTCTCCCAGGTAACCTTGGCTGATGGCCCAAAGATCATGGATTTAAATTTGGAAGGGATATTCCAGGGCACAAGTCTCTCAACTGGCAGCTGAGGAAACTGAGGCCAAGAGAAATTAAAATCTCTTGCCCAAAAATCACACAGAAAGGAGAGTGAAAGAGGCAGGCAGCATTTGAACCCACATCCTACAACATGAACCAGCCCTCTCTTCCCCACACCATACCACCTTCTAGGGGCAGGGGATGTCTTTAGTACATCCCCTGAATGGGGATGGAAAATATTCACCATATAATATATGGTGAATAGAATGGAAAATATTCACCATATAAGACAGAGACATACATCCCATCCCTGGACTGACCCATCCAGAACAGCAGGCAGGCAGGCTGAGGTTGAAGCGGGGTAAGTAGCAGAAAGAGCGATGTCCTGGGGAGCAAGGGAACTGAATTCCAATCCTGCTATGTGACTCAGGCCAAGTGCCTTCTCTCTGAGCCCTGGCCTTCCCATCTCTACAATGGGAGGGTAAGGCTCCAGGACCTCTGTCGGGTCTTCCAACTCTGACAAGGGAAGAAGGTGGCAGACACACAGAGGAAGGAAGTAGAACAACAGGGCAAATGGAGACATACAGTTTTTTGAAATAAATGATGGAGAAATTATGTGCTTAAAAGGTTTTGGGTTTTTTTCTTTATTTTTTTCAGTGGGAGTAGGGCAGGAAAGAGAAAAAATAAATTTTTAAAAAAGGATGACCCCTTTGGATGCCCTAAACTGAACCTAGGAGTCTCTTTCAAGGGCCATGAGGAGGATTCAGGGAAGTTCGGATGGAGACACATACACACTTTCACACACACACACATACACATACACACACACATACACACACACATACCCTCATGTACCTCTACACACACACATATACACACATACCCTCACGTACCTCTACACATACACACACACATTCACACACACACACATTCACACACACATACACATACATACACACATACACACACATACCCTCACGTACCTCTACACATACACACATACACACTTTCACACACACACACATACACATACACACACACATACATACACACATACCCTCATGTACCTCTACACATATACACACACATTCACACACACACACACACATACACACACACATACCCTCATGTACCTCTACACACACACATATACACACATACCCTCACGTACCTCTACACATACACACACACATTCACACACACACACATTCACACACACATACACGTACATACATACATACACATACATACACACATACCCTCACGTACCTCTACACACACACATACACACACATGCATACACCCTTCCTTCTAGAACATATGCTCATCTGATCACACCCACATCCACATCCGCCCATATTCCCCACTCCCTACCCCCTCAGTCACACTTCCTTCTACCACCCCCCCAATCCAAGCCTTCCTGAAGGCGCTCAGGGAGCCAGGCTGGGTGAAAGGCATCATCTGCTATTAATTATTGATTTGTACTATTGCTCCAGAATCCATTAGCCAGTGGGATGGGACAAAAAGCTCTGGGGCACTGCCAGGGCCATGGAGGTGTTTGCTTTAGTGAGGATGGGGCATAAATGAAGAAAAGAGGGGTGGGCACATGATAGTCGGGTGTCCTGGGGAAGGGAGAAGATGCACTTAGGCACAGGAGCTATCAGGGTTTGGGGAGAGGGGAGCGAGGCCTTGCCCCAAACCTGGAATCTTCCCAAATCTTATGCCTGCTCAACACCTAGGGCAACAAGACTAGTGCCTATGGGCACCAGGAGAGGTCTAGGAGTCCCAGAAATGAACAGGAAACTAGCTTATAGGCCCTACCCCATTTGTGCCAGGCTCTGCTTGGCAGCGGTTGGGGTCTATTCCTTCACCGTTTGGTCTTTGCTGCCTTTTCCACCCCAAGGCTCAAATCAGAAATCCCTAACAGGGTTAAGGAAAGAGAGAAGCTCATCTAGGGGTCCTGAGGCCCCCACACCACCAAAATGCAACAGCTCAGTGCATGGTGCCTCATCTCTAATGTCAGTCTGTGAGGACCTGGCCTTCCAACAATCCCTGGAATCGTGAACTTTTTGGTCTGGGAAGACATTAGCAATCATCTGGCCAAACCTCCTTGTCTTACAAATGGGGAAACTGAGGACTTGGATCTAAAGAGTCACTAATCAGAAGGCACTAAAAAGTCCTTAGTAATTATCTAGTCCAACTCTCTCATTTCACATCTTGTGGATGGGGAGATGATAAACACAATAACAGTGGCTTTGGGGTTGACAAGGTAATTTAAACATGCTGTATAATCTCACTTTAGATTCGCAGCAAGCCGGAGGAGCTATTACTGTATCCCATTTTACAGATGAGAAAATGAAGGCAGGGAGAGGTTAAGGAATTTGGGCCCATAGATGGTAAGTGTCTAAGAAGGGATGTGAATTAGAGGCCTCCTGACTCCAAAGTCCATTCACTAATTCACCAGCTGGACACACAAGACTAGAAAGCAGGAAAGAGGCAGAGAAATCAAACGTCTCTAAGGTCAAGCTGGTGGTGACGAGCCCTGGAGGGCAAGACCCGGGCCCACTTCTTTCTTTTCCCATGTGGCTTCACTAAAGGGACGGTGCTTAGAAGCGGCATTAGAGCACAGAAGGTCTGAGCTGGAACGTACCTTAGAACCCAGAATGTCAGACAAGGAAGGGTCTTAGAATTCAGAATGTCCAAGCTAAGACAACTTTAGAATACTGAATGTCAGCACTAGGAGGGCCCTAAGAACCCAGAGTATCAGACTAAGAGGGATCCTAGAACCAAGAATGTCAGAGCTAGAAGATACCTTAGAACTCAGAATGTCAGAGCTAGAAGATACTTTAGAACTCAGAATGTCAGACTAAGAGGGATCTTAGAACCAAGAATGTCAGAGCTAAGAGAGCCTTAGAACATAGAATGTCAGAACTAGGAGGCCTCTTAGAACGCAGAGTGTCAGGTCAGGAAGGGCCTTTAGAACAGAGAACCTCACTTGCACACCGTACTGTACTTTTTCTCTTAGAAAAAAAATGAAAAGGACGGAACCTTGAACAAATAATAAAAGACTAGTAACGACAAATATCTATCATTCATATAACATTTTATGGTTTACAAGAGGGGGAGACACCCCAGAGCAGTTCACTTGGTGCAGGACTGTCATTTTACAGCTAGGGAAACTGAGGTGAAAAGAGGGGAAAGATTTGGTGTACAGTCACAGGTTGGGTCGACGAGAGCGCTGAGAGAAGAACCATGGCCCCCTGACACCTCTGCCACCACCCCAGACAGATGGCACCGAGGGGAGTGAGAGCAGCCTGGACCCCTGCTCCTCAAACCCATCCATCTGCTCCCCAAAAAACCATGGCTCCCATATTCTCTGCCTCTGTCTCCCCCCTTGCGGGGTGCTCCCCTCAAGTGACAAGGGCCAGCTGGGGCCCCCATCCTCTCCTTCCCCTCCTCCTCCACCTTTCCCCCTGGCCGCCTCTCTCTGCCTCTGGCTAAACAGAGATCAGAAATGTTAGATCTTTCTTAACATCTCCTGCCAGAGCTGTCAGAGGCCCTCTCTAGAGTCCCCCACGCTCTCTGTTATGTAAACACGGCACACTCGCTGTCAGAGATTAAAAAAAAAGAGAGAGAGGCTCATTTCCACATAAAAGCGGCCTGTGTGCTCGTGGGCCCCGGTGGCATGTCGGGAAGGCTGCAGGTTAAACTTCGCCATAAAGGCAGAGAGCAGTGGGCTCTGCTCCCAGCCCTCCCCATTTGGCTTTTTTTCTAATCTGGTCTAAAGATTGTTTGTCTTTCTGACAATTAAATTCAGGGCGAGGGGAGGAAAGGAGACCTCGACTTGGAAAGAAGAAATGGGGCCTTTGCCACCTCCATCCCTTAGAGATGCCACTCAAGGTGCCCGAGGGCACAGGCATTGAGAAGGGATGAAGAAGCAACTGTCTGACAGGGGCAGCAGGTGAGCTGAGAAAAGAGATGTGGAGGTGCCTGGGTAGACAAGGAAGAGGTAGGGGAAATGCCCACCATGTCAACTAGATTCAGAGAACATAGGATGTCAGAGCTAGGAGGGCCCTTAGAACACAAGAGCTGGGAGAGCCCTTAGAACACAGGATGTCAGAGCTGGGAGAGCCCTTAGAACACAGAGTTGGGAAAGTCCTTAGAACACAGAATGTCAGAGCTGGGAGGGTCCTTAGGACACAGAATGTCAGAGCTGGGAGGGTCCTTAGAACACAGAACGTCAGAGCTGGGAGGGTCCTTAGAACACAGAATGTCAGAGCTGGGAGGGAGCTTAAAACACAGAATGTCAGAGCTGGGAGGGTCCTTAGAACACAGAACGTCAGACCTGGGAGGGAGCTTAGAATAGTGGTATCGTTAAAAGACCCAGATTTCGAATCACAGGACCTGGGGTCAAGGCTACTAATTAGTTCCCTAATTTATACAAGGGATGGGGGATGGGTGAAATGCCCTCTGAAGTCTCTTCATGCTCTAAATCTGCAGTGGGGAAAGCTCTGAGCCTGGAGTCAGGAAGTTGCCTCATACATATACTAACTGTGTGACCCTAGGCAAGTCACTTAGCCTTGTCTGCCTCAGTTTCCTCGTGGAAAATGCAGTTAATAATAGCACCTGCCTCCCAGTGTTGTTGGGAGAATAAAATAGGTTACCTTTTGTAAGGTACTTTGCAAATCTTAAAGTCCTATGTCAGTACTAGCTATTACTGTTGTAGCTACTTCTATATGACTGAAGACAAATCTCCTTCCCTCTCTGGGTCTCCTTTTCTTCTACTGTAAAATGAAGGGTTTGGGCTAGGAGATTTCTAAAGTCCTAAGTTCTTAATCCCATCCGTGATCCTCTGAACACAGAGCCTCCTTGAATGTCAGATCTGGGAGGAATTTCATCATTAGTAGAGAGTTCATTAATCACGTTAGCTGAGTGTCACCTTCTAAGGCACACGAAGCGCCTTATTTGGTCCTCATAACAGACCTATGGGGCAGGAAGGGAATTCGAGGATTACAATGCCCATTTTATAGAAAAGGAAACTGAGGCTAACTGACTTACAAAGGTTGTGTTGGAACTGGGCCCAAACCCAGGTCTCTCTTGATTCCATGTCCAACACTCTCCACTACACCATGCTGCTTTAGGACACAAGTCAGAACTTAGAAATGTGGAATGTCAGAGCTGAGAGGGCCCTTTGAATCCAGGATGTCAGAGATAGGTGGGGGGCCCTTAGAACCCAGGATGTCAGAGCTGGGAGGGCTCTTAGAACCCAGGCTGTTAGCGCTGCAAGGGCCCTCAGAACCCAGAATGTTAATACTAGGAGGGCCCTTAGGACACAGTGTCAGATTTGAAAGGGCCCAGAGATCATTTTTATTTTATAGATGGGGAAACTGAGGAGCAGAGGGGAGGCAGTGCTCAAGGTCATGCAGCTGATAGCTAGAGGGAGCCAGCTTGAAGCCCAGGGCTCCTTCCTCCCAAGGCAGGGCTCCTTCTGCTGCCTCTCTGTTCTCGTTTACATTTCCCAGGTGGCTGTTACACTCAGCCTTTGCCTCCGGTGGAACCTTGGCCTCCGTTCCTTTCTTTCTTCCTTTCTTTTTTCTTCCGTCTCTATCTCTCTCCTGCCCTAGAGCTGAGACAGCTACTTGCCAATCAATCCCACCCACCGCTCAGCCCTGGCTCTCCATGAATTAGAAACAGCAAACTGCTTTGTCTATGAACTTGCCCCAGTCCCTTCAAATGTTGTGCCCAGAGCTCATCATGACACTGCACATGGAATCCATGGGCTGGGACTTAGAACACAGAACACAGAATTTCCAGGCTGGGAGAGACCTTAGAACACAGAATATCATGCCTCGGAGGGACCTTAAAACACAGATTGTCCAGGCTAGGAGGAACCTTAGATTGAAGAGAAGTTTAGAGATAATTAAATCCAGAGGTTCTCAATCTTTCATGTCCTGAGTCCCTCTGTCAGTCTGGAAAATGTGTGACATAAAATTTCATCAGATTACAACAGAAACCAAAGGTGAGGGAAAAGAAGGACGGAATCTTCTTCCCATTCGAGTTCCCAGACGTCTGATGTAGTCTAACCCTTTGATTTGACATATAAGGGTACAGACTGGTCCATTCCTGTCTCAGGATCAGCTCCTGATCCCCATCCTCTTGTCCCAAAATTCCCTAAGTACCTCATGTCGGCTTCCAGCCACCTTCGAATGAACCTAGACACTCGTTTGTGTGATGTTAGGGAAACTTCACTGACTCAGAGACGGAGTCAGGCCACACACATCTCCTGCCCCCTGGTTTTACAGAGAGGGAGAGAGGGAGACTCAAGGAAGGGAAGGCTCATTCAGGTTAGTCGGCAGAGCCAAGCCTAGCACCCAGCTCTCTTGACCCTCAGATCAGACTCTGTCCATTCTATCAAAAAAATCACTTTCCTATTCCCTTCTGTAGGGTGCGGTGTTTTCCACCTGCACAATGGAAACGAGACTGTCTGTGTCCCTAGGCTGCTGGAAGTATTGAATGGGAGTTTCTGAATGAACCCTAAAGACTCTAAGGGCACTGAGGTCCAAACAAGGGGAGACATGACCGCTTCACACCCCAAAACAAGTCAGAGGAAGAGCCATAGCTAGGATCATGAGATTGAAAACTACATGAACCCTCAGGGAACCTGTGATCTAGAGATTTCTAATACAAGGTGTGTGACCTTGGTCTTGTAACCAAGCCCGGTAACTGGATTCCAACAGAACTAGCTTCCTTTGTAATCAGATGTATTAAATCTTATGCATTTAAAAGCCATTCCAAGAAGGTGCTCATCCGCTTCAGCAAACTCACTGCCAAAGGGCCCAGGACACAAAAAAACGATGAAAAAATTAAGAACCCCAACCTGGTCCAACCCCCTTAATTTACAGATGGGGCCATAAGAGTTTCAGTTCATACCAGCCAGGGAGCCAATAGCTTGACTGGGATTAAAACCGGTCTCCCAGCTCCCTGGACAGGGCCGCAAGCCCACAAAAAAGAAGCAATCCAAATCACACAAACTCCTCTGTCGGCCAAAACTGGGTGGCTAAGCTCTCCTCCTCCTCCATCTGCTGCCAGACAGGGGCATGGTGACAGGTGTCTCCCCCCAAAAAGAGCTGGCCTGGGCAGAGCCGAGAGGCAGGAAAGGAGGCACATCAGAACGGGAGGGCAGCAGGGAGCTTCGCCAATCTGATGCAGACAGTATTAACGGGTACACGTTATTGCCATGCTGAGATCTCCCTAGCTTTATCAGGTTGGGCACACGAATCCTTATCTCACCTTGATGCCAGCCACCTTGCTGGCTTTTGGGATTGATAAGAGCTCTCTGGCAGTGCCATCTCCTGTGCCCCCAGCCTAGCCCACCGCCTCCACCTGGGGGCTCCCATGCTGAGCTCAATAATTGGCACACAGGGCACTGAGGGGGGCTGCCAGAGTCTATCAGCTGGGGATCCCCCGTCGGGTCCAAAGATGTGGGATCCAGCAGGGGAGAGGGTCCTCAGGGGTCCTCCTGAAGTGCAGCAGAATTAGTAGGAGGAAGTAGCTGATAGAACACATTGAAGCCCGCTTGAGATGGAAAGGAGGCAGAGATGGGAACTCCTGGCCAGTCCTGGGAGACCTGCCACCCAGCCCGGGGGCTGCTTCTGGGCACCACGCCTGGCTCTCCTGCGTCTACTTGTCTGCTCTGGCTCGGCCACCTGGCTCCTCGGCGCCCCAGCTGGATGCCTGCCACCAAGGCAGGGTGGGTGGTGGTTTGGGCAGCACTGGGAGAAGGAAGAAAGAGGGAGGGGCCCAGGGAGATAGTCCTGTGCAGAGGGAAAGCCCCAGCACAGATAACATTTTCATCACGCTTTAAAGTCTGCAAAATGCTTTACGCAAATTATTTTATGTGACAAGATCCTGGGGTCTGGTAGTGGCTCCCCTCCAGATTCACTGTGCCAACTCACTTCCCTTCACTGGGCACAGCCTCCTCATCTACGAAATGAAGAAACTTCCAACTCTAACATCCTATAGCCCAAGACCCTCCCGGCCCTAAAATTCCTCTCTCTTTATAAGGGGTTCTTAACCTGTGAACTTGAATGTGAGAGAAAAAAAATTACATCCTTCCTTTCATTAATCTTTAGTTACCTTTGTAATCCTATGGATTTTATTTTATGCATTTAAAAACATGGTACTGAGTAGGAATTCTCAGGCTTCCCCAAAATGACTGATTTATGACAAAACAGATTGAGTCCTTGTTCTTTATTCTCATCCAACCCTTCCCTTTACAGCTGAAGAAACTGAGGTCCAGAGAAGGAAGAGGGGGAAGACTTTAGAACCAAGTTCCAACCCTCTATCACTGATAACAAATTCACGTCATTACCCCAGGCCTCAGTTTCCGCATCCAGCAGTTTCAGGCTGACTTCATAGGGGAGTCAGCCATATTAACAGCATTTTGTCGGCCAAGTTGCTCGAGTCCCTCCGAGGACAAATGGTCAACAAGCGCTGAGCACGGGCGTTAGAAAAACTTGAACATATTATACCCAGGAAATCCCCACGGCCAGTCACACAGCAGCTTTCCCATTTCCTTTGAGTCTGAGATAGAAATCACCCAGGGGGTTAGAGTTTTGCACCCTGCCCTAGCCTGCTCTCGAGGAATGAACTGTTACTGGAATGAGTCGGCATGAGAAACACCGAGGCTAGAGAAAGGGGTCTCGGGAAACAGGACTGCAGCGAGCCAGGGAATTCCACTATGGGGTGGCATCCAGGAGGTGACCTTGGGGGACAGACGAGTAATATTTATAAAAATAGAAACAAAAATTTAAAGCACAGGAAGTAAGGGAACTGGGCGTGATATACGAAGGACTTCCCCCGTGGAAACCCCTTCCAATTCAGGATTCAGGATCGATTCTTCCTCATTTATAGTCGAGAGCTGGGGTCAGGGAGGAGAAGGAGGAAGGACTGAAACCTTAAGGTGCCCAAAGGCAGACAGCATCAGAGGCAAGATCTGAATCCAAGCTAAGCCCTCCACCACATAGCCTGCCAATAATTACCATCACCTAACACTTTTTAAAAATGTTTACAAAGCACTTTTCTCACAGCCCCTTCAGGCAGTGTATGCAAAGATTGTCAGCTTCATTTTACAGATGAGTAGACTGAGGTTCAGAGATGGGGGAGCGGTAATTTGCCCACGGTCGGGTGTACAGGAAAAAAAAAAAACAAGAAAAAAAGCCGAGTCTGATTTCAGCTCCAGTCTATTTTCACAGTAACAGGTCCACGTAGAAAGAAAGGAGTACATATCTATTGTCTTAGAGATATACCCCATTAGAGCCAATACCACATTCTCTGGAATCCCCATATGGGTGGCAAATTTCTTTCTTCTGGAAACAGCAAAAGATTAATTAGTGGGAGACAGGTCTGATGAGTATAGTAGAAATAGGATGGGGTAGAGACATGGAATTCCAAATGGCGTCCCAAGCACAGGATGGAGGATGGGTTGGGTTTTTTTTTTACAATTTGGGGTTTCAGAATCTAGCATGGTGAAGACTTTTCCTTAAAGAAGTTTGGGATGGTCCAATGAACCCCAGAGAGCTTGATAAAAACAGGTTTGCTATGTATTAGAATGACACAAAAGGGAAGTATTTTGAATGGCCCTCAGTTTCCCCATCTATAAAGTGAGGAAGGGGACTGGCAAGATGGTCTCTGAAATACACCATCATGTGTTTTGTAAGGGCTCTTTATAGCCACACAGATGGAACCAAGAGAGCAATGTAATGGAAAGAGATTTTGAGTCAGAAGGCCTATAGTAGTAGTATAATAAAATAAATGACCTGGGTTCAAATCCTGCCTGTGACACTGTGTGACCTTAGACAAGTCACTTAGGCCTCAGTTTCCTTCTCTGTAAAATTCAGAGCAATGATTCCATGACCTGGGCTTGAATTACTCCCTGCGATTTTAGTTTACAAAAGTCCCTGCCTGTCTGGTTCTTGGTTGCCCCGTCTGTAAAATGAGGGGGGATTGGACAAGATGACCTCTCATCTAATGAGCCCATCTCGTACCTTTCTTGGATAATAGATATAACTCTGATGACAGAGTTCCCAGTCTGGGCTTATCCAGCTCTGAGCTGGCACAGGGTTGCCACCTGGTTCCAAGGCTAGAGGGCCTGGGGCTGGGCCAGGTGGGGACCCCATGGTGTAATGAGAGCTTAGGGAAAGAGTAGCAAGTCATCCGGAATGGATTTTCTCTGACCTCACAGGGCAGCGATCCACTTATCAGCCCTGGAGCTTCGTGGCTAATGCTCATCCTACCTTCAGTACCTTAGAAATCCTCCTTTCTTCATCCCTCCCTTCCCAAGGTGTTAACTGCTCCATACACCGACTTTCCTGGGCTTTCCTGTGCAAACACTGCAACCTCATATGCTCCGGGGCTCACAGTGTTGGGAAAATGCCTTCTGGCAGGTGGCAAAGTCCTTTCATGGGCATTCCCTACTTTTACCCTGACCACAGGCTAGTTCTGCCATTCAACATGCACGGAAGACAGGTCACTGGCCCTCTTGGGTCTTCATTTCCCCATGGTTAATGAAGGATAGAGGAAAAGATGGTCTCTAAAGTTCCTCCCAACAGAGTCACTCTCTGCTGTAAGGGCCCTCCCAGCTCTGACATTCTGGGTTCTATGTGCTGAGGTACCTCTAGGTTTCAAACCTATGTTCTGTCTTTTAGGGCCTTCCCAGCTCTGACATTTTTCACATTTTAGGTTCTAAAGTTCTTCAAGTTCTGGCGTTCTATGATGTAAAGTGCCATTAGAGCTCTGGATTTTTTCCCATATACACACACACTCTCCCTTCCCTGCAGGAGAAAACAAGTTCCTCAAGAATATTTCATTCCACTTTCATTTTTCTCTCTGAGTCCCTCGTGAGGAGCGCAGTGCCTGACACATAGTAGGTGCTTTCTGAATGTTTTGTTACATTGACCTGAGCTGCCACCATAGTCCTCACTGCCTGATGCCTTGATCAAATCCCATTTGGTACATGATGTTCAAGGCTAGGGCCACTTGTAGGAGAGGGAGTCTAGAACAATCCATACAAGGATGGGTAGAAGATTTGGGAGGGCCATGATGACAGCTTGGTCAAGCATGTGGCTGGCCAGTACAAGGAAGCCAGCTTCACATCGTTTGTCTCCAGAGGTCAGAACTAGGACTAAAAATGAACGACTTTCAAGTGTGGCTTGGGCTGGTCCCTTTCAGTGTCATCAGTGTCAGAGCTAGGAGGTAGTGGGTTCCCCCTCCCTCAAGCAGAGGTCAGGTGACCCTTGATTAAAGCCTACAGGGTCAAAGATCCAGAGCTAGCAGGGGCCATAGGAGACCCCAAGATCAATCCCCTCATTTCACAGATGACAAAACTGAGGCCTGGAAGGCTTGTGTAACTTACCTAAGGTTCCACAAATAGTGAGTGACAGAGTCAGGATTTGAGCTCATGAACTCTCTCACCTCTACCTTCCACTGCCTGTGTTATTGGGAGATTCCTATTCAGCTACAGATAGAATGAAAAGGCCTCTGAGACTTCTCAGAGTCTGTGCTCCAAAAGATGTCACACTCCAAAGGCCTCATCAGCATTCTAAATTATATAAAAGGAACAAACTGGATTTAAGAGTTGGGAGCCCTGGCTTCAGAGCCCTCTGTCACTCGCTAACTGTGTGATCTTGGGTAAGTCATTTCACATGGGACAAAGGAGCTTGCACTCTCCCTGCTTCAAAGGGTTGTTGGCAGCAAAATGCCCTGTGAACCAAAAAATGTAGCAGGAAGGTAGAAATTATTATTATCTCATCTTCGGGTGGCACTGGGGGCCACAGCAGTTCTAAACATCCTTCTCCCAAGCCATAGATGTGCTGGGATGCAGGTCAGAAGACCCTGGACAAAAAACAGATCCCAAGAATAACTACCATTGTTCCATGTGCTAAGAGCCCTCCCAGCTCCAACACTCTGTGTTCTAAGGGCCCTCCCAGTCCTGCCATTCTGTGTTCTAAGGGCCCTCCCAGCTCTGACATCTTGGGTTCTAAGGGCCCTCCAGCTCCGACATTCTGTATTCTAAAGGTCCTCCCAGCTCTGACATTCTGTGTTCTAAGGGCCCTCTAGCTCTGACCTCTTGGGTTCTAAAGGCCCTCCAGCTCCAACATCCTGAGTTCTAAGGGTCCTCCTAGCTCCAACAACCTGTGTTCTAAGGGCCCTCCCAGCTCTGACATCTTGGGTTCTAAGGGCCCTCCAGCTCCGACATTCTGTATTCTAAAGGTCCTCCCAGCTCTGACATTCTGTGTTCTCAGGGCCCTCTAGCTCTGACCTCTTGGGTTCTAAAGGCCCTCCAGCTCCAACATCCTGAGTTCTAAAGGTCCTCCCAGCTCCAACAACCTGTGTTCTAAGGGCCCTCCCAGCTCTGACATCTTGGGTTCTAAGGGCCCTCCAGCTCCGACATTCTGTATTCTAAAGGTCCTCCCAGCTCTGACATTCTGTGTTCTAAGGGCCCTCTAGCTCTGACCTCTTGGGTTCTAAAGGCCCTCCAGCTCCAACATCCTGAGTTCTAAGGGCCCTCCCAGCTCTGACATCTTCTGGCCCTGCAAAGCCATCCCCGACAATGAGGATCCATTACCAGGCAGATCAGGCTTGGGAAGAGCTAACTTGAGGGGCCAGACCTGGCAGATAAACAGGAATATCAGTGAGATAATGAGAAAAAGGCCTCCTTCTCCTCCTTCCTCCTCCTTCCTCTTCCTCCGCCTCCTCTCTTCTCTCTTTAAGCCTGGTTAATAGCTAGTGTTTTCTGGTTAGGCCTGAATGACATTTCCCGAGTTACAATAACGGACCTATTACTCGCGGTATCGATGCATTCTCCCTGCCGGCGGCGGCTCATCCCGGCCGGCCCCAAGCAGCCGGTTAAAGCTGCTCTCGTCAATATCAGTTCTATTTTTCATTACTCCCTGGAAATGTGGCTCTTGGAAGCTCATCCGTCATTCAATTATGCCCTGGTTCAGGCCTATCATACACGTGTCATAAAGTTCCTTAGATCTGAACCGCTGTTAATTCTCTGTGCCCTCCCGAGGGGGTGGCCCAGACGTGACTGGAAAGGAACCAGGCTGAGCCGAGGGCATGCTGGGTACCCCGACACCACATGGAGGTGGGGGGAGAGGGCAGAGGAAAGGGAGAAGCCAGGGTCAGACAGCAACATGAAGGGAAAGGCGAGAGGGAAAAGAGGGAAGCCTCCATTCCCAACCCTAGCCCAGCCCTGGGCCACACACGCACTCTCTCCTCTTCCGCCCTTGCATCCGGACTTGAGAACATCAAAAATGGCAGGGATCCTCAGGACCCTCTAATCTTACCTCCTCATCTTTTCACAAGAGGAAAACTGAGGCTCAGTGAGGGTGTAAGGTCATACATCAAGATAGCACCTACCTCCTCCCAGGGCTGTTGTGAGCATCAAATAAGAGAACATATAAAAAGCACTTTGCAAACCTCAAAGGGCTTTAAGAAGAAAGCTGCTATTGTGGTGGTGGCTGACATTACTATTATTGTAATTAATAATAATTATTATTAGAGTTTCTTTCTGAGGCAGAGTGGTACAGTGGTTAGAGTAGGATATGACATCAGGAAGACCTGGGTTCAACCCTCAACACAAACACTGATTAGCAGTGTGACCCTGGGCAAGTCACTTAACCTTCTCTCAGTCTCTGTTTCATCAGCTGGAAATAATTAATAGCATCGGAGAAAATCAGGGGAGAGAGTAGATACAAAGTTCTTTGCATACCACAAGGCAACATATAAGTGCCTTCCTCCTGAGAATTTACACTGTATTTACACTGTACAAAGCCAGTCATTTGCATCCATTAATTAGACTGGGAGCACCCTGAGAGCAGGGACTTTGTTTCTGCCTTTCTCTGCATACCCAGCACTCAGGATGGAGATGTCACATTAAAGGCTTAATAGATCCTTGTTAAACTGAGTTGTTATTAATACGACTACTACTACTACTACCACCACTACTATTACTGCTGATACTACTACCACCACCACTACTGCTGCTACTACTACTACAACTATTATATTCTGTGCTTTAAGGCACCACCCCTGACCCTAGGTCTAACAGTCTGGGTTCTAAGGTCCCTCTAAGCTCTGATAATCTGTGTTCTAAGGGCCCCCCCCAGCTCTGCCATTCTGTGTTCTAAAGACCCTCCCACTTCTAATATCATGTTCTCTAAGGGCCCTTTCCTCCCAGTTCCGATATTCTCCATTCTAAGGACCCTCTAAGCTCTGATATTCCATTCAGGCCCTCCTAGTCTTCATATTCTATGTTCTAAGGGACTTCCCAGCTCTGATATTTTGTTCTAAGGGCCCCCCCTCCAGTTGTGACATTCTGTGTTCTAAGGGCCCTCTCAAGTTCTGACATTCCATGTTACATGACCTCCCACCGTAGTCGTCATATTCTGTGTTGTAAGGGACTTCCCAGTTGTGATATTATACTCTAAGGACTCTCCCAGTCCTGACATTTTGTGTTTCAAGGGCCCACCTAGTTCCGACATCCTGTGTTCTAAGGCAGAAGCCTATGGACCACACTACCCACCACAGCTAGAGCATCAGGTATCAGTTTAAAATATGACTGGAAAATGTTGAACAACAAAAAAAAATACAGTTGAATGTAGGTAATGTTAATATGTGGTTTTTCTGAGTACAAACTTGCCTGCAGGGATTCTTGGATACTCTTCAGCAGTCCCTGTTTCTATTTGGGTTTGACATCCCTATTCTAAGGGCCCTCCCATCTCTGATGTTCTATAGCCTAAATTCCCTCCAAGCTTGACATTCTATGTCTAAGCCAATTTAACCACCACTTGTCAAGCACCTACTATGTGTATATCCTACTATGTACAGATAACTGCTCAGAACTGGGTGGAGGGATGCGATTCAAAATTTAGCTCCTACTGCTATAAAGTTTATCATACAGGGGGGCAATAACACACACACACACGCACGCACGCACATACACACACATCCACACACATAACTAGGATGATGAGGCTAATTATGAAAGCTGACATTAATTGACTCAAGGCTCTAATGTTCACAGGATACTTCCCATTCATTATCTCATCTGAGTCTCACAACTACCCTGGGGGGTGGAGGGGGAAGCACTATGGGTATTAGCTCTATTTCACAGATGAGGAAACTGGGGCTGGACAGGATTAAGTGACAACCCCATTGCTAGTAAACATCAGAAGGAAGATTCATTCATATGGCCATATATTTAAAATTGGTAAAACTCCAAGAGGCACTGACTGGGAGTGAGGTAGGGGAACAGGAAGGAGAAGGGGCACCACCGAATGAAGAAAAGTCCTGGGTCAACAACTATGAAATGTAACTGCTGCAGAAAGGAAAGCTGAAAAGGCAGGGTTACTGCACCAGTGTGAAGAGCTCTGAATAGCAGTTGGCAGCTGGGAGCCATTAAAGATTGTTGAACAGTAAGTGCCACAAACAGACCTATGCCTAAAAGGGATAACTGCGGCATAAATAAGTTAATGGCCTATGTTCTAAAGTTCCATTTGGTTCTAATATTCTATGTCCCAAGAGCCCTCCCAACTCAGACATCTCTGTTCCTAGGGTCTTCCCAACTCCCTTATATTTTGTCCTAAAGTCCAACTCTGACATCCTTATGTTCTAAGGTCCATTCCAATATGAACACTTCATATTCTATGTTTTAAGGGTCCTTCAGTTCTACATTCTGACACGTCCTTCCCCAAATCTAATACTCTTATGATCCAAGGGCCCTTTCAGTTGTAAGGTCTATGAGGTTCAGCTGAGATATTTCACATTCTGAGGTCTATTCTCACGTTAATATTCTGTAGTCTCTGGTTGAAGGCCTTGGGAATTGGCATGGTATAGTGGATAGGGCACTGGACTTGAGTTCAAATTCTACCTCAAGACACTAGCTGGGTGGCTCTAGTCAAATGCTTTCTGTAAGGCCCAGTTTCCTCATTTGCAAAATGAGGAGTTTGGAGTCCAGTCCCCTCCCAGGTCTAAAGCTAAGTTGGAGACTCACATTCTCGGTTCCCCGGTTCTCAGGCCCCTTCCAAGTGTCTGACGCTCCAACACATCTGAAACAGTATAGCTGACATACTTCTTGACACAAAAGAATGGAGCATTTTTCCCCCTTCCCCCTTCCCCACCTCAGGATCCAAGGAAGATGAGAGTCAAGCCTACAGTGGAGAAGAGATAAACCCCCAAGAGTCTCAGACCCAAGACTCTCTCCCATCATCCTCCGACCAGGTCCCTTTCCTTCCCTTTTGGAAAACACAAACAAGACCTCAGCTCCTCCATTTGGGGCTCACTAATGACTGGCCTAATTGATTTCCTAGTCTGTCCTCCTTCCCCCACCCCCTACCCCTCCCATCCACCTCCTCTTGATCGATGCTGGAATTGTTTCAAGGCTTTCTGAAAAGTCATTTTCGCTCTCTCCCCTCTGGCCCTCCCCCATTCCCCGGCCAAATAGAAAGGCCCATTGATCAGGGCCAAATCGATGGATAGAAAACAATTAAACCTAGCGGGGGCACTTGTGTGCTGAAGTTTAAACACGGGATGGAAGGAGGATGGAGTTGGTGGAGAAAAAGGGAGGGAGGGACAGGAGAGGGGGCTCCCCTGGAGACCTGCCCCAAGGCAAGAAGGCCCACAGACACCAGGATTTAATTTGGGAAGCGTTAGGTTCCACTTTGCCATTTAAACTACATTGTAGAAAGAGCCAGAGCTGGGAGTTAGGAGACCTATATACTAGTCTCAGGTTTTTAAAATAAAAATTGGGGATTGGCTTGGATGATCTCTATGGCACCATCCAGCATTAATATTCTATATCCTAAGGTCCCTTCCAGGTCTGACATCCTATGATTTTAGGAGCAGTCCCAGTCCTACTACATGTACTGTGTGAACTAGGGGAAGTTCTCTGTCTGAGCCTCAGTTTCCCCATCTGTAAAATTTGAGGATATAATAGGTATCCTTTGTAATCCTGTATATTGGATTTTATATATTTAAAAAGATTTCCTTCCCCCGCCCTCAACACTGGATTTTCCTGTCTCCCCCAGGCTAAAAGCATACTGGCTACTCACCGACCTGATCCCTCTCCATTTTCAACTTGAGTCACCTATCTCCTTAAGCAATCCCATGAGCTTACCATATGGGAACAGACTTAAAAAAGACATCTGATCAACTTCCACCTTACAGCAGCTCAGAACACCCAGACTCAATGATCCCCCAGCTCCAGGGTTGCAGAGGGGATCAACCACTGGCTAAAAACACTGTTCTAACAAAGGGTCCATAAGGCTTTACGGGACTATCAAAAGGGTCCATGAGACAAAAAAAAAAAAAGATGAAAAACCCCTTGACTCAGTGAACTTGAGTTTCTGTCCAGCTTTGACATTCTATGATCTAAGGGCAGCTCCTACCCCTGCTCTGTGGTAGGCACTGGACCAGGTACAAAGACAAAGGAGAAACAGTTCTTGTCCTCATGGAGCTGATACTCTATAGGGAGAAATAACCTCCTCATCTATAGGTATATACAAAAGAGATTGCTGATGATTTTTGTAGGAGAGGACACCAGTAGCTGAGGGACCAGGAAATGTCTCTTTTAGAAGCTGGTCCTTGGGTTAAGTCTTGAAGGCAACTACAGAGGGCATAAAGCAGAAGCCAAGAGGAAGTAGTAGGCTCCCAGAATGGGGACTTGCAAAGGGATGATGGATGATGGAAGGACAATGAGAAGGCTGCTTTGCCTGAGCCACCACGCATGAAGGAGAAGCATGTCTCAGAGGGTCCCTCGGCTGACATTCTATACCCGGAGGGTCACTTCCAGCTCTCACTTAGCATGATGAAGGGAGCCTTATTAAGCAGTTACCACATGCAAGGGAGTCTTGGGTTTAACATCCTGCTTGGTTCAGTCCTGGCTCTACCACTGCCAGCTGTGTGGCCTTGGATGAATCCTTTCCCTTTTCTGGATGAGCCTGTTTTCTCTTCTGTCAAATGAAAGCATATAGATTCAGTGACTCCTTCCCTTTTACTCCTAATGTTCTGTGACTTAGTTAGCATTGAGATGGCAATCTCCCATTGTCTGAAACAAGATCCCATTTCTGAAACGACATTGCAAATTTGTACCAACCAGTTCTCCCCTTAGGAATAAAATGAGGGCTTAAAAAAAATTTTTTTTGGTTGCCATGGCCCAGAATATAGTGATTTGCAAGGCAGGCAAGTATTTTGGTGGTGGATACAGAAGCTTTTATTGGCTCATAGAATGTCAGAGCTGGAAGGGACCTTGGAATATAGAACATAAAATCTGAATGTTGGAAGGGCCCTAAAAACAGAATGTTAGAGCTGGAAGAACCTTAAGAACACAGAACTTAAGAGCTAGAGACCCTTAGAACAGAATGTTAGAGCTTGGAGGACCTTAGAACCCAGATTATCGAGCTGGGAGGGCCCTTAGAACACAGGATATCAGAGTTGGGAGAGCTCTTAGAACACAGGATGTTGGAGCTGGGAGGGCCTTTAAAAATTATCTCTTGTTTTAAAGGGGAGACTTGGGCCTAAGGTAGGCAAAGTCAGGATTAGAACCCAGATCTTAGGACTCTGTTTGGTGTTCATTCCCACTCTACCACCCTGATCCCAGAGTAGTCTGCTGAATTACTGACACTACACTGGAAATACTGAGGCAAAACACAGAGACAATTCCCATCCCGAGACCAGTTGGGGAGGCTAGAGATTTCCAGGTTTGTCAAGCCAAAAGGTGGGCCTTTTTTCCTACTAAACATGTCAGAATTGAAAAAAACCTCGGAGATTTTCTAAGTTGACCCTCACCTGAGCAGGAATCCACAGAGAAGTGACCTCCCATCTTCCCAGTTACATGAGAGTAAGTAGGAAAGCCTAGGGTATGGAACAAAGCACTGCACAGCTTGGGATCAGAACACCCGCAATCAAGTTTTGGCTCTTCCAAACCTACATGTGACCTCCCTTCCTTGGGCCTCAGTTTCTCCACTAATAAAATGTGAACTTACAAATTGATAGTCTCTCGAGTCTGTTCCAGCTCTGACATTCTCTAATTCCCATCTAAGGCTGGGTCGGAGTCTTAACTCGGATTGGACCGTTGATGTGATCTTTATCACCTCCCTCTCTGAGTCCAGTTTCCAGAAAAGCTGGCCTCAGTGCCAACAGGTCTGGGAAACTGTCCTCCTAGGTCTCCAGCCTTTCTCCTGCCACAAGGTTCTGGCTACAGCCCTTCTCAATGGGCCCCTTTCTCTCAGTCATCCTAGGACTTCTCCTACAAGCTAGAAAACACAGCCCCAAAGCTCCCATAATGTTCAAGCGCCCACTGGACCAGGAGTCAACAGACCTGGGATCTAGCCTGACCTCCACAAGGGACTCCCTCTGTGACCTGAAGCAAGCCCCTTCCTTTTTCTAGGCTTCAGCTTGCCCCTCCATCACTACTTCCACCTTTAAATGATCCTGCAGGTCCCTCCCAACCCATGACATTCTGCCTTGTATAAAAAGGGTAATCTGAGAGAATCACTCTGGAGGGTCTGTTAGGAACAAACCACTGCTCTCATTAAATCCTGGGAACTTGAGTGTGTGTGTCTGTGTGTGTGTGTGCGCGCGCGCACGCGCCTACGGATATGGAAAAAAAAGTTAGTAGTGTCAGTGACTCCCTGACTTGGGGCTCTCCTCCGGACAGGACGGGTGGAGCTCTGTCTCCCCTGCCTCAGTCTTCCCTCTTCATCATCATCCCAGCCTGCCTGCTGATCTGCCCGCCCGCCCCGCCCGTCTGGTTACACCTGCTTAGCTCACTGACAGCCTTGGCCTCTCACAAGCCTGGTTGGCTGCAGTCCAGCCACAGACTTATGTCTTCTCATCACACTTGGTTTCCTTCCACACCCTTCTGTACCACCCCAATCCCCCCCTCCACTCCCAGCCCAGGCAGGAATTGGTCTGGGGGACCACGAGCACTCCCCTGGGGCCCCTCCCGGCCTAAAGCCAAGGAGCAGGGAGATGAAGAGACAGCTCCCGTCAGATTTCCCAGCCCTTCACTCATGGACTCCTAAACTGTCAGAGGCAAAAAAAAAAAAAAAAGACTTTAACAGATCTGTGAATCCAAACTTCTTTTCTAAGAAGAAAACTGAAACCAAGACAGGGGACTTGTTCAAGGTCATGCAGCCAGGTAGGGACAGAGCCCGGACTAGACCGTGGGTCTCCCAGAGTCCCAGCTTTTGTCTCATCAAGTTCAGCTAAAAGAATCAGCGTATCCCTCTTTTTTCCCCACTTTCCTCACAATTTTAAAATAGGCCCATCCACGTCCCTGGCTTCCAGGTGCTGTGTTGGCATTTAGGGATCCAATCTGGCCCCGGGAACCAAACTGCCAACGCACTGATGTCTTCCCATGAATCACAACCAAATCCTTACCCAAGGACTCAGCAAAAGACAGGGACTCCCCCCCACCAGCAGAGGTACCCATCCCTCCCTGCTGTCTAGGCCTCTACCTAAGCCTCCAAGTAGGCTGGGGAAATGGCCCATTGTGTAAACCATACAATTGGAAGGCAGCCCCGACAGGAGGGGCCTGAGCCTGAAGACCTGGGAGGGAGGGACTCAAAGACAGAATACTCAGGCAATCCCTCATCTCTGGGTCTGAACTTTGACTTCATCGGTGTAAGGCAGAGATGGGGGATCCTTTGGCCTCCAGGCCACCTGTGGCCCTCTAGGTCCTCAAACGTAGCCCAAAGGGCCTCAAGGTCAAAGGTTCCCTCAACCCTGGTGTAAGGATTTCCTGATGAGGTATGCCCTTCTACCATGCAGGTCAACCTCTGCTCTGCCACCTGAAATCTTAGAGAAATGCTGGTGGAGGTGGGGGGAGCGGTGCTGAAAAGTTAAGTGACTTGTCCAAGGTCACACATCAGATTCTATGTCAGAGGCAAAGCTTCAACCCAGGGTCCTGAGGATGCCACCAGTTCTCTAAATGCCTAAACAACAACAGGGATGATAATTATAATAATAGATCACATTTAAGGTTTGTAAAGCAGTATGTGTATGTGTGTGTGTATGTCTGTGTCTGTGTGTCTGTGTATGTAAAATCTCTTGTGAATTTGATTACGTTGAAGACGACTGGAAGGGCCCTCTAAGAATGTAGAAGGTCTTATGTCAGAACTCGGAGGGAGCTTAAAACAGAGACTATCAGAGCTGGAAGAAAACATCTATCATAGGAGGTCAGGGCTCAGAGGGCCCTTAGAACCCAGGATGTCAGGTCTGGGAGGGCCCTTAGAACACAGGAGTTCAGAACTGGGAGGCCCTTAGAACACAGGAGTTCAGAACTCTGAAACCCAAAAGACAAGGGTGGTGTCCAAGAATAGGCATGGCAGTGAGCCCTGGGAAAGAAGGTCAATAAACTGGCAGAATACTAACCTAAGAAGTCGGACCAGGAGGTAAAGGAGGTTAGGGCTAAGAACAAAGAAAAAAGGAGGAAAGCAAGAGAGAAATTGGGCTCCCAGGATTCTTCCTGGGACTGATACTGAGGGCCCTCCCAGCTCTGACATCCCATGTTCTGAGGGCCCTCCCAGCTCTGACATCCCGTGTTCTGAGGGCCCTCCCAGCTCTGACATCCCGTGTTCTGAGGGCCCTCCCAGCTCTGACATCCCATGTTCTGAGGGTCCTCCCAGCTCTGACATCCCGTGTTCTGAGGGCCCTCCCAGCTCTGACATCCCGTGTTCTGAGGGCCCTCCCAGCTCTGACATCCCGTGTTCTGAGGGCCCTCCCAGCTCTGACATTTTAGGATTCTGTGTTTCTTAGTATGCTCTAATGATCTCAGTTTTATGTGCCGGGTAAGAATAGTAATTAGCTATTTACTATTAGTGAGCTAATGACTTAGCAATTAGTACTTACTATAATCTAATTAGCATCAAGCAGGGTTGAATGGGAGGGAAAAGTTTTCTGGAGGGGGAAACTGAGACCCAAAGATACTTAGCCCCCAGTATCATGGTAAACCAGGGACCAATCCCACAAATACAACTTTCTGCCATGGTTCTGTCAGTCCCCATCATTGTCAGTGGGTTCTAAGCTCAGCCTCTTACTGAGGCCTGGGTCCCATTCCCCTCCTTTCCACCCTGATCCCTTGCATCTATATATAGATATATCAATATCTATGTCAGGGCTGGGAAGGCCCTTAGAACTCAGGCTGGCAGAGCTGGGAGGGCCCTTAGAACCCAGAAAGTCAGAACTGGGAGGCCCCTCAGAACATGGGATGTCAGAGCTAGGAGGGCCCTCAGAACACAGGATGTCAGAACTGGGAGATATCTAATCTACTGCCCATAGTCACTTGGCAAGTTCAGTACAGAATCAGGGCTGTTTCTCTCAATATTGCTTCACAAAATGTTGAGGTTTTTGTTTTATTACTATCAAGTTTTTCAGGAAATCTACCCAACACACAAGTCCCAAGAGGCAGCAGGGCCTTGAGGGTTCAAGGTCAGGCGCTTCTGTGTCTCACCAGGCCTCTCCCTCCTTTACTTTGTGGGATAGGAGGGAGGCAGCCTCATCTCTCCCCTTTCCAAAAAAAAGAAGCTCAAACTAAAAAAAAAAGGATTGAAAATGCAATTGGGCCTATCGGAGTTCACAAATGCATTCGACACGGGGGCTGAGGGGGCTTCTCCCTGGCGGAGGGGAGGCAGAGGAAGCTGGGACCAATGAATAATTCATCGGAGGCTGTCTCACAGAATTTCACTGTGGAAAAATGAATTGGGAACTCTATAAAATAGGGGGGAGAGAGGAGAGGGCGGGAAACTTCAGCGAGGCCTGGGGAGGGCATGAAAGGGACCAACCATTTTGGGGGAGGGTGGACCCAGGCAGGGATCAGCTATGAAAGCTAAGGAAAAAATGTGCCTCACACTTTGTGGGCTTTGTTCACTGTTTTAAGGAGGCATGGCCAGACTTTTGGATGACAGGCACCCATCCGTTGGCTAGGATGCGTGAATTCAAGGTACCCGGGGGGCGAAGGAGGGGTGAAGGAAGAGAAAGGAGAGAGATTGTCTGTCCGGGGCCATTCATAGAGCTGACAGTGACCCTGACTCCCAGCCCCTGCCTTCTCAGCAAGACCCCCCCCTTCAAATCAGCCAGTCTCATTTGTGAGGGGCCCATGCGCCAGCCGATGCCTGCCTGTGCCCGCCTGGCTCTGGGGCTGCCCCATCTTACAAGGTTATCTCAGTCTGGGATCCCAGAAATGAACTTAGAGCATGTAGTAAAATGAGACTTTTTTTGTTTTAAAGAGAGGGAAACTGAGGCAGAAGGCGAAATGGGCTTGCCTAATGTCCCATAACCACTGAGTGAACCTTCCAAAGCTAACATTTTACATTCTAAAGTCTTCTCCCATTGGAATATTCTCCATCCTAGGGATCCACACTGTATCCTTACTACTGCTACTGACAGTCATATCCCGCCCCCAATCTCCTGAAGTCTCACAGAAATGACATCAGGGCCATTTTTAAAGAGAAGGAAACCGAAGCCCAGAGAGGGCAGGGGGGCTTGCCAGGAGCCACCCAGCTGGAATGTGGAAGGATGCAAAACCAGGTCTCCAACCTGACTCTCCTGCCTCTTCATTCCAGGCAGGGCTCTTTCTATTATATCCAGGTTGTCTCCCTCCCCCTCTCCCGGGGTTCCTTGAATAATGCCAAGCCCTGGGACCCCAGAAAAAGGGGGGGTCTTCCCTCCTTCTCAACCTCTCCAGCAGGGAGGGGCAGGGCAGGGGACAGAGGACAGGGAACAGGGGACAGGGAAGGGAGGGGGTTGACTGGGGGAGCCAGCGAGAGGGGGAGCCTCAGTTCCCTTTAAATCGGCCACTTAAAAATAAAAATGAAAGGGGGCTTTTGAAAGGCGCGGGCAGGCCCCCCAGAGAAGACCTTTTCTGTGCTATCAAAGGCGGCTGGAGCGGCTGCTTCTCACTGCACGGCAGCTCCGAGGGGCCCGGCCCGGTTGCTTTGGTCTCCACGGAAAGACCTTCTTAATTGGCTCCAGGCACAAGGTTAGAAGCCTCCTGCCTTCCCAGCCTGGGCCTGGGCTCCTGGAAACCGATCTTAGAGTGGGAGGGCGGTGGGGGCCTCCACGCCCCATCCCAAGAATGCCAACCTAAGGTCCGAAGGCTGGGATGGGCCCCAGAAAGAACCAGGGGGAAACAAATAGGTTTGGGGGAGGAACCGCTGGTAGAAAAAGCCAAAAGGAAAAAAGGAGGTTCCTTTCCCTCATTTTTTGGTTTTCCCCCCAAACATCTGTCCCATTTAATAAAACATGGAAGACAACTTTCTTAACAAACTGCACATATTTTGAGGTTCCATAAGTCTCAATTCCCCAGTACAAAACCAAAATCTTTGTCTTAGAACAAGTCTTGGAGGTAGGATTATTAGGCCCATTCTATAAATGGGGAAACTGAGGCACAGAGAGGCGATCACAAGAGTAATAGGTATATAAAACTGTTCTCTCAGAGCTAGGAGGGTCCTTAGAGACCATCCAATCTAGTGCCCCCATTGTACAGAGAAGGAAACTGAGTTTCAGTGATGAAAAAGCACTAGCAAAGGTTAGTGGTGGTACTAGGAGGTATCTGACCCCTTGTCTGGTTCCTTCTCCCCGAGTCCATGGTACTTCCTTGACCCACTTCTGTGGGTAGGAAATTTTGAAATGTAAGACAGTCATTTACTGGCTAAAGGGCCTGTGCTACCTTGATCTCTCCCCTCATCCAACCACGATGCCAGATCCCCACAGGTAACGTCCTATGGTATCTCAATCATCCAAAATGAGTCAGAGGTCACCCACAGAGCTGACCAGAGAGCAAGGAATGACAGGAATGGGAAACTAACAGCCATCTACAGCCAGTCCTTCTTCTTACCTCCCCTAGCCCCCAAATCAATATGATTCAACCTGCCCTGCCTTACTGCACTTCTAACACTTAGGAGACAAGTCATAATTTAACTATGGCCACACATCTGGCATCAGAGACAGGATCTGAACACAGATTCCCAATGATCAGTCTAGCATTCTCAGCACTAGGTCACAATGCCTTGCTACACTTGCTATTTTGTCCAAATGCCGCCCTCCCTGATTTCTTGCCCAACCTCCTCCCTCCCCCTAGCCCTGGGTGGTCTCTCCTCCTTCCAGGTCTGGGAGCCTTACTCGTATCTATACCTTTCATTCCACTCTCAGCACATCCTTCTTTGTATACTGGGCATTGTCTCAGTTTCATCCCCCATCACCGTGGCTGTGGGCGCCCTAGGGACATGACCACCCCACCTCTGTCCCATCTCTAACTCATCTCCCTACAATGGGCAGCATGCCCCTCCCTTTGACTCCCAATGGGTCAAGTAAACTTTGGATGGGTGGGCATCAGGGGAAGCCAAGGGCTCCAGATCTCCAAAGCTACACACATACAGGCCCACGATGAAAAACCAGCATTAGAAACAGCCAGACATGTCCTGCCCCATCAGAGATGAAACACAGGTGCACAAAGACCCCCACACAGAAATGAAAGCACCAATCCACATCATACAGAGACCCTTGTCGGTGTGAAAAAAGAAAGACACCTTTCAGTCACATACACTAGTGAGTTAAACAGCCTTCTGACCCCTACACCCTTCCACACATACACGGACATCCACTCACGGACTAATGCAAGTACACACACTCAGACACAGTCCTGACCAGGCCACACAGAATAACACACATGCCTGGATTCACAAAACATGCAACCAATCGGTTGATCACCAAGTATTTGTTAAGCATCTACCAATGGCCAGGCATGGCGCTAAGCAGTTGGCAGACAAAGAATGAAACAACCACCTCCTACACACACACACACACACACACACACACACACACACACACACACACTACCAGACTCAGAAACACAAGGAGCCACACTCACCCGCTAAAAGCCCCTCATACACAACGATGCACACAGCCCCTGGGCCCAGGAGCTCCCAGGGGGCCATGAGAACAGAGGAAGGAGTTTTCCCAGCACAGAGCCCGGAACTGGCTCTCCTCCCATCCTACTGGCCCCCCTTCGGGGCCCTTTCACCCCTGGTATCCGACAGGCCCCTTGTACAGGCTATGCTTCATGTCCAACAGCATCCCTGTGGGCCCAGGCCCGGGCAGCCCCTCCCCTCCACTGGCCTCTCTTGCCTTGGTTCCTCCTCGGGCTTGATTGGAACCAGACCCTCCGTGGGAGCGCCACATGGAGTAAGGCTGGGAGAGAAGGGGAGGCTGACAAGAGGGGCCAGACCGGGGAGTCAGGGTGAGCAGGGACTGGCCTCCTCACTCTTTTCCAGAGACCTCTACAGTAGAGCAATGATTGTCCCCTTACACACACACACACACACACACACACACACGTCCTGCCTGATCCCCAAAGATTCAGAACCTGGAACCTCACAATAGCTGAGACACACAGGGCTCCCATTTCAGAGTCAGTCATGGAATGAAGATCATAGAGTACCCAAATTCTTAGCCTTGTTTGTGGCTCGGGCCCCTCTGACAGGCAGTCTGGCCAAGTCCGTGGACCCTCTTCTCAGAATCATAATGGCAGATAACTGCAGGAAATGTAACATTCCAGTTAGAGGTTAGCAGAAAGTGAAGATGTCCTTTTTTATTTTCCTACTGAGGTTGGTTCAAGGACCTCTGAAATCTGTCTCTGAAGCTCAGGTTAACAACCCCTTACCTAATCAATCCAACCATTTTTCAGATAAAGAAACTAAGATCCAGAAAAGGACCAGGATTTGCCCTGAGATCCTAGGTCTTCTGCCTAGGATAATGAGGCTCACTCTTTTCCTTATATCACCCCATGCCTCAGTTTCCAATTTCTTGGCACCTGGCCCCTTATAGACAGACTTTTAAAGGAGAAAGCCTAGCTCCTTTTTTGAAAAACCCATAGGATCAATCTGCTTTCCTCCAATCTCCTCATTCACACAGCCTCAGAAATGGGTCATCCTGATAACACAGCCCTGTCCCCTCCTTCAAGAAGGGAAATGTCTTTTCCTTGGACTCAGGATTCCCCAAACCAAGCTTCTGACACGCCCAGCCTCAGATCAAGCCAGAAGGAGCAGACCAGACAGATCAGGCCTCTCCTTCCCCTCCCAATGCCTCCTCCCATCTCTCCCCACCCCCTCCTCTTTCAGTTCTCCTTCCATCTTTAGCTTGGGAACTTTTCCTACCGTGAAGGCTCAAGCATCCAGGAAGAACTCATGTACACTACAGTGGAAAGTCTTGGGTGGGAGTCAGCAGATCTGGGTATATAAGTCCCATTCTGCCCCAGATTCACTGACTGACCTTGAATGATGAAGGAAGGAAGGAAGGAAGGAAGGAAGGAAGGAAGGAAGGAAGGAAGGAAGGAAGGAAGGAAGGAAGGAAGGCACATTCCTTCCTCTCTCTAGGCCGTGGCCTCCTCTTTAAAATAAGGGGGCTGAATTCAGTGAGCTTTAAGTTCTTCTAGGTTCTGACATCCTAAGGGTCCTCCTAGTTCTAACATTCTCTGTTCTAAGGTCTAAAGATCCTCCTAGCTCTGACATTCTCTCTGTTCTATCTTCTAAGGTCCCATTTAGTGGTAAGGAATTCTTATAACCCACAGGAGCACTGGGAAGGGGAGAAAGGGGGAAGAGGGAGAAGGAAATCCCGGATTGGCCATATGTAGATGAGCCTCAGGTTTAGCTGGGTCCTGGCCCAAGGAGCCCCCTCCTTCCCCAGCCCACCCCCAGTGCCCTAAGATCAGCACAAGGGGAGGATGGAAGAGTTCAGGCCCCACCCCACCACAGCCCCCAGGGAAGGACCATCCTGTTGTATTGGGATAAGAGCTGGACAGTGGAAGCAGTGAAGCGAGACCAGCAGCTCAGCCCCTTGCCCCAAGGATCAAGCGCGTTCCACCCTTGAGGTCAAAGGAATAGAAGCTGCCTGCTACCAGTGGGACAGGGGGGAGAGGCCCTCTTGCTCTCCAGCAGGGCCAGGATAAGCAGCTTTGGGCCCCAGAGAACAAAGGGCCTTCCCTTCCCCCCCACTCCCACCTCTGGGGAGTTGGGGAAGGACTGAGGGTTCAGTCACTAGGCCAGAAGGAGAGAGATATCCAAAGTTGCGTGAAGATAGAGAGTGTTTAAGTCAATTCCATAGATTATTGTATCTGCTGCATTCCAGGCTCCATGTTCAGGGCAGGGGATGCAAAAGAGAGCTGGGGGACAGGGAAATGGGATACAAGTACACAAATAACACTCATCCAAGGAAACACAAAATTAACCCAAAGATACTCAAGCAAAAATACCTATGTGGAGTGCTAGAAAAAACACTAGACTTAGGAGTCAAGAAGGACTCAGAGTTCACATCCTGCCTCAGATACATATGTGTCCCTGAGCTTAACCTCCATCTGCCTCAGTTTCCCCATTTGTGAAATAGTGAAACTCAATAGCCTCCCAGATCCCTTGCAGTTCTTATGAAAATGGGGGTTGGAGTAAGTGATTACTTCTGGCTGAGGGAATCAGGAAGGCACTGTGGTTCTCAGAACTGTCCAACCCCTTCATTTTACATGAGAGGAAACTGAAATATGGTGAGGGAAAAGGACCTGATCAATGTCATATGGGGTAGACATAACATCAGAGATACAGCAGGAGGCCTTTCCACGAATCTTTAAGCAGCAGCATCAAGAGACTCTAGGGCCCAGACTCCAAATACTCACCCTTCTGAGGACCTTGCACATCTTCCTCACCCCAGCCCAGGGAAGTTGTGGAAAGGTAGACCAGAAAGGAGAAGAAGAAATCTACCATCCCACTAGGGACAGAATAGAACAAAGAAGTTAAGAGATTCAGGGGTAACCAGGGAGATCTGGCTGAACAGGTGAAAAAGATCTGAGGGTTATAGTGGACCACTAGTCCATAGATCATAGATTACAAGTCACAGAAAAGTTAGAATGAGAAGAGACTTATCCATTGAAGAGGTCTAGTCCATTGATAGAAGAGACAACCTTTGGCAGTAATGGGCTTCCCGTCTTTGTCCTTCATGCTTGAAGACAGACAAAATAATGTCACTTGGTTAGAGCCAAGGTACTGTGGCTAACCAGACTCATACAAGCTCGGATATAGAGTCTGAATTACCCCAACTAGGGAGGGGTCTGTCTCCTGGATGGGAAGTAAATGAGGTGAACTCTACCCCTACTGAGTACTGAATCTAAAGACTCCAGACCAGCTCCAGAGTTGGAGACTCCAGATACCTTGCAGGGCATGAAAAAGGGTTGCCCAGGATGCATGGGGGCATGAAGCCTGGGCATTGCCCTGCCCCCCTCCCCTCACTATCTGCCCTGTCTTAGGGGGACTGAGAGGTTAACTCTGTAGAGTTACTACCCAAGGTCACACAGCCAACATTGTTAAAGGAAGGATTTGATCTGGCTTCAAGGCCAGCTCTCTGTTCTGCCTCAATATCATTCTCACAGACAATGCAAACATGGTGCCTGAAGACAGGCACTGTTTACTGTTTTATTTCTGTATCTCCAGCACCTAGCCGAGTCTTGAGCTTAGTGGGTCAGCAGCTTAACAAATGCTGACTGGGCTGGATTCGTAGAAAGAGGGCGGGGAGGAGAACTCGGCTCTGCCAGAGGGAAGGGGGAGGAGGCACAAATTCACAGACTGGTAGGTGTGGAATACAGCAGACGTGGTTCATACATTGGTTCAGTTTGCAGAACTATTTTTCTCTCCCATCTTCCCTTTTTAAAAATTCTTTGTTACAAGGGAAAGGAAGAGGAGGTTTATAGTTGGAAATGAAAGTGATGCAAAAACAAGATATCATTAAAAACCAATTTTCAATGAGGGAGAAGCGATCTGACAGGGTCTTGAAGGTCCTTTCCAGGTCTAAATTTCTCTAACTCCCTTTGGGATCTGCCCCTCCCAGATCAGAAGTCAGCTCTGCTCCCCCTGAGTCACCAGCACTCTGCCCCCTCCCAGGGCGGCCCCAGAAGGGGAGGATTCGGCACACTCATTCTCCTGTTGAAACTGCTAATATCTTATCTTCATCTCTGGAGGGAGACAGCCAAACACCAGGTGGCTCCAACAGTCTTGGGGCCAAGAATGTCCTCGGTGAAAACTCTTCCTTCCTCCTTCCCACCCCAGGGTGTGGTGGATAGAATCCCGGACTTGACATTCTAACAGCTGAGCTGAAGCCACACCTCTCCCAGGACACCAGGTGCTTTTACTACCTGTAGGACTTCAGACAAGTCACTTAAACCTCTTGGGACCAAGGTTTCCTCATCTACAAAATGAAGAATCCCTTTCAGCTCTTAACTGATGAACTTAACCCATAGTCTTGAGTTCTCCCTAGCTCACAATGCAACCTTCTTCCACTGGTGGTGAAATGAAGAGCGAGCTAGGCTTGAGGTCTGGGAGTCCTAAGGTCAAATCCCACCTCTGACACTTACTAGATGTATGACCTTGGGCAAGTCAATTAATTTCTCTAAACCTCAGTTTCTCCATCTCTAAAATGAGGAGAATAATAGTACTTACCACACAAAGTTGTTGTGACCATCAAAAGAGCATTTTGTAAACCTTAAACACTGTATAAAAGCTTTGTTGTTCTGCATTTTCCTAGCAAAGATAATTGGAGTGGTTTGCCATTTCCTTCTCCAGCTCATTTTACAGATGAGGAAACTAAGGCACAGAGTGAAGTGACTTGCCCAAGGTCACACAGCTAGTAAGTGTCCAAGGTTGGATTTGAACTCAGAAAGATGAGTCTGCCTTCCTCCATGCCCAGCATTCTATCCATTGCCCTACCTAGCTGCCCTATAGAAAAGCCAACTATCATTATTACTACCCTTGAGATTTGGGGCCAGTCATTTTCCCCTCTGAGCCTCAGTTGCCTCATCTGAAAGATGAGAGTTAAAGGACTTAGTGCAGAAAGTGTTCTTCAGTGTAGCCCAACTCCACATTTTACAAATAGGGAAACTGAAGTCCACATTAACTGGGTCAATTTCCTCATCTTTAAAATGAAGAGGGGGGAAAAAAGAAAAAGAAAATGAAGGGGATCCCAAGGGATTAGAAGAGATCACAGATCTCTTACCCTCCCAGGTCCTGTGGCTATCTTACAGCCTTTCCTTCCCCACCTTGGATTCTGGAGGCATCTCCTCACCCCTCACCAGGCTTTGATCCTGGGATGTGAAGGCAAGGAGCAAACCTAACCCATCTCCTGAGCCAGGGCTGGAAGGATGGGAGGATGTCCACAGGACAAAGGCAGAAGGAGAGAACATTCCAGACAGTGGGCACATTATGACTGAGGACACAATGAAAGACAAAGAAGGGAGAGAGAAAGATAACTGGCTAGACAGATGCATAGCACTGGGGCGGGGGCAGTGTTGAGGAGGGTGGATACCGCCTATTTGGCTGGAATAATAAAGGAAGCCAGGTAAGACAGTGGATAGAGCTGCCAGGTCTGGAGTCAGGAAGACTCATCTTCCTGAGTTCAAATCCAGCCTCAGACATTTACTAGCTGTGTGACTGGGCAACTCACTTCACCCTCTTGGCCTCAGTTTCCTCATCTGTAAAATGAACTAGAGAAGAAAATGGCAAACCCTTGAAGTATCTTTGTCACAAAGAGTTGGACATTACTGAAATGACTGAACAACAAAAAAATAAAGGAATAAAGGGTAGAATGAATTGAATGAATTCAAATTCAAATTCTGCCTCTGGTAGTCAGTTTCCTTGTCAGGGACATAGAAATAACACTTGTATCTCCAGATCCGCCATCAAAGTCGCCCAAGTCTTACGTACACCTTGGGCAGGCTCTAGGAATGGACGGGGAGTGCAGCCTGACCATAAGGAGGAGACTGGGACGGAGCCAGACTGAGATCAGAGAGGGATGTGGGCCCTCTAGCGAGGTCCCCTCCTTTTACAGAAGAGAGAATGAAGATCGTCCGCTCCATCAGTGACATCTCCAAGGGCAGAGGCAGGACTCGGGTCCAGATCTTCTCCCTTGTGCCTAGGCCAGCAACTTTTCCATTACACCTAGAACAGGAAGACTCGGGGGGTGGGGTGGAAGGGGGATGAGGACTGGGCTGAGAATCAGAGACCTGACTCTGCCACTAAGGCTCTTTGTGACTGGGGGATCATTTAAATGCAATTCAAATATTTATTAAGTGCCTACTATGTGCAAAGTCCAGGGGTGGGGACTAAGGGCGATCCAGAAATAAGCTCAGACTCATATGAATGTGTTTTACATGATTGCACATACATATCCTATATTGGATGGCTTGCTGTCTTGGGGAAGGGGGTGATGAGAGGGGGAGGGAGATAATTTGGAATTCAATTTTTTTAATGAATATTGAAAATTGTCTTTACATGTAATTGGAGAAAATGAAATCCTATTAGAATTTTCTTATTTAAAATACTATTATTTATTAATACTATTATTTAATACTAATATTATTTAAAATCCTATTAACAGTATTTTTTCAATTACAAGTAAAGACAATTTTTAACATTCATTTTTTTATAAGATTTTGAGTTCCAAAAATTTCTCCCTTACTCCCTCCTCTCCCAGCTCCCCAAGATGGCAAGCAATCTGATAAAGGTTATCCATGTACAATCATGTAAAACCAAAAATAAAATGTGAGAGAGAGAGAGAGAGGAGAAAGAGAAAGGAAAAGAGAGAAAGAGAAGAAGAGATAAAGAAAGGAAGAAAGAGAGAGAGAAAAGACAGAAAGCACAGTTGGGGGAGAGGAGAGAAAGGAGAGAGTGAGAGAGAAAGAGAGAGAAGAGCTAGAGAAAGAAAGAGAGAGAGAGGGAGAGAGAAGAGAAAGAAAGAGAGAAAGCATGGTTGGAAGAGACGAGAGAAAGAGAGAGTGAGAGAGAAAGAGAGAGAGAGAGAGAAATGAGGTCCAACATGTTCCCTAGCCTCAAGGAGTTTACAGAATGCCAGATACCCAAGATTACATGGTAAGTGACTTCTCTACAGGAACTGTCCTCCATAAATTCCCCTCCTTCCCATTACAGTAGCCACCCAGAGAATCTTCTGGCCCCAAGGTCTTCCATCCTTGCCAGTGGTTCCCAGCCCATCATTTCAGGAAGGGCCTTCTGTTCCCCTGCAATCCTCCCCCTTGTCCCCTCCATCATCCCAAGCCTAAGTCCCCTTTCTCTCCCCCCAACCATAACATCTCTTCTTTCTTTGTTGTCTTTCCCCAGCTTAGAACATCAGATTCTTGAGGGCAAGAGCTGTCCAACTTGATTATCTACTATCCTTAGCTCAGTGTCTAGCACTTAATTCTGGATCTATCTGCATCAGAGTTATAAAGTGCTCTGAGAGGTTCCATGGGAAAGAAAGCTTGGGGTGGGGGTGGGAAGTCATGGAAGGGAAGGACTGGGGAACACAGGGAGGCTTCCCGGAAGCCGCAAGTAAGAATCTGTCTAAGCACAAAGACTGAAAACGCCTAGTATGGCTATAGAGGTAAGAGGCAAGGGGCCTGAGAGAAGGATGAAGGGTGACATGTGGCCAGGACCTGGAACTCTCCCGGCCTCAATACATGTGTGTTCATCCCTCACTGTCGAAGAAGACCGTGCCATCAGAGAAATGATGGCATGACTTGCACTTGACTTTGTTTTGAGTGAGGGAGGGCTGTGCAGGTCACCAGTCTCACTTCTCCTCCAGAGCTATCTGAATCCAGTGACCAGATATTCATCAGGATGACTAGAGATGACCCAGAATGAGGAAATTGGGGTTAAGTGACTTGCCCAAGGTCACACAGCTGGTGTGTGTCAAGTGTCTGAGGTGAGATCTGAACTCAGGTCCTCCTGACTCCTGCACTTGTGCTCTATCCACTACCCCACCTAGCTGCCCCAAGGCCTCAGCATACCTTTCTGTAAAATATGGAGGCTCATCAAGGCAATCTCTCCAGTCTCTCCTGCTCTGACATTCTAAGTTCCCAGTTCCAAACAGAGGGCTCTCTCCAGCCCTTTCCCTGGTTCACACTCATGTATGGGGGGCAGGGAAGTGGGGGAGAAAAGGAAGAGAGGGAAAAGGTGAAGGGAGAAGGACACAGAGAAAAGAGGAAAGTGAGGGCAGAGAAGAAGGAGAGGGGGAAGAAAAGAGTGAGAGAGGAGAGGAAGAAAGGAGAGGAGAAAAAGAGGAAAGAGGGGGAGAGAGAAGATGGGAAGAGGAAAAGAGAGAAAGGGGAAAGGAGAGATAAGACTGAGCAAGACAAGGAAGGGGCGAAAGAGAAAAGAAAGGAGAGAAAAGGAGAGAGAGAAAAGGAAAGAAGGAGAGAGGTTACATTCTTGCCAGCCTCCTCCCATCATGGCATAACCTGGCCCGGCCTCCCTTGACATCCCTCCACCTCCAGGGAGCTGTGGGAGCACCCCACAGGGCTGGGGTCGAGGGTCAGAGGATCAGAGGCAGCTGCTGCTGCCCCAGCCTCCCATCAGCCAGGAGGGTCCCGTATTGCAAATGGCAGGATCCCCTCCCAGAGGCAGCAGGGCCTCCCTCCTCCACGCCCCCTGCCTCCCATGATGCCTGGGGGCCCAGGCGGGAAACATGTACAAGCATGCAGGGGTCAGTGACCCCAAGGCTGGGGCCGGGTGGTCCCACAGCTGTTTGAGGCTGTGACCTCACCTCAGAGAGGGGGTAGGGAGGCCGGGCAGGAGAAGGGAGGCAGGACTAGCTCTCTTTCTCAAAGGCAGCTCCCAGCAACGTCTGGCAATTCCAGTTCCTGAGGGTCCCTCCTCTCCCTCCCCATTAGCCATGAGAAGCCAGGTCCAGAGAGAGGTTTAAGGCAGAGAATATCCCTGCCATGGAATGTCAGAGGAGGGGGAGGACACAAATAAGGAAGCTGAGAGGAACCTTCGAACAGAGAGTATCAGACTTGGAAGGGCCCTTAGAAAATGGAATGGGGGAGCCAGGAAGGGCATAGAATGCCAGGACTTACAGAGTTCTTAGAACATGGTGTCAGAGTTGAGACGGCACTGAGAGCAGAGAATGTCAGGGTTGGGAGGGAGGGCCCTTAGAACCCAGGATATAGAATAGGTACTATTCTATAGGTACTATATCTAATAGTTCTCTGTCCCTATGGAAGGTCTCCAGTGGAGTGCCATGGGGATCATTACTAGTCTTAATATTTTTATCAAGAATTCTGATAAAGGAATAACTAACCCCATGATCACATTTGCCAATGAAACAAAGCTAGGAGGGATCCAAGGAGATTCTTAAAGGCTAAAGGGTTGGATCAAAATTGAATCAGGGTATGTGTAAAGCTTTGTCTTTGGAGTCAAGAAAGTAACTTCACAAATAAAGATTGAAAAGACATAGCTAGCTAGACAGCAATTCCTTTAAAAATGATATGGGAGTTTTGTGGACTGTGGTATGAATAGGAGTCAACAGTCTTGACAGGATCCCCAAGCTCTAGTCTCACATCGTCAAGAGCCTGCTACATCTTAAGCTCAACATGCCCCAAACAGAACTCATCGTCTTTCTCCACCAAGTCTTCCCTATTTTTCTCAAAGGCATTACCATCCTTCCAGTCACTCACAGGTTAGTAGCCTTGGCATAATCCTTTACTCCTCACTCCACAACCACCAAGGCCTCACAGCTTCCGGGAATAGGAAGGAGACTGTCCCATTGTCCTCTGCCCTCATCTGACCTCCTCTGGAGTATTATGCTCATTCTGGGCACTATCATTTAAGAAAGACATTGATTAATTAGAGAGGGTCCATAAAAGAGAGCCCCCCCCCAAAGGGGCCCAAGACCACAGCTGATGTGAATTGGCTGAAGGAACTGAAGGAACTTGGAGAACAGAAGGTTTGGGGAAGGAACAGAGAAGGGTGTGAAGACAGCTGCTTTGAGAATGTTTGAAAGGTAGAAGAGGGAGACAACTAGATTATGTTTGAAGGCAAATCTAGCAGCAATGGGTGAAAATGGCAAATAGAAAAATTTAAGCCTGATGTCAGGGAAAACTGAAAGAAACAGAGCCATCCAAAAGGAAAATGGGCCACCTCTGGAGACCATGGGCTCCCTCTTCTTGGAAGTCTTTGAGCAGAGGTTGACTGGCCACTTGTTGGTTATATCATCATGGGAATTATTTTTCCATCTTGGACTAGATGAACATGGAGAATCTTTTTAATTTCAGAGCTGGGAGGGACCTTGGAACACAGGATGTCATTCACAAAGAGATCTCAAAACAAAGAATGTTAATGCTGGGGAACACAGAATTAGAATGTAGAATCAAATGGGTAGAACTTTAGAAGTAGACCAATTCAACGCTCATTTTACAGATGGGGAAACTGAGTCCCAGAAGGGCAGGGTTCCATATAGGGAATCATTGTGAAAGCCAAGAGCAGGACCCAAGTCTCATGACCTCCAGGCCAGGCTGGCGGGCACAGCCATAAAGGATGCTAAGTCAAGGTTTCTCCCAGCTGTGGGCCATGGATTGCTAGGAGTGAGCGGGTTCAGAAGGTAGAGGTATATCACACGGGATCCCTGATTCTATATGCATACCAAGTGCTGTCATTGTGACCTTTATTCTGTTCCAACAAAATATGCAGCCCAACTCAGTATAACAAACAAGCAAACATCTCTTTGGTAGATGGAATAAAATAATGTCTTGCATATATAGATGACTATTTTTCAAATATATGTAGATGCTTCTGTGATTAACAAAATGCAAATTCATTTAAAAGCCATACGGAATTCAGAGTTGCTTTTTTCTCACCGTATGTTTCCTTAATCAGTGGCTGTTTGGACATTCAAAAGGGAGTGAAAAGGTGGGGAAATCATCCCAAAAGGCTGTAAACTGTTCCAGACTACTGAACTCAAACACATCCTGGAGCCCTAGGAGAACCCTAGAAACAAAGAGAAAACGGATTCTCACCTCCTGGCCTGGGAGGAAGGCCAGCAATCATGTGCCAGCAAGAGAGCAAAGACTGGGAACTCCAAAGATCCAGGGTCAAGCCTCCTCTTGGACACTGGCTCGTTGTGAGACCTTGGCAATGTCTCCTCCCTTCTGTGGGCCTCAATGGGCCCATCCCTACTGTGAGTCCCTTAGAGAAGGTGTTCTAAGGATCAAAGGGGAAGGCAGCTGAGAGGAACTGTAAAAGCCAGTACAAACTCAGATGGAGGGCTCAGCACCAGCTGGGCTGGTTTTCTATTGGTAAGGAAGCAGAATGGAACAGTAGAAAGAAGGCTAGAATGGGAAGGCAAATCAAGATTCCAGACCTAACGTACTACCCATGTGACACCCACACAACTCACTTATGCTCTTTGGGCCTCAGTTTTCTCTGCTATAAAATGAACAAATGTTCCCCTTCACTCCAACATTCCAAGATCCCCTCAACTCTGAAATTCTAAGCTCTAATGTCTCTCAGAGTTCTATCATAGTATGCTCTAAGGGCCCTCCCAGCCCTGACATTGCTTGTTCTAAGGGTCCTCCCAGCCCTGACATTCCTTGTTCTAAAGGACCTCCCAGCTCTGACATTCTCTGTTCTAAGGGCCCTCCCAGCTCTGACATCCTGGGTTCTAAGGACAATATGTGCCCTAACATTCTGGGTTTTAAGGGTCCTCCCCAGCACTGATATTCCCTGTTCTAAGGGCCCTCCTAGCTCTAAATCCATGGATTGTATGATAAATCCCTGCTGGGTCCCAGAGGGAAGGCTGAGCTCATCAAAGAGAAAAGGCACCTTGGCCAGGCAGGCAGCTGACAGACTAGCACGGGCCACGCTCTACAGGAAATGCCCTTCATCTTTCTCGGGCCACTCCCATCCCAGGCCAATGGAGATGGGCCCTTGCCTGCTCCAAGACCTTCCTGCCAGGAGAAGGTGTGGCAGATGGGGCCAGAGGAAACACTCGGATGCCAAGGCCTCCCCCTCATAACCTCATTTAGCTGACACAGTACTTTGCCCCTCTCTAATGTAAGAGTACATATTGTAGCTAGCCCCATCTGTCTCATCCCCTTAGGATGCTGTGGGCTCCATGTGGACAAGGGCATAACATCATCTAAACTTTGCACCTCCTCAAAGACCCAGCACCAGACTCTGCACAGAGTGGGCACAGCTCAGCAGAGCGGGCAGAGCCTGGGATTTAGAGTCCAAAGGAGCTCAAGCCCCACCCCTGGCAGCAGCGGGAGCCTCAGCAAGTCAGCCAACTGTTTTTATCCTCAGTTTCCTCATCTGTAAAATCAGAACCTCACAAGATTGTTTGCACGGATCAAATGAGATAATGGCCGTAAAATGATTTGCAAACATAAAAATACTGCCGAAATGGCAGCTACTGTGATTATCTGTTGGATGAATAAACAAATGGAAGAAAATAGCAGTCCTCAATCCTAACAGACAGAGCTCTGTGCCTCTCCAGCCCACAGCACCTTTGGACAGGTGTCACATTCCCAGGAATATATTTAAAAAAATATATATATATATATATATATAGCAATAAATGTATATTATCTCTAGCATATACTGCATTTACATATTCTAAAGGTAAGTATAATGCATACTATGGTTGCCAGGACAAAGCAAGCAAAGCAGGAAGCTAACCTCAGAAGATCCTCCGATTTGTGGGGCACAGCAATGGGGAGACTTCTGGCTGAGCTGTGGATCAGACCACCAGATCCCCTCCCCTCCCCTCCCCCCCGCTACTGACTGACTTTGAACAACTCCTTTGTCCACTCTAGATCTCAGATCTTCTGTACAAGAGGGGAGGGGTCTGAACTATAACATCTGAAAGCCCTACCCCACCCTATTTTTGACATTCTATGCTCCAAGGGCCCTACCAGTACTGGCATTCTGGGTTCTAAGGAATCACCCAGTTCTGACATTCTGGGTTCTAAGGGTCCTCCCAATTCTGACATCCTAGGGTTCTAAGGGTCCTCTCAGCTCTGACATTCTGTGTTCTCAGGGCCCTCATAGTTCTGACACTCCGAGTTCTAAGGGTCCTCCGGCTCTGACATTCTGGGTTCTAAGGGTCCGCCCAGCTCTGACATCCTGGGTTCTAAGGGTCCGCCCAGCTCTGACATCCTCGGTTCTAAGGGTCCTCCAGCTCTGACATTCTGGGTTCTAAGGGTCCGCCCAGCTCTGACATCCTGGGTTCTAAGGGTCCACCCAGCTCTGACATCCTGGGTTCTAAGGGTCCGCCCAGCTCTGACATCCTGGGTTCTAAGGGTCCACCCAGCTCTGACATCCTGGGTTCTAAGGGTCCGCCCAGCTCTGACATCCTGGGTTCTAAGGACCTTCCCAGCTATGACATCCTGGGTTCTAAGGACTCTTTCAGCTCGCACATTCTCTGTTCCAACATGATCTAAAGGCTACCCTCCTCATTTCCCCCAGCTCTCTTACACCCTGCTTCAAAGCTCTGACATTCCCTGTGGATCTCTTGGTATGTGCCCAAGGTGGGGCAAGAGGTGTGGATGCCCAGGGTGGGGCCCTGAAGCCCTGGGCACAGCAGGCTCAGGTCCAAGTTCCGTTTGGCAGAGGCTCCGTTTCTCTCCTCTCCTGTTCACCGTTCCTCCAAATCTCCAGCATGGTTTCCTCTCCAAGGTTTCAATATCAAGGTTTCTTCCTGTTCCCCCAAATTCTTTGGGGACAGGAGTAAGGAGGAGAACTGGCTCAGTCCAAATCTACAGACATAAACTGCCCTCCTTCCCTCTCATTGGTTCAGTCAGAATGTTGACCACATCAGACTCTGCTGCCCTGGGCCTCCCTAGAAGGCTGGCTGCCCCACTCCACTGCCCTCTGTTGGGATATTCAGCTGAGCTAGGGGCAGACAGAATGGGAGAGTTACCTTCCAGCCAAGAAGCCAGAAGCTCCCAAGGCTGAATGTCACATATATCATCAGACATAGTTACCCAAACAGTAGTTTTTTTTTAAAACCTGTTTTTCTTTTTCATAAAGAAAGATTTCATTCTAGGTGGCTCAGTGTAATACAGTGCTGGGCCTGGAATCAGGAAGACCTGAGTTCAAATCTAGCCTCAGATACTTCCTAGCTGCGTGACCCTGGGCAAGTCACTTTACCTCTGTCAGCCGCAGTTTTCTCATCAACAAAATGGGAATAGTAACAGTACCACCTGCCTCCTACTGTTGTTATGAGGACCAAACGAGGAAAAAGTGCAAAGCACTCAGCACAGGGTCTAGCATATAGTGAGCTCTTTATAAATGTTAGCTATGATTAGTATTTTGAAATAGACTGGAGAAAGGGTGTTTTATCCAGAAATTCCTGGGATATAAAAAACAAATGACACAATAAAAAATGTTTTTAAAGAAAAGACCAGTAGAGTTACCCAAAAGCAATGGTGACAAAAGATCCTTTTCTAGAGTTATCCACAGATCCCTTTTCTCTAAGGTGTTAAAAGTTTACAATCACTTTACTCACCATGGAGAGCAGTTATTATCATCACTTTTATCTAAGAAGGAAACTGGAAATCCCAAGAGACTGGCTCTAGGTCACACTGCTAAACAATAGTCAGTGCTATGATCTGAACCTAGATGCCCTGGCTCCAAGTCCACAGGTCCATCCATTGCCCCGTACTGTCTCCCGACGGCCAAGGCCAGGAGATGGATAAGGAGGGACATGAGAGGTCATCCCCCAAGGACAGCCCCAGCCCAGCCCTCTTCCGGAACATTCTCCCAAAGATGGGCTCCTAGAAGGGTAGGGGATAGTGTCCCCTGTCCTGAGATGCAGGATGTTTAGGAGCACCATGCACTACTGAGACCAGCCTGATCCCTTACCATCATGGCCCTGGTTCTGGAGTCAGAGGTCCTGGATTTCAATTCCACTATTGAAGTTTACCAGTATTGGGCAAAGGCTTAATCTCCCTTGGTGTCCATTTCCTCTTCGTAAAATGGGGAAGGTGGATTAAAAGGCCTGTGAGGTCCCTTTCAGTGTTAGAGACATGTTACTATGATCTTGGGTTCAGATCTCAAATTCCAGGATCATGGGTGGGTCCGTTTCCTTTTCTGGGCCTGTTTCTTCATCTATAAAATGAAAGGGTTGGTCTAGATAAGTCCTGATGGCCCCTTCTAGCTCCAAAACCTCAACAACACCCAGTACCAGGGATGCCCTGCCTTTCCCACCCCATCATCCGTCAAGGGCCATCTTGCCACAGCGACCCATCCCATAAAGGGAGGATAGGTGAGTTTACAAGCACACATGGGCTGGAACATTTTACAGGACCAATGATTAGGCCTTGGGTGTAGCTGTGCCATGCCCCAGATGAGGATCTCCCTCCAGCCAAGCTTGGTGACACATCCATGGTGACGCTTCCAAAGCAGGAAGCCAGAATCTTCAAGCCTCTGCTCAGTATGACTATGGCAGGAGCAGCCAGGTGGCTCAAAGGATAGATGGCTGGGCCTGGAGTCAGGGAGACCTGGGTTCAAATTCGAACTCATACTCTTACTAGCTGTATGACCCTGGGCAAGTTACTTCACCCTGTTTGCCTCAGTGTCCTCATCTGTAAAATAAGCTGGAGAAGGAAATAGCAAACTACTCTAGTATCTTTGCCTAGAAAACCCTAAAAGAGGTCAGGAAGAGTTGGACATCACTGAAAACGATAAAACAACAAGACTAATGGAAGTATGAACTGGGAGCTATGCCAGAGAGAGCCCAGCCTGGTAGAAAGACCCCTGGCCTAGGTCCCTTCCAGCTCCTGTCAGCCTGCATTCTATAGTTTCCCTCAACTTCAATATTCTGTGTTCTAAGATCTCTTCCTTTGTCACATTTTTCTCCAAGCCTCAGTTTTCCAACCTGTAAAATGAAAGGCCTGACCCAGATAATAGTTAAAATTTCTTCTAGCTCTTATAGGCTCTGGGTCACCCTGAGCAAAACCAGTCACATTTTGTGACTAGGCTGGGGCCCAGGGGGACCATCCCCCTCCTCTAGCCTGCCTGTGACCCACCCCACCCCCTGTGGGTCATCCCCCAACTGACTGGACCAGCCCTTCAGCTCCAGAGAGAATCTTGAGAAGCAAATAACCATGGGTCCTCAAAGACAGGATGGCGGACCCGATAGAGTACAAAAGGCTTTCTTTCAAATGAGGTATAAGAGGAAAAAAAAACCTGCTGCTCTTCTCTTTTCTTCTCTTCTCTTCTCTTCTCTTCTCTTCTCCTCTCTTCTCCTCTCTTCTCCTCTCTTCTCCTCTCTCTCTCTCTCTCTCTCTCTCTCTCTCTCTCTCCTTCTCACTTATCTATAATAAAAGCATCCTCATTCCTGGGAAGCAGACCCAGATGGTTCCAGAAAATCTCTCCTTTCGTCCTTTTTACTTCCCATCAAGAAGAGAAATCAAAATTATCCTTTTGGGAAAAAAAAATAATAAAATTGTGACAAAATTTCTAGTTCTCTCTCTCCCTCCCCTTTTTTCTGGAGAAGATGGGGAGGGGCGAGCCTTCCTTAAAAGATAAACTTTGAAGGACTCAGCTATGTCGCTGAGAATCAACTCGGGGGAGGAGGGAATGCACTACAATCCAATGAAGAAGAACTCAGATAAATAATTTTTTATAAAACACAGTTTAGAGATAGAAGCCAGATTTTTCCCAAGAGTAGCCTGGCCCCAAGGGAGCCTGGTTGGAAAGGGAGGGGGGCCAGAGTACCTACAGAAGGTCCCCTTCCCAACATTCTCCCCATCCTCTTCTATGACAAGACACTGTCAAACCGAAAAGGGCTACCCTGTGGCTTGGGATTCCAGGGCTGAGGGGAGCCCAGCAAAGGGAAGTGGGAAGTCTAGGCTACATGGGCCGTTGATTTATTATTGATATGTGGGTGCGGAATGATGTTATGCGAAGGACAGATCTCTCTCTCCCCTCTATTAAAGAAAGCAGCCAGGGTAGTATGATGAAAAAAACACCGGATTCAGAGGCCGAGGTCTCCCATATACTGTGACTTTGGGCATGTAACTTAACCTCAATGGACTACAGCTTCCTGCTCTATAAAATGAGGGAGAGTGGACTAGAACAGAGGTGTCAAACTGGAATGCCCCAACCAGTCCCTTCCAGGGAACTAATTAATTAATTGGGTAATTGGGAAATGTTTAATAAAATAAATAAAAATACAACACCACCGCAGATAATGTTAATTTGTGGTTTTCTAAGTCAATATGAGCTGAGTAAAGAGGCACCCGCACTGTCCCTTCAAATCTCAGTCCCATCTAAGGTTACCTTGTATCTACTTTGTAAATATTCTATCTATAACAGGAGTAGGGAACCTGCTGCCTCCAGGCCACCTGTGGCCCTCTAGGTCCTCAAGTGCAGCCCTCTGACTGAATCGAAATTTCACAGAACAAATTTGTTCTATAAAACTTGGGACTCCGTCAAAAGGCCACACCTGAGGACCTGGAAGGATACCCATATGTGTACAGGTTATATCCACCTTTAGATGGTGGAAGCACCTTGAGGGCAGAGGCCTTCCTTTTGTCTCTGTAACCCCAGCATCTAGCACAGTTCCTGGAACCCTTGAGGCACTAATGCTTACTTTCCTTTTCTCATTTATGAATTTCTAATCTGAATTTAACAAGCATTGCCTGATTTTTTTTTTTCCCCAGAGGAAGACACGGGGGCTGGGAGCAAGGCCCAAGGTGATGGATGACGCAGCAGGGAGAGGCCCAGTGAGGATATGAACCAGGGGTGGGCCCCTGAATCCATGGCTCCTTCCACTATGCCATGCTGTTTCTGCATGCTTTCACCACATTTCCATCCTAGATTTAGAGAAGAAAGGAATCTTATGTATCACCTTCTAGGGTAGCCCCGGCCCATCCTCTCACATTGTACAGATGCAGAAAGTAAGGCCTGGACAGGGCAGCCATCTTGCCCAAGATCACACTGGTAAAGAGTGGCAAATTCAAAGGAATGTCTGAATGTTAGGACTCTTCTTTCCAAGACGCCCCCAAACATCTCATCCTTCCATGAGGTTACTCCTCTCCAAACTCTCTCTTGGGAATGTTATATATGCAATAATAATATTAATGACAATCCCTGCTCATATCTATAATAAGGTGTCTCTGAGGACAAGAAAGCCGTGGTATGATCCAATCCTCTCAGGGTCCTGGAGAGGGGCCTGCCTACAACCTAGAAAGAAAACGTCAGACGCCAATTTGCTGTGGGGACAGGAGAAGAGGACTGGGACATCTTTCCTCTTTCCCCTGACATCTAGCACATCTCAGGCCTTGGGGGTGGTGGGGGGTCGGGGACTAAGTGTACTGGTATCAGGGAGCAAGAGGAAGGAGGCCCCTACCATGGGGAGGGAAGGATGGGATTACAGACCCCAGGAGATAATGGGACTGAAGGGAGAGGCAGTTCCTAGTGCTGAGGACCAGGAACAAAGCCCGGACAACAGGATGGATTAAACCTCTCTACTCCTGCGCTTCCCAATGGTAAAGAGGAAAGAAAAGAAATGTTCTAGACACAAAGGCGGGGGGTGGACGTGGGGGGGTCATTTGTGCAAAGGAGCAGAGAACAGAAAGGAGTGGGAGAGAGAAAGGAGATAGTTTTTTTCCTTCTGCTCTGTTCCCAGATCAAAAAAAAAAGAGAGTCCTTTCAAAAGGGGAGATTTCAAGGTGGGAAGCAGGCAGGGTCTGGCCCCTGGCTTTCCTCTTCTCCCTCCTCAGGCCCCTCCACACCCACAAGGCCAAGCCCCAGAATCAGGAAGCACCAACTAAAAGCAGGGTGGGGTGTGTCCCTTAGAATTGGGACTGCAACTTCAAAGGGAGAGATGGGGGGTAGAGGGCAGGGAGGAATGGGGCAGGGAGTAGGGAGAGATGGGGGCAAGGGGCAGGGAGAGATGGGGGCAGGGGGCAGGGAGGAAGGGGCAGGGGATAGGGAGAGATGAGGGCAGGGGACAGGGAGAATGCTAACTGCAGGCTCTCTGATCAGATCTGAATGAGCACCATGCCCACCCACCTCCTCATCAATGTGCAATTTTCCTAAGTCTGGACTCCTCCCCAACCAAGGAGAAACTCAGGGGGAGGGGGCACAAAAATGAGGCATCTCTCATGTCTTCACGGGGTCTCTCTTAGTCCAAAAGCTGACTGTCTTCTCCTCAGCCCAGGCAATGTCACCACCCAGGACAGGATAGGCACAATGACTTCAGAAACCCACCTTAACCCAAACGTCCCATTCTTCCTTCTCCCCAAGTTGAAAAGCTGGGCGAGGTCACAGCCTCAGGGCCTACAAGATCATTTTGGAGCCAGAACTGAAAAAAGGGAGAAGAGAATCCTAATTCTTTGTCAATACATGATACAACGGCTCCCTTGTGCTCAAGATCCAAACATACACAGTGAGTTTAGAGGATGTCATGCCAGGCCCAAACTCTGCCTAGTAACAGCCTGAAGTGTCAGTCCTGGGCAACACATTCTGTATGACAGTCTGGAGCCTTGGGAGACAAGGTATGCTACCTGTTCATATCTTTTGACTCAGCAATCCCACTATCCACTTATCCCCAGGGCATCAAAAGGAGAACAAATGGTCCCACACACATCGAGACATCCGGGTCAGCCCCTTTTGTGGTACCAAATAACAAGAACCCAAGTGGGTGCCTATGACGGGGACCAGCTGAACAAACTATGGTACTGAAGCACATCGGCAGGCCATAACTGTGGGGGATTCCAAAAAAACGCAGGCAGACGCGTACGAATGGACGCAAAGCAGGGAGCGTGATCAACATGGGGGACCCAACGACATCAGTAAGAAGAGAACATGAAAAGGTAGTCAAAAGCTGAGTAATCTTGGTTCAGGAGAACAGACAGAATACCCGGTCCTGGAATCTGGAGAGAGGGTACCTACAGGGACAGAATGCTGCATGCATGACCACCTAGACGAGGTCACTTGTCAACTGTTCTTATAGAACCGTTCTTTGTTGAGACAGAGGTGGCTGGGAGAAAGGGAGAACACTATCCAGAAATAATGACAAAAAGCACCGATAAAATGTTTTCTTAAAAAAAAAAATAACAATCCCTAAGAATTGGCAACTCTTGCTTCAAGGAAGAAATTCCCTGATTCAGACTGAGAATGGCGGTTCTCACCTGCCTCTTCGGAACACCAACTGCATCCCTGGCCCCACTCAGTCCAGAAGCCACTGCACCCAGAGTTGACTCCCTGCCATAGTAGGCCAGTCCCACCCCAAATACAGGGCCAGGGCCCTTAGATGTGCATACACAGACACACACACGCGCGCACTACACATACATATGTACATGTGTGCAAAGCTCTAGCACCCCTGTACCTTTGGCTGAGCTCAAGGAACCCCAGGCATCATTTCTTCTCCCTGGGTCTGTTTTCTCATCCTTGAAATAAGGAAGCTGCAAGATTGGCCCCTAAGATGAAATATGTAAACACACCTCTCCACTTCTTCGAAAAGGTAGGAGACTATGGAAGTGGAACATTACAAAAACTCATATTGGTTTGATTTGTTGAACTGCTTTTCTCCCTTTTTTAAATTCTTTTTATTTCTCTCTATTATTTTCCCTTTTAAATTTTATTCCAAGACAGGTCTTGGAATGATGTGAAAACAATTATTTCAATCCAATTTAAATACACGTATGGATCCATACCCACAAGAGTTAGGACTGGCATCTCAGAGGTGGCATCCAGCTCTAGGGATCCATGGTACGCCTAGATCTCAGGCACAGCCAGCCCCACAGCTGAAGGCAGGAGCATGGCAGGTGTTCCAGGACAGTTTAGGAGCTGGCCAAAGCAGGGCTAGGACAAGGGAGCCAAGCCCCCTCCCACGCCTAGCGGCACCAGAGAAGGAAAGAACAGCAGCCTGGCCAGGGCCCAGCCTCTTCCAGACTCCATCCCACTTCCTCACAGCCTTTGAGGCAGGGGAGTATGAATGATGCACTGGATTCCTCAAAGTGGCAGTGAAGGAGAAACAGACTGTTCCCACATTTCAGGCCCAGGCTTCCCCCATAGGGTAAGAGACGGTATACTGAGTCACCTCACAAAGACGGTGTACACACGGATGCTGATCACCAGTAGCCCAGGTCCAGCCCAGTGGGAAGAATGGGCCAAGGAGCTTCCTAGTAACTCGAGAGCCAACACTACACACACACATACACACACATGTACACACACACGCGCATGTACACACACATGAGCACATACTCACAAGCGCTTGTACAAACACACACATACAACTTCACACATTCCATCACATACATACCCTCACATGCATGCTTGCACACACACTCCCTCCCACACATAATGCTTCACAAACACACACATCAGAGTAGCTGGTATTTCCTGGGAAGCCACGGCCCAATGTCAAGCCAGGAAGCTACCAATCTGCTCTCCCCCATTTACAAAGGGGTGATGGCTGCCGTGGTGGCCCGGAGTAGACAAACCACCTGCCTCCAATCACACAGCATATTGGCAGCAGAGATACAGTTAGAAGTCAGAGTGGGGAAGGTATAAGGGGATTCACACACGGGCCCCTGCCCACCCCTAAAATTCCCTTCCTCTAACAGGAGGCTCATTCCTTTAAAGAGGGGACCCAACCCAATCACAGACAGGGTAGAAAACTCAACCAGTGAGCTCCCTGCCCATTTGAGGGAATAAGACTATCCCCCAAGAACTCCATTCTCACAGTTGTAGAACAAACCACCTGAGATCAGGTCAGAGAAATTTGAGGAGGAATATTAGTCCATCCTGTTAGCCGACTCTTCTCACTCCTCTGCAAATGTCCTACTCCTTTGAAATCCACAGCTCCAGCTCAGTTAAGGACCCCTTTTAAATTCAGCCTCCCCTCCCTGGGCCTGTCTGGTCTGAAATTCAGAATGTTTCATGGTTCTGGCTCAGAATGAAACCCTAAAGGACACTTCCCGAGCCCGAGATCCCTACCCCCTCACCATGAGCACTTCTGGAGACCCAAGGCATCTCTGTTCTCCCTTGCCACACATGAATCTGACTTCTCTCTGATCCCCTAAACTCTTCTTCTTAATCTCCATTTTTAAAAGGCATATAGGATTTATAAACATAAGGGACATTAGCAATCTTGTATAACACCCCTACTTTGCAAAGAAGGAAAATGGGGCCCAAGGAGACCACCAAACTACTAAGTAGCCAGGTCAAGATTCAACCCAGGTCTCAGGACAGCAAATTCAGGGCTCCTTCTACCATACCATCCTTACCACTCTTCAAGGCTGAAAATATTTTGACTCCTGGAATAAACGACAAAGATGGAAGCGGAAAAGACCACCTTCTCTAGCCAAAAGAAATCTAAGTCTCCCTCCATTTCTCCTTTTCTCTCAAGGAAAATCGCTCCCCAACGGGTAATGAGAAAACAAGATTTCAAAATACTTTAAACACTAGACTGTAGTAGTTTTTTTAAACCTTTTTTACATGTGAGTTTTTCATGCATAAACCTCAGTAAGAGCTCCCTCTCCGAAGGTGCCCATGTTGGTCAGAGAAGGACGGCTCAGGAACAAAAAAGCCATCCACGGTTGGAGGGGAATCTTCCCTGATACACAAATCCATTTTATCACTGCTTCCCTTCGGGGGTCTTCCTGGTGGAGACCCTCATTCAAGGGAGAGCTGCCAGCCACCCTCCACCTCAGCCAGTGGGGACCCAGACCCGTTCTCCTGAAATCGTCTCACCATCCCAAAGGAAAGGCATGGCGCCCAGAGGCTCAGGGATGGACCGAAGCTGTCTGGATGAGCAGAGAGAAGCAGCCGAGCAATGAGGGGTCAGCCCCACGACCCAGGTGTGATCCAGGCACAGGCTGACCTGGTCACACAATCGAATCTCAGCATCGAATCTCTTTGTCCCCAGAGAAGAGGAGGGACAAAGGGTACAATGCCGGATCCAATCAAAAATCATTAGAACCAGCAATCTGGAGGATCCCAGGGCTAAAAGGAAATCTGGAGGTCATCATCACCAGCCTCTGGCCGGCCCAGCATTCGCTTCTTGACAGCCTCCCCCATCAGTGAGAACCTTTCTTCATTGACAAGGTGACTCCTATATCAAAAGTATGATGGAAAGAGAGAGGACTGGAGTTAAAGGAGCTGGGAGCCAGAATCCCAGCTCAGAGAAGTACTCCCTGCATGACCTTGAGCAAAGGGCCAAGTTCTATGAGCTCTACCAGCCTCTCCAGCTAGAACACTACAATTGCTGGTAACCTTTGGCCAAATGTCCAAAATTGGCTCTCCTCCCCTCAGAGACCTTCCACCCAGAAACAACCACAGGGTAACCTTGCTTGGGGGCACGGTGGCATGAAACTACAGGGTCCACATAGAAGAGACCCAAATGCCAACATCTTCACATCAGAAAGAGTGGCATCAGGGAAGGCCAGGTCATCCTCTCCCTGGGGAAGATCCAGACACCCCTCTGCTCCTTCTCCTCTGAATCATTCATCATCCCTATGTCCATACAGGCATGGCACCAGGCAAGATCCCCCTTCCTCCTCCTGGGAACCTGGGACCCTTGAGAGGCCAGGGAAGGAAAAGTGGGGACCCTGGTCTAACAGAAGATCTCTTCAGGAAAACAAGCTGGGGGTCCCAGAGACGGGAGGAAATCGAAGATGTTGGTTGCTCCAAGGCCCTTACTTTACAAATGAAGAAACTGAGGTTTGAAGAGAGGGAGAGATTTAGCCCACAGTCACACAAGTAATAAACATAGCTGGGATTTTTATCTCAGGCCCTAAATAACAGCAACACCATAGTAGTCACAGATACTCGGACCATTACAATCAGAACCCTTGTAAAAACAAAAAAAAATCAGGAGGTAATCACAGCTGGCATTTAAGATTTGCAAAGGGTTTTCTATTCATTATATTACTTAATTTTTAAAACAACCCTGTGAGGTAGGTGCTATATTATCCTCATTTTACAGACGAGGAAACTGAGACTGAAAGAGAGGAAGTGACTTATCCAGGGTCACACAGTAGTAAATGTCTGAGGTGGCATTCGAACTCATGCCTTTGCTAGCTCCAGTGCTCTCTGTCTGCTAAACCACACTGCCCCCTCCTCACTGGCCCTTACCAGTGTATCTGACTATTTCCACCTGCCCCAGGCCCAGGTTCTGAGATATAATAATAACACCTAACATTTACATAGCTCTTACTGTACGCTAGACACTGTGCTAAGCCCTTTACAATGATTATCTCCTTTGATCTCCTCCGCAACCCAGGGAGAGAAGTGCTGTTAAAATCTACATTTTTACCAATAAGGAAACTGAGGCAAACAATGGTTAGGTGACTGACTTGCCCAAGTTCAATCAGTTGTCTGAATCCAGATTTGAACTCATGTCTTCCAGACTCCAGACCCTGGTGTTCCATCCTCTGTGGCTCCTACCTGCCCCATTCCTGCCAGCTCCCACACAATCAACGTTCTTCTGAGTTTGGTGTGGTCAGGAAGGCACCAGTAGCCTGTCTTTCCCTTTCTTTCTTACATGTGTGTGCATTATGTGTTAGAATATTTTAACATGTGTAATTGTTTGTGCAGTGGTGGATGCCCACCTAGATGGAGTGCCGTCAATTACAAAATGGTCTTTTCTACAGCAACATCAGACTAGAACCATTCTCAGGGCCAGAGCCCCCTCCCATAAGTGGGGTTTGCCATTAGCTTTACATTGGTACCCTGTGAATTTAAGTAGATCCCAAAGATTCCTGGGTCCATGCTGCAGGCTCACAGCCTGAGGATTTGGAAGCAGAGGGGAAATCAGGTACCTACCAGCCACCTTTTTGAAAGAGACCACCTTTTCTTCTCTTGAGCGTTCTATGTAAAACTGGACCCTGCCCAGCTAAGGAGTGTGGAGGTCTTCCCCATGGTGGCTGAACAGGGCGCAGACCCTCCAAAAGCAGGTGAGAGAGAGTGTCATGTCAAGCTCATTAATCCCCCCCACATTTCCAGAAGGCGGCAGGTGAAATTCAGCTCTACCATGCACCCACCACCATACATACAATTACACATATTAAAATACTGTAACACATAACATATACACATACAGGTAAAAAGGGGAAAGTAGGGAAGGGGCACCTCTCTAATCACACTGAACCTGAAAGAATGTTGATTTCACAGAAGATGGGGGGCAAGAAGAGGGAATGATGCCAACTGGCACCTGGTACCTCTGCCATCTTAGAGGAGAATCACAGTTTTGACTTCCACCATTTTCCGAGAAACTGGGCCATGTTTTCCTTTGCAGAGGATAGTACCCCTACAGAATTCCTTTGGTACCACCATGGAGGAACACCCACCCCAACCCTGGCCAAGTTCAGCCTGGTTAGTATGGCCAGCACCAGTCAGTCCTTGCTCTATCTGACCCAAAGACCCACCCCCATAAAGACCCTTTCCTTTTCTTCCCAAATTCACATCTGCTTCCCTCCCTTTCTCCCAAAAAACCCCCCAAACCCACTCCTTAAACACCCCTCCCCTCAAAATAAGCCTTTTTGTACCCAGCAGGTGAGAAGAAAGAAGAGGAAGACAGTCTCTTGGGACAAGGAGCAGAGCTCACCCTAAAAATGGCAACACTTTGCCCCCAGGGTCCTAGCCAGATGTCAGAATGATGTACAACCATCGGTCCACATCTGGATGCTAAACATGCAGCTGTCAGGAATCTCTGAGAAGAGAGCTTGAGCAGGAGAGGAGAAGGAGGAGAGGCGGTAGAGATCTGGTTAGAGGCATGAACCCTGTTTGCTTCTGGCCAGATGTTAACTAGGCCAGAAGACCCCATCAAGGAGAAGACAGAAGCTGGGAGGACATGGTGAGAAGGAAAGTAACAAACACATGAAGGACAGACCACGAGCCAATATGAGACCTCAGAGTGAAGGGAGCAGGGGGATTCTACATCCCAAGGCCAAGATGAACGAGGAGGTGAGAAATGGGTCATGCAGCCAGGCAGACACAGAGTGGAGAGACTCAGGGACTGGAAGCTTCACATCGGCTGAGATCACACAAATCCTCAGCAAAAGCATCTCCCTACTTCCAAGCAGGGACTGCCCATGACCAAAGAGGCTGGAGACCCTGGCCTGGGGACCCCTGAAGGATGTGGGTGCCAGGGTGCTTCTCCTTTGTTAATGCCTCCTTCTTTGGTCCAAAAGCCAAAGAGCCTTGGCATGTCACTCAGGGCTCTCCTGTCCACCTTCGACCACCACTGACCTCCCCTTCCCCCGGCCCCACTCTGCTCTGGAGCCCCAGTCAAGGGCTGGCCCACCCGATGGGTGACTCATGTGCCTCCCTGGCTTGGGCTCATCCCTTGCCTTATGCCAAACAACATGCACCATCATCCCTTACACCCCCATCCCGCAAATGCACAAATACCCTTTTTTTTGGCCCCACACAGGAAGGGACATGGCAGAGCATACGCTACCAGCAGTCACCTGAGTTCAATGTCAAGGCCATTGTGGGGGATAGGGAGAGCTCCAGACCCTTGCTCAGTGGACAGAGCAGAGCATCCTATTTTACAAAACTAGCTCTAAGGAAGAAAGAAAAAGGATGGAAAGCAGCTAGTAGCCCCCCAACCCTCTGCCCACATCACATAGCTACCATCCCATCCCTACAACCGCACAGCTCCCAGTAATTCAAACCAGTACTAGGACCACAAATTTAGGACCTCAGAGGTCATCAGTCCAACTCCCTCATTTTCCAGAAGAGGAAACTGAGGCATGAAGCAGTTAAGGCATCTAAATAGTTCTGGATTTAAATGCAGACAATTTGGGTTCAATCCCAGCTTGACTCCTTGCTAGCGATGAGACTTTGGACAAGCCGTTTGATGTCTCTGGGTCTCAGTTTCCTCCTGTAAAATGAGAGGGCTAGAGTGGATGGCTCCTATTTTCCCTTTCAGTTTTAAGCTCTATTAGCCTAAAATCTGAACCCCCTGGGAATGGGATGGGGTAGGGACACTACACCTCATCTCTTGCCTGCAGAGATACTATCCTTTGCCCTCTTCCACTTCACTCATTCAAATGCTCCCTTTCTGCCAGCTCCCCACTAAGAGCCATCATTTGCCACTCCCAACGGGTCCCCCCTCTTTCACTCTGTCCCCACGGACCTTGGGGGGCAGGCAGCAGCTGGCAGCAGAGGGCAGCTATCATCCCCTCACACTGGGATGAACAGGGCACAGAGGACACTGCAGCCGGGCCCTGGGAGACAGCACCCTGATATCTCTCATCACTGCCCACCGATCGCAGGCCAGCCTAGAACTGAACTCCTAGCCCCTAAGGAGTGACTACAGCAGGGAGGGAAGGGGAAATGGCGAGGGTGGGGAAGGAGATCAATTCAATTAGATGCTAACCCTCCTGAGATAGCCAGCAAGTCCTCAGACATCCCAGACCCCTGAGCCATGAGCATCATTTGTGACCGGTCAGACCAAGCGAAATGTACCACGGGCACGTCCCTATCTTTGTCTAAATGCCAAATGGGTCTGTGTTTCCTCGGCTAGCCGGGCACGCACAGGAAATGCATTTCACAGCAGGCAAAAATGTAATTCAGGAAACACTGCCACATACTTATTACCTATATGCAGGTACAATGGAACACGGAAACCAGAAGAGAATATTTATTTCTCTCCCCTTGGCTTCCTCAGAGATGCTGGAGATGGGCTTGGCTGTCGGTCGGCCGGCTGGCTGGCTTCTTTCAAAATCCAGAGATGCCCAGGTGTTTACCTGTCCCATGGTCATCATCACCAATCCCCCCAATCCTTCTCCATGCCATCAGCCTCCTCCACCAGCCTATGAAGGGGAGAGGTGGTGCTATTTGGCCTGGCACATCCCCGGTCTTCATGTTATTCTCCAGGTTGCTGGAAAGCAAAAATCTCAGCCCACCAGTCAGCACCAGGGACTGGAGCAACTTGTCCCTACCATCTCAATGAACGACCAGCAGGTTGGGCTAGGCCCAGAGGGCAGTGATAAAAGGGACAGTTTGGAAAATAAGAGGTGAAAGAGCAAAAGACCCCACCATCCACCCAAGAGACAGACCCCTGCTACAGTCACAGCCATTTGGGGCCTCTGTCACTAGGTTATTACGAGACTACCTCTCTACTTCATAACCCAAAATTACAATGATACCCTCCAAAATATTCAAAAGCCAGCTACGCCTCGCCCTCGTTCCACAGGGAGTCAGATTTGTCTGTCTCTTTTGTCTCAGGATTTCGAAGCCACAACTTCCCGTAGGCCTCCCCAGCGGATGGCCCGCAACCCCAAGTGGGACCACGGAAGTCCTGTCTCTTAGCTGCGGCCAGAGTGGGAGATGCAGAGAGAACCCATCACTGAGGGCTGCTAAAAGCTTCCAACAGCCCCCTGAGGACCCACCAGAGCCGCCAGAGCTCCCTAAAAAGACTGCGGAGCTCTGGACAAGCCAAACCCGTGCCTCCAACCTGACAATTGATTTTTAATTTGGGTACAATTATCAAGCGTGGATTACTGTAACGAAGGCAAATTGCTCACACCGTACAATATAAGCTTGATCCCGCAAGCCAAGCCCACATGTTTTCAGGATTATATCTTTTTATTTCTAATTTGTCACAGCTGGAAAGCCTTAGCACACTTTTTAAAAGATCGAGGAAACTCAGCCCCCTGTTCCCCACACATACCCCCACCACCACTGGTTCTGCCCTTAGAAATATGGCGACCTCTTTTGCTCCTCAGCTGGAAAGAAGACAGCAGACCCCAAGAGGAGAAGAAAAGATGGGACCTTAGATGGCAAGAATAGAAAACCTCCCAAGAATCCATCTACTTGAAGATAACGGGGCCATACCGCAGCAGCTGGGACTGGGGCTAAAAGCGACGTACAGCTCTGGGACTCCTTTTTCACACCAAGCCCCACTAGTTGCACCCCCAAAGGTCCCAGCACAGGGCCAGACAGAACATCATAGAACACCATACGGCCAGGGTAGAGGCAAAAGTGGGGGTGCACATCCCCAGGCAGGCAGCCCTGAAACAGCCGACGAGGGGAGACAGCAAGCACAGGGGACCCTATAGTCAGGAAGTCACCAGGAATTGGGGGGAGCTGAACAGTATCATTCGGGGGCCTTCTTCCAAACGGCTACTTGTCTCTCTTGTAACCCAAAGTGACGTGAAGCCCTGAAAACATCGTCCATGATTTCAGCAGCCCCTAATCCCCAAGTTTGATGTATCATGCGGCCGACAGAGAAGTCTTGTCCCTTCCTTACTTAAGGGTCTCAGCATATGTTTGGCATTTATGAGAACAAAAGGCCCAGCCACGCCAGCGAGCTGGGAAGGAATTGAAGCTGTAACCAAAAACTTCGGAAGACGGAGGGGAGGGAAAAAAAAATCCCCCTTCCTTCTCTGCTCCCCACAGCCCGCATCCCCCTCCCAACCACTACCACTAGAAAGAGAGAGAGAGATAATAAATTCCATACGCAACAGAATTCGACCCCTCGACAAAGCTATCACTCTCAGCACTAGAGAGAGGGACAAAGCCCGGAGTCACCCTGGCCCCCAACTTCTGAGCACCCAGACGGTAGGCTCATAGCTCAGCCTGGGAAACAAGGCAAGAAAAGGTGGGAGAGATATTGATTCAAGCTAGGGGAAAGGGGTTCAAAGATTCTTTGAAAGGGTACCTCTGATGGGGCTGGGGGTGGCAGGTCTGCCCTCCCAATGTTCCCGATGACACACTGGAGTCTCTGGTCCAGAAACCCCTAAAAGGGTTCAGGAAACTTTCCGACCAACTTCGGCTAGAGACGTCTCTAGGAAGAAAAGGAGCTAGTCGACTGGCGGGAGACAAATGGGAATGGTTTTTTAAAGACCCTCTCTCTAGTTTGAGTCTCCCATCTAAGTGACCCAGAAGCAAGGGGGGAATGGGGCAGAAGTGAGGTGTGTATGTATGGTGGAGAGGAGTCCCAGAGGGCCCAGCAAACAGCTAGACTCACCTATATTTCTCACCCTCTGCCCATTCTTACAGCCCATGTTCCTGCAAGCCAAGCAACTAGGATCCCGACGTAAGGAGGGGAACGCCTCAGTAGATTTTGGGGGGAACCTGATATACCAGTACTGACCCTTAAACTCAAGAACAGGGAAATGCAGGTGAGGAGCAGGGTGACAACATGGGTCCAAAATCTAATGGGGAGAGATCTGCACATACAATCCAACCCACTTCACAGGCTCTCTGGGGCAGGAAATGTTTCCAATCCACAGCCCTGGCCTCTCCTTCACCAAACCCCCCAACTTTCTTATAAGCCCCCCAGGCCTGGGGATTTTGAACACCTCTCTCAGGTCAAGGCCAGCCATCTTCTTGGAGCATAGGATCCTCCAGAGAGATTTCAATCCCCTTTCACACACACACACAAAAAATTCCAACTACAAATTATTAAGAATAGGAAAGCAACTTGGATGGCTGCAGAGAAGAAATGGCCTCTGCGGCAGAAACTCCACAATCCTACCAAAGCCAGCGGAGGCTGGGAGGCCAGATGTCCACTCCGCTGAATGGGAGGAGAAGGTAGGAGGGGAAAATCCAAAAAACAAGAGGGGAAAAAACTTTCTTGGAAACCTGGCGTTGACATTTATAACCCAGTGGCAGGAAGATGAGACTTCCCAGCCCCGGGTTTATTGGACACAGAGAGCTGAAGAAAGAGAAGGGCTGGAAACAGATTGGGGGGGTGCTGTCCCAGGCACTAGGAAGCCCAGAATTCAGATAACCCATTTTCCTGTCCCAAGGGGAAGATCTCCAGTAATCACATGGTGCTAATTGCCAGCACAGAAAGCTTTCCTTCTGAGTTTTTGGGGGATGCCTCAGTCATGCCTCCCTGGAACTCTATGCCCATCCCCACCATTTACAGCTGAAGTCAGGGCCCCAAAAAGAAAGGATCCGAAAGGAATAGAAGTGACAAGCGGGGAAATTAAGTCACAAAAATGGAGAGGCAAAGAGAAAGTGGGCACCAATCAGAAAAGGAAGGCTGAACTTGTCCCAAAGTTCAGATTGGGAGAGGAAGCCCCTTGACTCTGAACAGCTCAGTCCCCAGCCAATACAGGTAGCATACACTGAATCTGGAGAAAGATCCGAGTTATGAATCTTGGCTTGGCTGCTTACTTGATACTTGACCTTGGCCAACTCATCTCTGTTTCTACCTCAGTTTCCTCACAGGTAAAATAAGCGGTATAGACACTAAGGACCCTTTTAGCTCTAAATTTTTTATTTCCCCCCACTTCCCCTCCTACCATGTTCCTTTTAGCCTGTAGGCCAAACCGCACCCCACCCCAACCCAAATCCCTGAACTGAAGCAAGCCCAGTCTTTCTCTTTTCTTTCTTTCCCACTAAGGGATCACCCTGCTCCAGAAGAACCAAGGGGTGTGGAGAGGGGAAGGGGGGTGCTGACACTCAGGATATCCCAAAGCCTAGGCAGGAAGATGCCCAGTAAAGGCCTCCTAACTCAGACTGTCATAGGGCACTTCACCTGCCTCAAAGGAAGGGGGGGGTTGGACAGGTTTTACAAACCCCCCCACTAAGCACCACAGCTTTGGAAAATGTTTGACTTTTGCCTCCCCTCTAACAAGGAGAAAACCCAGGAACCATTCCGAAAGCAGTTTCCTCGAACGCTGGCTAGTACCCTTCCCCAGCAACGCCGAGAAAAACCCAAGTCCCCCGCTAACGCTGCCGTGTGTGCCCGTGTGTATATATGTGCGTGTGCTCCGGCCCCCTGGCAGAGCCCACATTGTCGCTATGAACTCTTTCCCCAAGGGCGGATTCCCCGCTGTCGGAAGGCTACAGCAGAGGAGAGTCTAAGGCGCTGGGAGGGAGAGGAGGAAGGATGAACTCCAGCAAACCTCTCCCGGACCCCGAGCATTCCCGGGAAAGGAGCTAGCTAGCCCCGGTTACGTACAGGGTGACTTTTCGATGAGAAGAGGAGGGAAGGCCTCCTGGAGCCCTAGACGCTTGGCCAGGAAAGGGAGCCCCTGCCTCCCGGCCCGGGCAGGGAAACTTGAGAGGAAGTTAGGGGTCCCAGCCAGCAGGGAGGGTGCGCCCGGGGCTGAGGAGGGCGCCAGCGCTCACCTGGGGTTACTCCGGTTCCAGTAGACAGCATAGCGGTCGGAGATCACTTTGGCCGCGTCGTCCGTGCACACGCGGACCCAGGCCAGGGCGAGCAGAAGCAGCGCCAGCAATCCGGGCGGCACCATGGTGCGGCTCCGCTCCGCTCCGCTCCTCTCTCGGCTCGGCTCGCGGTCTGGCCGCCGGCTGGACGCCCTCCTCCTCCTCCTCCTCCTCCTCCTCCTCTTCCTCCTCCTCCGCCCCCGCCCCCGCCCGGCCGCCGCCTCCCCCCAGCTCCGATCGCCCCTGCGAAAGCTGGAAGGTGAGGGGCTTGGGCTGGCGGACCGGCGGGGGGATGGGACAGGAGAGGGTGCCTCCTCCTCCTCTGGCTCCTCGGGGCTGGCAGGCGCAGCGTCCGTTCCCTTCCTCCCCTTCCTCCTCCTCTCCCTGGCCTGGCAGCGCGCTCCCGGGGGCACCGGCGGTTCAAGCTGCGTGCGGCTGTCTGGACGCGCTCAGAGATCCAGCCAGGAGGACGGCCTCCGTCCTAGGCGCACTGGGGTGAGGCGGGAAGTCCACGCTCCCTCGGGTTCCCGGAGCCGATTGCACGCTCCCAGAGCCAGCAGCCAGGTCCTCGCGAAGGGTGGATGGGGTGGGGGTGGGGGGGCGGCGGCTGGCGACAGGTGGCGACGAACCTCCCCACGCAGCCGACCCCGGTCAGCTTGGAAAGAAGTCAGGCGGAGACAAAGTTTTCGGCGCCCATGGTCTCTCGAGGGGCGGGGGAGGGAGGCGATGGTGGCTACCAAGCAGGCAAAGGGGGCGCCCCCGGCAGAGCTGCGGTGGCCGGCCGGGCGGGGTGCCTCGGCCGGGGCGCTCACAGTCCCCTGGGCACTACGCCCACCTCAGCGATCGCCCGGGGCGCCTTCCCCGGCGGCCCCATCCTGCCCGGGCGCTCGAGTCCCAGAGCCGCCACTACCGGCGCGCTCCGCCTCCTTCCTTCCCCTTCCTCCTCCTCCTCCTCGTCCTCCTCCTCCTCCTCCTCCTCCTCCTCCTCCTGCCTCTCTGCCTTTCTTCTCCCCCTCGCCCCGGCCCGGCCCCGGCCCCCGCCCCGCCCCGGCCGGGGGCTGCCTCCCCCAGCCTCCCCCCGCCTCTTTCTCCTTCTCCCCCTCCCGACCGCGGCGGCGGCGGCTGCGTCCCGGGCGCGGGGAGCGGAGGGGCGCGCTCCGCGCCAAGACCACAACAGGTTCGCTAGGGTCTGGGGGCGGGGGGCGGTGGATCGAGCGCCCCCTCCCCTAGGGGCCCCGCCCCCTCAGGCCCCGCCCCTGCGTCCGGGCCCCTCCCCCGCTTCTCCCAACCCCTCCCGCCTGGGGATTGGAGCAAGCGCCTGGACAGGCCGGGGCCGGCCGGAGCCTTGGGGGAGGGAACCAGGCGGGAGAAATGGGGGGGAGTCGGACGCCCCCTCCCCTCCAGGCTCCGCCCCCTCCCCCCTTGCCGGGCCTGACGATTGGAGCAGGCGCGCGGACAGGCCAAGGCCCGGCTGGGGCCTGGGGAGCGCGCGGGCGAGGGTCCTCCCGGCGCGCCAAGTTGCGCCGCTGTCCAGGCTGAGAGCAGGAGGCTTTCCTCCCGGGCCCGGCGTCTGCCTCCCTGGGGCTGCAGCCCCGGCTTGGCCTTCCCTGCGGGCGGTGGCTGCAGCGGCTGCGCCCCCGGGCTGGACGCCCCCTCCTCTCCCTTCCCCTCGGGGCCCAGCGCCTTGTGAGCCAAGGCTACATTGTTACCGCCTTCGGCGCCCCCTCCCCCTCCTCCCCTCAAGGCCCAGAGGCGGGGCCCGGCTGGCCCTAGCACCCCTCACTAGGGTCCCAGCCCCTGCCCCCAGCCTGCTCGGGGCACACACACACACACACACACACACAACACACACACACACACACACACACGCACAGCAAGCACACACATCGTGTAAGGCTGGCGGGCGAGGGAGACACACAACTGCTCCAGCCCTCTGCCTCTTGGGGCTCATTCTCCCAATCTCTTTCCCCGCCCACCTCCCATCTCCATCTCTCATCCCATTTAATTGTGCCTCTGACTCTGACCCCCTCCCATCTTGTCTCCCTATGTCTCTGTCTCTCATCCTCTCACCCCATCTCTCCGTCTGCCTCTCACCCCTTATCTTTTTGTCTCTCAGTCGGTCCCTTTGTGTCTCTCGCCCTTATCCTCCTTGACTCTCATCATGCCTCTCATCCCCTCTCTATTTCTCCTTCTCATCGTATTTCTCTGCCTCCCAGTCTTTATCCTTCTTTATTTCTCATTCCATCCCTCTGTATCTCTGGTCCTCATCCTCTGTCTCTCATCCTGTCTCTGTGTCTCTGTTTCCATGTGTCTTCTTGGGTTTCTCTACCTCTCTGGCATTTATGCTGACTCTGGCATAAAAGCACAAGGATTTCGAATTGAAGATGGGGAAACTGAGACCCACAGAGTGGAAATGACTTGCCTAATGTCCCAAGGAGGATGTGCAGAAGAGAGACTCAAAGCCGGGTCTGCTAACTCTGGGCCATCACTCTTTCCACTACTAGACAAAGTCTCCTCTCACCTCGTTTCTCTCTGTCTTCTTCCCCACCCCACCCCCATTCCCACTGTGGGTGGAACTTCTTTAGGAAGCTGCCTTCATTTCCCTTGTACTTTAGGGACAGAAGCTGGCTCTCCCCCTACACACACATACTAGACTTGGGGATGGGGGGAGGAGATGAGGGGAAAGGATAGATGTGATTTCCTAGTGGGAGGAGACCTTAAACAGGGCCCAGGAGAGGCATTCTGGGATGTGCAGTAGCCCCCCACTATAGACCACCAGGGTTAGTTCTCTCCCCCTCTTCCTCCTGTCAAAATCTCTTAGGCAGGCTGCCACTGCCAGGCAGCCTCCCTCCCTGCCTCCTGGCCTCCCCCCTTCCCTCCCTGTCAGCAGAAAAACTATCATAAAGCTGTCCACTTGTCTATCAATTGGGTTTGTTTTCATTGCCTGCTAGGGACTGAAAGCCTTACAAACTGTAGACTTGTCCAAATCAAGGCTGGGGAAGGGATCCCTGGGATAGAGAGAAAGAAAAGGACTCTAAGGCAAACAGAAGGCCTCCCCAGGCCTGGAAGGGGAAAGAAGGATCCCCGGACAGGATGCAAAGGGGAGCCCTGGACAGCTGGATAAGAGAGCTAAAGAGGAGGGGAAACACCCATGGATGATAGTCTGATGGAGAGGGGAATCCCAGGGTAGAGAGAAGATTAGGAAATCCTTAAACTGAAAGGGAGTGGACTATCTTTTGGTGGTGGGGAGTGGTTAGGGCTCCTCTATCCTTGCCCCACATCCAAATCCATCCATCACAGGCCACTGAATTCATTTCTCCAGATAAACTTATCTTTTCTTTGTCCTATCTCCCTGTCTTTGCTGCCAGTATTTCTGATGCCTAGAATATGCCCTCTCCTCCCCATCTTCATCTGTTGAATTCTCACCTACTCTTTAAAGCCTGACTGAAAGGCCACCTCCTCCAGGAAACCTTCCTTGACCCCTCCTACCCACCCAGGTCCCTTATTACACTTTGACCCTCTGTAATGCACTTAACCATATAATGTTGTATATTGGCATTATCTGTATGCTTCATCCTCCTCCTAAATGGTGACCTTCATGAGGGCAGGGATCTATGTTTTCTTTAGACTTTGTATCTCTTCCATCTCCCAATATAAGACTTTGAAGACAGTAGTTACTTAATAAAGGTCTGACCACATTGATTTGAGTTTCCTAGGAAGGGAAAAGGGAATTCTAAGGCAAATAAGTTCATCTCTGATCAAATCACTTCCCTAGTCAAGAACCTTCAAGATTTCTTTGAATAAAGACCCATTTCCTTAACCTGGCATTCAAGGCCTCCACAGTCTGACCCTAATTTACTTCTCCATTCTGTCCTTCTGGAAAGCCTTCCGTGAACCTCCTTCACCCTAATCCTCAGGCTGATAACAGCTTTGGACAGAATATAGTATTTTGCTTCTACCTCTCTGATGTGCCTTAAAGGGCTACAGAGATGTTAGCTGCTCTTATTACTTACTACAAGAAGTATCCTTCTTGCTATGCAATCGAGTAACATTGTATTTGGCTATGTGTTCATGCCATTTCCCACTAAAGAATCTTGAAGGTGGGTTAAATTTGGTTGTATATCCAGCTATGCATATGGTAGGACTTAATAAAAGTTTGTTAAATTGAATGAATGAATGAGTAAAGAATTGAATGAACCATCAATCAACATGCAACAATTAAGCACCTACTATATGCCAGGTACTGTGCCATGTAGTGAGGAAAGCAACCCCTGCCTTCAAGAAGCTTATGTGCTGACAAGCTACCTTTATTCTAAGAAATGAGTGAATGAAGAAATAAATGAGAAGTCAAAACAAAGGGATTCTGACAGGTCAGGGGAAGAGAGGCTGTCCCCTGCTGGTGAGCTCCAGGCAGTCCCCCACACATCACCTCCCAGGACCTGACTGATCCTACACCCCAGCTCTCCCAGAGTGGCCCCATCAGGAAGCCACAATTTGCAGTTCATGGGGCCATTCTGAAGAACCATAATAATGACCAGTTCTAGGTAGTGCTTTAAAGTTTACAAAGCCCCTTACAAACAACTGGGAAATAGGAACTATTGTCATTCCCATTTTACAGATCAGGAAATTAAGACTGGGGGAGGTAAAGTGATTTGCCCAACATCACAGTTAGTGAGCATTTGAGGCAGATTTGAACTCCAGGCATAGGATTCTAAAGGACTTCACTGCCTAGATGGAACCTCCTTCTGGCATTCCCATTATTCACCAAACCCCATAAATAGTCACCTTTCCCAACAAACATAAGGAATGCCACCCCTATTCCATCCCATTCTCCAGCTGTCTCTGAGGAAATAGATAATCCTAGAATGTCAGCAGCCACTGGAAGAGCTGTCCATAGACTGTCAAAGCCCCTGATGCCGATGAAAGAACTGATACCCCAAAGGAGAAAATTACATTAGCTGACATAGTATATTAGTGACCGAACTGGGACTAGAACCCAGGCTTCCACCTCCTAGTCCTGTGCCCTGTCCTCTATACTCCACTGGTGTACCAGACAGGCCTACAGAAAGGGGCAGCAGGCTAGTTCCCCAGGGCCCTGGTGTTAATAAGGTTCAGAATCTGACTGCAGGCAACCCCTCTGTCTGCCCTTGGGCTACCTGGTCTGATTGATAGAGGACACCAGGGTGGTACCAGGTGAGGACAGAGTTACCTGGGGCTCCCCAAGCTGAAGCGGGGAAGTCAGATAGACAGTAGCAGGAGTACAGGCCTGGCTCTGGCTTGTGAAAAAGTCAAGCTAGGTGCCGGTCACAGGAGCCCAAATTCTCAGAACCAGTTCTCACTCTCCCAATCGCCAAAGCACACAGCTTTGGCTGCCCACACTCACACCGGGAGACCTCTGCTGCTTAAGAAAAACAGGGTTGAAACTAAGGGCTCCTTGCCAAGTTCTGGGTATGCAGAGCTAGGAGGGGGCAGCTGCAGGGGTATGGGAGGGGGGATGGAGGAGACAAGAAGAGAGGCAAGTCCATTAACCAGCAGGGATGTCAGGAAGCCAGGAGTAACCACAGCTGCATTACCCAGCATAGGTCCTTCCCCCAAGGCCTGGGCTCCTCTCTTCCCACTGGCCTCCCACAGACTGGGGTGGGGGTGGGGAAGAGACCAGAGAGGCTGAGACTTGGCCTAATGGACTCTCCCTGAACAGGTTCATAGCCCTTCACTGGCCATCGACAAAATTAACCCCTTCAAAGCCAAACCCTTAGGAATTTCCATAAGATCATAGGATTTAGAGCTGGAAGAATACAATCCTCGAAATATGGAAAAATATAAGACTGGCAGGCCCCTGAGAACAGTGTCAGAGGTGGGAGGGCCTTTAGAACCCAGGGTATCAGTGCTGGAAGGGCACTTACAACACAATATCAGAGCTAGGAGGGCCCTTAGAACACAGGATGTCAGAGGTGGGAGAGGCCTTAGAACATAGAATGTCAGGCCTGGGAAAGTCCTTAGCAGTCATTGAATCCAGCCTTCTTATTTTATAAGATGAGGAAACTGAAACCCAGAAGGGACAGTGATGTTCCCAAGGTTACACATATATAAGTTGCTAGGCCAAGATTTGAGCTTAAATCCTGGGGAATATTCATCTCATCATCTCATGCTCCTTACACCTTCTTAGGACAAGCAGGGAAAGTATCATCTGACCCATTTCACAAATGGAGATAACCAAGGCCCAGAGAGGGAAAGAGTTATCTTACAGCCTCCAAGTGTCAGGATAGCCTTTTGGATGGGGGAAGGTGGGGATAGAAGGGAATAGCCAAAAAGGAGGTTCTTGGTACACTACCTAGAATCTTAGCTAAGTATCACAGTGTCTAGAGTTCTAGGCCTAGCACTGGGGACACTTATGAGCTGTGTAATCTTGGGAACCTCTGCCTCAGTTTCCTCATCTTTACAATGAGGATAGTAACAGTACCTCCATGGGGGTTGTTGTGAGGATAAGAACATTTGTAAAGGACTTAGTACTGCACCTGGCACAGGGTAGGCTCTTTGGAAATGCTTGTTTTCATCCTGCCTTATAGAAAGCCTCTCCTAGTGCCTGGGTTAGGAAGGGTCATGGGGCATAGGAGGATCTCTTTCTTCTGTCTTTCTCCTCCCCCTTCCTCTGCTTCCCAAACCCCCAAATCCAAGAGTCATACAGCAAAGCAGGGACAATAGGAAAGGCACCATCACCCCCTCACACCACCCCCAGCCAGGACTCCTGGCCAGGGCATAGCCCTGGGATGTGTGGACCCCACAGAGATGCTCCCATGCCTCAGGTTTGTGATAGGAGACGTGGACTCCATGTTCCCAAGACTCTGGGGGCCCAGGAGTCAGAGCAGTCTGAGGTTGGTTTTATAAGCCTCCCTTGGTGGCAATAGGTCCCAAGGGCTCTCCCAGCAAACAGATGCCTTTTTCAAAATCAAGGGAAAAAAAGGCTCTTGGTTTTCTACCCCTTCCAGGTCTATTAAAGAAACTTATTAAATGGTCTCTCTGAGTTTTATGGGGAGGGGGGAGGAGAAGGAGATTGGGCTGTTCCTGCTCTGAATAGAAGAGATGAGATGGGCCAGGGGAGGGGGTGGGGAGAATCCACCCTGAAACACTTGATCCTGAACCGAGGGGCCCCAGAGTTGCCTCAGTTTGTCCATCAGAATGGATGCCCTTCCCCATGTACCTATCTCCCTTTACTGTTTCTGTCACCACCTGGGTATCTGCAGCTATCAGTAGACTTGTCCTGAGCACTCTGCCCTTCCCAATCATTGTGACTGCCTTAGCTCAGACAGGACAAACCCCGCACCCCGCACCCCCCACAGTGTATGTGAGGCAATGAGGGGCTTTATTCAAGCCTTGATGATGATGGTTGAAGAATAATAGGAAGTATTACAAAGCTAGCTAGCCTTGATTCCTCTGAAAGTCAGAGCTCAGCACAATATTACTTAGGTCCTCAGTCTCCCCACCTGTAAAATGAGGGTATTAGACTAGAAAGGTCCTAAGACCTCATCCAGACATGATATTCTATATTTAATGGACCCTTCTGCTCTAGCATTGTATGTTCTATGTACTTAGGACCCTCTCAGCTCTGACATTCCATGTTCTGTGTTCTAACTACCATCCACTTCTAATTGTCTTTGTTCTTCGATTGGAATGTGAATCAGAGTCTGGCCAGGGGGCAGACTCACCTGGTCCTCAAGCACCCCCTGGTGGTGGAGAGAGGAGCTCTATACATGGAACTTCTCAGACTTCAATCCCAGAGAACTAGGGAAGAGGATGAGACCAGAGAGAAAGGACCTTGGAACAGAGAATGTCAGGGCCGGGAGGGACTTTAGAACCTGGAATTTCAGGGTTTGGAGGGCCCTTAGAACACAGGATGTTAGAGCTGAGAGGGCCCTTAGAATCCAGATTGTCGGACTTTGGAGGGGTTTTGGAACCTAGAATATCAGAGTTGGGAGGGTCCTTAGAATACAGAATGTCAGAGCTGGGGGGGATTTTAGAACCCAGCGTGTCAAAGCTGGGGGGCCCTTAGAATCCAGATCATCAGACTTTGGAGAGGGTTTTAGAACCTAGAATGTCAGACAGTAACCTCAGAAATCACCTAGTCCAGCTCTTTCATCTTACACAGCAACAATTGAGGCCCACCAAGTTTGGTAAGGCCCTTTCCTGAAATTGTACATTCCCTCTTGCTATGGCAATGGCTTGGGGACCGAACTATGAGCGGACCATACTGCAGAGTACATGGTCAGCAGGGGAAGCTGGGAATCCTGTGCACTCTAGGAGCTTCACTGATTTGGGGAGAAGAATCTTGCCCTCCCAGGTGATGCCATTGAGAAACCCAAAGGGGCCAGGAAGTACCCAGTCTAGGGCTTGGCCTGAGGGTGGCTTCCATCCAGTGCCCTCCCCAGGGGTCAAGGGGCAAAGAGGGAAGCTCCCAGTGGACTTCATTAAAGCTGTTTAGTTGGCAGGACAGCCTATCATGGAATCATTAAAACTCAAAGAAAAGGGGGAAAAATACCAGGCAGTTTTGTGTGTCCAGGAGGGCCCTGCAATCGCCTCATCTAAATATAACAGCATCATGTTTGCCAGGGATAGGGAGTGTCCCCTGGGCCATCATTACACTTCCCGGGCTGAAGCTGGTTATAAGATACACCAACACAGACACTCAAACAGAGAGGCAGGAGCTCAAATACACACACCCCAACACACACACACATTTCTAAACAACCATCCTGGCACCCGACCCTCGAAGATACTGAGGGCCCTACCAAAGAACTGGCTGCTCAGCACTGCAAGGCTGGGGCTCTGGCCTCCACAGGTACACATTCCTCCCCAAGGCAGGCCTCGGAGCTTTATGGTTCTCTACTGGCTTAATTACAATGCCCCCTCCCCACTGCTGCCCACCCCCCTATAACTCCTCTACCTGACCCCAGGCAGTGACCTTCACATCACAGGCCACTGAGATTGGGATGGGGTTCTACCCAGGATTAGTGGCAAAGACAGCACTTGCCCAGCCTCCCCAGCAGTGGCCTCCAGGGCTCTGGCTCCCTGCCCCTCCCAACTGCATTTGACCCAGGTGTTGTGATTTCTGGCTACATAATTCATCCTCAGAACTTCCTCACATGCACACACACACATTCATATCTGTTCCCCGCCAGTGTTAAGGCCCAGGACCCTTTGTAGTACTCCCTCATTGTGTAGCATTTGAGGAGATAGTTCTCTTCTTGTTGTTTCAGCAAAATTGGGTTTGTGGGGGTGATGGCATCCAGGATGATCTATCTGGAGATACTTGGAAGTCTTCAGTTCTTTTACTCATTTATTTGCAATCTATTACCAAGGATTTACTAAGTGTCTACTATGAGCCAAATAATTGTGCTAAGCGTTGGAGGCAGGATAGACTCTGGGGAGAAAGAGAGGGACCAAAGAGGGGTCTGAGTTCAAGACCCAGCTTTAACATGGACTTGCTAAGTAAACTGAGGCAGGGCACTTCTTTCTCTTCCTCTTCCTCATCTATAATGTGAAGGGGCTGAACTAAATGATCCCTGAAATCACTCCCAGCTCTGACACTGGGTTCTAAGGATCTCCTCTAACTCAGACATTGAGAGCCCTCCCAGCTCTGACATCCTGTGCTCTAAGGGCCCTCCCTTAGAATTTGTTCCATGAACTGTGTTCTATGATTTCTCCCAGGTCTCACAGTCCATGTTCTTTAGGCTTCCCTGGTTCTTTTCACTGTTCCAGGTACTTAGAGTTGTCCTTCACTCTCCCCTCTTCCTTACCTTGTATCTCTAGCCATTTTCCATGTTTTATTCCAACAGCAATAGTTAGCAGGGGAAGCTGGGAATCCTGCACACTTCAGGAGCCCTTTCTGCCAACCCCAAGTTGTTGTGACCTCTTTTGGCCCTACTGAGGGCAGGGAGAAAGAAAGGCAAATGTTCTGAATTTTTAAAAAGAAGGTGTGGGGGATGAAAGAGAGGAGTGTACAAAATAAAAGCCAGCAAGCTTGACTTTGATCTCTGAACAATAGAAAGTATGCTAGATTTGGAATAATAGGTCCTAAATTCAAACCCCAGCTCAGCCACTTACCAACTGTATGACTGGGGATAAATCATTTCCTGTCTTTGGGCCTCAGTTTCCTCATCTGTAAAATGAAGGGGCTGTGTCTGCTACCCTCTAATATCCCTTTTGCCTCTACATCTATGATCCTTAAGAGAAGCAATGATCACAAGTAGCCAGCTGGGTTTCACCAAGAGCAAGCCATGCCAGACTAACCTTATTTCCTTTTGTGACAGGGTTACTAGCCTGTTAGAGTAAGAGAGTGTTAGATTTTTTTTTTAAGCATTTGATAAAATTTCTTATGTTCTTCTGGAAGAGGTAGAGGGATATGAGTTAGATTATAGCTCAATCAGGTATGGTGGGAGCTGGCTGAATGTCTGGTGCCAAAGAATAGTCATAATTAAAGGTTTGATGTGAACTTAGAAGGAGATTTCTAGTGGAGTGCCCTCAGGGATCTGCACTGGGTCCTGTGCTGTGGAATTCTTTTATCAATGGCTCAGCTAAAGGCTTAGATAGCAGCACCCTTTGCAAATTTTCAGATGATACAAAGCTAGAAGGGAGAGCCATCCTGTTGGAAGACAGAGTCAGGATTGTAAAAGACCCTGACAGGCCAAATCTAATACGATTATATTTCATAAGGATAAATGTAAAGTCTTATGCTTCGGTGCATGAAATTAACTCAACAAGTGTAAGAAGGGGGAGGCATGAGTAGACATTGGATTGTCTGAGAAAAATCTGGGTGGGGTTGAGTCAATAGAAGGCAAAGACACTCAAGGCCAAGTTAATGAAGGAATTGAATCCAGCTGGGACTAAGAAAACAATAGCCCTCTTGTACTGGGCTGCTCATGGCCAGATGGCATGATCTGGGCTGTTGGGTTCAGAGAGTAGGTGCCACTTTGTGGGGAGGGTATTGATCATCTGGAGAACCTCTGAAAGAGGGCAACCAGGCAGGCAAAGGGTCTTAAGGCCATGCCATCTGGGAGCTTATTGGGAATCTTTAAGCTGGGGAAGAGAAGATTTAGGAGAAAGACAATAGCTGTCTTCAGGAATTCGAAAGATTATCCTGTGGAAGACCAGGTCATAGCCCCAGAGGCTGGAATTAGTAATAATGGGAAGAAGTCATAAAAAGACAAATTTATACAAAATGAAAGGGAAAACTTCTTAACACTTGGAGAGGCATCATGGTAGAGTGGAAAGGATAATGGGTCGGGATTCAGAACTTGGATTTGAAACTTATGTAACCTTGGGCAAGTCATTGAATCTCTATGGGTCTCAGTTTCCCCATCTGTAAAATGAATGGGTTGGATTAGATACCCTCTAAGGTTCCTTCTGGCTCTTGACCTAGGATCCTGTGATAATGAGAGCTCTCCTCAAAGTGGAATGAACTGCTGTGGCAGAAGAGATTAGGTTTCCCATTCACTAAAGAGTTCAAGCAATTTTGAATGGCCACTGAAGGCCATTGTTCAGAGCCTAGCATACTGCCTCTCATGGTAACTGATGACTTAGAAATTCTTGTTGAAAGATTAAAATTCTTCCTCCCAGCTCTGACATTCTGGGTTCTAAGGTCTCTCCCAGCTCTGACATTCTGGGTTCTAAGGTCTCTCCCAGCTCTGACATTCTGGGTTCTAAGGTCTCTCCCAACTCTAATATTCATTATTCTAAAGGCCTTCCCAACTTTGACATCCTGGATTCTAAGGGCCCTCCCAGCTCCCACATTTTGTGTCCTAGAGTCCCGCCCAGCTCCATCATCCTGTGTCCTCAGGCTCTTCACAGCTGTCATATTCATTACTCTGAGAGCAGTAGAGGGGTTAACTTTAAATGCCCCCCTCCTCCCTCTCCTCTCCCAGTGACAGAGGCAAAGCCGGATGCAGTGGAGTTGCCTCCGTCTGCAACTTCTCTGACACCAATAACCTCTGCCTTTGTCTTTCTCTGTGACAGAAGTTCCTCTCTTTCAGGCTCATTCATGCCCCCCTTCCTCCAGCCCACCCCTCTTGAGACAGGGCCATGCGGGAACCCCTCCTGCTGGTTCCTATGGCGACCGAGGGGCTGAGGATGTCAGCGCCCAAGGCTGTACTTTTGGTGCTTGGAGATCAAACAGGCAGGGGCAGGAGGTGCCTTGGGAGTCGATGGGAGTGCCAATGAAAGTTAATGACTCCATCATCAGTCCAGGCTTCTTGGTCAGATCCCCAGCCCAGGATCTGGCACCCTCTGCCCAGGATTCCAGGGACAGGAGGGGAGAGGAGAGGAAGGGTAAGCACTGGGGAAGAGGCACTGATGGAGCAGAGTCATAGAATAACCTCCTGAACCCAATGAGGAGCGGGGAGCCCCTTCCCACCAGTGACCAGTCAGTTCTCATTACTTTGGCTTCCCCAGACCCCTATGTGGGCCTCAGTTTCCCACAAATTAAGGGAACTGAACAAGGTGATTGCTAAAGTCTGTCCCAGCTCTAAAGTTCTATGATCCAAGACCCCTCCCAAATCTAAGATCATATGAAATATCCCTGGGAGAAGAAACAGCATGTTCATTCATTTATGCATCCAACAAATATTCATTAAAATATCTATGGTTCAGGGCCCTAGAAAAGGCCAATATACACAGTTGTGTGTGTGTGTGTGTTTGTATGTGTGTGCTTTTTTTATCCAGGTTTGTGATTTCACTATGTGGGGGAACTCCCAAGATGAAAAGTCCCTCCACCAGTGGAGTCAGGTTACTCACCTCCAATTTAGAGTCGTAGATCCTGTTTGTTTGTAGAAGGCCCTTCCAGCCAGTCAGACCCTCATTTTAGCTTCACAATCTCAAAAGGAAGACAAAGGATTACTAGTCCCTTTTCACTGGTAAAGAAACTGAGGGCTAGTTAGGGGAATGGTTAGAGAGCAGTCTTCCTGACTTACCCAGCACACCTTATAGAGACAAGACCAGAGCAGTAGAGGGGTTGACTGTAAATGCCCACCCCCTTCTCCTCTATGGACTTGGAGCAAGGGCTTTTATTCCCTTAAAAATGGTACATTGCCACTTATGTGTAAGCCCAAAGGTTTATAAAGTGCCTTACAAATATTATTTCATTTGATTCTCACAACAACCCTGGGAGGTAGTGCTATTATTAATCTCCCTTTTGATAAAGAAACTGAGGCAAACAGAAGTCAAGTGACTTACCCAGGATCACACAGCTAGCAAATATATGAAGCAGAATTTGAACTCAGACCTTCCTGACTCCTGGTCTAGCACTCTATCTACTTACTGTACCACCTAAGAAAATCAACAGCCTTTAGGGGTTCTTTTTTGTTTGTTTGTGTTTTTAGTCTTTAGTCACTTACTTCTATCCCTTCATTTTACAAAGGAAGAAACTGAGTCACAGAGAGAGTAAGTAACTTGGCCAAAGTCATACAGCCAATCAGTGGCAGAGCTGAGACCTGGTCTCCTAAGGCTCCATGCAGACTCCTTTCCACCACCTCAGATGCTCTGCCAGGGCCAGCCCTTCCTGGTCCAGATTAGCATGGGAGAAGGGCCCCTCCAAGCTGTCCCTGGGACCCCAATGTGGCCCAGAGCCTCTTCTCCAGGCTATCCCAGTAAACTCCCCCAAGCCATGTTGTTGGGAAAAGTTGAAAGCAGAAGGCAGATTCCGTTCTTGTTCCTGCCTCAGTTCAGCTCTGACCTTCAGTGTGAATAGAAAACAAGGAAAAAAGGAGGTTTATGCTAATATCGTCCCAGCCCCGCAGGGAGGGAGATGGGGAGGGGGGGCACCAGAATCGAAGAGAAAGATTCTGCATCTCAATGAGACCTGTTGGGCGCCCTCCTCTGGCCACAGGAGGATGGGATCTCTCTGGAAGCAGGGATGGGACCATAGAAAGCCAGGCAGATGCCGGTGGCTCCTCCTGGGGCCTCACCTGTCCCCTCAGCACCCTGGGACAAGCAACTAAGGGGCTTTCTGTCCCTCTCTGTCTTTAAATCCCAGAGAAACGACCTCAAAAACCATCTCGTCCAGCTCCCTCATTTTACTGATGAAGCCAATGGGGCCCAGACAGTGATTTGTCCATGGTGACTTCAGTAGTAGGTGGCAGATGTCACCACACAGGACAAAGACTGACCATTTAGAAAGAAAATGATAGGTTCCCTCAGAACAAGCTGAGCTGCTTTGGGGAGTCTGGAGGTAGAATTGCCATACTGGAAGGAGACAGGACCCACATGAGCCCTCAGAGCCCTGCTATCCTAAGAGTCTACGCTTCAAGGGGGCACTCCATCAATCAGTAAGCATGTATTAAGCACCTACTGTATGCCAGGCACTTTGCTAAGAGCTAGTGATGCAAAAAGGCAAAACAATATGATATTGATTGTGTAGATGGGGACAATGATAATATTTCAGCCTAATATCACACTTTGAGGATAATAATGGTTAGCCTTTATCTAGTAGTACTTACAAATATTATCTCAGTTGATCTTCACAGAACCCTGGGAGGTACTAGGATTACTCTCACTGTACAGAAGAGGAAACTAAGTGACTTGGCTAGGGTCACTCAGCTAATAAGTATCTTAAATCTGGATTAGAACTCAGGTCTTTTTGATTCCAGATACCTAGCTGCCAAAAACAGTTTTGTGAACTATATTTGCATACAGTCTCTCTTTTGACCTCCTTCACAGTAAGCCTGTGAGACAGGTATTATTATGAAGTCCATTTTACAGATGAAGAAACTGAGGTACAAGGGAGTTGAGACTTGCCCAGCGTCACATACAGCTAGTGTCAGAAGTAGACTTTGAACCCAGGCCTTCTGCCAAACCTGGCACTTTTATTTCTTAATACAATTTCATGGCCCTCAAAAGGAAGAGCGAGAATCCTAAATAACCTTCCTAACTCCAGTTCCAGTCAGTTTGCTGTAGAGCCCAAGGTCCCAGTCCTTAGTCACAAGATATCAGGATACCTGGCCTCCAACTCCCAGGGATGCAGGGTTAACATCTGGAAAACCATTGAGTGTACTTCCCCCTCAACTCCATCCTAACTGCTGCTTTCTGGAAGAAACTGGCATGATAGAAGGGTAAGAAGATTTGGAATTTCAAGTCCTGAGTTCAAATCCTAACTCTGACACTCATTGCTTATGTAACCTTAGCCAAACTGCTTTCCTCTATTAGCTAAAGTTTCTTCTCCTACCAAATGGTGATAATAATTTCTACAGCATCTGCCTCCCAGAGTTTCTGTGAAGGAAGAGCTTGTCAAACCTTAAGGGACCATGACACCTATGATTGTTATATACACCAGGGTACCCTCCCTTATTTACAAAGCTGATGCTCTGGATCCAGTGTTAATAGCTCTGAATTATGGCTCATCCTAAGAGCCACCTTCAGCTATGGGAGACCTTCATTCATTCCTCCAGTTTGCTTTGTATTTAAGTTGGACACATTTGGATCTATCTGTATAAATCTGCTTTTTCCCCCAATAAAATGTATGTAAGACCCTTGAGGAGAGAAATTTGGTTTTTGGTTTTTGTCTTTGTGCCTCACGCAACACTTGACATAAAGTAAACATTTAATAAAGGTTCATTGAATCAAATCGAATTGATTTGTGTCTCCAGCAATAGGAAAGGACAAACTCTCTGGCTTGGTCTCCTAAAGTCAGAGCAGTGATCAAATCAGAGGCCCAGGATTAGGGATTATGGGCCTAGGAACAGCTACCCATCCCTCCTGGGCATCAGCCCCCTTGCTTCAACCTCACTAACTCTGGCTTTTGTCCCTCCTGCTCTTCCCAGGACCCCCTAGGTTCTAGGTCCTGGATTTCCCAGTCTTCTGACACCCCAGAAAGCCTTGGGCTATGATGACTTCCTAGAGCCTGGGGAAAGGGCTCTGTCATTGAGGAAGAAACAATCAGAGAAAAAGAAAAGGGGAATGGATGGTGGGAAAATCCCGGGGATGCTGCTGATGCCACCTTCTCAGTCATCAAAGGGCCAGGAGTGAGTTTGCCAGAGGAAGGAGCTAAAAATATATTGGGAGAAATTTCTCATTACCAAATAAATTGGACCAAATCAGAAGTTCTCCCCTGTTTCAAATGGGTTTTATGAGCCGCCAACTTTAAAGAAGGGAGTTTGCAAGAGGGAAGGAGTCAAGTGCCTGGAAATAGTAATTATGAAGAAACCTAAAGTTATAATGAAAACCAGGATTTGATTCTGATCCTGAAACCTGCCCCAGTGTGGGCTTGGGATGGCCCATGGGCTCCCCTCTGATGAACAGATCCCATTTTACTACTGCCCCCACTGGACCTGGAAGAGGGATCTAACTTGGGGCGGGGGGAGGAAACACAACTTTCTTCCCACCTGGGAAGTTGCCACCTGTGGCAGAGTGCCCTGTACAAGGAAGTGGGCATTGTCAAGGGCTAACTATGTATGACCTTGGACAAGGCACTTCTTTCTTGAGTTCAGTTTTTTCCAAAGCAAATTGAAAGTATGATCTCTAGGCTAGCTCTGTTCTGGAGGCTCTAGATGTAGCTCAGGTCTGGGGCTGGGACTAAGGCCTGCTCAGACAGGTCGGAAGTTCAGATGGCCCTGTCAGTCCTGACATTCTATTTCCTAGGCGATCTCCCAGCTCTTCTTTCTATTTTCCAATGGCCCTTTCATTCTAATATTTTTTATTTCATGTTTTAGAGTTCCTTCCAGCTCTAGCATACTTTATTCTATGTTCTAAGGGCCCTCCTAGACCTGACATTCATTATTCAAAGGGGCCTCACAGCTCTGACATCCTATGGGTTTTAAGGCCCCCTCTTCCACCTCTGACATTCTGTTTTAAGAATCCTCCCAGTTCTGGCATCCTCTGTTCTCAGAGCCCTCCAAGCCCTGACACTCTGTGTTCTAAGGGCCCTCCCAGCCCTGACATTTTGGGTTCTAAGGGCCCTCACAGATCTGACATTCTGTATTCTAAAGTCCCTCCCAGTTCTGACATCCTCTGTTCTAAGGGCCCTCCCAGCGCTGACATTTTGGGTTCTAGGAGCCCTCCCAGCTTTGACATTCTGTGTTCTCAGGACCTAGCTCTGATGTTGATGTTCGGAGCTATTCTATCTGACACTGTTCTCCAGCGTGTGAGCCTTCAGTTGTCTTGCCCTCTTGCTCTCATTCAGGACTGGCTGCAGGTCCGATCACCCTAGCTCTCCAGCCATTCCCCAACCCACCCCACCCTGAACACTCATTTTCCTTTTTCTGACTGCACCTGTTCGCCTTGGTGGCACCTGTTCGCCTTGGTGGCACCTGTACTTAAGAGATCTCAATTAACTTAGATTGGGGAGCAGGGGAACGACGGACACAGCTGCATAGAACTCTATCAAGGCAGATCCAATCAAAGAGAAAAGAGCAGCTCTTTCTCCAGCACTGTCACACCCCCCACTTCCCTGGGCCCTGCCACCCCCATCTTCCCTGCCTCGGTGAAGCTTAGTTATCAAACCAGTAAAAATAAATATGTCACTCTCAGTATCACTCAATCCTCCAGGAATAGTGGTGAAAAACAGCAGGAAACTAGGAGGAAAACGCTTCTGCTTTGGTCAAGAAAAGGCTGAGATTTGGGAGGTAGGGGGAAAGATACTTTCTTGGCCCTACTTCTCATGATCCCTGAGAGTCAGACAACATTTATGAAGCACCTACTATGTGCCAGGCCCTGTGCTAAGAGCTGCAGATACAAAAAGAGGCAAAAGACAATCCCCGCTCTCAAGGAGCTTACAATCTAATGGGGGAGATCACATGCAAAAAATGAATACAAAGCAAGCTCTGTACAGTATAAATAAGAAGTAATTAGCAGAGGGAAGGCACTGGAATGAAGAGGAATTGGGAAAGTCTTCCTATAAAAAGATGGGTTCCAGTTGGGACTGAAAGGAAGCCAGGAAGGTCTGTAAGTAGAGTGGAGGGAGAACATACCAGACATAGGGTACAGCCAGGAAAAATGCCCAGTCTAGAGATTGAGAGTCTTGGTCATGGAACAGTCCGGAGGCCAGTGTCACTGGATTGAGGAAGACGTGTTAAGAGTAAAAGGTAAGAAGACTGAGAAGACAGGATGGGGCTTGGTTGGGAAGGGCGTTGAATGTCAAAAAAAAGCATTTTGTATCTAATTCTGGAAGCAATAAGGAGTCACTGGAGTTTATTAAGTAGGTCAGTGACCCAATCAGACCTGCACTTTAGGAAAATCACCTTGGCAGGATGGTTTGGGTGGGGAGAGACCTGAGGCGGCGGGACCCCTCTCTGTCTCCTCCCTCCCCCCATGCTGGCTCTGGCAGCCGTCCAAGTGTGAGCTCTGCACCAGAGGGGCAGCAGCATCATCAGAAAGAAGGGGACCGATTGGAGAGACAAGACAAAGGTGATACTGGCAGGCCTTGGCGATAGATTGGATGTAGGGGGTGAGAGACCATGAGGAGTCCAGTGTGACTCCTACGTTGTGAGCCAGAAGAACACCTTGATTTCCTGAACCTATTCACTGCAGAGAGATTTAGGCTTGTGAAGGAAGGGTTCAGGAAAAAGGAAAGAGATCCAGACAGATCTCAACTCAGCCATAGCCATAATTGCTTGCTGCTGGACATAGCAAAGGCCCCAGGACAGAGCAGCTCATGGGCAGTCAGCCCATTCATGTAGACCAGCAGGCAGCAGGCCTGTGGGTCTTGGGGGTCACCAAGGACCCTCTCCCTAGCATTCAGTGCCAGAGGGGAAGTCACAACCAGGCAGTCTGCATGACACCTGGAGAGAGCTCTGACCTTGGAGACTTGGGCTTCAGCCTAGCACTGCCTCAGGACTGTGTGTGTGACCTTGGACAAGTCATTTCATTTCTCTGGGCCTCCTTTCCCTTACCTAAAAAATGAAAGGGTTTGGATTCCCTGTCCAGTCCTAATATTCTAAAAAACAACCTGCTTTCTAAGGCTCCTGTATGCTCTGACATTTTTATATTATCAGATCCTTCCAACTATGACACGCTATGTGACATTCTACATCCTTACCTGGGCAGCTAGGTGGTGCAGAGGATAGAGCACTGGAGTTGGAATCAGGAGTTCAAGTCCAGCCTCAGACATTTACTAGCTGTGTGACCCTGGACTAGTCACTTAACTCTGCCTCAGTTTCCTCATCTGTCAAATGAGCTAGAGAAGGAAATGGCAAACCACTCCAGTATCTTTGTCAAGAAAACCCCAAATGGGGTCATGAAGAGTCAGACATGACTGAAAAATGAATCAATAAAAATATCCCATTCACCTTGACATTCTATGTTCTAAGCTCCCTCCTAGCTCTGACATTTAGTCCTTTTCAGTTCTGATACCATCTCTGATAATCTCTGTTCCAGAGTCTCTTTTAGCTCCAATGTTCTATGTCCTAAGACTTTCTAGCTCTAATATTTTATGTTCTAAGACACCTGAGTTCTGGTGTTCTGTGTTCTAAGGTCCCTTTTAGCTCTGACATTCTATGCTCTAGGTACTAAGGTTCTTTTCCCACCTAACATTCTAGGTACGATGTTCTAAGGGACATCCCAGTTCTAACATCCAGGTGCTATGTTCTAAAGTCCTTGTCTGCTCTAACATGTTAACTTCTGTGTTCTAAGGTCCTTTTTAGCTCTCATATTCTATGTCCCCAAGGTCCCAGTCAGCCCAGACATTCTTTGCTTTTCCTCCTGCTCCTTGGATATACTCCATCATCCTCTAGCCCTCAGAGGCCCACGCTGGAAGCCCCCTCCCCAGAAGCTGCCACCAGCCCTCTTCCCCCAAGCTGTTTGCCCTGGGAAGGACCTGAGTGTAGAAAGGAATGCCATGTGGGAGGGGGGGCAGACAGGAGAGAGAGCATCAGGCTGCCACATCCACACACGTGCCCAACCGAATTTCGACTGGGAATCCAGGCCTTTAATCTCCCATGCTCCTTTGACAGGCTGTCTCTTCTTGGCTTTTAGCTGTGTGAGAGTTTCCTCGCTAATGGTGCATTAACCTTGGAGAGCTTCGCCAATTACTTCAACACTAATTCTGACAGTTTGGTGTGTATGTGCTGGCGGCTTTGACAGGCAAAGGGAGCAGGAAATAAAGGCCGCCGAGGAGTGTTTAATACCTCGGCAAGGATCTGCCCCGCTTCCGTGTATTTGGGGGGAGAAGCAAGAGGGGGAGGCAGGATGGGGGAAGGTGGGAAAGAGCAGATTATTTGGAGATCATATTTTTTCCTACCCCCCCAGCTCCTTCCTCCCTCCCCTTCCTAAATGACAGGATTCTGGGTCTCTCCTGACCTCATTAGAGTAATTAATGTGCCTTTTGAATCTCATGAAATGGCTCTGAGCTGTGGGAGAATGCTGCAGATCACAGAGCTAGGCCAGCAAGGGGAGAAAGGGAGTCTTAACTCGTGCTAAAAGGGAGTCTCAGTGGGGGGGCGGTAAGGAGGGGAAAGAAAGGAAGGAGGGGGGCAGAGAGGAGGAGAGAGAAAGGGAAGCAGACAGACAGATGGACACACAGAGACACCTCTAGCCCCAGAGACAGAGCTAGAGAAAGACGCAGAAAAAGACAAAGACAGAAAGAGACACAGGGAAACAGGGGTTCGGAGATGCAGATTGACAAGAAGACAGAGACAGAGAGGTAAAGAGATTTAGTTAGAGATGGGCAGAGAGAGAGAACGACACAGAAACAAAGAGAGACAGAGACATCGGGTGACATAAACAAAGACGATATGGGACAGAGAGACAAAGAAAGAATTTGCTCTGAAAACATAACGTGGGCTCTCGTCCTCCTCTGTGGCAAAGTATTTCAGAAGAGTAAATGTCAACCTCGCACGCAAAGTTCAATTGTCCTCCCAAATCTGGTTTCTCTGGGCCCTCCGCCTCAGTTTACCCCAGCCCCCCATGGGGCAGATAGGTTAATAAATCCCAGCCTGTTCAGGTATTTTCATCAGAAACAACTCAAGGGAAAAGTCTAGAGGCTCGTTAGTTAGACTGCATCCTCTACTCCTCGGTGTACTATTCCAGTCACCTCTGATTATAGAAATCTTCCCCATTCTTCAAGATCCATCTCCTCCAAGAAGCCTTCCCTGACTATCCCATCCCAGAGCAGACTCTCTATAACCTGAACTCCCTTATGGTCTGATTTTTCCATCAAAAGCAACAATCAGCATTTAAGCACTTACTGGGTATGTATACAGGGGACTGGTGCCAGCAAAGTGTCAACAGAGCTCCCTCAGCATGTGCCCCTCTGTTAACAGAAGGGAAAGAGTTAGCCTTCACATATTACCTCCTCTGGCAGGAGGCCAGAGCTGCGGCTAAAAGGACTAACCTCTGGGAGGCCAGAGGCTGGGCCTCCTCCACAGCATTAACCAGAGGGGAGAATAGGAGATAACAAAGGCATAATGTTGCCTGGGGTCAGGGAAATTGGGGTTCCAATCCCACATCAAGTTCTTACTAACTGTGTAACCATAGGTAATTGACCTACTCTGTGTGAGCCTCTACTCCCTCATCAGGGAAATGAAGTTCTAACAACACCCAAAGGGCTGTTTAAAACTATCTGTACTCTTTAACCCAGCAATACACTACAAGGTCTATATCGAAAAGCGATCAAAGAAAAAAAGGAAAAGATTTATTTGTACAAAAATATGTCACTTTGTACTGACAAAGAATTGGAAATGAAAGGGATGCCCATCCATTGAAAAATGGCTGAAGAAGTTTTGGTAAATGATTGTGAAGGAATACTATCCTGTTTTAAAAAATAAAGAGGATCGTTTCAAAAAAATCTGGGAAGACTTACATGAACTGATACAAAGTGAAATGAGCAGAATTAGGAGAGCTTGTACAAAGTAACAGCAACATTGTAACAACATTGTTAACAGTGAAAGACTTACTACTCTAATCAATACAATGACCCACGACAATTCCAAGGATTCACAGTGAAAAATGCTGTCACTTCCAGAGACAGAACTGATGAACTCTATGCATATTAAGGCATACTTTTTCATTTTTTATTGCTCTTTTGCAATGTGGTTAATATGAAAATGTCTTGCATGACTTTACATGTATAATTGATATATTGTTTGCCTTCTCAATGGACTGGAAGGAGGGAGAGAATTTAGAACTCAAAATTTTTAAAAATGAATGTTAAAATGAATAAAATAAAATAAAAAATGTTAAAATAATTATTTTTAGAAGTCAGTGAAATGAAGTTAATAATACTTGTAGTACCTACATCATAAGATTATTATGAGGATGATCTAAGATAATATATGCCCTTTGCAAACCTTAAAGTGCTGCACACTATTACTATTATTTAATGTTAATTACTATTAATATTTTAAATGATATTATTTCATTTTAAACTATTATTAAATAATAGGAAAAGTCAAGTTTGTCCCTTGTGGGACACCTCCCAGAATCCCTGGAACTCAGAGCTGGGAGAGACTTCAGAAAGCACCTAATCCAAGCTGTGCCTACGTTAGATTCCCTACTCCGGCATCTCTCTAGTGAGATGTCCTCCAGCTGCCTACTAGGAGATGTCAGTGATGGACCCGAGTCTACGACCTCTCAAAGTAGGCTGTCCAATGGGAGTCTGCTTTGAGTCTTACAGCCTTCCTTAGACTGAGCCTGAATCTCTTTCCCTGCATCTTTCACTTATTGCAAGTGGAAGAAGATTAATCTCTTTCCCTGTGCATAAACCCACAAGGGTCCAAGGGCCTACCCTGTGTCCCTTTGGTTTTTTTCTTCTTTAGAGTCAACCTCTCCTATTCCTTCAGCCAGTTTTTCAAAAGCCTGGTTTCTCATGCTCATCATCTCTATCACCTTTGCCCAAATACTCCCTGGATTGTCTGTGTCCTTCCTAAAAAGTGATGCCCAGAACCACACAGGATTCTAAGTGCTACTCCAGATGTTGCTTGATTGGGGCAAAGCATAACAGGACTTAGAGATACTGAAACATAAGTTAAAATGTGGAAAAGTAACAGAAAAATAAGAGACCGACAAACTTGAGAGACAGTGTGGCATTGTGGAGAATGAATCAGGTCAGAAGACCTGGGTTGGAATCCTAGCTCTCATTAGATGAGTGACTATATTTTACCTCTGAGTTTTGGCTGCTTCATCTGAGAACAGAAGAAATGCTAATATTTGCAGCCCTTACATGGTGCCTCATGAACCTTAAGGTTATTTATTAGCACAGGGCTGCCCTTATCTTTTTAGGATCATGGACCCCTTTGGCGGATTTGAAAAGCCTAAAGATACCATCCCTAAATAATATCTTTAAATGCATAAAATGCATAGGATGGCAAAGGAAACCAATCATATTGTTTAGTTATCAAAATGTTAAAAGAAAAAAAAGTTCAACAACCTCCCCAAGGGAAGGACCCCTTCACTAAAGAATTGTGAATTACTGATAACAATATTTAATATTATTAGTAACAATAGTTTGCCATTGGAAAAGTTTATTATTCTTCTAAGTATATGCAAATGTTTTCTGCCAAGATCATGGTTTTATTTCATCATAGTTAAAACACTACAAACCATCAGAGAAGACCCCTACCCCCACCAAGGCCTCCATTTTGCTGTTTCTGATTCTTTGTGATCTCTTTTGGACTTTCCTTGGCAAACTTCCTTTTCCAGCTCATTTTACAGATGAGGAAACTGAGGCAAACAGGGTTAAGTGACTTGCCCAGAGTCGCACAGCTAGTAAATGTCTGAGGCAGGATTTGAAATCAGGTCTTCCTGACTCCAGGCCCAGCATTCTATCCACTGAGCCACCTATCCCTAATGGTCTTAAACAAGAGGACTGTGCTAGGACATCTAATCCACTCTGAGCTCCCTAAGGATGGGGATTCTTGTCCTATTTATCTGTTCTATTTATCTCCATAGGGCAGGGGCTCTGCCAGAGGTCAATCCTTAATGAATGCTAGTAGAATGACTACCTTCCCCAGGTTTTCCTCTGACGCCATGGCATCAAAGTAGTCCTCAATTCTTGAAGTCTCTGCCTGAGAAACTGGACTCCTGTAGTTCCAGTCAGGCTGGAAAGGATTGTGGATCATCCATTCATTCATCAAACATTTATTAAGTATCTGCAATATGCCAGGTACTAGAAATGCAGGGACCAAAATGAGACAATCCCCACCCTCAAGAAGCTTACACAACCTTCCCCCCTACCCCATCCCCACCCCAGGCTCAGGCCACCCAGAACACATTGAGGCTGCTTGACAGCTCAGAAGCATTAAATGAGATGGGAATTACCAATTCCACTCCTTCCCATGACAGGGTGAGATAGCCTCACCATCCAACCTGCCACCACCTCCTAAAGTCCTCCAGGCTTTACAGTTGGCCCTGTCTGTATGTCCTGCAGACCCTTGTCACTGTCATGTGACCTACTGATATCAGAGAAGGAAAGCCCAGAGGTAGCAGGAGGCTAAAGTGACAGTAATCGCATTACTGTGAACTGTAATACTGTAATACAGTGAAGAAGCTATTTTAATAGTCCAGGGAGAGATGATAAGGAGAAGGTTGGTAAATTTCAGGGATAAATGAAAAGAATGTTGTAGAGGTCAGAGCATCAATACTTGGCAATTTATTGACTGTGAGTGGAGGAGAGGTGTAGGGAATAACTGATGTTTTGAATTAGGGTGACTGGAAGGATAATGGTGCCCTCCACAGAAATTGGGAAGTGGGAAAAGGAAAAGATAATGAAAACTGGTTTGAGATATATTGAATTTGAGTTGTTTATGGGATTGAAGTTGGAGCTATGCAATAGGCAGCTGGGGAAGCAGCCCTGATGCTCAGGAGAAAGGTTAGGCTGGTTTTACAGACTTGGGCTTCATCAGTGAAGAGATGGCATTTGAACCTGTGAGAGATGGTATCATCTCCAGGGAAAGAGTAGAAAGAGAAAAAGAGCCCAGGATAGAATCCTGGGATAAACCCACACCGAAGGGGCAGGATGTGACTGATGATCCAGCAAAGGAGACTAAGAAAGAGCTGCCTAAGCAGCAGGAAGGAGGAGAGCCAAGGGGAAGAATCAGGAAGGAGAGGATGTCTAGGAAGAGGGGGCCAACCACTGCAGAGAAGACACAACACTTGGCAATTAAAGCGTCGCTGATAAGCTTGGATTTCTAGTGACTGATGAGGCTGGAAGTCAGTTTCTGAGGGTCTAAGAAATGAATGCAGGATGAAAAAGTAGAGGCAGGGAAAGTACACAGCCCTTTACTGAGAGTTTGGCTGTGAAAGCAAGAAGAGAGAAAACACAGTGGAAATATTGGTACCCAAGAATGGTGTTTGGAAATGGGGTGAGACAGTGGCATGTTTGGAAGGAGCCAGTGAAAAGAAGAGATTGAAAGTTAGAGACAGGAGATGAAGGAAGGAAGGGATAAGCTGCCAGAGGAGAGAGGAAGAGATCAGGAGGACACAGAAGAAGGGTTCATTTCAGCAATGTAAAAAGCTTCCTCTGAGAGTGGAGCAAAGGAAGAGAGAATGCATATGATGTTGGAGGGCTTGAAAGCATGGAATTGGAAGAAAGAGGAGCCCACAGTGGACAGCTCAGTGAATTCTTTGGCTAGGTCCTCTACTAAAAGAGCACAGAGCGGGATAGGTGGTTTGAGGAGAGAAGATAGGATTCATTATTTAGATCATTCTAGTCCATTTTACAGACAGAAAAGCTGAGGCGTTGAGAGAAAATCACTTGCCCAATGCTGCCCAGAGAGGAAATACCTAAGCCACGATCAGTGAATAAGCATTTTTATAGTACCTATTATGTGCCAGGTACTATGCTAAGTGCTTTTGGTTTGGGGGAGTTTTTTTTGGAGGCAGTTGGGGTTTAATGACTTGCCCAAGGTCACACAGCTAGTAAGTGTCTGAGGCCTCATTTTAACTCAGCTCATCCTGACTCCAAGCTCAGCGTTCTATACACTACACCACCTAGCTGCCCCTCATTGTGATTGGACCCCAACTATTTAGGGGTCTTAAAGTATTAGTACTTTAGGCGGGGGCCTCAGCTAGACCAGTTCATGTAAGTAAAAGGTAGAGATGACTGGTAGAGTCACCCACTTCTCCCATTACCAGGCTGGCCACAAGGAGATGCCTTTTGTTCAACCACAGTATGTCATGAAAGTGTCCACTAAGGTGTGGAGAGGTTACTGTCTTCATGAAGGGAGTTGGCCACATTGATGAAATCATGGCTCTTTGGAAATACTGAAGGGATGAATGAATATACTCTCTCCTTCTAAGTGCTAAGGACATAGTGGACTCCCAATCAATACTGGTTGATGGGATGATTAATAACAAACACAGGGATACATTTCCATGGTGTACTATAGTTACAAAGCACTTTACATCCATTATCTCATCTGATCCTTAAACACTCCTGGAAGGGAAGCGGAGGAAGGATTATTATCTCCGTTTTGCAGAAGAGGAAACTGGGAAACTAAGAGGGGAAATGACCTGCTCATGGTCGCACAAGAAAGTGGTAGAGCCCAACCAGAATTGTGGTCTCTAGAGTCCAATGTCTTGACTGCTGTTTCACAGCTGAAGTCAGCATCTACATGAGATATTTTCAGGTGCCTGGTAACATCTATTGCCTTGCTCCTTTTAGCTAATGTTCTGGGTTATTCGTTTTTCTTTAACTTTTGCTGGTTCTGTTTTATTTTTAATATTCCATTTTATAAGATGCTTCCAACCTATTCTGGAAGCAAACAAGGTATAAATCTTACATACCTCAGTTCTTCAAGGATTTATGTTAAACTCTAAATAAATAATAATAATGACTTATAAAAGGTATTATAATATAGCAGACCAAGAACATAGACTCACAGAGTTAGAGTTGGAAAGCTCTTAGAGGTCATCTCATCCAACTCCCTCATTTTACAAATGAGGAAACTGAGGCTCAGAGGGATTAAGTGATTCACCTAAAATCACATAGAAAGTAGGTAATGGAGGTGGGATTCGAATCCAGATCCTCTAAATACAAAACCAATGATGTTTTGGAGTCAGGGAGACCTGGGCTTAAATCCTCCCTGAGACACATACTATACTAGCCATGTAACTATGGGTGGGTCATTGAATCTATCTCTCTATTGCCCTAGACAACTCTCTAAGACTGAGTTACAGATCAGTTGCTTGGATGGAGGGAATTTCTCCATCAGGAGTTCACACACACACACACACACACACACACACACACACACCACCATGAAATCAACTGTGTTTTCCATTCTACCACATCACTTTATTTCTCGGATGTGGAAACTGAGGCTTGGGAAAAAAATGGTAATAATAACTCATATTTCTACAGTGCTTTGTGGTTCCAAAGTGATTGATATGCATTCTCCCACTCAACTGAAGGGTATTGCTTTTTGTATTTATAGGAGACTGAGGCTCAGCGAAGTCAAATGATTTGCCCAAGGTCACACAACTTGCAGACGGCAGGGCCAGGATTTGAACACGGAGACTCTGTCCCTGAGTCTCCTGCTACTGCTGCCTTCTCTGTAGCAGGCTGGAAAGTTGGGAGCTCAAATCCTGGTGCAGGGTGAAGAGCTGGGGAGGGGGAAGGAAGAGGCAAGGGGCCTTCCTCCTTGACGCCTGCCTACTCAGAAACCCAAAGTCTTCTGATCTCAAACTTTCTATTAATCTCTTTTAACACCATAATAGCAGGAACGAACAGATTCTCACATCTTCAAAGTCCGTTAGCAAACAGTCCCTAACATGGTCCAGCCCCAGCTCAAGATGAGACACCGTTAATTATAACCAGTTAATTAAAAAGCCAGCCATATTACCAGGGGGGAGGTGGGGGGACATGGGGAGGGAGGGGGCTCACCAGCAAATCTCTCACAAAAAAAGAAAAAATCAAATGATTCGTTAACCTAATGCCTTCCAATACTCTTGATGGACAAATTTAAATGAAACCCAGGAATGGGTAACAAGATTGAAAACCTTCTCCAGACCTAGTGAAAAGGACGGGGCAGGGCACAGGGGATAAGTCAGGGAAAGAGAATCACAAAATGTCAGTTACAAGAGAACTTAGGAGAGGAGCTTAACTGGGCCAAAAATGGAGGGAGAGGAAAGACTTGGTCAAGGTCACACAGTTAAGCAAGTGACAATGCAGAGATCTGACTCCAAATCCCACACAATTTCTCCTTTTTTTTTAACTTGTCAGATGTGGAAATTGAGGCTCAGAGAAATTGTGACTTTCCCAAGATGGCAAAACCTGAACATAAGAGCTCCCTTCAAGTCTCTGGAGGGCTGCCATGAGAATGTCAAGGAAAGGTTCAACTTCTTCTATTTGGCTCCAGAGGACAGACCTAGGAGCAATGGAATTGCTAAAAAAACTCAAGGGTGGGGTCTATGAAAGGAAGAGAAATGGGCTAGCCAAGTGTTATCCTAAAGTGGAGTAGACTGCCATGGGAGGTAGGGAGTCACCCTTTATCTCAGGTCTCAGGCAAACTTTGGATGACCTGGTGTGTTGGAGGGGGAATTCTTACTCAGGAACGGGTTGGTCTAGGTGACTTCCAAAGGTCCTTCCAGCTTGGGAATTCTATGGCAACTCCCACTCCCAGATGAGACATCAGGGGAGGGTTTTACCAGGATGAAGGCTGTGAGAGGAGAATAGCCAGAAGCCCAGGCTAGAGGACAGAAGTCAAGGAAAGGGGACAGGCTACAAGGACAGTCCATTGATGGAAGACAGAGTGGAGTGATCTAACACTACAGAAGGGAAACAGCCCTAGAGGAGAGGCATTTGATGATAGGAAACTTGGTAGAGGAGTGGGATAGCCCAATGGCAGCAACTGCCCCACATGGTCCAATAGAAAGAACATTGGCTCTGCAGTCATAGGAGGCAGATTCAAATCCAGCTTATTGCCTCTGTGACCTTGGGACAAATAAATTTCCCTGGGCCTCAGTTTCTCTCTGTGTAAAATTAAGGGAGTAGGATTAGATGGCCTCTCAGTTTCATTCCAGCTCTAGAGTCATGGTGTTATGATCCTTTGACTGAAGATGGAGTGTAGGATAGGATGATGCGGGCTGATTGAGGCCAGTGAACTGGGAAGACTCCCCTCCAGAGCTGAAGCATAGCCCTTTGGGATTGAAAGGGTCTGGTAACCCAGTATCTTTTATCACTAGAACATAGAATGTCCAAGCTAAAATCACCTTTAGAGAACAGGGAACATAGAATATCAGAGATAGGCTGCCTCTGCCATAAAGTGGAACAAGTGCTGGATTTGCTATCAGAGGCTCCGGGGTTCAGATCCTGACTCTCCTATCTGTGTAGCCTTGGGCAAATCACTTAACCTCTCTAGGCTTCAAGTCCTCATCTATAAAATGACTGGGTCGGACTAGAGTACCTCTAAGATCCCTTCCAAGTTTAAATCTATGATCTTCAAGTTTCCCTTAACAGTGGCCTTCTAGCGTATCTTTGATTGGCCCATGGTTTCAGGATGGGGTGAGCTGCTACACTGGAGAACACACACCACAACACATGAGATTCCAAGACTGGAATCTGGTGGGTAGCACAAGGCTGCAAGACAAACAAAAGAGCCAAGGAAAATACTGCAGTAACTTAATTTAAAAAGTGATGACAGTGCCAGGAGAAACCACCTTACCCCAGCCTAGAAACCAAGTGCTACTTCCAAAGTAGTCAGGGTGGATCTCTCCAGTGCTCAAACTGAAATGTCCATAGGACATCTGGCTAAAGTGAGAGTATGAAGACTAGCATTGGCATGGTTTGGTTCTTCTGGGGTTTCCATTCACTGACTATTGAACAGCTCACCTTCAGAGTACCAATGGTTAGCTTAATGTTTATAAATGGTCTAAAGACTGTGTGATCCTTAGTACCTTCTTCCCTATTTTCTGTTACTCTTTGGCTGTTTTTCCATTGTTTTCAAGGAGGACTGATGACATCACGGATGATGTCTTGACTTGTGTGTGAATAGTATTTATTGAGGCACAGTTGCCTCATGCTCTCTTCCTGAGTCAACAAGGTCTAGTGGCAACATAAAAGTCAGGACAGCTGGCCATGACCTGACATTCAGTGGATGACCATGGAGTCTTTGATGTCTGACCAATCTCTAATCCATAGACAGTGCCTGCTTCATCCTCCTTCATGGCCCTTGGAACAAATTGTTCTCATCCACCCATTCCTTGAGGGAAGTCTTTACATACTTGGGGGAGACACTCCCTAATTCAGAGATGGGTTTGAGACCTATCCATTACCCTCAACTTGGTATGGCCCATCTGCCAAGACAGTATGCCAAGATGTGGCCACTGCACATACTACAGCTTCGAGGAGCCAGAGGAGAGAGTTGAGTACTAGGTGGACACCAAAGGTGGATGAATAGCCCTCTCATCCGAGATGCTAGTCCTCTTGGGACCCCCCATACATAGTTACTCTTTCACTGTCACTGAGGAAGCCAAAGGGGACCTTCAAACAGGACTGAAGGCCATTCTGGATGTCTCTATTTCACGTATGGGTTAGAGGTGGAGGGGGAGTAGTCAGGAGGGTTCCCCAATCAACTCAATGAGTTTGCAGGTCAGTATTGCCCTCAGATGTCTGGGGTCTCACGCATACTACACTGACTACACTGTGTGTACCTGCCATCTGTTTTCCAAGTATGGCAGAACCTAATAGAATTTTCAGTCTGATGGTCTAACCTTAGGGAACCTAGGATCTCCTCTGGGCCACATGAACCATGAACATAGGACTTTCGTGAAAGACTTCCTCTTAACACATAGAAACTTGCACCTTTGCACTTAGGCTGCTAGGTGGCACAGTGGATGGAGTGCTGGACACGGAGTCAGAAAGATCTGAATTCAAATTTGCCCTTGGACACTTAATATCTGTGTGACCTTGGGCAAGTCATTTCAGGTTTCTTCACCTCAGTTTCTTCATCTATAAAATGGGAATAATTTTAAGGTTAGACTGAGATAAGATTTGTAAAGTGTTATAGAAATGTCAGCTATTTATTATTATTATCACCTGGTTCTACCCTTTGGCATTCATCAAAACAAGTCTAATCCCTCTTCTATGTGCAAATTCTTCAAATATCTGGAAAGACCAATCATGCTTCCCCTGAGTTGTATGTTTTCCAAACTAAACATGCCTGGTTCTTTCAACTAATCTTCATAGAGCATAGTTTTCAATTCCTTCGCTATCCTGGTCACCCCACCTCCAGACACACCCAGTGTGTCAATGTCCTTCCTCAAAAATCAGGCACATAACTGCACAGGCTGACCAAGCCTGAGGATTGTAGTCATCTGCTTCGTTCCAGGCACCACACTGACCTGAATGCAGCCTAAAATGGAATTCAATGACATGACTTCATCCTTTTTTGGGAGGTGGGGGGACCCACATGAACTGTTATCTAGCCCAGTTTCCTCCATCCTTGACTTAGCACTGGTTTCTTGAACCCAAATATGGAACTTAACATTTATCCTTATTAAAATAGATGTCGTTAGCTTCTGTCCACCATTCTGGCCCGCTGAAATCTTTTTGGATCCTGACTGCCAACCATGTAAACTGTGCTTTCTTTCACCTGAAAATTTGACAAATATGCCTTCATATAATCATTAAGAAAAATATTGAACACAAAGTCAAAGGCAGGAGTTCCCTAGGGCATTCTGCCTGAGACTTCCTTCCACACTGATATCAATCCTTTAATCACTATACTTTGGGTCTGGTTGTTCAACAGTTCTGAATGCACATGACTAAACTAATACAACTAGCCCACATCTTTCCATTTTATCCTCAAGAATTACATGAGAGACTCTGTCAGATGCCTTGCTGAAATATAAAGGTATTATATTCACAGCATTCCCCTAAGCTATCTTTCTAGCAACCCTGGCCAAAATGTAAATGGAAACAATCTGCCATTTGAAGAACCCATGCTCTTAGTGATCATTCCCTTTTCCAAGTGCTCACCAACTATCTTTTTAATAATGAATTTGCTTGGAATTAAAGTCAAGCTGATTCGTCTGTACTCTGGAAGCTCTATCTTCTTCCTTCTTGGAAAAAAGTAGAATGCTATTTTGCCTTCTCCTATTTTTTGGTGTTTCTGCCTTTTGCAATTTTCAGAGTATTGATGGTGTCTCAGCAACTACAATCTCTCTGTTCCATAGGTGAACTGGTACTTTGAGTTCATTGAGTACCATTAGGCTACTTCCTACCATCTCCCTACTTGTCTTGGGGTTCCACTCCCTGTTAATTATTTTTCTTCTGTTTTTCCCAGCCTGAAGATCATTCTCCTAGGTGGGAAAAACAGAAGCAAAATGGGAGTTCTTGGCAACCATCCCATCCTGTCCTTGAATTTCCTTTTGTCCCCAACCTAGCTATAAAAACCTCACTCGATGCTGTCCTGCATGCTTCCTCAATGGCCTCCACTCTTTGGGATTGGGAGCTGCCTGCTCTGTTCTAGCAGGTATTCATCCTCCATCTCCTGTGTTTGTTTCCATCTATATGGGTTTTTTTTAACTTGTTAGGTGATGAGTTCCCTGTGTAGCCACATGGATCTCTTCAGGCAGTTCCCCATTTTCTTAATGAGAATCATTCACAGCTAACTTGTCACCATTACATCCATCGAATCATAGAATTTTCAAGTAGAAAGAGAGCCTAAAGACTGTCCTCTAGTCAAACCTAAAAAAAAAAAACTTGGAAGAGGTCTCCAGGACAACACAGACAACAGGTGGTCATCCAACTTTTGTTCATGGACCTCCCCTGTTCTCCAGGCATCTACATGTCCTCTGATTGTGACGAGATTTTCTCATTCCTCAGGCCTACGTCACCTCTTGGCATCTTTCATCCATTGCTCATAATTCTACCTTCTGGGAATAAGAAGTCTCATGCCTTTTCCACGGGAGAGCTTTTCCATACTTGTCACACCTCCCACACTCATCCAAATCTTCTCTTCTCCAAATTACACAACCTATTCTTTCAACCATTACTCATGTGGCACGAATTTGAAGTGCTTCACCATCCTGAACACCCTACCCTAGAGGCTCTCCCACTTAGCAATGTTCTTCCCAAAATTGGCAGTCAGAACTGAACACAGTCCCCCGGATGTCTTCTGGTGAGCACGAAGTTTGGAGATGCTACCAGGAAGGAAACAAACATTTATTAAGTACCTACCATGTACTAGGCACTTTGTTTTACAAATTTTATCTCATTAGATCTCACAACAACCCTATGAGGAAGACGCTGCTATCCCCATTTTATAGCTGAGGAAACTGAGGCAAGAAGTTAAGTGACTGACCCAGGTTTGGGTAACTGGTGTCTGAAGCAGGATATGAAATTAGATTTTCCTAAATATAGGGTCACTGTGTAATCTAACCTGTTTCTCTTAATGCAAGCTAAGATAGAAGTCACTTTCTTGACTGACATGTTGAAGCATTGTTGACTCCTATTGAATTTTCAGTCTACTAATAAATGTTTGTTGAATTAGATTGAATAAAACTTCAGATCTGCTTCAAATTGCTTTCTAGTCAGACATCCCCTTCACCCCCCACCACTGCCACTCCGAAGTTGCAAAGTTGATTTTTTGAACCCATATGAGAATTGACATTGATTCCTACTAAATTCCAACTTATTAGATTTTTAGTGTTCTAGCCTGTCAAGATCTTTTTGAATCCTGAATCTGTCATGTAGTGTGCTTGCTATCACTACCATCTGCCTGCTCTCTGCAAATTTGATAAACCTGCCATGTCTACCTAAACCCAAGTCACTGTATTAGGACTCATCCTCCTGGAGCTTTCTCAAGTTTTTGACACCGCTAACCACTCCCTCTTTCTGGATATTCCCTCCTTGTTTCTTAGTTCTCCAGTCTAATAGCACTTTCTCAATATCCTCTGTGTAATCATCCTCCATCCTTCCCCCACTAAGTGGAGATTTAGCCCAAGGCACTCTCCTCCCTTCTCTCTCCATTTTCTCTCTAGGTGTTGGCTCTCAAGAGCTTATCATCTCTACACAATGACTCCCAAGTCAATAGATACATAAGGTAGATAGACAGACAGACAAATAGGAAATAGATAAGGGAGATTTATAGACAGATGAATAGATAAGGAAGATAGATAAGGCAGTAAGATATGATAGATAAGGCAGAGAGATACAAAGATAAGACAGATAGATACATAGATAGGGCAGATAGATGATATAAACTGATCTATATCTAATTATAAATCTCTCTTCTCCATAGTTTTCTATATCTCTCCAGTTTCTACAGAGGATATTCTATATCACTGCATCTGTAGAGTATAGATATAGAGTTATATACATAACCTCACTCTTGAACTTCAGTCCTGAATCACCAATTGTCTATTGGATTTCTCCAACTGGATGTCTCCATAGGCAAATCAAACCCAACTTGTTCAATAATAGAACTTATCTTTCTAAACTCACCCTCTGCCTAATTTCACTATTTCTACTGAGGCAACTATCATCCTTCTAGGGAGGAGAGAACAAGCATTTCTTAAAAGCATTCACTAAGGTACATTTATTAAGCAGCTACTAAGTTCCAGGCACTATGAGAAGTGCTTTACAAATATTTTCATTTGATTCTAGGTTTACACTGAGAGTCATCACTGACTTCTCACTTTCTCTTATCCCCCTGACTTTCATAGCTAATCAGTTACCAAGTCTTGGTGATTCTCTCTCATATCTGTTCCCTTTTCTATTTGTAACAAATTACTACTCTAAATCAGGTCCTCGCCCTCTTGCCTGGAGCAACTAGAGTTGAAGCAACTAGGTGGCACAGTGGATAGAGTATGGGACCTGAAATCAGGAAGATCTGAGGTCAGATCTACCCTTGGCTATGTACTAGCTGTGTGACCCTGAGCAAGTCACTTAATTTTTCCCTCATCTATGAAATGAGCTAAAGGTGAAAAAATGGCAAATCACTACAGTATCTTTACAAAATCCCAAATGGGGTCACAGAGTCAGAAATGACTGAACAAGACTATTGAAACCACCTTCCAATTGGTCTCCTTGCCTCGAGTCTCTCCCCATCTCCAACTCATTCTTTACACAGTTGCCAAAATGATCTTCCTAAAGCCTAGGTCTGACTACGTCACTCTCCCTGCTGAAGAATCTTCAGTGGCTCCCTATTATCTTGAGAATAAAATGCAAATTATTTTGTTTGGCATTTAAGATGCCTTTATAACCTGACTTCAGCCTATCTTTCCAAGTTTATTTCCTATCATTTCTCCTCCCCTACCATGTTCCAGGCAAAGCACCCTACCCTATTTGCTGCTCTCTGAACTAAACATTCCATTTCTCATGCCCATGTCTTTGCAAAGGCTGTCATTCACACCTGGAATGTTCTCAGGGTTAACTGCCCCACCTTGAAATATCCAGCTTTCTTGCCCTGCACTATCCTGTTTTCCTTTCCCTGGAAATCATTTTGCATTGACATTATATTTATTTTTTAATTTCCTCATCTGTGTAGCAAGGGCTGTATTCCCCCGATACAGTATAAGCTCTTTTGTTTTGTGTTCTAGCACCCTGCATTCCCAGGCACTCAGTTTACTGAGTCTCTATACCTCTGTAAGATGAGAGAGGGAGGCTACAATTGGGTCTCCAATTGGACCTTCTAAGCTGTAACAATATTTGGCCAGTTCAGGGAGCCATCTCCTACAGTGCACAGGGATAAGCACAAAGAATCCAGGATGTCAGAACTGGGGAGACCCTTAGGACTAACACACACCCCCTTCTTCCCAGAGGACCCAGAAGGAATTCAGTTTTGCACCTAGCTGCCAAGCAAAGAGGAAATTTGGGGAGATGGCGCCACCTGGTGGCGTCCCCTTTTCTTCACACTCTGATCCCCATAGTCCCGATTTCTGCAAAGAGTAGGGGATGACAGCAACCATGCAGGCTGAGCTCTTATCTTCAGTCTTTGTCTCCTGCACTTCTCAGTCCATCATGGCAATGTGGTCCAGGTCGCTGTGTGTAGCCCAGCTGAAGACCAGCTAAGGTGAGATTCCAGACCAGACTGGGTCCAAGCTGAGAGCTAACTAAAGACCTAACCTCAGCACCAACCTAAATGCCAGACCTGGCCACACACTGATCCCAGGCCCTCACTCCAAACTGAGTTCTGACCCAGAAGCCAGGCTCAGGCCCCATACCAGGACAATGACCTTGGCCACATACTGAGCCCAGGCCCTCACTGCAGACTGCCTTGAACTTTTCACAAATGCCTCTGCTTTCTTAAACCAAAGGCATTAAACACAAAATAACCTTTTCCTGATGACTAAGTTATTGTTATACCAGAAATTACTCCATAGGGTCTAACAAAAGAATGAGGTGTTCAAGTTTTGGATTTGGCCGGCCACTGATTGGTCCCAAAGAGGTTTTCTGAATGCCTGCTGCTTCTCCTGTGGCTGCCCCTTCCTCCTTTGCTGCTGCAGTTGCTTCCAAATTCGGACAATGTTCCCACCTGGCCTGACCTTCCTTCCCTCCTAACATGCTGCTGCCTCTGAGGAAGCCTCGAATGCAATGATAACTCAGGGGACCAAGGAAGACAAGCGGTCAATAGGCTGGCGATGGAGGCGGTAAAAGAGGTGACTGGGTTTCACTGTCCCCAAGCTGACAATGTAAAGGCTGCCTTTCTGGTTGGGGGAGTGATCTGTCCTTCCACACCCTGCCCTGCCCTACTTACAGCCCTGCATTACATCATTCCCCAGTGGGGAGTGAGCTGAATTCGGTTTCACCTTCTGACTCTTCGGAACTGTGTGACCCTTAAGAGGTGTCCTGGCTTCCCAGGACTCTGGTCCAATGGCACTGCCTACCAACATAACTGCTGTGAGGTTCCAACAAGGTAAGGCCCACCACGAAGCTCCAGGTCCTCAGAAATGCCTCTTATGGGCATCCACAGGACAGTAGGCCAGCTCTGAACCTTGGAGTGCTAGGACCTCAGAACCCCCCAACAGCAGAAGACTCAAGGGTAGTGACAAGTTGTGTGCCAGGTTTGAGAAAGTTACAACTTATTACCAGTGACAACTTGGTGGCAGAAAAAGCATCCTCCAGGGGACAGGGACCCAAGGAAGGCACTTTTGCAAGGACCAACTGCTCCATAAAATGCTCGGGGCCCCAGAGGAAGGTGGCTTCCAGGGTAGCAAGCAGGAATGTCACAGAGAAGAAATTCAGAGCGATGAAGGCCGATAACTACTGTGCCTCCTTTCTGTCCTCCCCTCCTCCCTCTACCCTCCATTAGGGAGGAAAACACACCAATATCAAAATAAGCATGTGAATTGAATAACTGGTATTATTTCCCTCTCCCCCACCACCCAGAGACACATCCACAGCAGTGAGACACAAAGAAGGGTTCACGGAAGGTCTGACTTGGAAGCAGATGGAGTACAGATCTGGGCAAAGGAATGGAGTCCAGGCCCTGGGTGCCAAAGGGAGGAGCCACTGCACTTGGCCATGTTTGCTTTATTTACAATCAGCAGTTTTTACTGAGCACCCCTGACAAGCAAATACTGTGGGGTGCTGATCCCCCAACAGGAGACTTAAGTCTCTTGGAAACCAAAATACCCAAATATACAGATACAAAGTAAAAAGCTTCCCCCATGCCTGGGAGAGAGCAAGGTGGTCCCAGAAGGAAGGTGTCATGGAGTCCCTTTCCAGAGGAAACAGACTTGAGAGAGGAATGTCCTTCCAGAAGGGACTTTGTCCCCCCAAACACAAGTGTGGGCAGAGCAGGGATCAGAGTCCTTGGATCTCAGAAAAGACTGACCCATGAGGGATGTGGCAAGGTTCAGAGACGCTCTCTCTTCTCCCTTCACGTGACAAAGACTCAAGAAAGCAGGCCGAGAGGAGGGATATCCACAGTGACAATCCCAGTATTTGGCCCTTTGGTCCCTTTCTTTGACTCCGGGTCTCCAAGGAAGAATCTAGAACATGGTCCTCAGCTGCAGCAGCCTCACAGGAGATCCCAGAGCTGGGCCATCAGCCAGGCTCTGAGGGGCAGGCTGGCAGCTTGGAGACCTAGAAGCCATTTGGTAGAGTGTGGAGAATGGAGCCTGCCAGGGCCGATGCCACATTCTGCTTGGTCTGGTCAATGTCTTGTAGCGGGCAGAGACCACTCCTCTCTCCATCCCCCACAGTCCATTCCCCCAAGCTGCTCTCAAATGGAGAGAAGTGAACCTGCTAGGTTCCATATTTTCCCCTTCCTCCAGGTGGCACCATTCAAGTTCCAAGATTCGACAGGACCCAGATATGTCAGCAGGGTCTTTGGCCCAGATCCAAACTGGCAATGTTATCATGGGGAAAGGAAGAGCACCAGGAGAGGAGCTGGGGATCCAGGCAAACAGGTAAAGTCAGCTGACCTCCCCCCTGCAGAAGCGCACATCTGGCAAAGTAAAGGCTATGATTTGGAATACCCCACCTGTCCCGACTCCTCCTTTCCCAACATTTCCCAACATATCCCAAGTGCAAGAAAATTTCCCAACCTTCCCTCCCCCACTTAGAAACACTGTATTGTACAGAACCATTAGAAAAATAAACCCCGGATTTTCTTGACATTCTGTGCCTGAGGTCCCTCTCCCCTCTTCTGGATCGCTCTGTGCCACTACCACTGTGGGCTTCAGCTCTTCATCTGGAAAAGAGAATCAGTCAATAATCAATCAATGAACATGTATTATCTACTATGTGCCAGGCACTATGTTAAGGGCTAGGGCTATAAAAAGAGGCAAAAGATGGTCCCTGCCCTTGAGAAGATTACAACCTAACACCGCGGTGTGGGCAGGGAATCCCTGCACAGTCTTGGATGAACTTGCTTTCTTTCTGGGCAGCTTCTCAGAATACCCACATGTCGCCGAGGGAGGGTTTAGGAGCAGGTGAGTGTGGAGGTGTGGGAATGGAAGGCCAGATCCATCTCTGTCTTAACGCCCTCACATGACTCACTCAGTGGCAAGCCCCGGGCTGGCAACACCCTGAGCGCGCTGCCTGCCTGGACAGGAACCCCACAAGAGGCTTCCTGCTGGAGACGCAGGCTGCCTCCGCTTCAGGGGCTCCTCGGCAAAAATGCTCCCAGCTCATAGGATTCAGAGGTGGGAAGGACTTCACTCCAACTGCCTTTATTTCACAGATGATGAAACTGAGACCCAAGGAGAAATCTGGCCATGACCACGCAGTGAGTAAACAGAAGAACCTACATTTCCTGTCTCCAAATCCAGCCCTCCCTCACTGCCTGGCTCCTGCCCCACTTGGACAGCTGGTCCTCAGCTCAAGGAGTTCCTGCCTCCCCACAGCCCCCAACCCAGCAGCCTCTAGCCTGGTGGGCTCCAGGAAGCATATGATGTGGGGGGGAGGTTGGTGGAGGGGAAGGGGGGTGGAGGTGGGGGAAGGGAGAAGAGTCAAATCTCAGAATGAGGCTTCATATCCTGCTTCTGCAACTCCCCTGGATGCGGGGCCCTCTCCTCACCTGTACAATAAGAGGGTAGGACCAGAAGACTGCTAAAGTCCCTTCCTGCTCTAGACCCCACCCTAATAATAGGCAGGCCCAAACCATGCCCAGGAGCCATGACTGTGATCAGGCCTGAAGGTTCTGATGATGCACTGAGGAAGTCAGGGAAGCTTCTATCACTAGGAAGAGGGACAAGGGGTGAGATTTATGGGGTCCAGAGAAGTTACATGACTTTCCCAAGATCTCCTAGGTAGTAAGGAGCACGAAGAAATTCAAAGTCAGCACACCCTCTACTACAATGGGTTGCCTCTCAAGCAAAAGTGGAATGATCACCTGAGGGAGGCCTACCTGGACCAGTTGGGAGGCTAGACTTACTAGGAAGCCATCTGAGCTCTCTGGGCAGACCTCAGTTTCCTTATCTGTAAAGGAGAGGACTGAGTGTCAGTTCTACACTATACTTCTCATGCCTCTGAGGGCATTGCCAGTTCTAGATCCTCAGTGCAATGAGGCATCTGTCAGTTCTAGAGCTACCTAACTGGGCCTGAGGCCTCTGCCATCCTTTAAAACATTGAAAGCAGCACAGTCCTGGAGGGTGGAGGAAGGGGCCCCTAGAGACTGAGGGGCCATGGCACAGAATAAGGGTTTCAATCTTTGCCTAATTCCAACCCTAAAACTAACCAAAGACCTCAAGGAGAAAAACAATCCAGAAACTACCATCTCAAGTTCCTTGTCTCAAAGACTGTCTCTTCGTCACTCTCCACCGAAGCCATCTCCATGTGGTCATCTGTATTTGAGAGCAGACCATACTTCTTCCGTTGCGGTTTCTTTAATCTGAAAACAGTTTAAAACACAATCCATTTCAGTTCCACAAACCTTAACTGAGGACCTAATATGAGCAGGGCTGTATTAGGGGTTGGGATCTCCACATAAATCCCAAACCTTCACTCATGGATAGTAACCATTCTTCTCAACCCTCTGATTCAGTTCAATAAGCACACAGGAAATGCCTGCTATGGGCTCAGGATGGAAAACACAAAGAGGAAATAGCAGAATCCCAGGGAGGATGTGGCAGGGGCAAAGGCAAGGCTACCCCAATGCTATGAGAAATGTGGGGAAGGCAGCTCACTTTCATCAGTGCAGGGACTGGAAGGGGGCAGAGAAGGACTCCATCAGGCAGAGGTTGTGGGAAGGGAGTAGATTCCAACCAAGGTTTAGAGGATGGAACGAACAGGATGAGAAGGAAGGGGGGGGGAGTAGTCGGCATAGAATAAGAACTCAAGTGCCCCCCCCACTCCCACTACTCTAATTTGAGCTGCAAGGTAGATCACATCAAAGGGAAGAGTATAAAACAGGACAAAAGGGCCAGTGGGCTCTGAATGCCAAACACAAAGCGTTATGATTTCACAAAGCCAGAAGGAGGAGGTTATCAGAACAGAGCGTTAGCCAGATAACCTGGGCAGTGGGAAGCACATGGAGGAGCTGGGGAGAGGCCAAGAGTAAGGGAGCCCAGTCAGGAGCCCCTCTCCCAAGAAGACAGTTATTTCAAAGCCAACCCTGCTTCAGAGCTGAGGACCCACACCTGGAAGGTGTCCCCAAGTCAGTCAATAAACATTTATTAAGATCTGTGTTAAGTGCTTTGGGGATAGAGAGAGGCAAAAGACAGTCTCCGCCCTCAAGGAGCTAACAATTTAAGGAAATAATTAGGAAATTATTTAGGAAATAATTAACAGAGGGAAGGCACTAGAATGGGGAAAGCTTTCAAGTAAAAGAAGGGATTGAACTGTGAGTTAGAGGGAGCAGGGGAAGCCAGACCAGGGCCGGGAGGGGCATATGTTCATGACCCCCGAGACCACACTGTCAATGAGGTTTTCTTGGCAAAGATACTGGAGTGGTTTGCCATTTCCTTCTCCAGCTCATTTTACAGATGAGGAAACTGAGGCAAACAGGGACAGATGGTGTTGTCGCCACACAGGTGTTATCAATGACTGGACCCAAGAGCACCGCATCCCACCCTGCACCATCTTCCAGGCTTTTAAGTACTACCTGGTGAGGGTCCTCAGCTACCTCCTAAAAGCCATTTAGAACAGGATTACTTTCCAGCAAATTCAGACCACCTTCTGAAGGTTGTAGCCCCAAAGAGAGTAGATTCCAATCAATTCAACAGACAGTAACAATGGGTAGAAAGCAAGCCCAGTGCTTTGTGGCCTTGAGTGAGATACAAGGGGAGCTAAGACTGGAGCCTGGCCCCAAGCTTCAAACATCCCGAAAACCTCACCTTGTTATGGAGGAAAGGGGAGACCTGCAAAAGCTTCCTGGAGGAAGCAGCTTTGAGCTGAGCTTTAGAGATGGGTGTAAATTCCAAGTGAAGACAGAAAGAGAATTTATCCTTACTGACAACACAGGGAACAAAGGCACCAGGGTTGGCAAAAGCGGCAGGAGGGAACCACTCTGACCAGCAAGTGAGTGCAAAAAGGGGAGCTATGCTGGCAGGAGACAAGGGAACGGGCACCACCTGCCCCGACCCTCAGCACATGCCAGTCCTCCAGGAGGACTGAGAAGCAGAGCGTCAGAAAATTCACAACTCAGTCAGGGAAAAACTGTTCCCCCACAAAACAACTAAAGCAGAGTCCCAGAGGCAGGATTCTAGACTAACAGGAAGTTCCTTTGACTGATATTCCATCTCCCTTTTTAAAGAGAAAGCCTCAAAGGGGAATCACCTTGGCTAAACTCCTGGGACCAGAGTCAGACCAGGAGGAAACTTGGAGGCTGTCTAGTCCAACACCCTCATTTTATAGATGAGGAAACTGAGGCCCAGGGAGGGGATCTGCCCAAGGTCCCACAAACAACCAGCAGCACAAGGACTGGAACTCAGGTCCTCAGGCTCCAAAGCCAGTGCTGTTACTATGAACTAAGTAAGTTCCCAGCAGGGCCAAAACTAGAGCCCCATAAAGGAAGGGAAAAAGTATTTATTAAGAGTCTACTATGCTGAACACTTTACAAATATGATCTCATCTGATACAACTGAGGAGATCAGTGCTGTTATTGTCCCCACTTTACAGATGAGGAAACTGAGGCAGGAAGAAATGAAGTGACTTGGGGGAGGGAAGTGTCCCAAATCTAAGTGTCTGAGGCTGGATTTGAACACAGGTCTTCTCTGAGTCATGAAACTGCCTCCTAGGGACCAGGCCTCCCAGCTCTACCACCACCCCCACCATCCTGACACTTATATATTCCAACCAGCACTGGAGGACATCTAGGGAGATCCAGGAGGAAGGACAGATCAGAGAGGCCAGACCAAAGACTGGGACAGGTAGCCCAGAGAAAAGAGCCCACACATGACCTAATGTGGTGGCAGGGAAGGGTGGAGAGAAAAGGTCAAGTAGGAGAGCTCTTCTGAGGAAAGAACTGGCAGAAACCTTGGGGATACAAGAGACAAAGGAGGGGGAAGAGTCTGAGATAAACAAAACTGGGAGAAAAGGAGGATGGAAGCAAGAAACAATGAGTTTGGTGAGAGAACCAGTCAGGGTGAAACGTCCAAAGACTGGAAGCTGGAAACATAGGACTCTGGAGCTTGGGGAGAGAAGAGGGCTGGACAGAAGGATCTGCATAGAGGTGAAACATGGATTTAGGTGAACAGGTGATGTCTCTGAGAGAGAGAGAGAGAGAGAGAGAAGAGAGGCTGGAGAAAAAGAGGTGACTGAGGATTGCGTGAAGGAGAAAAAGGCGCACATCTACCTTATGTCTCTGTTCAGACTAGGACACAAGGGCCTGTGTGCACAACACGTTTCTTGTACTTTCCATAGCACACAGCTGGGCAAAAAGCAGAGCCTCAATATATACTACTTAGATCGCTAGTTAGTCATTTCTAACTCTTCATGATCCCACTTGGGGTTTCCTTGGCAAAGATACTGCAGTGATTTGCCATTTCCTTCTTCAGCTCACTTGACAGATGAGGAAACTAAGGAAAACAGCCAAACCTAGTAAGTGACTGAGGCTGGATTTGAACTCAGGAAGATGAGTCTTCCTGACTCCAGGTCTAGTGCTCTATCCACTGTGCCATCCAGCTGCCCTGGGGCTTCGATTAAGCTATTCTCTGCCAGCTAAGGCCCTACAGTAAAGTACTCTACATGCTTCTCCTTAAAACCCCTACAACACCTCCCTCAATAGTCCCTATCTACCTGCCCCTCCCAATACTACCTCTTCTACACTTCTCCTTTCCTAGGCTCCCCACTTTTCTTCCATGCCTTTGGCCATCCCACATCTACATCTCACAGGGAGAAAAGCCAAAGAAATGACCTCATTAAATCACACTACGGCATAGGGAAGAGTCCTAGACTGGGACTCAGAAGACCTGGATTTTAAGTCTGTCTGCTACTAACTAGCTGTGCGATTTTGGACAAATGACATCCCTTCTCTGGGCCTCTATAAAACGGAGGAGGATAAACATTACTTCTCTGAGATCTAGTCCAGTTCTATATTCTAAGGACCATTCCCTTTATATCAGTCTCTGTTCAGCTCAATGGTGGCTAATTTAATCAGGAAGCCCTGGATTCAAAGCCCTGCTCTGACATATACTAGTTCTGTGATCATTAAAGGCTCAGCCCACTTCTTAAGACTACAGGCTGCAAATAAAGTGGCAACCTGCATCGGGAGGGGGGGGGTTTTCTAACCTGGCAGTCCCCAGGTGCAGACCTATTATCCAGACACTGCGCTACAGACTGGGCTAACAAAGACAAAAATGAAATCATCCTTACCCTCAGGGCACTTACCTTCTACCAGGGAAAACAACACAGATAAATATGAGCAGACACAAAATATCTGCCTCCTATTAAATCTGTCTTCCTTTGAGACTCAGCTCCACCTACTTGAAGCTTTTCTTACCCCACAGGTTTTGAGCATCCCTTCTCCCCAGCCCCCCACCCCAGCACTTTATATTTCTTTTGTATACATTCTCCAAAGCCCTATACGTGTCCCTATACATCTGGTACATATCTATATGCCTATCTATGTCTACATATACTTCTCTCTCTATGTACACACACACACACACACACACACACACACACACACACACACAGAATTTCCCTGACTAGACTGTAAGCTTCTCAAGGAAATAGGCAGTAAAACTCTAACAGTGGGGAAACCTCAATTTCTCTCTCTCAGACCAAGATAAATGTAACCATAAATTAAATAAGAAAGAAGTTAAGGACATTAATAGAATTTTGGAAAAGTTAGATATAAAACTCTAGAGAATAAAGAATGGGAATAGAAAGGAATATACCTATTTCTCACTGGGCACAAAACACCTTCACAAAAACTGATTATGTATCACCGCAGAAAACTTGCAAATGCAGAAAAACAGAAATATTAAATGCATTTGTCTGACCACAATGCAATAAAACTCACATTCAATAAATGGTCTTCAAAGTATAGGTTAACAATTAATTGGTTATAAAGAATTGACAATTGAAGGAATGACCATCCATCAATTGAGGAATGACTGAACAAGATATGATATATAAATGTGATGAAATATTATTGTGCTGTAAGAAATGATCAAGGGGGTAGTATCAGAAAAACCTGGGAAGACTTGTATGAACTGATACAAAGTAATAAAGTGGACAGAAGGAGAGAACAATCTACAAAATAACAGGAATGTTGTAAAGATAATCAACTTTGAAAGCCTTAGTAACTCTGCCAACACAACTCCAAAGGACTCGTGATGAAACGTGCTATCTCCAAATAGAAAACTGATGGGATTCAGAATGCAGACTGAATCCTATTTTTTCTCTTTTTCTTGGAAAGATAGCTATTATGGAAATTTTTTTTTGCATGACTATATGTATTTATAATGGATTTTTTTGGGTGTGGGTGTGGGTGTGTGTGTGTTTGATGGGTAGGGGAGAGGGAAATTGGAACTTAAAAAACAAAACCTTAGACTCTAAACTAGCTCTCCAACATCACAGTCCCAAATCTATTTTGGAAAACATCTATTTCCTTGTGTGATGACTGATACTTATATTTAGAATCAGAGGGTCAATGAATGTTGCTATTTCTACCACACGGTAGGCATTTGATCGTGCTTGCTGAAGGAGTCATTCAGAAATATTTCCAGAACACTCCTAAGCTGGCAGCAGGCTGGATAGAGCGGAGAACCGGGTACAAAATCTGGCCTCAAACTCTTAGTAGCTGTGTGACCCTGGCCAGGTCACTTAACTGGTGCCTGCCTCAGTTTCCTCATCTGTAAAATGAAGATAACAACAGTCCCTACTTCAAATGAGGATTAAACGTGCCTAGCACAAGGCCCGCCACATAGTAGACGCTACCGAATGCTAAGTCTCTTCCCGATGCCTTGACAAATAGAGGGTGTGGCCTGGCATACAGCAGGTGCTTAATAAATGCTTATTCGTGGTGGGGCCTTGGAGGCCAGCTCGTCAGTTTCCAGATGGACGTAATGATGCAAAGTGCTTGAAAACCAAACTATTATGGAAACGTGGGCCACTACTGGCGCGATGAGACCGAACGTCATCATGCCCATTCTAGGATGGCAGGCGGTAACGAGAGTCAACCACCTTCGGCCGCTTTGGACCGAGATGCTGCGGTTAAGGGCCGCCTGCATCAGCTCGAGCGCCCACGTGACTTCAGCCTCACGTGAACGCAGCACGTGACCTAGGAAGCCCTCCCCCCTCCCACCAGCCCACACAGGGAATCTCCCGGCTGCTTCCGAAACGAAGGCCTGAGGGTCTCTGTCACATGACCCCCAAGCCGACCCAGGATAGGTCTGCGAGGTCTCCACATGACTCACCTGAAGGCCCGGATGAGGAAATAGAGCGCAACCAGTCCGCAGAAGCCAGTCAGCACGTAAAAGGAGCGCTTTAGCATCTGTCCTGGTCCGGAGTTGGGCAGGAGCACTCTGGTTTCGTTGTGAGGCGCCGCAGACACGGCCAGACTGCTCCCGTTCGTTACGGGCGGTGACATCGGCGTCTCGGCGGCCCACACGCCAGCCCGGCACAACAGGGCGAGCAGCAGCAGACGCGGCCCCATGGCGGGGGGATAGCGGCAGCGGCGGTGCCCCGCCCTCGAGCGCCTCTGTCATTCACCGGAGGGCGGGGGCGGCGGGAACCAATGACTGCTCGGGGGCGTGGCCTCGGGGTGTAGAGCCATCCGATTCCCTATTAGCCACTTTGGCCCCGCCCTCCGGGCGGCAGTTTGCCCCGCCCCCATATCCTGCTTCCTTCCCTTCCCTCCCTCGCTCGAGCCAGCCTTAAAGTATCCCATACATGTTGCATTTATTAGGGATTGAATCTGTTTCTCGAGGCCGCTGGTGCCGACCGTTGAGCCTTCCCCCTGAAAGACTTGAGTTCCAGTTAGGCCTCAGATGAGCGGGTCTATTCGCTTCAGCGTCCTCAACTGTAAAATGAGGATAATAACGGCGCCTACCTCTCAGAGCGTTCTATCAGCCAAAGGCCCTCCGCAAGCGCCTGGCACGTAGTGGGCGCTATAAAGATGCACGTGCCCTTCCCCCACCTGCAGAGCCGTTCTCTGCGGAGCCTCCCTGAGACCCAGGAGCTGGAGGGGGGAAATTGAGGGCTCCTTTGAGGATCGCCCCTTCCAGGTCCTGTGACGGACCCCCGCCTCCCCCTTAAACTCGATTTCGGACTGGACTCTCCAGCCCAAGCCCTGCCCTCCTACTGGGAAGCTGAAGGTTCATATTAACGTGCCCTCAAATGCCCCATTTCTAGATCAAGTATTGATGAAGCTCCTCCTGTGTGTGGATGCGGGCTGGACTCGCACAGACGGGGACAGGTTCGTGTTCTCGAGGTGAAGAATGAGTAGAAGAGCCTGGCCATGAAGTGTCCGCGGGCTAGTGTCCACCCAGCTGGGGAAAGGGGTAGCAGGGAGATGAGGCTGATGGCCAGATTGGAAGGAGTATGCCTTTGGTGGAGGCACTTCCATGCTCGTTCATCTCTGAAATGCCTTTGGCTGTGGTTCAGACCCCATTTGGGGTTTTCTTGGCAAAGATACTAGAATGGTTTGCCGTTCCCTTCTCCAACTCATTTGACAGATGGGGAAACTGAGGCAAACAGGGTAAAGTGACTTGCCCATGGTCACACAGCTAATAAGTGTCTGAGACCAGATTTGAACTCAGCTAAGTCTTCCTAACTCCAAACCCAGTGCTCTATCCACTCACCTGGCCACCTAGAAATTCCTTTATATGACTTTTTAAAATAATTTCATCCCTTCCTATGCCTTATGACCCCCTAACACAGTTCTTTATCCTCATGATGACCTTTCACTTCTTTTCCATGGCCCCTACCCTGGCTACATTCTCCTTCCTTTCCTCTTTTCTTAGCTTGGTGAACCAGCACAACTTTACAGTACCCTCTGTTCTTAAATCCCTACTTCCCTTGCCCTATTCCCATTGAACTTAGCCAAACTCCTTGTTTGTATTACCATACCCCCTCCACAAACTGCCTCCTTCTCTCTTACTCAAGGACTGCTGAACAGAGCTAAAACAGGTCAGGAGACAAGGTTGATTGGGTCCACAGTCCTCCTCTAGGGTAGCTTTGCTGCAGCATGGATGCCATCAGCCTTTTCTCTTTACTCATACAGCCCTGTGATTAAGGCCCTTATCACCTCTCACCTGGACTATGGCAGTAGCCTAATCGGACCCCCCTTCATCACTCCACTCCTCCACTCAGCTGCCAAAGTGACTTGCTAAAAGCACAGGTCTGTCAGCATCACTCCCACCTCCCTCAATAGACTCCAGTGGCTCTTATTACCTCCAGAATAAAATGCAAAATCTGTCATATAAAGTGTATTTCAATCAATCAACATGAAGTGCCTGCTATGTGCCAGGCCCTATGCTAAGTGCTGGGGATACAAAAAGAATTGCAAAAGACAGTCCCTGTCCTTGAGGAGCTTACAAAGTACTGGGGGAGACCACAGGCAAACATCCACAAAGCAAATTCTAGACAGGATAAATAGGAGATCATTCAAAATAGGAGGGCACTGGAAAGAAGAGGGGGTGGGGAAGGCTTCCTGGAGAAAGTGAGATTTTAATTGGGACTTGAAGCCATGGAGATTAGGAAGGGATGGGGGGCAGCCAGAGAATGAGCATTAGGAGGCCAGTGTCACTGGGTCAAGGATGCGTGTCTCGGAGTGAGCCATAGGAAGACCTGAAAGGTAGGAAGGGGCCAGGTGATAAAAAGTCTTTGAGTGCCGAGCAGAAGGGTTTGTATTTGGTCCCGGGGAGGGGGGGGGGATGGGAGGAATGACATGGTCAACTTTGATCACTTTGCTGGCTAAATGGAGGATGGATGACAGTGGGAGAGGCTTGAGGCATACAGATCCTCCAGCAGCCATTGCAATGTTCCAGGCATGAGGAGAGCCTGGATCAGGGTGGGAGCAGTGTCCAGAGGAGAGAAGCCAGAGAGGTGATATTGACAGGCCTCAGCAAACACTTGGAAAGTGGGGGGTGGGGGAAGGGGGGGCAGTGTAGACTGGGGAAAAGGCAGGGAGAGGAGTGTTGTCATGTAAAGCTCTTCATAACCTTCCTCCCTCTCTAGGCTCCCTACATCCTCCAGGTTCCATTCATCTCCTTCATCCACTCCATTACTACTCTGGGCCTGCTTGCCTCGCCTAGCACACAATATACTGCATCACTCAAGTCCCATGCCTGGGATGCTCTCCTGCCTCTTCATTTCCCTGGGTTCCTTCAAATCTCAGCTCAGGTGCCATCTTCTGCTCGAGATCCCAGTCTTCCAACCTGCTTTGTAGAAAGAAGCTTATTTGGAAGTAGGAGGAGCCAGAGAATGTGGAGGGAATATGAGAGGCTTTTCTGTAGTCCCCCCTCCCAGTGGCTAGAGGAGAGGGTTAGCCTGACATGGACCTCCCCCCAAAGTGTCTTATAGATAAATTTCAGGAGGTCCATGAACTTGGATGGGGAAAATAGTAGATTAATATTTTTGCTAACATCTAATTAAAATTTAATCAAAATTCCTTCAATTATTTAAAGGCATGATTCTGAGAAAGGGGCCATGGGTTTCACCAGTCTGACTGCCAAAGGGGCACCCTGGGATATATAAAACATACAGCACACACACACACACACACACACACACACATAGCCTCTGCCTAGAGCCCTCCTCTCTAAGATTACCTTTTCTGTTTTCTGCATGTAGCATTTATACGTATTTACCTGTTTATTTAAATGTTGTCTCCACATTAGTATGTAAGCTTCTTGAGGGTAGGGATTGTCTTTGTCTTTCTTTGTATCCCTAGTATATGGATCACCTGATAGGATAAGGTACCAGACACTGAAGTCCTTGCTCAAGCTGAACTGCCAAGTATTCAGACTATGCTTCAGAGAGCGCAACTCCAATGGGTTGGCCATGTTGTTCAAATGCAAAATGTACACTTGCCAAAAACACTATTTTATGGAGAACTTGCATGGGGCAGGCGATCACATGGTGGCCAGAAGAAGCAATACAAGGACACTCTCAAGGTCCCTCTCAAGAACTTTGGATTTGACTGTGCAACATGGGAGACACTGACACAGGACTGCTCAGCATGGCGTGCCCACATCAGAAAGGGTGCTGTGCTCTTTGAGCAAAGCAGAATTAAGACAGCACAAAGTAAACGCAGGATGTGCAAATTTGGGATATCCACTCCAAATATTCACATGAACTATCTGTGCCCAACCTGTGGTAGAGCATTCCGAGCTTGTATTGGTCTGATCAGCCACAGTCGGACAAACTGAAATTTCACTTTATCGTGGTGATGTCACTTTGGTCCTCTTCGAAGATGAAGGACAACCATCAACCAACCAGTATATAAACACAGTGCCTGGTACATAATAAAATATAGGGAATGGAGCTGTGATTTCATTGGTAAATTACAACTCCCAAGCGACAAAACTCCCTCTACCAAAGCTGCTCAGCATCTTCTCTTCAGTTTAGGGTCTTAGAGAGTTGTCAGTGGTGTCAAACTCCAAAGAGAAACAAGAGCCATTAAACCGTACATGAGGATCCTGGCAGACTGGCTTAGAAAACCACAAATTATTATGACCAAATAAGAGATAGACAACACCATGAAATGCAAAATGGATCATTTTGATAACATTAAATTGAAAAGTTTTTGCACAAACAAAGCCCAACCAAGATTAGGAGGGAAGCAGAAAAGTGGGAAAGAATTTTTACAACTGTCTCTCATAAAGGCCTCATTTCTAAACTATATAGAGAACGGAGTCAAATTTACAAGAATACAAGTCATTCCCCAACTGATAAATGGTCAAAGGATGTGAACAGGCAGTTTTCAGAGGAAGAAATTAAAGCTATTTATAGTCATATAAAAAAATGCTCTAAATCACTATTGATTAGAGAGATACAAATCAAAACAACTCTGAGGTACCCATATCACCCCTATCAAATTGGCTAACATGACAAAACAGGAAAATGATAAATATTGGAGAAGATATGGGAAAGTTGGAACACTAATTCATTGTTGGTGGAGCTGTGAGCTGATCCAACCATTCTGGAGAGCAATTTGGAACTATGCCCAAAGGGCTATAAAAATGTGCATACCATTTGACCCAGCAATACCACTTCTAGGACTGTATCCTAGAGATCATAAAAATGGGAAAAGGATCCACATTTACAAAAATAGTTATAGTAGCTCTTTTTGTGATAGTCAAGAACTTGAAATTGAGGGAATGCCCATTAATTGGGGAATGACTAAGCAACTTGTGGTACGTGAATGTAATATAATACTATTGTGCTATAAGAAATGAGGGCCAGGAGGACTTCAGAAAAACCTGGAAAGACAAATATGAACTGATGCTGAGTGAAGTGAGCAGAACCAGGAGAACATTGTACACAGTAACAGCCCCAGTGTTGGATGACTGACTTTGATAGACTTTGCCCTTCTCAGCATTGAAAGGTCCTAAAACAATTCCAAAGGACTCATGATGGTAAATGCCATCCGCATCCAGAGAAAAAACTATAGAGTCTGAATGAAGAATGAAGCAGGCTATTTTTTTTATTTCATTTTGTTTTCTTTTTTTTTCTTTCTCATGGTTCCTCTCATTTATTCTAATTCTTCGGTACAACATGACTAATGTGAAAATATGTTTAATAGGAATGTATATGTAGAGCCTATATCAGATTACATGCTGTCTTGGGGAGGGAAGAGAGGAGGGCAGGGGAGAAAATTTAAAACTTATGGAAGTGAATGTTGGAAACTAAAGATAAATTTTAAAAAAGAAAACCACAAATGACCATTATCTATATTTCATAAAATTTCTATTTTGTTAAATATCTCCCAATTACATTTTAATAGGGAGGGGGTCGGGCAGTGGAATAGTAGCCTGGGTTACATGTTTGCTAGCCAGGCTGAGAGCACAGTGACTTTAAAATGACTTGCTCCGAGTTAAAGCAACCAGCATGTTGTCAGAGGCATGGCAAGAAGTCAGGTCTCAGCTTTGAAGACCAACTTTATCCACTATCAGTGCTAAGTAAACATTTAATAAAACCCCATGTGGATTGTTTGATCCCTGCTTATCACAGCACCTAGTACAAAATGAGGGATTAAATGTCTATTGACTGAGTGATTGATCAGCCCTCGCAGCCTTGGAATCCAGGACTCTTTTCCCCATAGGCATCTTATTCTTTCTTCAGGGGGATTTCTTGTTTTCAGAAACCCACTTCCAACCCCTATCCCTTCAGGTCCTTTTCCCCCTCCTACACAGGGACAAGGGAGGAAAACTCCCTGATGCTCTCTGAAGGGTCAAGGGACACCAGATAAATTTTTCCACTTACCTTCTCTAAGCCACTGTTTATTCCTGCTATGGGAGAAATGTCTCCTATCTGAGTTCATGCGGTGGGTAACCACTGCCAAATACACATTTGCCACAAAGAAGAAATTATGGGGGTAAAAATCTAGTCTATTATTATGCTTAAACCAAGGTTTGGGCCTCCAAGAAAATCTGAACCACTATGAAGCTTCTGACAAGGCTTCTTCTCGGGAAAATTATGTCAGCATGATAGAGAAATAATCATTTACATATTGTAATATTGTACATTCCCTTGGGCCTTAAGAGTTAAAGAGAACATAGAGCCATAATCCCATACTTCCTTCAATGTCATAAAAGTTGAACAAATTTAGCTAATCAAAGCTAAAATCTCGTATATCTCCTAAGAAAACAAATCTCAAGCAAACTCTATAGGTAAACTAAGTCAAGGTACAGATTAGGCTGTCTTGGAGGATTCACAAATAGGCTTATCGAGGAAGAAGATTTATATGTCGGCAAAGAGTGGGGACAGTTGAGATTCTTCCCCCGCCTTCTTATCTAAGGAAACTTTAAGGCTCTTAAGTCAATTTTTATATTCCATGGGATAGGTTTTGATCAGATATGGTTAATATTAACCAAAATTTGCAAGAAGAATTGCCCTGAGTGCCAAATGATAAAAAAGAAATCAAAAATGTCAATGCCATTTCCCATAACACTCCTCCATTCTCACTTACCTCAGCTATGGCAATAATCCTTACAAGGTTTTCCCACATCCACTCTCTGTTCCTTCCAATCTCTCCTTCCTACAGCTCCCAGAGCAGCCTTCCTTCAGCATAGATCAGGTCACATGAATCTATTCTCAGTCCTTCAATTGTCAGTTATTGCCTCCTTAGTGAAATTAAAACTCCTCTTTCTGGTCCTTCAGGCCCTGTATCAGCCCACCTTCTGGCCTGTAGAGCATCATATCCTTCCCCATCCTTCCCTGCATGTCCTCCCTCTCTCTTTTCACTTTTCTCACTCCTATCCATCCTTTAAAGCAGAAATTCATAACCTTTTTTTGTGTAATGGACCCCTTTAGCAGCCTGGTGAGGTCTATAAACCTCTTCTCAGAAGAATATTTTTAAATGCACAAATCTATTGAAATATAGTTTTAAAAAATCTTTTTTTTTAAGTTCACAGGCCCTAGGTTAAGAACCTCTGCTTTAGCCTAACTCACACGCCACCTCCTTCTATGAAGACTTCCTTGATATCCCCAGTTAGTATTTCCTCTCTCAGACCTTGAAAGGGTATCTTATCTGTACTTCTATGGTGTAAAAATGTTCTATAGCTATCTCTGGAATGTTCTCATCCTCCTACTAGATTCTTCCCTTAGGGACAAGGACCATAAAGTATGTATGTATGTGTATGTGTGTGTGTGTGTATTTTATATATATAAAAGCTGGATTTATATAGATATATTAAAGCTGGATTTGAATCCAACCTCTCATACTTATTAGCTGGGTGTCTCTAGGCAAGTAGCTTAATACCCTTCTGAGTCTGGGGACTCTGGTCTAAAAAATGGGAATAACCATCTACCTCACAGGACTGTGTGAGGATTATATTTCAAAGCAAAGAGCTATATAAACAGCATCAACTGTTTATTGTTACTTAAACCTGGTACAGAGCAGACCTATAATGTGTGTGGTGAAAATTATGGAAGGATGAGGCCATTACACTAAATAAGGTCCTTTCCATGCCCTGGCATTCAGCTTTGGGCAAATCATGTTCCTTCTTTTGGGGTCAGCTGCCCAATCTGTAAATCAGCAGACTTAGGCCCCTCTCCAGCTCTGAGGTCATGCGACTATATTATAAAATGTACCTGCCTGATGTGGTTTACACATCTGAGGATCACTCTGGGTTGGGCTGGGCTAGGCTAGGTTCAGCCCACTAACTTAAGGACTTGTATTTGGTGCAAGCTTTAGACTGCCTCAGTAAATTCCCACTCCAAGTCTGACCTTCTGAAGAATAGGAAAGGTAATTTAGCTTCAAACTCTCATAAGTCTTTACATCTCAACCTTGGCACTACCCCATCAGTACTAGTCACTCAGTAGGGTTGCCAAAGGGGCCTATCTACCCTGCCAGATGCTTAAAATGGTATGATTTCTGGCCATAGACACCCCTTCTACTGAAAATTTGCAGCTATAACTCCCCCACCCCAACCGATCCCACATCCCTAGCTCTGCACCTGACTTTGAAGCTCACTCGCCTTTTCTCCAGCCAAGCTCATAAACTTGATGCTAGACCCAATTTAAGGCTGTGAAGCCAGAGCTTCATAAAATGCCTCTCAGATATCAAGACAGACTATGGTGATTACCACGGGAGTACTTCTTAAACCTGGCTCTCTCCTGGAAAAGCCCAGGCATTTGGAGTCTTTCAAAGCCAGATCTTAAAAGCATCTCCTAAAGGATCTCATTTATCTCCACAGCCCTGGAAGACATTAAGCTGAAAGAAACCTCGGCAGGCAGGCAATTTCTCCTAGGCAGGTCACCTTGTCAAACAGAGAAGCAGGGACAGGAGGATCAGGAGCAGAGATCGTCTGGTCCTGGGATACTGAGTGAGTTATGACTTTCAAGATAGTCTGTCCCAACCCTCTCGTTTTACAGAGGATGAAATGGAGACCCAAGATGGTACAGAGAATTTACCCAAAGTTAGTAAGCAAGGAAAAGAGGCAGGATTTCAAGCTACCACTTCTAACCCCAAACCTAGGGCTCCTTCTATTACACCTGGTGGGGGCGGGGATGCTGTCTCTGTTGGCCAACCCCTCATTTCCCAAAATGAAAACCTCTAGAGAGGGTTACTTGTATAACTGTCAAAGCAGCGGCAGAACTGAGACCAGAGCCCAAGTCTTCAGCCCCATTTACTAAATGCCTATGATTCACAGGGAATCCTCCTCCAAGGGATCTAAGAGAGACAAGACTAATCCAGTGGAAATCACCCTAGGTTGGGGGGTCAGTCTTTGTTCAGTTACTGCCTCTATCCACTTATTTCCTTTATGAACTTGGAAGTCACTACATTTCCCTCAGCTGTAGTTTCCTCCTTTGTAAAAACAAATTCAGCAGCCTCCAATGTTCTAAATCAAAATTATTGACTTTATAAGTGATGGTCTTTTGATCATTAGTGCCATGTTTTAAACTGACAGATAAAAATGTTTTTAGATGAGAAAACCAAGCCAGTTACTTGACCTTCTCTAGGCCTAACTTCGCAGCAAATGGCAAACCTGACATTTAAACCCAGATCTCATGGCTCATTTTTAGCGACAGTTTTCTGTTTGTATGAGTGAGTGTGTGTATGTGTGTGTTTTCTTTAAGACAAGGAGGTAGTATCCTAAAAAGAAAATGTAAAATTCATAACCCAATTCAACTTGCCTGGAGACATTCAGAAAAGATAAACATCTTATTCTCACAAGGCTGGGGAAACATTCTTCTTTCTCAATTTAAAGACTTTGGAGGATTGCCATTGGCAAATCTTACGGGTAGCAATTCTAATTAAAAGGGATACCTTTTGGAAACAGGTACAATGGCTCCCTTGCCTCTAGGCTACGTGAAGTTAAGCATCCTTTTCCCTGAAAGGATTGCCAGCTAGAGTACAGAACGCACAGAACTGTCTTTTCCTATGATTCTGGGGCCCAGTTGGTCAAAGTGACCTACTGAGATAGCACAAGAAGGGTCTTTGAAAATTCTTCAGTAGGTAGTGCTTTACATAATCTGCACCTGGAAAATAATTAGGCAGGCTCTCTAGACCTCAGTTTCTCTCTTTCAGTACTCAGAGTTCTCTTGTTCTGGACCTTGAGATATGACTGTTTTCCAATGGGTGGCAGCAAATTGTATGCAGCTGTGATGCTCTCTGTGTGTCTTCCTACTGCCCAAGGGGGTCCTAACAAATCTTTGAATGAAGACAGCAAGATGTCAGCTGACCGGGTTTGAATCTCCACTCTGTAACTTTGGGCAAACCCCATCTCCTCACTGGGCCTCAGTTTGTCATCTGTAAAATGAAGTGGATGTTTTCTGAGTTTCCTTCCAGCTCCACATGCTGTAATTAGAATGGTGAAGGGAACTCAGAAAGGAAAGAAATCCAAACCGTAAACAATCAGGATGAGGAAAGAAATCACATTCCCCGCACAGGCCAGCTCTTGAGAGTGATGAGAACAGCCCTTTCTCAAGGAAAGAGGAAAATGGACCCTACTCAGACTTCACCAGTTTGGAGAAAGACGGTGGATGCTTGGGAATGGAAGCGTCTTAGGCAGCTTTTTGAGATCAATCTGTAAAAAATAAAAACCCTAGGAGAACTGGCCAGCAAATACAGAGGTGCTACCAGTAGATAAGGCACCAGCCTCCAGAACAGAAAATGTGGGCTAAGAGGTCTGTTCTACCACACAAGGCCCTTACACCTTTGGGCCTTAGGTCCCTCATCTGTAGCATGAGAAGAACAACACACGTACTCTGTATTGCTGGGTTATGAATGAAGAAATCATGAAAGAGGCGACTTGTTAACTCACTTTCTCAGCCCAGGCGCTTTCTTTTAAAAAGGGACAGGAGGGACTGTACAAAATGCTCCCACGGGATTATAAAACTTAAAACTCAAAGGGACAGGAGAAATCCAATCCAGGCTTCATATTTTGCCAAGGGAAAGACTGAGGCTCAGAGAAGGGAAAGGACTTACCCAAGGTCATAGTGAGTAGCAAAGGAAACCCACATCTTCTGACTATAGACAACATGGTCTCTATGTCTCCCCACATTGCCTCCTTCCCTAAAGTCCTACGAGGTTGTAAGATTTAAATTTAATCAGTAACTAAGAAATAGGCAGGAGCCCAGTTTTTGATCAGAATGTTATCCTTCCTCCTTTTTCTCTTCCTTTGTTGGACTATTTTATCTGCTAAGTATGGGTATACCCCAAGGCTTTCTTCTCCTCATTCTACCTTTTCTCCATGGTGATCTTATCAGATCCCAAGGGATCAATTATCTCGAAGAAGAGGACTCCTAAATCCATACAGGCTGTCCCAAAAATCTTGGTGCATTTGTAACAATTGTGAGATTTCTGGGCCATCCCTATAGACAACGCTAGCCTCTTTCAATCAGTGAGTCAATAAACATTTACTAAGCACATATGTTTCAAGCACTGTGCTGAGTTGAGAATATGAATACAAGCAAAGTCTGTCCTCAAGAAGATAGAGGAAGACAAGTCCCAAAAGAAAACTGAGAAGCGGAGAGAGGAGGAAGGAAGGGCGAGAGAAATACCAAACGCTTGGAAAACATGATGGAGAAGTCCAAAAAAATCCAAAGTAGAGCAGCTGGTGGGAAATTCGGAGAAGACTGGGTTGAGCGCCTTTCTTAGCCCCAAGGTCATGTTACCAACATCTTGTCGGACACCTTTTACTAGATGGGATTCGTCGTCTTCTCCCAGCTAAATCCACCCCTACTCCCAACTTTCCTATTTCTTCTGAAGGGACCACTATCCTTCTAGGATCCCAGGTTTAACTTCAGTCATGCTTACCTCTTCCTTCTCCCTCACGAAGTCCATGTCCAACATTGCTCATTTCCATCCCCTTCTGTCCATTCCCATGGCCACCATGCTAACTGGGGCCACCTCACTTCTTACCTGGACTGTTACTGAACTGGACTGTACTCTTGGCTCCTGGCACTCCCCTCTCCAATCCATCCTCCAACAGGGGCCAAAAATCACTTTCTCAAAGCCCAAGCCTGACCATGCCTCTTCTCTGCTCAAGATTTTCAGCAGCTCTCTGCAGTTTCTAGGTCAAAATACAAGTTAGTTCCTCACCTGGCCTTAATGCCCTTAACATCAGATCTCTCCAGGCTTACTGTATATCCTTCTGCTCTAATGTGCTCATTACAACCAAACTGGGCTACTAGATATCCTCTGAACTTTGCAATCTATCTCTCACCTCTTTGCCTTTTTCCAACCTATCCCCCGGGGCCTCAGATGACCCCCTTTTCACCCTAGTCCTCTTATAAGTCCTAACCCTTTTCAAGGCTTACCTCATTTTCAACTCCTCTGAGAAATCTCTTTTGATTCTCCCCTTATGTATTCTCTTCCTCCTCAGATTTATATATATGTATGTGTATATATATGCATATACATGAATATATGTATATGAATGTCTATATATACATGTGTGTAGATACACACATATACAGATTTATATATGTACGCATACAGATACACATCTACACTTATATTTACATATATTTATATGATGACCATATTTTATGAGTTTAGATGTATGTACATGTGTATTTACATGTGAAATCCCTAAGTAGAAGGCAAGGGCTGATTGTGCCTACTTGCATGCAGTAGGTGCTTAATGAAGGTCTACTGGATTGGATTCCCAATTCTCTCTTTTGTTCTGTTATCACAAGATTCAGAACAAGTAGGAACCTTAGAGGTCAGATCTATTCCCCTATTTACTCATTCTTTAAAAAGTATTTATTGGGCCAGGTACCAGCCTAGAGCTAGAGTTATGGAGACAAAAAACACAACAGTCCTTGACCTCAGAGAGCTTGAATTCTATCAGGGAAGGAGGGGTGAGCAACATGCACCCAAACAATCAGAAATCATCCCTGAGACACTCTAGTGAGAGAAGAGGGCCCAGGACAGGGTCCTGAGTTAGCCCATGTGGAGGATGAAAGGCAACATGCTTTTATTAAGCATCTATTTTGTGCCAGGCAGTAATGCTAAGGGCTTTCCAAATATTATCTCATATCCACAACCCTGGGAAGTGGGTGCTATTGTTATCCCCATTTTACAGTTGAGGAAACTGAGGCAGGCAGAGGTTAAGTGACTTGCCCAAGGCCACAGAGCTACTAAATGTGTGAGGATATGTCTTCTTTTGACTTTAGGGCCAATGCTTCATCTACTGTGCCACCTTGCTGACTAAGTAATTAATAAAGCATTTATTAATCATCACTATGTGCATTGTTCTAAACTCTGGAGATACAAATGGAAAAACTGGACAGTCTCCACTCTCAGATAACTCACCTTCTCACTGTGGGAGACAAAACATGAGAAGATTCATGGGCAGGATGTCTAGAAGAGATTACTGGTCCTAAGGACCACGAGGATAGAAAGGGCCAGAGGTCCTTTGGGTGTATATTGGCAGGTCAGAGGGTAGTAGTCTGGGGCTCCAGAGGGCACAGTGTCAGGAAAGATAGTAAGGACCTGATATCTTCCATTATTGCAAGGGTTATAGATGGTAGGAACTCCCTGATCATTGCAGTGGGGAACAGAGGAGGCAGAGGGCAGCAGATACTCTAAAGGAGTGACTGGCATTCAGCCAGGAGAGGAAAAAGGAATGGGAGCATTGGCAGAAAAGTTAAGAGAGGGAAGGGCTTACTTTCCTTTTTGGCATGGTCTCACCAGCTCACAGTACCTGACCCAGCAAAAGGAAGCAGCCAGCCAGAGAAAGAGAAAGATGAGAATCTCCAGAAGGGGATTTTTGGTGTGAAATGCTGAGGACAGAGAAGGAGCCATCAGACTGGGTAGAGTAGTAACCTTGAAGAAATCAGTTTGAGTTGAGAGATGGAGCCAGACTGCCAAGTGGAGGAGGACTGAGAAATGAAGGCAGCCAGCACAGATGGTTTTTGTCCTCAAACTCTGGGACATGGAGGATAACTTGAAGTTAGTTAAGCAAAGCCTAAGGATAAGGGTACTGTGGGCTGGTTTGTGAAGAGCAGGAAAGGAGGGAGCAAATTAAAGTGAGAAGGGATGGTTCCAGGCTGAAGCCTCTTTTTTCTCATTAATGTAAGAGACCGATTCCTCTGCTGAGAGAGGGGATGGGTGTGGAAGGCTTGAGAAGAGATTTGGAAGACCTGCTGTGGGGAACTGCTACCTTCAGTTAGGGAAGAATAACATTACCTTCCTGAAGCAAGGCTTGGTTGAGATTATATTTAGATTTGCTAGATAACACTGCCAATTTGAGGAGGAAGCCCAACCCCTCTCCTGAGGTCCAGGGTGTCACTGGTGGTACTCAGTACCTTTAGAAAGGGAAATCTTCCCCCAAGGTTAATTTTTTTGTCATATTTGGGAATGGAGGAAAGGGAAGCCAGAGCAGTCTGGCACTGAGGTATAGGAGAACTGGAAAAACCTTGGGGCATAAGGAATTGTTTGGGGGCTGGGAACCAAGGAGAGATAGGTGATACTCCAATCAGAATTTCAGAGATCTGGATCATAGACATGGAACACTTTGTGGCTATGATCACCTGTGAGTGGCTGAGGTGGAGAGGAGCTGTGGGAGATGGTAGATGAGGCTGATAAGCTCAGGTGAGGCCATTTAAGGGAAAATGAGATTGGGGGATGGAGAGAAGACTGTGAGTCAAGTACTGAATAAAGAGGGAGCTGGAGGTCAATGAATAACTATCAGGGCCTGGACAGACTCATACCTGGATGGTGTTAACTTTAAATAAGAGGTTGATTTGCCATAGCAGTGGGAAGGGCTAGCAGTGACAGAGGGAGAAATGGGAGGTACACCTGCTTCTCCTGGTCCAGTGTTGGGGGGGAGTAGGTGGGGATGAAATGGGCAAGAAGTATTTTCAGTACTGGAGATGAGCAGGGAAGATGGTGTTTTCTGAGTGAGTCCAGATCTCTGAATGCCAAATGGAAGGGCCTAGGATAAAGAGAAGTTTTTAAATAATAGAATGTGCGTTCTAGGAGATACAATAGAAAGGAAGGTCAGAGTCATGTGCTGGGCTTGGGTGGAATAGAAGTGAAGTAGATGGGAGTAGAAAAGTAGAGGTAGTGGGGGAGGACCATGGTTTTGGCTTAAGAATTAGGCCATTTTTCTATTGGTGGGTTTAGCTGGGGAGGTGGGCTCCATTGCCTTTTGATTGGGGATCTCAAGGTTGGCATTATCTCCTCCCTCTTTTCTTCGTCCCATCTATACCCTCTGACTTCCCTATGACCTCTTGGCAAGATTCTCAAAGAGAAATAAAAAAGTCTTTGAAGTAAAATTCAACTGGAGGTATCTAATGTATCTTAACAACCAAACAAAACAACCACCCCACAACCATCAGGCTTTCTAATTTTGTTTTAAAGTCACTTCCTCTGAGAGGTCCTCACTCTTTTTTGTGTTTAATAGATGAGTGACTGTAGCCAAAGAAACGATTATTCTTGATGGTCAAGCTTGGGTGTTGATCATTTCCATAGTAAGTTCGTCTACACCTAAGCATTTCCAAATTGGTAGGAATTGCTGAATTGGAATGTCCTCCAGCATAACCTCCATCAAGCCAAAAGGAGGGATTAGAAGACTTTAGAAAAGGAAAAGTATCCCTAGGACACAGGTTTGACACACAAGTTAGGAGTTCTTTTCCTATGGGATTCGTTCAGGTGGCAAACTATTGAGGGTATTACCCATGTGGCACAGAAAGATACACACCTTTATTTTGCAGCAATCTTGCTCACTTCCACTAACACAGGGGATTAGAGGACTCCCTTTAGAGACGTCACAGCTACTTAGGTAGTCTGGTGCAACCCAAGAATTCCTCCTCAGGATTTTTCTAAATGCCGTTTCATTATGCTGCAAGCCTGAATCTGTCTGGTCTTCTCATTTCATCAGTACGCTCTGCCATTCTTATTGGACTGGAGGGTGGGGCTGTGGGCTCCAAAGCCTGTTTAAAAAGGTTTTCTGTCCTCCCACCAGCTGCTTTTGGACTTCTCTGGACCTTCTCCATTGTGACCCCCAACCAGGAACCTTGTCTTCCCCCACTTTCCATCTTTTTCAGCTTCCTTTTATGTAAGCTCCTTGTGGGCAGGGACTTTTTTTTTTTAATTTGTATTTGTATCCCCAGCAAGTGCAGTGTCTGGCACATAGTAGGTATTTAATGTTTATTATTGGCCACACATAAAATAGGATTACAAAGGAAAACAATTACATTGAAATGTTTTTCATTCTTATCCAAGTTCATAGATCCTTGGGAGTCATGTACCCAGCTGAGACTAATTACACCTAGGACTTATTCTGAATGTGTGAAAATGTACCGGGTTTCTATAAGGCGTCAAGTGCAAGTTCTATCAGGTGCTATATAATCAAGCTGGAAAGGCTTTCAATATAGCCCAGGGAGGATTGGGTCTGTCTTCTGATAACCAGCTTAATTTGGTAAGGAGTGATACCTCACCAGAGGGTACCCCCACGGATGAGGTACTGAACAAAATGAATACACAGACATGTTTATCAGGGTCAATGTAGTACTAAATATACTAGAGAATCACTAGATTCAGGTTCCAGTCTTGGATGTCTGCCAATTTGCATGACCCGGGCAAGTCACTTCTCTGAAGTCATACCAACTTTATCTCAATTAGATCACAGATGTTTGATCACTCCATAACATACTACACAATTCAAGAATTCATTGATAGAAGAAAAAACCCACAATTCCCAGAACCAATGCTGAGTTTCATACTTATAGTGTTGGACTCTAGCCCAAGTCCCTTACTTCATTTAACACAATCTGACCTTCACAATCCTACAGCAGTCAGTAGGGCAGACACAATACACATTAGGAAACCAAGTCCAGTCAAGTTGCTTGCCAAGGTCACAGCTCCTTTGTGGCAGAGAAAACAGAACCTGGAGTCTCAACTTCAGGTCTGTGCTCTTAAACCAAAAAGTCATGTTCCTGATATTAAGAACTTCAAAGACAAAAAGAAATCCCAAGTCATCCATTTTTGGCAGTACATTGACACGCCTTCAGTTATGTGCACTAAAGAGCATTCCCTAAGTTTTACAAGGAAAGGGAGGCAAGACTGGATTCTCCACCAATCCCATAAACCTCCCCACTTTCTCTGCCAACACAGATCCAGCCAGTGAGTTGAGGTTTGAGCTAGAAATCAGTAACAAATTTGCTTAAAGTAGATATGGTATCCTCTAACCTATGCAGATCTCATTTCTGGAAGCAGCCTAGAAACTCTCGAACACTTCAGAGCTATAGTCACCCCACTTACTCAACCCCGCTCCCAGGCCAGGATAAAGATGAATGGCATTCCGGTGGTAAAGTTCTCCCTTGTGAAAGGACTTCCTTACTTGCCATAATTCTAACCATCTTGGGTCATCAATGGGTCAGAAGCAAAATTAAGTTGTGAAATGTAATAACAATATTCCATGTAAATGGCACCAGTAAGCTTGGTAACTCTCACAACAGCCCTGGTTTATTAAAGTGAAAACTTACAAATCCGCACCTTACAGGAATCTCCCATGCTCATGAGCCTTAGTCTCTGCTTTAAGACCTTCAAGGATGGCAACCCTGTCTTCTAATCAGTAATTTATTTCTCCTTATTTGGAGACAAATTCTGCTCCCCTCCATCTCTATTTTGCATTCCTCTCTTCCCCACCTTCATACAAATTAGATGGTTAATTCTATAGTTACGTTTTGCATCTCAACTTTCTCCATTGAGGTTTCAGTGTATCAAGTGTCAGCCTAAGAAACTAAATGGCATTATTTTGGGAGTTTTATGGAAGCTGCAGATAACACAAAGTTTAGAAACTCAAATGCAGTAAATGTACAGTATTGTGCGATATTAACTTACTTTATCTTTTAATACCATAATTCAGACTTCTCTAGTACCAAGGGAGGGTCAAATATTTCTATGTGAATTTTTATCACAAGCCTAAACCCCATAAAGTGGAAGGGATAAGGGATAACTGTGTATATTTTTAGTTTATGGTCAAGCTAATACCCCAAAAGACTGTTTGGAACATAGATTTAATAATGAAACTAAACTGGAGTAGTTTTATTTACCTCATGACAAAAGCTGAAGAAGACCATGCCATCAGAGAAACAATGACATGACTTACACTTGAGTGTAAGAGTGAGGAAGGGAGGGCTGTGCGGGTCACCAGCCTCACTTCTTCTCCGGAGCCATCTGAATCTAGTGACCAGATATGTGTCAGGATGACTGGAGATGACCCAGGATGAGGCAATTCAGATTAAGTGACTTGCCCAAGGTCACACAGCTAGTGAGTGTCAAGTGTCTGAGATGAGATTTGAACTCAGGTCCTCCTGACTCCTGCTAACCACTGCACCACCTAAGCTGCCCCATTTCCTGATTTCATTTGCCCCCCGAGAAAGGCAAGCTTTAAGTAGTGTTTTCTGTTAACAACCCCCTATTTCTATGTGCTTTTTAAGCGTGACAAAGCTCTTTGCTTACAATCATCACTTTGAGAAGTAAAACAAGTGCTATTTTCAGTCATGCTAGAAGAGAGGATATTGCTCAAGGTCATACAAGATATTAGGACAATGGTAAAACTGGGACTCACATCCAGCACCAAACTATCCTTGGTAAAATCCCATGCTGGAATTTAGGTTTAGTTTAATTAAGTGATTCAAGGGGATCAGTTATATTCCTCAGTACCTACAACAAGACTCTTAGCTGAAGACACATATACCACAAATTCAAAGGTTCTTATATCCATTTTGAGTTATTTATTCTGATTTTCCAATTTCAAACGAGTTGTTACAGATGAACATTTTTCTAATAGTTTTTATTCTTCCAACCATATTTTAATATACACAGGCCTCGATCTCTGAAGTACAAGTCAGTTTTTTTGGTCTTGTCACAAAGTTCCTATTTAGAGAAGAAAAAAATGAATGAGAAACTTGAGTCATGAGATAAATTTATTTTCTAATACTTTCTAAAATTCCTTCCTACAAACAGCCCTGTGAGAAGAGAGGCAGGTATCATGATTACCCCACCACCAGTTTACAAGAACACTTGGGCCATGATCTGCCTAGTCAAGTGGGTACTAATTAGTGGAATTACAAAGAACTGGCACTCCTTTAATCCCCACAACATCACGGATGCCATGAGAACTAAGGAGACTGGTCTTAAATTTAGCCACTAAAAGAAATGCAGAAAACAACATTTTCTCTACTTCCAAAACCAGTTATCAATCTTCAGAAGTGGACGTGGGTTCTTAAGGAATTAGCTCCCCCACTGGCAGACTTACATTAATTAGTTATCCAGGTCAAGTCTCAGTTCTCCTGCCTCCCCAGGAAATCATTCCAGGTAAGGGAGTGAGCGCACAAGCACAAGCAGGCTTCAGTGGCTGCCTCTAGGGAGTCCTTAAGTCAGACACCATGGTCCTTGGCCACCTTCCTGGGTATTATTGCTTCAGTTTCTTCAACCTGTCAAAGTAAATGGGCGTTATTAACCCCATCCACACCAGGGCTCTCAGATGCCCCTCCCCACCACCCCAGAAACAATTCACATCATTTACAAGGGTTTCACAAGCCATTCACTGAACCCATCACATCACAGAAGCACAGTTGTGGGCAAAGGTTTCCAGGGCTGGCTGATATATACCAGCCAATGTCACATTTCATCCTTAAGCAGAGAGAGTTAAATCACTTCTGATATGGCTGCTTAGGGAGAGTGTGGGCTATGGGGAAAAAATGGCAACAAGGAGATGGCAAAGAAAGCTACACTTAAGTGAGTGACTTAATGAAGTCTAGGAAGATTCTCAATAGATGAATAAAAATCCAAAAGGCAGGGAATTCAGTTGTTTCCAATCTTGCTTACATACCTACTAGCAAGACATGACTGTGTGCCCAGCTCTGACCCATGGAACGAAATATCTGTGCCACACACCAAGGATTGCAATAGGCATGATTTTAATTTGCTTTTTTTTTTCTCTTGGTTGACTTAAAATAGTCAAAAAAAGGAACATTCCACAGGCACATTAGACTTTCAAATGAGCTCTCAACAAGAGGAAGGATGCGGACATGAGCAAAAGGGAGTTACCTCGAATTACAGGACTATTTCCACATATGAACTAGCCAAGAAAGCAGCCTTCGTCTCAGAGGTTTCTCTGTTGGGAGGCACAACACTTCTTTTCTCCAGGGACACTGCAGTTTCCATATGCTAGCAGAGAATTCTTAGAACTTGTAAGGCAAGGACAAAGCTAGCTAATAAGTCAATTTCTTTGTTGTCGATTTTTCCTTGTCTACCTTGGAATACTGTGCTACTCCAGTTATCACAAGACTTTCGATTCTAGACTAAAATTTGTCAATGTTTTGGTACAATGGTGCTCAATGATTACTGGATTTAACTTGCCACCAGTCCTCTGGCTTCCAAATGAGTCAAGTGACACAAATGAGATTACAGTTAATGCTTGCCTATTCCACGTGTCTGGCCATGCAGACAACAGTGCAACAGGTTTGTCATCTTCAAAGAGTGAAGTCATGTTTAATGTACTCAAAATGCCAGGACCAGCATGGCCTCTCAATTTCTCAGTTTGGTTTCTGCTGGTTAGAAGTTTGACTAGTCAGCCACCTCTTCCACCTACACTCTCTGCCCTGTGATCTGCTTTGTCACTTGCTGTCAAACGTCAGACATCCAGCAAAGGGGTGTGTTGTGCATTGAAAGGTAAATGTCAGGAGCACAGTTCATTTCAGACGGTCTTTTAATAGGCTTCGTAAAGCCAAAGAAAACTGTATACAAGAATTCCTTAACCACTTCAAATACAATATCAATGGAATATGCATACTTCTTCCAGTAAAAAAAGGACAATATAAATAAACATTTTCAAGAACCTCTTTTATGGAAAGTTTGCAAGTCTATTTCTGGGTAATTTACAGTATACAGTAAAAATACCTTTATGCAGAGTGAACATACAAGCAGTTTCTCTTTAGATATACCAAGGTGGTCTGCCTCTCCACAAACCCTCACGGCTGCATTCCTACCTTGCTACACTAAAGGAAGGTTACAAAAAGTTGAAGGTAACGCACTTAAAAAAAAAAAAAAAAAAAAAAAAGCCAAACCTCCACAGCTTGTTCAGCTTCCCGTGAACATTGAATTTAAGGTCCTTTTCTAGCTCAAAGAAAACCGAACCAGGGCCCCCAATTTCACAAGTTTTTGTTGTAAAAAGAAAAAAAAATTTTAAAAATTAAAACAAAACCAAAAGAAAAAAACAACAAAAAAGAAAACCACACCTTGGCTCAAGACGAAAAGGAAAAAATAAAATCCGAAGTGCTTTCAAAAATGTTTAAAAAAAAAAACAAAAACAAAAAAAAAAAACACTCGAGAACAGACAAGAGCTTTCTTAAAAGAAAAGTCTAATTAGGCCATCTCATGTCCGAAGCTGTCAGGCTGTGTTTTGACAAGATCAGAACTGATAATACTACAAAAGTGAATACAAGTAGATGGGTACTACACAATAACGATTCAGCGAAGCTCCAAAAATCTTTATAAATACAGCCATTGGAAGGACGATCTTGATTCAGGAAGGATTTTTACTCGTTGTGTGTAGCTGAGGACAAGAAGCAGGCACAATTGTAAAGGCACTGAAGCACATGACAAGTTGTAGCATTTCACTCCCCTGAATTACTGCGGAGGCTAGGCCACTACATGACCCTAAGGAGAATCCCCCCCCCAGACTAAAGTGTGTCAGGACACTCCGAGGTCTGCATCGTTAGGAGGTCAGAGAAGGGGACGTTAAAGATGCTTTGCAGCTTCTACTAAGGCCTACACATGCATTAACACTAATTAAGTTCTTTTTTTCTTTCTTTCTTTCTCTCTCTCTCTTTTTTTTTTTTTTTGCAGAAAATGGTTCCTCGCACCAAGACCTGACAGAATGGACTTGTTCCTTACGGGAAAAGCACCGTGATAAGGTCTGAGCGTTGAGAGCCTTAAAGTTACTTCCAGAGATCGGTACAAGGTCATGGAATCAAGATTCAGAGTTCCCACATACATTGGCGGCGTTCCCTTTTGAATCAGGACTTACCATAACTGTCATAGCTGTCTCTGTAAGACCCTCCTGAAGACCGGTCACCATAACCTCCTTGACTCCTGCTAGGAAATCACAAATGGGTGAGGAGTGAGTTTGGGGTGTTTTTAAACAACTAGCTGCACAGGAGTGATGGGGTACCTTCTGCACAACTACATTTCTTCACAGTCAATTACCAGCACCAGTTCTAGTACTGAGGGTGTCAAAGGTTTCATAGTAAGAAATGGACCTGAGTTAAGTTTGTGGTATTCCAGAGGGCCCTAATTACAGCCTGCCATTCTTACCTGCTGCTGTAATAATCTCTGGAACCTCCATATCCCCCACTTCTTGATTCAAATCTGCTCCCCCCATAACCACGGTCTCCACCTCCTATGGCACAAAAAAGAGAAAGAGTGACTATTACTATCAGCACCTGCAGTTATAAATACACCAAGTTGAACAACACAATTTCATCCCTTATTTCCAACACCTACCTCTAGAAAAACCACGGCCTCTACCCCGGCCTCCACGGAAGAAGCCTCGGCCACTAGATGAACCTCCTCGGTACCCACGGGATCGGTTTTCTGATGACTTGCCTGCCTGGTCAACTCTAATCTGCCGCCCATCAACAGACTGAAAAGCAAGTTATTTCGAAAGATTAACTTTAGAGTACGCAGATATGATGATCTATCATCTCCACTTTCATTATTTTCAATCTCTTTCTTTCTATTGGCTCACTTCCTACTGCCTACAAACATATCCATGAATCTCCCATCCTGAAAAAATCCTTTTCTGATCCTTTCCCCCACAACCTCTACCCCTCTTCTGCCCTTTGTGACTAAATATCTTGAAAAGGCCATCTGTATAACAGGTGTCTCCACTTTTCTCTCCTCTCTTCTGAACCCTTTATAACTTGGTTTCCAACCTCATCATTCTTCTTGATCTGTCTAAACCTTGATATTGCTAATCACTTTCAGTTTTCAAGACACCACTCTCTCCTGGTTCTCTCATCTCTTTGTTGGATTCTCCACCAGATCACCCTCTAAGTGTCTCTCAGTCTCTAGACTGCTTCATTTGGTAATCTTACCAGATTCCATTTATTCTCAAATTTACTTATCCTGCTCCAAATTCTCTGCTGAAAGACTGGAGTCATGGTTAAGACTCCTAGAATCTAGTCCCAGCTCCATTACAACTTTTGATCTTTAACAATTCACTCTCTGTGCCTCAGATGCTCAGTTGTAAAAGGGAAAGCAGTCTTTTCAGATTGTTTCTAAGGTCCTATCAGACTCTAAATATTTTTTCTGTATTTATTAAGCACCCAGGTGCAGAATACTATGCTTGGGAGAGAGACCATGCCTATCCTCCTGAAGAGGATAGTCTATACTTTAAAGATAAACCAATTATAACACAAAGGTATTAATTACTGGAATACATGAAAGTAGCTCTCAGAGAGAAATCAAAAGGCTTCTTATAGAGAATTTGAGTTAGGTCTTAACGTGAGGACGAAGTCATAGCTAGTTATAGAATAGCTCAAACAAAGGTATGAGAGGCAGAAGAGCACTGGGGGCGTTCAGAGATAACAAAGAGTAGGCTAGTTTGGCACACGGTAGGGAAGTAATGTGATATTAGTGCTGGAGAATAAAGTGACAAACAGATGGTGCAAAGCCTTCATTGCCAAACCTTAAAATAAAAAAAATTTATACTTTAATTGGCAGGCAACAGAAGACCATTGAAAGCCTCTGAGGAAAGCAGTGATGTGACTAGAACTATGCATATGGAAACATAATGACAGCAAGGGAGAGGTAAAAGCTGAGACAGAAGACCTTGTAGGAGGCAAGTGCAATAGTTCAAGGAGTTGGTCACTGAAAGCCTAGATGAAGCTGTATCAGTATCTGATTCCAATCAAGTCATCAAGAGAACTTTGCCAGCCCTTACCTTTCCATTCATGGCCATCATTGCATCTTTAGCATCATCTATGTTCTCAAATGTAACAAAGCCAAAACCTCTGGATCTCTGAGTTTCCCTGTCTTTCACAACAACAACTGGAAAGGAAAGAGGCAGTGATTAGTCATTATAAAAGAACTGAGCCAACACCCCCAACTAACCCCATCTCCTATTTCTCAAGCAAGTGAAACTCTGAAACATAGGAACTTGATCCAAACTTACCTTCAGCAATCTGTCCATACTTTGAGAAGACCTGTTCCAATGACTGTTCATTGGTATCAAAACTCAGTCCACCAACAAAGAGTTTTCCTTCATCTGATGCCATCTTGACCTAATGAAGAAAGTTCTTTCTGTTTAGAGGCAAATTGCTACATTTTCACCTATTTGTTAAACTCCCTCTTCAGTACCCAAACTCCCAATAACTAGTATTGGCTTGTGCAATACTGGGACCTGGATTGTAATCCCCAAGAAACTAACCTTCCCACCTGCTCAAAACTAAGTCAAATTTGTAAACAGGGGCTGGAAGGAAATTTGGGTGGGGCAAGAGGGAATATCAGGACATATTTTATAAAAAAAGCACACACAAGTAGGTCTAGTTCACTTAAAACTAGGGTTCTTAATCCGGGATCTATGCCTAAATTCCTTTGGATTCATTCATTAGAATGTCAGATGAAGGGCCCTTTCCCAGCTTTGGTAAGGCAAAAAAAAACCAAAAACAAAAAAAAACCTCAGACCAGAACAGGGACTTTAAAAATAGGTAAAATCTCCCAGGGCCTAGATAGAGCTCTCCCTTACTCACACCCTGCCAAAACATGAAAGAGCACTGATAGATCTTACATTATAAGGTTAGAAAAAGCTTTTCAAGCAACAGACTCAATACTTTCATTTTACATATGGGAAAACTAATGCCCAGAAAAAAATTAAGCAATTTGCCAAGGGTCATATAAGTGCTTTAAAAAAAAAAAAAAAAAAAGCAGAAATGGGAATGACTACATGAACCTGGTTGTACCTTCTTGTTCTTAAGATGATAGCTAGGATCCCATGAGACATTACCATGGTATAGTAGAAAAAAAACAAAGAAATTAAAAATCAGGAGCCCATGGAAAGGTTTTACAGCCCAAAGAAGCCTCTGACATGATGTAATCTGGAAGTGCCCAAATTCAGATTCTCCCCATTCCATTCCCAAGGCTGACACTTGCTACCCCGGGGGCAAGTCCCTTCTATTTGTGGGCCTCAGTAATCTAGTAAAAAACATTAAATCTGGGGCTGGGTGCTGTGCACGGGGCAGAGCCCTCTTTTTACATATTTTCAGGAAGCCCCAGGACCACTTTGTGGGGGGAGTCAGGTCCGGGGCTGACCAACCGACCTCGAGGTCGCCGCTTAGGGGCAGGCCCGGGATGACTCGGAGCGGGGGCCTAGCCACACCGGGGTCCAGGCGCCCACCGCTGGGGCCGGGCCGGGTCTCGGAACGGGCCAGTCCGGGGCCTAGCCCGCGGCCCAAACCAAGATGGCCGCCGACCACGTGGCCCGCAAGACTCCACGAGCGCCTGCCTCTGCCTTAAGTAGGAACTAATTCTTGGGTGCCCCCCTCCCCCGGCTTCCCCTTAAATCAGGGGCCCTCTCTCTCGTTCGTGGTGCAGTCCGCCCAACGCCTCCCTCCTCCAGCCCCCACTAGCGGAAGCCCCCTTCTGCGCATGCGTGAGGAGCCCCCACCTCGCCTCCCTGCGCCATTCCATCCGGGCATCTCCGGCGGTCCCCGCCATTTCACTAAGCGGCCCGCCAAGATTCTCGGCCGCCATTTTGCGGCAAAGCCGCAGAGAACTCGCCTGCCCCGGCGGCCCCTGGGGACACCGCAACGGCAGCGGCCCCTTACTTCGGCTGCCGGCCGCCGCCATCGAACCCACCCTGACCTGGCGGGCCGGCCCGTCCTGCCCACAGCCGTACCCCAGGGGGGCGTGCCGGTGCCTAGGCCCGTCTCCGCCCAGGCGCTGGGCCGCCCGTCTTCTCCTCCCTCTTGCCTAGATTCCCCTCCCCGCCAGACCCCGACCACCCCAGGCCCTGCCAGCTCCGCGGGCTCGACCAAGTGGCCGGGGGCGGGCTCCCTCACCGGTGTGTTGGATGGGGCGGGAAGGATAAGCGATATCAGCGGACAGACCAGAGCGACCTGAGCCTCCTAACGGGAAAATGAGCGGCGCGCCCCAGAGCTCAGCCTTATATACGCCGCCACGAAGCCACGCCCTCTAGCCCCACCACCAGAGCCCAGAGGACCAATCGAAGGGGACCAAAGCCGGACGCTGATTTATATTCATGAGCTTCGGCGAGCTCCCTCTCCCCTTTCCCGCCCCGCCCCGCTCCTCCGAGGATGTGTAAAGGGATTGGTGGGGACTTAGCCTGCCGCTCGTCCGCAGTCCCCCTCCCCTCAGGCTGAGGAGGCCTCTAACCCCAGACTGCCGAAGAGCGGGGGCGGGAAGGCAGGAAAGGAATTGGAGGCGGGGCTAAGGTCACGCCCCCTCCTGGGAGCTAGAGGCGGGGCTGACCCAGTTTGGCGCGCTCTCCCTCCGGCACTGCAGCGGCCGAACAAAGGAGCTGCCGGGAAAACGGAGGCCTCCCCTGCCATCTTGGAGGCCTGGGCCCGGCCCCCTCTCGAAGCCCCGCCCTCCCGGGAAATCATCTCGGACGCCCCGCCCAGAGACACCCGAGCTCCGCCCCCCGCGGCCCCCAGCCCTAACCACGGGAAATCGCTGCTCCTCCATATCCCCACCCCCACTCCCTCCCGGAAAGCCCGCCCACGCTCGAGCGCTCCGTGGTTAAGCAGCCCCCCCTTAAACTTGCTAATTACTCCCACTCCCCCCATGCGCTGGCCCGAGCGTGCCTCCGCTCCGGGCCCCACGGGATCCCCTCCCCCAGCCCAGCCAACCCGCCTCCTGGGCCGCGGCCCCAGAGTTCATCACCCCCCGCCCCGTGCTCCCCTCGTCGGCCGTCAATTACCCGCGACCCAGCTCCCCGCGCCAGGGGTCATCCAGGCCCCTTCTCTGCTCTCCATCCCCACCTCCACTCGCCCCCCCCCCCCCGCCTCCAGCCCCCTTTCCAGCCCTGCATCCCGCACTGCGGTGGGCCCCGCCGGGAACCACTAGAGAACCGCTTTATTTAAAGCGGTGGTCCGCTACGCGTTGGTGCGGGCCCTGCGGACGACTCGCAGCCCCGGGCTTCCCGCCGCAGCACGTGCGGGGGCTTCCGCGCGGAGACCCCCGCCCCCAGGCCTAATCTGGCCGCGAGTGACCCCGAGCAAGTGCGGGGCGGCGGGCGTGGCAGCAGCGCCCGGAAACGAGCCGGGACCGCGTCTGAACGCGGAGAGCGTGGGAGCCCCGGGTCAACAGTATCCGGCCCACGTGCGCGCCCCGAGTCGGGGAGCGCTGCCCGGGGATGTCCCGCTGCCCGGGGGTGTCCTGCTGCCCGGGGATGCCCCGCTGCCCGGGGGTGTCCCGCTGCCCGGGGGTGCCTCGCGGGGGCCGGCCCTGGCGCGGCTGCTGCCTTCGGAGTGCCACCCTCCGCCAGGAGCCCGCCTGGCACGACCTCCGGGCCCACCCGGACGTGCCGTATTGTCCCTCCCGTGCACCGCGCCCTGGCACGTGGTAGGAGCGTAATAAATCCTTGCTGCCTTGAATGCCAAGGTAACAAAGGTCAGGGCAGAGCTCGGACGCTTGAACTCCGGGCTCCAGAGCCCAGAGGTTGGAGGTGCGATGGGGGCTAGAATGAAAATAAGGGGGCGGTGGAAACCTAAGGAAAGAGGAGAAGAAACTTTTGAACAAGCATTCGTCCACGTTTTGTGTCGTGTAACAGTTCAGGTCTTAGCGATTACATCACTTTACAAAGAAACACAAAATGCAAGTTAAAGCTTATCGGACAAGTCCACTAACAGATCCTAGGAAGCAGGTGTTGGCAGGGGAGCGTGCTTTGCACCGTTGGGAAGCCCAGCATGAATCCACAGAATATGTCTTCTTTTACAATGTGATACTATGTGGTTACATGATACAATATTGCATCATCAAAATTTCAGTGCGGGAAAAAAACCCACAAGTTTACAATACATTATTAAATTTATATTCTTTTGAAGTGATACAAATTTCAAAAAATAGTTAAAAGGTTAAAGAAAGTAAATTCTCAGGAGGGTGCCGAGAAATTTTTTTTGAAAAGTTGTAAGCCAAATAAGTTTGGGAACCTCTGGAGTATCTGTTAACTGGGGGCAAGGGGAATCTGTATAGCAAATATTTCTGACAAAAGTCCAACACCTAAGAAATAGAGAGAATACAATAGAAGAATAGGAACCGTTCCCCAGTAGTCAACTTTTTGTTTTGTCAGTTTTCAAATGACTACATAAAAGAATGTTCCAAATCACTAATAAGTGAAATATAAATTATAATAACACTGAAGTCCCACCTCACACCTATCAGACTGGCAAAGAAAAATAGAAGGCGGCAATTGATGGGGGGGCTACCATAGGACAGGCACACTGATGCATTGTAGGTGAAGTTATAAGTGGGTCCAGTCATTCTGAAAAGCAATTTGGAACTATACCCCCAAAGTCACTGAGCTACACACACTTTTTCACCAGTGATACGACTAGTACTACTACTAGGCCTGTACCCCAGAAAGGGCAAAGTCAGAAAAAAAGGACCAAAAATGTTTATATAAAAATATTTATGGTAACAAAATAAATTGAAAATAAGACTACCCATCAATTGTAGAATAGCTGCACAAATTGTGATTTAAGAATGTAATGAAATATTGTTATACCATAAAAACAGTGATTTATATGGAGGACCTGGAGAAACTCAAGAAGATTGGTGTAGTAGGGGCCAATCCCATACTCAGAATGGTTCATCACCAACCGCTTGTACAAGAGAGGAGGGGATAAGTGGCTAGCCATAGAAATGCAAGAGAGGGGCAGGGGGAGACAAAACATTTAAACATACACAGAAAAAGCAAAGATAATTTCAGGAGATTAGACAGGATACTTTTGTTATTACATTTATTTAATTTAAAAACACTTTTTTTGGATGTTCATGATTTCAAACAAAATTTTCTCTTTGGGGACAATTTATTTTAAATATTTTATATTTCATTTTTTCCATTATATATACATACAGTTCTTAACACTTGTTTTTTAAAATTTTAAATTCCAAATTCTCTCTCCCTGTCATTTCTACTCCCCAGCTTGAGAAAGCAGGTAATTTGATACACATTATACATGTACAAATATGCAAAACATATTTCTGTATTAGCCATGTTGCGAAAGAAAACACAGACCAAAAAAAAAACCAAACCCAAGAAAAAGTTTTTTAAGAAGTATGTTTCGATCTGCATTCAGACTCAGTTCTTTCACTGGAGGTATATAGCTTTTTTCGTCATAAGTCCTTGAAAACTGTTTTGGATCCTTATGACAATAGCTATGTCATTCACAGGTGACCATTGTACAAGGTTGTCATTGCTGTGTACAATGTTCTCGTTCTAATTGCTTCTCTTGGATCAGTTCATATACGTCTTTCTAGGTTTTCCTGAAACCATTCTGTTTGTCATTTCTTATAGCACAATAGTATTCCATCTTAATCATATACCACAACTTGTTCAACAGTTCTCCAGTTGACGGGAATCCCCTCAATTTCCAATTCTTTTCCACCACAAAAAGAACTACTGTAAATATTTTTGTACATATAGGTCCTTTTACCTTTTTCTTTTTCTTTCTTTCATTTTTTTCAAATCTCTTTGGGATACGGACCTAGTAGTAGCATTGCTGAGTCAAAGATATGCACACATTAGGTGTAGTTTCAAATTGCTCTCCAGAATGGTTGGGTCAGTTTACAACTCTATCAACAGTGAATTAATGTTCCAATTTTTCCATATCCCCTCCAACATTTGTTGTTTTCCTTTTTTGTCATTTTAACCAATCTGATAGGCGTGAGATGGTACTTCAGAGCTGGTTTAATTTGCATTTCTCTTATCAATAGTGATTTAGAACATTCCTATATGACTATAGATAGCTTTGATTTCTTCTGAAGACTACCTGTTCACTCATATCTTTTGACTCTTTGTCAATTGGGGAATGACTTATATTCTTATGATTTGACTCAGTTCTCTATAGTTGAGAAATGAGGCCTTTATCGTAGAAACTTGTTATAAAAAATTTGCTTTCCTTCTAATCTTGGCTGCGTTGGATTTGTTTGTGAAAAACCTTTTTAATTTAATGTAATCAAAAGTATTCATTTTTCTTTGTGCAATATTCTCTGTCTCTGGTTTTGTCATAAATTCTTTCTTTATCCAAAGATGATAGGAAAGCTATTCCATGCTCCCCTAATTTTCTTATATCATCCTCCTTTATGTCTAAATCTTGTCCCCATGTTGACCTTTTCTTGGTAAACAGTGTGAGATGTTGGTTTATACCTAGTTTCTGCCAAACTGCCTTACCAGTTTTCCCAGCAGTTTTTGTCAGATGGTGAGTTCTTGTCCCAAAAGCTTGGATCTTTGTGCTTATCAAACAGTAGATTACAATGGCCATTCATTACTATGTATTGTGTATCTAATCTATTTCACGGATCTACCACTCTTATTTCTTAGCCAGTACCAGGTTGTTTTGATGATTACTACACAAGATACGACCTTCCTTCACATTTTAAAAAATTAATTTTCTTAATATTTTTGATTTTTTGTTTTCCCAGATGAATCTTATTTTTTCTAGCTCCATAAAATAATTTTGTTTGTTTGATATGGCAACAAATAACCAAATGAATTTAGGTAGATTATAATTTTTGCTATATTGGTTCAGCCTACTCATGAGCCATGAACATTTCTCCAGTTGTTTAAATCTGACCTTATTTTATTATATAAGTAATTATATATAAAATTATATATTTTATTATGTAAGTGAAAAGTGCTTTGTAATTACGTTCATATAGTTCCTGGATTTGTCCTGGAAGGTAGACTCCCAAGTATTTTATATTGCCTATAGTTATTTTAAATGGAATTTCTCTTTCTGTCTCTTCCTGCTAGACTTCATTGGGAATATATAGAAATGTTGATGATTTCCATGGGTTTATTTTGCTTTCTGCAACTTTGTTGAAGTCGTTAATTATTTTGACTACTTTTTTAGTTGATTCTCTAAGTATAGCGTCATATCATCTGCAGAGTGATCATTTTGTTTCCTCTTTGCCTATTCCAGTTCCTTTAATTTATTTTTCTTTTTATTGTTATAGCTAGCATTTCTAATACAATACTGAATAATAATTTAAAGAGCAATTAACTTCAACACTATCTAAGCTATTTGGAAAAATAGGCAAAGAAGGCAAAGGTGTTATTAGGTATCCTCACTTCACTCCTGTTCTTCCTTCTAACTTATCCCTATTACAGAAAACACTTGCCAATGGTTTTAGATATAGTACTTGTCATTTTAAGGAAAGTTCCATCTATTCCTATGCTTTCCAGTGTTGGGTTTTATTTAATAGGAATGAGTGATGTATTTTGCCAAAAACTTTTTCCGCATTTATTGAAATAATCATATAATTTTTACTATTTTTGTTATTGATAGGATCAATTATGCTGATAGTTTTCCTAATGTGAAACCAGCTCTGCATTCCTGATACAAATCTCACCTGGTCATATTATATGATCTTTGTGATATATTGTTGTAATAACCTTGCTAGTGTTTTTTTTTTAAATTTTTACATTAATATTCATTAGGGAAATTAGTCTATAGTTTTCCTTCTGTTTTTGCTGTTTCTGGGTTAGGGATCAGCACCATATTTATGTCATAAAAGGAATTTGTAGGACTTTTTTTTTGGCCTATTTTTTCAAATAGCTTATATAGTATTGAAGTTAATTGCTCTTTAAATATTTGGTAGAATCCACTTGTGAATCCGTCTAATCCTGGGTATTTTTTTTTTTTAGGAAGCTCATTTATAGTTTGTTCAACTTCTTTTTCTAAAATATTTACTATTCTATTTCTTCTTCTGTTAATCTGGACAATTTATGTTTTTGTAAGTATTTATCCATTTAGACTTAGATCCATTTATACATTTACAGTCAGATTGATTGGCATATAATTGGGCAAAATAACTTCTAATAATTGCTTTAATTTCCTCTTCATTTGGTTGTGAATTCACCCTTTTCATTTTTGATACTGGCAATTTTGTTTTCCTCTTTCTTCTTTAAACAATAACATTTAATTAATGGTTTCTCTACTTTACTGGATTTTCTTTTTCACAAAACCAGCTCATAGTTTTATTTATTCGTCCAATGGTTTTCTTTCTTTCACTTTTATTAATCTCTCCTTTGATTTCCAGGATTTCCAATTTGATTTTGTTTCTTTTTCTAGTTTTTTTTTAGTTGCATACCCCGTTTATTGATCTGTTCTTTCTCTGTTTTATTGATGCAAGGGTTTAGAGATAAAAATTTTCCCTCAAGTACTGCTTTGATTGCATCCCATAAATTTTGGTATGTTGTCTCATTATTCTTGTTCTCTTTAATAATTTGTCCCACTCATTTTTTTAATTTAAATTTTTTTCACATTTGCTTTTATAAGATTTTGAGTTCCAGTTTTTTTCTCCCTCCCCCCTTCTCTAATGACATGCAGTCTTCATGATCACATTAAATATGTTTACACATTAGTCATGTTGTAAAAGAAGAATCAGAAGAAAAGGGAAAAACCAAGAGAAAGACAAAAGGGAGAGAAAACCTGTATTCAGACTCCATAGTTCTTTCTCTGGATGTGGATGGCATTTTCCATCATGAGTCTTTTGGAATTGTCTTAGAACCTTGTATTGCTGAGAGGAGCTAAGTCTATCAAAGTTGGTCATCGTACAGTGTTGCTGTTACTACGTACAATGTTCCTCTGGTTCTCCTCACTTCACTCAGCATCAGTTCGTGTAAGTCTTTCCAGGTTTTTCTGCAATCTACCAGCTCATCATTTCTTACTGAATAATAGTATCCCATTACATTCGTATTCCACAATTTTTTCAGTCATTCCTCAACTGATGGGCATCCCCTCGATTTCCAGTTCTTTGCTACCACAAAAAGAGTTGCTATAAATATTTTTGTACATGTACCCACTTGTTTGTTAGGATGGATTATTTAGTTTCCAATTAATTTTTAGTCTATGTTTCCATGGTTCTTTACTGGATATAATTTTTATTGCATTATGTCTAAAAAAATACATTTACTATTTTTTCTGAATTTTGGTTGTGAAGTTTTTATGCCCCAATATATGGTCACTTTTTGTGTAGGTGCCATAAACCACTGCAAAAAAGTGAAGTTCTTTCTATTCCCATTCAATTTTCTCTCCACATCTATCATAGCTAACTTTTCTCCTTAAGTTTTTTCTTGTTTATTTTTTGGTAAGATTTGTCTATTTCTGAAAGGGAAAAATGGAGGTCCTCCTCCAGTGTAGTTTTACTGACTATTTCCTCTTATAACTCATTTAACTTTTTCTTTAAGAATTTGGATGCTATATCATTTGGTGCATGTGTGTTTAGTATTGATATTACTTCATTGTCTATTAATAAAATGTAGTTTCCCTCTTTTTCTCTTTCAGTTAAATCTATTTTTGCTTTGACTTTCCTTGAGCTTATGTCTGTTACCTCTGCTTTTTTTTTTCTTTTTACTTCTGTTAAAGCATAACAGATTCTGCTCCAGCCCTTTTTACTCTGTGTGTGTCACTCTGTTTCAAGAGTGTTTCTTGTAAACAACATTGTCAGATTCTGGTTCTAAATTCACTCTTCTATCTTCTTCTGTTTTATGGGTGAGTTCATTCCATTCATATTCATAGCTATGATTATTGTGTATTTACCTACATCCCATTTTCACCCATTTAGCCTTCTTTTCTTTCTCCTTTTTCCCTGTGCCTTCTCAAAAGTCTGTTTTGCTTCTGAATACCACCTTCTTCCAATCTGCCCTCTCTTCTGTCACCCCTCCCCTCCTATTCCACTGTAGGGCAAGGTAAGATTTCTATACCTGAGTGTGCATGTTATGCCCTCTTTGAGTCAATTCTGATGAGAATAAAGTTTAAGTGTTATTCCCTCTCCAATCTTTCCTTCCACTGTAAAAGTTCTTCCATTCACACCTCTTTTATGTGAGAAAATGGACCCCATTCTATCTCTTCCTTCCCCCTTTTCCTGGTGCATCCCTCTTTCTTATTCTTAATTTTATTTCTTTAGATATCATCCCATCATAGTCAACTCACATCCGAAACTTCTGTCTATCTATATTCCTTCAACTGTCCTAATAATGATAAAGTTCTTAAGAGTTACAAGTAGGAATGTAAACAACTTTACCTTATTAAATCCCTTATTATTTCTCTTTCTGTTTATCCTTTTATGCTTCTCTTCAGTTTTGTATTTAAAGTCAGATTTTCTATTCAGCTCTGGTTTTTTCATCAAGAATGCCTGAAAGTCCTTTATTTCATTGAATATGCATTTTTTTTCCTATGAAGTATTATACTCAGCTTTGCCAGGTAGGTGATTCTTGGTTATAATTCCAATTCCTTTGACCTCCAGAATATCATATTCCAAGCCCTCTAATCCTTTATGTAGAAGCTGCTAAATCTAGTGTTAGCCTGACTGTGGTTCCACGGTATTTGAATACCTTCTTTCTGGCTCTTTGCAAAGTTTTCTTCTTGACAACAATTCTGGAATTTGACTATAATATTCCAGGAGTTTTGATTTTGAGATCTCTTTCAGGTGATCAGTGGATTCTTTCAATTTCTGTTTTACCCTCTGGTTCTAGGATATCAGGACAGTTTTCCTTGATAACTTTTTTTTAAAATATGATGTCCAGGTTCTTTTTTAAAAAAGTTTTGACTTTCAGGTAGACCAATAATTCTTCAATTATCTTTCCTGGATCTATTTTCCAAGTCAGTTGTTTTTCCAATGAGATATTTCACATTTTCTTCAATTTTTTCATTCCTTTGACTTTGTTTTATTGTTTCTGGATGTCTCATGGAGTCATTAGCTTCCACTTACCCATCTCTAATTTTTAAGGAATAATTTTTTTCAGTTACTTTTTTTATTCCTTTCCCATTTGACCAGTTCAACTTTTTAAGGAGTTCTTTTCTTCAGTGAATTTTTGTAAGCGTTCTTTTCAGTGGATTTTTGTGCCTCTTTAAAACATTTGACAAATTCTGTGTTTTTTAAGGTGTTATTTTCTTTAGTATTTTTTGTGCCTCTTTTATCAAACTATTGTCTCTCTTTTCATAATTTTCTTATATGGCTCTTATTTCTCTAAATCATTATTGATTAGAGAAATTCAAATTAAAACAACTCTAACGTACCCTCTCACACCTATTCGATTGGCTAACATGACAGAAAAGAAAAATGACATGTTGATACTGTTGGTAAAGTTGTGAACTGGTCCAACCATTCTGGAGAACAATTTGGAACTTTGCTCAAATGACTATAAAAATGTGTGTACCCTTTGACCCAGGAATACCACTACTGGGTATATCACAAGAAATAAACAATTTGAAAAAAAATTTAAAAGGGAAAAGGACCTACTTGTAAAAGAATATTTACAGTAGCTCTTTTTGTGGTAAGAAAGAATTGGAAATTGAGGGGATGTTCATCAATTTGGGAATAGCTGAGCAAGTTGTGCTATATGATTATGATACAATACTATTATTGTCCTATGATAAATGAGGAGCAGGCAGATTTTAGAAAAATCTGGAAAGACTTACATGAATTGATGCAAAGTGAAGTGAGCAGAACCAGGAGAACACTGTACATAGTAACAGTCATCTTGGTTTTTTTTTTTTATTTTATTTTTAATTTGTGAAATAAAATAAGAATTTCCATAACATAGTATAATAAAAAGATGATGGCGCTAGAAACCTCAAATCTGCTATGCACAGTTTGCTATTCCTTTCAAATATACAACAAAATTATCATGTAAATTTTTCTTTTTCTCCTCCCTTCCCCCCCACCCTATAGATGGCTACCATTAGACACAAATAGATATGTATATGTAAATATTCTATTCATACTTCTATTTATCAATTCTTTCTCTGCATGGGGATAGCATCCTTTTTCATATGTCCCTTATAGTTAATTTGGCTACTTGTAATAAACAAAATAACTTATTCCCTTGAAGTTGCAATCTTGTACAATAATCAACAGTGAATGACTTAGTTCTCCTGAGAAATGCAAAGATCCAAAGGACTCATGATAAAAAATGCTGTCCACCTCTGGTCTGAATGAAGATCGAGGCTTTACAATTTTCTCATGGATCTTTTTATCTGTCTCTTCTTTCACAACATGACTAATATGTAAATACGTTTTACATGACTACACATTACAACCTATATTGCTTACCATATTAGGGAGAGAGGAGGTGAGAGAGAGAGAAAAAATTTAGAACCCCTGAATTTTTTTAATGAATGTTAAAATTTGTATTTACATGTAATTGAAAAAAATAAAATACAATTTTAAAATTTCTGTAAAGAAAAATAGGGAAGTTTGGAAGGGAGGAGGATTTGTGGGGAGGAAATATGAGTTCCATTTTGACCATGTTGAGTTTGAGATGTCTCTGGGATATCCGGTTTGAAATGTCTCATAGGCAGGTTGTAATATAAGATTGAAATTCAGGGGAGAAACTGGGGCTGGGTATATAGACCTGTGAATCATCTGTAGAGAGATGATTAAACCCATGGGAACTGATGAGTTCACCTTTTGGTGACAGTACAGAGACAGTAGAGTAAAAGAAAAAGGCCCAGGACAGAGCTTTGGGGAAACACCTGCATTTAGAGGATCTGATATGGATGATAATCCAGCAAAGGGGAAAGGAAAAGAGTTTATATAATAAACTTATTTATTATATACTTTATATAGTATAATATAAATATATAAATGATATAAGAATTAATTATTATATATTACATAAAATATAAAACAGTATATAATATATAAATATTTATATTATACATAAATATTTATACATTATTATATTATATTATTAAATGTTTATATACTATATTATGTATAATATAGATTTATATCATAAATATAATAATTTACGAATATTAATACTCATAACAGCACTGTGAGGTAGGTGTTATTATTATCCCCATTTTTAGACCTCTGGCTTTAGACCTCATCACTCACACGACACTACCTCCCTCTGAAGTTGCCAGTGTTCTAATTGTCCAATCTGATGGTCTCTGTCTCCATCCTCATCCTTCTTGGGCTCCCTGCTGCATTTAACACTGTTGGTCACCCTCTTCCCATGATAATGTCTCTTCTCTGAGTTTTCCTGACTTTACTGTGTCCCAGGTATCCCCCTTCACAACATCTCTGACATACATCCCCTTCTCTACCCAAACTCAGAGGCCACACTGGTGCAGGTCCTAATCACTTCTTACCTAGACAGTCACACCAACTTGCTTGTGGGTCTGCCTGCCTCAAGACTCGCCACTCCCTTCACTCAAAGGCCAAAGAGATCTTCCTAAAGTAAAGGTCTGACCAAGTCACTCCTCATTACTCAGTCAACCACAATGGCATGCTAATACTTCAAGGATCAGATAGAAATTCTTCTTTTTGGTATGGAAAGCCTGTCCCTTTCCTACTTCTCCCACTCACACTCTGAGATCATCTACACTGGCATTCTAGCTGTTCCCTGCACTGGATACTCCTTTTCTGAGTGGGCTTTTTGCTTTGGCTGGTCCTCATGTTCAGAATGTTCTTGCTTCTTCCTTTAAGACTTCGCTTAACTCTCATCTTCTGCAGGAGGCCTTTCCTGGTCTGGTCCCATCCTACCTACCCCTAGTCTCTTCCTTTTAAACTACCACTATTGCCCTGAGGAACCCAAGGGAGGTAACCCGGGACCTTGAACCCAAGAGTCTTGATAATAGCACCAATCTTCCTCCCTGCCCAGACTATACCCCTCCTTTCCAGCCCAAGCCTTGTAGCCACCACTGAGGGGAGCAATCATTGAAGAGAAGGACCCCACCTTCCTTGCCACCACCAGCACCAACTCTTGACTGAATGCTGCTACTGTTCAGCTAAACTCAAGAGCCCAGGGAATGGCAACAACCTGGAGACTTCTTACTGATTCTTTTAAAGCCCATTCTCCAAAGCCATCACCTCAGGATAATGGCAGGGAATGAGCCTCTCATGGAGATTCAGCCTGGCAACTGCTTTCGCCACTGCTACAGTCCTGAATCCTTAGTCACAGTGACTGAAAATCCAGAAGATTATTGCTACCAAAGTCCTTAGCACTGTCAAATGATTCAACATCAGAAACTGATATGATTTTATAATAGAAAGTGATATTTTTTTAAAAGAAAATTATATTAAAGAGGAGGTATTACCATCTGCTTTGTGGCTATACCCTAAAAGCCATAGAACTGTTATATCTGACTTGTAGCTGAAATCTTCCATAGGTGTGCTCTCGCCCATTAGGATGGGGGGGTTTCTAGAGAACAACGATTCTTTTACTTTTCTTTTGTACCTATAGCACTTATCACAGTGATTTGCACATAGTAAGTGCTTAATAGAAATTTCACTCATTCATTTATCTTTTCTCACACATGGGCTGCAGAAAATCTGCACCAAGGTCTAGTCCTCCATGGATTAGTAAGTACTAAAAACTATGTTGTTGTGCAGTTGTATTGGACACTTCATGCCCCTATGGACCATAACATGCCAATACTATCCAAGGAGTTTTCTTAGCAAAGAAACTAGAGTGGATTAATCCTTCTCCAGTGAATTAAGGTAAACAGAGGCCCAAAATCACACAGCTGCCTGAGGATGAATTTAAACTCCAGGTCCAGTGCTCTATGCACTGAACCACCTGGCTGCCTCTAATCAAAACTCTAGCTCACTATAAATTTGTAACTTTATTTTTCTTTTCCTTTTCCTTTTATTTTTTGCAATGTGACTATTATGGCAATATGTTTGGCATGATTTCTTACGTACAATGGATATCATATTGCTTGTCTTTCAGTGGGTGTGAGAAGGATTGAAAGAAAGAAATTAAGAACTCAAAAAAAAATTCTAAATGAATGCCAAAATAAATAAATAATGAGAATATTTTTACAGCAATAAAAAGTATAACTTAAACCAGGAAAAACAAAACAAAGCTACAGCTCACAAGCCCCCACCACCAGGTTTACTTTTTACCAGTCAGCCAGAGGACACACTAGTTGACTAAATCTTTGATAAGCAAAAACATTAGTCTTTGATTAAAGAACATTTAATCCAACAATATAGCAAATAAAGTGATGAGAAAAAAATTCTCCCTATGCACACATGAAATATACTCTCTCATAGGTGTACCTCTACCAGTGATGGAGCACATAAGTATCGAGAACAGATGTGATGATGGAACACACATGTATCAATAAGCAAGCGAGCACATTTATACATTTCCTACTCTGTGTCAGTCACTGTGTTTGACACTGGGAAGACCAAAATAGACGAGAAACACTCCCTGTCCTCAGAGATCTCACTTTTCATCAAGGGAGATGACATTCACATAAATAAATAGATAAATAAACGAATGAATGGATGATTACATACATACATGCATACATAAGGAATATATACAAAATAAATGCCAGGTCATTTTGGTAGGGTGGGCTCTAGGAGCTAGGAGCGGGGTGGTGATCAGGAAAGACTTCACATAAAAAGTGGCTCTTAAGCTGAGTGTTGAAAGAAAGAAGGCATTCCAAGAGGCTCAAGTGAGGAGTCAGTACACTCACGAGGGATGGCCAACAAAGGCACAGAGACATGAAGATATACAACATCATCTATGAGGAATGCCAAGAAGACCAGTCTGACTGGGCCATCCATGACATGAAAGATGGTAACATATAAAAAGGAAGGACAGAGCTTTACATGCCAAGTGGAGGAGTTTATACTTTATCCTCAAGGCAATAGTGTGCAAGTGGCATTTATTGAATAGGGCATGTGTTTTATGAAAATCATTTTGTTAGCTAGGCATAGAATCTTTTGGAGAAGGAAGAGACTTCAAGTAGGGAGACCAGTTACGAAGCTATTACAATGGTCCAGGTGAGAGGTGATGAGGGCCTGACAGGGTGTTGGCTATGTTAGTAAATTAGGGGTATAAAGGAAATATATGTATCTAGGAAACTTGCACAAAGAAACACACGCTAGGAATAGAAATGTAGAATCAGTCAATCTTCAATAAACATTAATTAAGCAGCTACTGTGTGCCAGGTACAGTGCAAATGCCAGGTATAGTACACATATGAAACAAAAGAATATTCCCTACCCTCAAGGAACTTATAGTCTAATGGGGAAGACAACTGAAAATTGAGGTTGGAAAGGTTCCTAGTACCAGGGGCCTGGTGGAGAAGTTAAAGAAATCCAAAATGAATGCTAGCAGAGAAGTCACACCAGAGTACACGTATCATATGTTGAGGATAGCACATAGCTCCAATATTTCAGGGTTGTTGATGACCAACATGATGTCAAGATGTTGTTCCCAAATGGGTACTCTTCTGTACATCTCTACTCTCTGCGGAGTACATCTTCTCTCCCGGACATGTCTTCTCCACTGAACTTCTCTCTGCTACCATCTTTTAGGTTTCAGCTCTCCAGGGCCATCTGCTGGGCACTCAGGGTCTTATTTGCTAATGTACAGTGGCTACATAAAGTCAATCTCAAGCAGACACAGACTGATAGCACTTTAGTCAATAGTCAAGGCTATGAGCCACCACACTTAGCCAAAAATTCCAGACCAAAGTTAGCCAGAGGGTCACCAGGTTAAGTCTGTTCTTTTGACTGCCAGTGTCCAGGACTGACTCAAAGTTCTCAGATACCTCTCAGAGTTAGAAAATTCCCTATAACTCCTGCTTAACCCCAGTGGGTCATTCTGGGGTTTCCAAAACCCATTTTGAGGACTTTGCACACTCTGTGTAGTGAATGGGGATAATAAAAGCCACTTGCTCATCAAATCTTCCTTGATTTGTATGCAAATAAAATGTGATTGTCTTCTAATATAGCCCATATACTTGTCACTATTACATATCTGTTTTAGCAATGAAAAGTATCCTGGATGTTGTTGTTATTATTTTTTTTCCTTGTACTCAGAGCAGGGTAAAATCTCACCATCTCCAGACATTAAAAATAGGGGAATTTGTGTCAGAGAGCAGCTTGGAATTGTTAAAAGTTCTGAGCAGCTTCCCCATTGTGATCAAGTCTTTGCCCTTCTTCCTACTCAGTTCTGAATACAGCTCATTACCTACCTCTAACAGCTATCTTAAATACATGTCCTAGTACACCAACTCATCAGCCAGCTTAGAGACCCTGTATTTGTCCAATCTACTGTGACTTAAAAAAAACAGAGAAAATGATGACATAATGGTCTAACCCTAGGAGCCATTGCCAAAGAGGTGATGGGTAGAGGTAGACTGGAGTTGTCCATGGGGTCGGAACATTGCATATCATATTAGATTTTTTGTTAATGTATTGAAAAGATTTTGATGCATTTTTCCCATACCTTGATACCAAAGGATCTCACTATAAGGTTTTTATGATTCCACCTTAAATTTTGATTCTGCATAGGACATCCTCTGTGACAATGACAAACACTATGGACAGGTCTCCCTGTGTAATATCTCACTTAATAATAGCTAACATTTGTATGGTGCTTTATGGATTGCAGAGTACTAGAATACTACTTTATCATGGTAAGGAGGTAGGCGTGCTATTATTATTCCTAACTTATGAAGCAGATAGAGTTTAAGTGACTTAACCAAGGTTGCATAGCTAATTAATTAATTTAAACTGAAGTGTTCTTGATCCCAAATCCCTTGCTGTAACCACTGGATCACCAAGCTGCCACCTGCTGAATGCTAAGAATCAAGGGGTCCTCAAACAGTTGTCTCAGTGGCTGCTTTATCCAAAGAATCTAGCTTGCTTTTAGCATGTGCATGAGAAATTCTTCATTGGAAAAGAGACTTTATGTATGTGTTTTGTTCTTCAGAGTCACATTCTTTTTTCTTTTGGTAAACAGTAATAAACAGCGGGATCCTATATTCTCTTGCAGTTTTAGCCAATTAGTGTAACTGAATATGGGACTTGCTGTAAAAAGTCATCTGAAAAAAATGCAAGTTCCATTCTCACATATTTGTCATAGTTGCCTTAATACATAACTAGATCATTCCCATAAAAGGAGGGTTTTTTTTGTTTTGTTTTGTTTTTAAAGGCGAGAAAGTAGTAAAAGGGCCAAGTAGTTATCTACGACTTTCCAGTCCTATTTTTTTGGATAATCGTATTGTTCAGTGTTTTTCCCCCTCATTCTTAAGCATTTCTTTTCTTCTCTAATATATCTTATAAAATGTTCCCTCAGAGCTTTCAAGATTATATGACTTCTAGCACAGCTTTCTTCTCCGTGTACTTGGTCCTGTCTAGACATCCTTTATGCCTTCATTAGCTTAAGTGCCTTTTCTTCTTTCTCATAAAATAAAGCAGGAACTGAGAGGACAAATATGATGATTTCATTATAATTGATGATGAAAATAGATCATTATAAAAACTCTCTTATACCTCCTCTATTTTCTGTTGCATTTTGTCATACCACTTTCATCCACAAATGCTCTCGAAGCTTACTCCAAGCTTTCACCAGACTTACCTCAGCTGCTTTTTGCTGTTTTATGAGGCAATAATGCCTAACTCCTCTTAATTTCAGTGCTTTCTTTTTTTAATTATTTTTTGTTCATTCCGTATAGAGCTTGCTTTGTACACATTTGTTTGTACACATTTTTGCATTTGTTTGCAGACTGTCTTCCCCATTAGATTGCAAGTTTCTTGAGGACAAGGCCTGTCTTTTGCCTTTTTCTTTTTTGGTATCCCCAACACTTAGCACAGTGACAGTCATATAATAGGTGCTTAATAAATGCTAACTGAATGAATAATCTTGTGCCATCTCCCTGCCTTATAAATAATCTTAAACTCTAAACCAGTGTTTCCTTTGACTTCCATGCCTTTCCACTTGTAGAAATACATCAGGTATTCCTAGGCTTTTGGCCTCTTCACTGTGGTGACTGTTTTACATAATTGTAAATACATTGTCTGAAAAATGATGATAGTCAAGAGCAATATCTTGCCTTTTTCCATTTCCCATTTTTCAGTGCCAATTATTTATTTGAATAGGTCAGATCGGAACTGTAAAAATTGCTCGAAATATCTTTCTTCTCATCTTTATCCTTTCCTCTCTCCTTTTAATAGTATTTTTCCCTATTACATGTAAAGACAATTTTAAATACTCTTTTTTTAAACTTTGATTTCCTAACTTTCTCCTTCCCTCCTTCATGTCCACCTTTCTAAAGACAATAAGCAATTTGATATAGGTTATATATGTGAAATCATGTAGAACATATTTCCATATTAGTTATGTTGTGAAAGAAACAATCCAAAAGAAAAAAAAAACACTAAAAAAAAAAAATAAAGTGCAAAATAGTATACTTCGATCTGCCTCCATACTCCCAACAGCTCTTTCTCTTGAGATGGGTGGCATTTTTCATCATGAGTCCTTTGAAATAGTCTTGGGTCATTGTATTGATGAGAAGAGCTGTCATTCATAGCTGATCATTGTACAATGTTGCTGTAACTGTGTACAGTGTTCTCCTGGTTCGGCTTACTTCACTTTGAATCAGTTCCTAACTCTCTTTTTGAAGGCAGTATTCATGCTATATACAGGGCTGAGGCTATATTGTCTATAAACCTGTACCCTCTTTGGTTTCTAAAACCTGAGCCATGTTTTCCAGTGTATTGTTTAGCTGTATTGACATCCATGAGTAGCCAAAAATGTGACGTGGAGGATCTGATTGACTTCCTTATGGAATTCCTTGGCCTCTTCAGCTGCTGCATCAGATGTCAGATGTGTTAAGCTTCTCAGAGCATCACTAATTAATGGAAAGATCTCTGGATGGCTTACTTCTTAAAAGGAAGGCCTGGGGTGTGTCCATTTGCATTTCCCAGCTTTTCATCTTTAAAGTACAGTTATATGTGACAGAATCTTTGAAAAGAAAATACATTGATTCTCTTTTTGTTTGTTTCAAATTGTGGACTCCTTGGGGTTTCCTGTAAAAGATGGGAGAAGGGGTGTCTTTCCCCTCACTCTTGCAGAAATGGTAAATTGTTGGGCAGGTAGATGGTGCAGTCGATAGTGTGCTCAATTCAGAGTCAGAAAAGCCTGAGTTCAAATCCTGCCTCAGATATTTATTAGCTGTGTGACCCTAGGCAAGTCATATAATCTGCCTCAATTTCCCCATTTGTAATATGGAGATAATATTGATATGGAGATAATATTGACCACCTAGGTGCCCTCCCCCCACTGCCTGAAGACCAGATATGTTCATCTTTCATCACTTCCCCAGGGTTCTCAGATACCTTTCAGGGCATTGGGGGGAGGTTGTCTAAGCTCTTTGCCAATGACTCCAGCCCTCACCAGTAAAGTTCCCTCAATTATAGGGGATGGGTTCCTTCTCTTTTAGTTTCATTCAGCCACTAACAGTTAGATTTGCTTTAACAAAGGAAAATTTAGTTCAAAAGTTTATTAACAAATATGCGTATATCCCCAATGCCATATAACCCTGTCCTTCATACCACCTAAATCCCTAGGGAGGAGGAGGGGGTTAATAAGTTCATAGTTTGGCTGAGTCCCTATATAACACAGTCCCAAGTTCCAAGTCCAAAACCCTATCTTGGGCTACAGTCCTAGGCACCCAGATTTCTCAGGGTTTCCCCACCAGGCTGGCTGGCTGTAATATCCTACCTACAGTCTCAGCTCCACAGTCAGTCACCATGACTGGGACTTCTAATTCTGGTGGAAATTGACATTTGCTCCAGCACCTGAGAAAGACAAATGAATAAAGACCCAGAGCCTATTTCTTGGAGCCATGGGATAAAAGGTGGGAGAGCAAGGTACCCCCTTTCTCAGTTCAGGTCAAGGCACCCGTTCTGTGGATGAACCATATGTGGTCTTCGCCTCCTGCACAAAGCACAAAAAAAGCAGGCAGCTAAAGAAAATGAGTCCCACCCACTAGGTAGAATGCCTCCATGATAGGAGATCTAGGCTGGAGCAAAGCAAACCCCGATTACAATTGCAGCCAACTCCCAGAGTCGGTGTGAGCATATGATGCAATAATATATAAATTATATATTAATATAATTATTTTTAAATTAAATTTTTATTAATATTATTTTTATTATTATTTTTAGGCAGCCAATGTTCTGACTTTTGTCTTCCTTTACCTTCTATTTACCTTAAATAGAAGATTCAACAGTAATCCTGAGATATACATTTCTAGCCTTGAGACAAGCATATGGATTGGCGAGGCTGGAGTTCCTGGGTCCCCTAGTCAAGCTGACTGGTAATAGAAGAAATCTGTGCATCAGAGAGGATGGCCATAGCATGGGGATGAGTCCACCCCCTTCCCAGAAAACACGGACCAGGTTGGAATTATTTGGACAATGCAGAACCTGAGGTGAAATGGGAAATGGGTACTCACTAGTTGGAAAAGATGTTTTGTGTCCTGACGTTTAAGGTTCAGTCTCCTGGGAGAGTATAACAGAAATTATATTATTATCACTGCTTTTTAAAGTTTTTCTATCAACTCATGTTTGTAGGTCTTGTGTATGTTGAACATTTCCTTTACCTAGAAGAAATAAATAGTTGCTTTGTACATGGGGAGAAAAAAAGAAAACATCCATTCATGTTGCAAGTAGCCACCAAATATTGCAAGGATAATTGCCTTTGGTGACCCACTCAAGGCTCTCGGGACCCTAGTTTTCTCATTTGTAAAATTATGCAGCCCTAAAATCCTATGATCCTGTTCAAGATAATAACCTTCTACCATCCTTTCTTTATGTTCCATAGAATGATATGGGTCATTTATGAAAATACAATTTATAGTAAAAAATAAAGTTTAAAAAAAAAACCCTACAATCACACCATTAGTGGATAGAGAGCTGACCTTGGTGTCAGGAAGACCTTCATTCAGTTCCTAGCATTGTCACATCCTGTCTATGTGACCTTGGGGATATCATTTAACCTGGTAATGCCCTACGCAACTTTCTAAGGTGAAATTGCAGAGAAGAATTCAACTAGCATTCATAGAGAAAAAGTTCACCATGGGCTCCCTCATCAGATGAAATCAGAGGTTTAAAAATATTAGAAATTTTAAAAAATGTAGCTTATTCCAACTGAAACTAAATTTTTTTTTTAGGAGTATGCTAGGCGGAGCAAGCTGACTTCTGTGATCCAAATATGGAGAAATGACATAGTGGTCTAACATTAAAATTACTGAGAAACTAGGTGGCCTGATGTATAGAGTACCGTGCCTGGAGTCAGAAAACCTGAGTTCAAATCTAGCCTTAGACACTTACTAGCTGTGTGATCCTGGGCAAGTAATTTAAACCTGTTTGCCTCAGTTTCCTCATCTATAAAATGCTGCCTAAGGAAATGGCAGTCCACTCTAGTATCTTTGCCAAGAAAACCCAAATGAGGTCATGAAGAATAAGACATGACTGAAATGAGTGAACAGCAACCAAAAATTTAAAACTGCTGCTGGACCCAGGGACCTGGGGCATTAATTCTACCCCTAAGAGGTCCCTCTTCTCTCTGAACTCACTATGCCATCTAGGCCCTGGGTTTCGCCCTGGAGGAACCTGACCACTTAGAGGACAGGTTAAACTCCTTTTCTCATATTCTTTGGCTTTTTAAGTTTCCTATCCTGGCATCCTGGGGAAAAATTGCTTAAGGCATAGATTTCAGCTCATGAATAGGGTCTCCCCAAAAAGAGAGAGTAGGAAAGTATTTGGTGTACAATGCAAATCAGATATGGGACAGATATTTATTTCCTACCCACAAAAGAAATATTAAAAGGCAGAAATGATTTATAATACAAGCTGACAAGACTTAAGCAATCAGAAATTTACAACCAATAACTTCTGTTACAATCTACCAGGAGGGTGGCTCATAAACATCCAAAACGCAAAGAGATTACTACCAAGTAGACATTGCACATTTCACCTCACCTCTTCCATGTCCCATTCAGGGCAGATATCTCCTAGTAATCAAGGCCAGGGATAGGATTCATCCTTCTACTGGTGAATGCCTGTTCCAAGAATGCTGTAACAGTTTTTTGGGATTCCTCCTTCTGCCACCAATAAGCTCCCATTCAAGGACCCAGGATCTCTGAACTTCCCAAACCTACAAGGTGGTCTTTGACCCTGGACATATTCATCTTGGAATTGATGCTCATTCACCTAAGATCTGAGAAATCACACAGGATCAGGCTCATCTAAACAGGGCATGAACCATATGCTTACAGCCTTATAGGATAGGGAAAGGAAGGAGTTGCCATAACCTCCAGCCCTTTTGGGAAGTTCCAGATGTATTTGATGTCATTTTGAAGGTCTGAAAGAAGGGAGAGTCTCACTTTCTTAAAGACTGAATCATTAGTTTTTCCTGCTCAGCAGTCAATAAGAGGATTGCCTCATTTTCTCAAAGTGAAAAACTCCATCGAGGCTGAATCTCACACTGATGGTCAGCTGGAAGCAGTAAGGGCATCTCTATTCATGCTCCACTCAGCCTCCAGTTATAGTAGAAATAGCAGTGCATGTAGCATTAGGAGAGGTGGGGAGAGAGACCATGGTTCGAAAACTGGTTCCACCCACTTACTGGGACCATGAACAAGTCACTTAACTGCTTTGTGTTTCAGGTTCCTCAGCTATAGAAAGAGGATTTTAATACTTTCATTTCCTTTATCATAGGATTGTTTTGAGGAAAGGGTTTTGTAAACTGTAGAACATTATATAAATGTAAACTATTATTACTGTTTTTGTCACATGGACTAGGGCTCTAGTTCATTAAAAAGTTCCCACCATAAGTTCCTTATGACACTATTCAGAGTCAGCATTTCTCTCAGCCACTCAGGAGTCACACATCTTTCTCTCCCGGCAGGAAGTACATAGCACACCCAGTGCTCCGTGTAGGGGATGCTTCTGGGGGTGACTCTCCCTCACCTATTGAGCTGAAAAAGAATTGGAACTGAATAAAGAATACAATAACTGGAAATAATTTGGCTGTAGGTGTCAATCTTGTTTAAATGGACATTCCCAAACTTCCCATCTAATGTAGAAATTACTTCTAAGTGTTAGTTTGAATTTGGCTTAAGCACGTTCAGGGGCAGTGCTTACTCTTTTACAAGGCATTGCATTGTTGAATGACTCTGCTGCTTAAAAAGTTCCTATGTTGATCTTCAGCCCTTTCCTTCATTGTCCCTAATCCTGGCTTATGAAACAAATGAAAACTCTTTGAAGACAGCTGGGTACATGCCCCTACCCATCCCTACCCCACTTCCTAAAAATAGCATTACTAACTTCTAATTTAGGATTGTTAAACTAGACCCGGTCTTGGAGTTCCATCATTGTTACTGTTCAGTTGTGTCTGACTTTTTGTGATCTCATGGACCATAGCACTCCAATGCTATTCATGAGGTTTTCTCAGCAAGGATATTGGAATAGATCTGCCATTTTCTTCTCCAGCCCATTTCACAGATGGTAAACAGGGTTAAATGATATGCCCATGGTCACATAGCTAGCAAGTATCTGAGACTGGATTTGAACTCCAGAGCTTGGAATCAGAAAGTCTCATCTTCATGAGTTCAAATCTAACCTCAGATACTTACTAGTCATGTGACTCTGGGCAAGTCATTTAACCTTGTTTGCCTTAGTTTCCTCATCTGTAAAATGAACTGGAGAAGAAAATGGCGAACTACTCCAGAATCTTTGCCAAGAAAACCCCACAAAGGGTCAAATATGACTAACCCTAGGTCTTGCATTTTATTTACTATACCATCTAGCTGCCCCCAGAGTTTCTCAGTTCAAATACTACCTTTGGTATTTACTGTGTGACCTTGAGGAAGTTACTTAGTATACTCTGGCCTGGGTATTCTCTGATGTAAAATGAAAGAGCTCTGGGGCTCCTTCTGACTCTAGAGCTATGGTTTTCTGACTAGTCCCAGCCCACCATTTTGGAGATGAAGATACTCTCCAAACAGAAAGACTGAATGACTTATGCAGGCAGTAAGCCTGTGCAGCAGAGTGAGAATTTGAAGTAACAGCATTTTGATCCTCAAACCAGTTGTCTTTTTACTATACCACATTGCCTTCTTCTAATTTATGATATCCATTTAGATATGAAGCTGTCCCTGTGTGCGCATTCACATGGGTACAGTTAATTCTGTTTAGACTTGAAATCTTGTCTGATAAAGGCATTCACAAATCCCAATCTAGCTAATAGGTGTTTGGTACTGTTGCTAGGGATCTTGATTATATCTGATTACCTGTATAATTATATATTATTTAACAAAATTGGCTTACTTTTCATAAAAAAAGGAACTGGATTTTGAAGTCACAGGACCTGAGATCAAATCTAACTCTCACCTCTGACCTTACCTTTTTGGGCCTTTGTTTCCCTCTCTGTAAAATGAGAGGGGTTGGATTTCTAAAGTCCCTTGTACTCTAAATCTTATGGCTTTCATAGTGGACATTTTTGCTTCTGCTCACCACGCATATTGGGAAGCAAGATGGTCAAGTGTTCCCTGAAAGGATGTTTCCTGTTGAGCACATGATGACGCCAGCTCCACCATCTCCTTCATTTGCCCCCTCCAAGGAGAGCCTCTGAGTCATTCTTCCACTTAGGGACAATGTCCTTTGAGTCCGCTGGTTTCATTTATCCTGAGTATGTTAAGAGTGATATGGTTTAAGGATTCCAGTATGCCAACTTATGGGACATTAGACAAAGAGCTCACATTTAGGGCATGGAAAGTTCAACAGATGTTAATAGACAATTTCACAACTGGAATTTTCCTTAGTAAATGCTTTCCCCTTTTCTCCTACCATGGCTACAGTGTCCGCCCAGGTTGGAGAGGCAATTTCCATCCTTCTCTAAATTTCAGAGCCTGAGGGTTTTCTCATGAAGGAAACCCAATTATTAAGTCAATGAGGTTACCTCGTAAGATAAAATGGAATATTCCCTCACTCCAATAGAATACTTTCTTGTAACCAATAAATGTGTTATTATTCAATTGTATCCAACTCTTCTTGACCCCATTTTGGGCCTTTCTTGGCAAAGATGCTGGAGTGGTTTGTCATTTCCTTCTCCAGATTATTTTATAAATGAAGAAACTGAGACAAATCGTTAAGCGACTTGCCCAGGGTCACATGACTAGTAAGTGTCTGAGCTCAGATTTGAACTCAGGAATTTGAGTCTTCCTGACTCCAAGTCCAGAGCTCTGTCCACTGTGCTGCCTAGCTATCCGACCCAAAACAGTCCAGTAAAACTAACAAAATATGCCTCATTTTGCACCTGTAGCCCACCACCTGTCTGCAAAGAGGCAGGAGGCACGCTTCACTGACTGACCTTTGAAGTCATGATTGGGCATGGCATTGTTCAAAATGGATAATCTTCAGACCCTTTTTGTTGTGGTGGTAGTGGTGTTTTGTTTTATTTGTTTTTAAGTTTGCGCCTCATTTTTTGTTAACATTTATATAGTGCTTGCTATGTGCCAAACACTGTGCTAAGTACTTTGCAATTATTATCTCATTTGATCCTTACAACCACCCTGGGAGATACTACCATTAGCCTCATTTTACAGCCAAGGAAACTGAGGCAGAGGTCAAGTGTTTTGCCCAGAGTCACCCAGCCAGTAAATGTCAGAGGCCAGATTTGACTCATTCTCCGTCTGGTACTATATCCACTGGGCCACCTAGGTGCCTCAGTCAGGTTGGAAATGCAGTGGCCAGCATGGAAGTTTTGACCTGCTATGTTTCTGACTTGGGCCTATTTGTCCCACCTTAGGCATCCTAAGGGGTTCCTGGGAGCTTACCACCTTTGTGCTGGGCTTGGTGCAGACACCTAATGAGCTTGAGCCCTCCTGCAGCTCAAAACTTCAGAGTTCAAGTTCATCAACCTCCTCCTCTCAAATGGTAGGAATTATAAATGTCCATCATCATGCCCAACACCGTGTCTTTGCTATTCAGTTCAATTCAACAGAATTCAGCAGACATTTATGAAGTTTCTATAGGTTAAGATGTGTCATTAAGGACTAGGAACCCAAAGACAGATATGACAGATACTGCTCCCAAGAAACTGATTAGATATCTCTGAGGGGCATCAGTGGTTTTCTAGAAAAAGTCTTGAATTTGGAATCAGGAGCCCTGGGTTTGAATCCCAGAGTCAGGGAGTCCTAGGCATATGACAACCTTAAAAGATCACCTAATCCCATCTCCTCATTTTACAGATAAAAATATTGAGATCTAGGGAGAGCAAGTAACTCAGCCAACATCATGGGCATTTATTAAGCATTTCTTCTGTTCTGTGTACTAGGAGGTGGGAACATAAAGCAAACCCAAAACTGGAGTTTAAATTCTGTCAACCAGTAAGCATTTACTAAGTGTCTACCTGCAGGGTGGCCCTTTAGGTGTGGCTTTTTGACCAAATCCAAGTTTTACAGAACATATTCTTTTATGAAGGGAATTTGCTCTATGAAGTTTGGATTCAGTCAAAGGGCCTCCCTTGGGGACCTAGAGGGCCACATGTGGCCCTTGAGGCTGCAGATTCCCCATCCCTCATATTACATGCCACATAGACAAAAATGAAACCATCTCTACCCTCAAGGACCTTATGTTCCATCTGAGAGGCAATATGTCCATACATAAGCATATATTTGCAATATATTTTATATATTATACAAATATATAATATAGTATTTTCCATTTGCACATATAATATTCTCAGTGCTTTTAATACAAGGTCATCGAGGGAGGTAGATAGGGAGATCAGAAAAGTCAGTGTAGAAGGTAGTGCTTGAATTAAGTTTTGAAGGAAACAAGAATTCTAAGAGGTGAAAGGAAGGAAGGAGTACATCAAGGCATAGGATACAGCCAGCACAAAGACCTAGAGGTGGGACATTGAGGGTCACAGCAAGGACAGCAGTTTGGCTAGATCACAGAAAGAAGGAAGGTGAGGGATGCGTAATAATATTGGAAAGAGATATTGGTAAGGGCTTTAAAGGTCAGAAGAGCTTGTATCTGATCCCAGAAGGAACAGGAAGCCAGTGAAGTTTATTGAGTAGGGGAGTGACATGGTCAGACTTTTGCTTTAGGAAAATCAGTCTAGTGGCTATGTGGACTATGTTCTGGAAAGATGAGAGATTTGAGGCAGGGATACCTGATAGGAGGCTAATGCAACAGTCCAGGCCAGAGGTGTTGAGGGCCTGAAATGGGGCCTTGGTCTTGTGAGTAGGATGGATATTGGAGAGGTTTTAAGGGTAGAAACAAGAGAAGTCCATTGATTAGATGGGTGGGGGAAGGGAAAGTGAAGAAAAGTGTATAACTTGAACCTCTAGAATGGATGACTAGAAGGATGGTGGTGCCTTCAACAGAAACAGAAATTCAAGAAAGGAATAGGCTTTGGGGAAAAGAGAACGAAATTCTCTTTAGGGCACGTAAAGATTAATATTCCCTTGGACTATCTAGTTTGAATTGCTCCATAGAGAGTTGGTAACATGGGACAGCTAGTTGGCACCATAGTGGATAGAGACACTAGGCCTGGAGTCAAGAAGACCCTTCTTCCTGAGTTCAAATCCAGCCTCAGATACTTCCTACCTAGGTGACCCTGGGCAAGTCACTTAATGCTGTTTGCCTTAGTTTCCTTATCTGCAAGATGAGCTGGAAAAGGGAAATGGCAAACCACACCTGTATCTTTGCCAAGAAAACCCCAAACAGGGTTACCAAGAGTTGAACACAACTGAACAACAACAAATATATAGGGACAGCAGCTCAGGGAAGATGGGAGACACAGAACTGGCAGACATCTGCATAGAGATGATAATTAAACCCTTGGGAGCTGATGAGATTAACAAGTGAGAGTGGAAAGAGAGAAGAGAGCTCAGTTCAGAGTCTTGGGGGACGTTTGACGGGCATGTCATGGAGGAACAGCCAGCAGAGGAGGCATGATCAGAGATGAGAGACAGAGCTGAGTCATGAAAATCTATGGGCAGAGAGTGGTCAGAAGAAGGGGATCACCAGTGTCAGGTACTGCTCCAGGGTGGTGAGATGCAGGCAAGTAGATAAGTAGGAGGTGATGTGAAAAAGAAAGGTACAGTAATAGCTGGGGGTGGGCAATCAAGGAAGGCTTTCCTGAAGAGGATAGTCCCTGATGGAGAAACGAAAGGAAGGGAAGGGAAAGGGAAGGGAAGGGAAAGGGAAGGGAAGGAAAAAGGGAAGGGAAAGGAAAGGAAAGGAAAGGAAAGGAAAGGAAAGGAAAGGAGAGGAGAGGAGAGGAGAGGAGAGGAGAGGAGAGGAGAGGAGAGGAGTTCTAGGAAGATGAGAAAGTACATTCCTGTCAGAGGAAAAACATGGCAGAAATGCATGGAAATGGGAACTGGAAGGCCAGTTCTGGAGTCCATCTGGCAGCCCTGCATATCTCAATCAAGACTTCTTCAACTTTTTCCACTTGCAACTCCTTTTTGCCCAAGAAATTTTATTTTTATTATTTTGTATTTTTTTGCCCAAGAAATTTTTATGCAACCCTGGATAGATAGGTATATAAAATAAGTATACAAATCAAATATTTGTTTTAAAACAATTCTTTGATATACATGTAATTTTATCATATATTAGAGACAAAAGTCTGGAATCTGAGCAGAGGTGTTTGTTGGCTTTGTGTGGCACAAAGTGAGCATGTTGTGTTTTCAGAACCAAGGTTTCAGTGAAATCACTTGGTGCAACATGGATAAATGCTGCCTGTCAGAAACGCTTTGGATTCATCATGTATTTGATTCTGAAATAATTTTTGGTTGTGAGTTCAGAAACCTTTTACTGTTGCCAAATTTTTCATGACCCTATGGGGTTGAGACCCACAGTTTTAGAAAGCTCTGATCGAGATCATAAAGTACGTGAAGGGGAATAAGATGAAATAAGGCTAGAAAGGTAAATTGGAGACAGATTGTGAAAAGCCTTGAATGCCAAGCTGAAAGAACAATTTGATTTAACTCTGTGACCTAGCTGTCCAAGACCTCCTAAAAATGACCACTGTGGAAGATCAGAGAGGCCTGTTGTAATAGCAACATAAAGTTAAGGCACAGTGCTGCGCACAGGACTTTTCCAAAGGCAACAGGGATATGGATAGAGAAATGCAACCTAGACACAGATGACTAAATACATAGTGGTTTAAAGAGGAAGAGAGATTTATAGAGATGGGGAAAGTTTCATGGACAAAACTGGACCTGAGCTGAGCTTTAAAGAACTTCTAAGAGGAAGAAATGAGAAGGAAGTGCATTCTAGGCATAGGGCACAGCTTAAGTAAAAGTGTGGAAGTAGGAGATGGCATGTGAAATTCAAGAAAGGCTATTTGGGTCAGAATGTTGTAGACATGAAGAAGAAGAATGGGAAATAAAGCTGGAAATCTAGGTTGAAACCATATTGGAGGGGGCCTTAAATAACAGGCTGAAGAATTTGTATTATATCTTGAGCAGGGAGAAGTTTATGGTCAGATTTGTGCCTTAGAGCAATTCTTTTGATAACTTTGTGGAAGATAGATTGGAAAAGAGAGACAGGAATCAATCAACACATATTTGTTAAGCATCTACTGCATACCAGCTGTTCCTGGCACTGTACTAGTCACCCAGAACCCAAAGGCAAAAGTGAAATAATCCCTGCCCTCAGGTAGGCATTCTGTTGGAAGCTGGTTGGTCAACTAGGAAGATGGGAGGCTATTATAATCGTCCAAGAGAAAGATGAAATAAGGCGTGATTGAACTGAGAGTCAACTGTTAAAAGTTAAAGGGGGAAGGTGTTGGTGAAAAAAGTACAATATAGTTTTTTAAAAAAATAATTAAATATATTTCTTTATTTTCTGTTCCAAATTTTCTTCGCCCACCCATTGAGAAGGAAAGAAATGGATTCCCATTATACAGAGGAAGTCATGCAACAATTACCTCTGCATTAGCTGTTCTGGGAGAGGGGGTGGAGAGCAAGAAAATAAAAGAGAAAATATGCTTTAATCCGCAATCTGAGTCCGTCAGGACTCTTAACTGTAGGTGGAGAGCATTTTGCATCAGGAGCATGGCACACTTTTAAATTTAATATGCACTGTTTAATTTCTCCATCACTTTCCTAAGTCCAGACAATCAACGAAACAATCCATCAAGCTCTGATCTGTGTTATTTGCCAATTTCCAAGAAGTAAATACTTATCCTGAAATTTTAATGGTCAACCTTCTGGTGAGAGCTGGCTCCAGCACACCCCTCTGTGCCTGAGTGATGTTAAAAAAAAATTTTTAAACCACTATTGAAAAATATCCCTGCTGTTAGAAAACAAAGAAATTAAGAAGTAGGCAAGCAGGTGAAAAAGAATGGATAGGGGAGATATTGTGAAAATGGGAATGATGAGCTATGGTAACTGATTGGATCTGGAAGTAAGGAGGGAAGAGTTGTGGATGACAGGGAGCCAGCTATTGGGTATCTGAGAAGATGCTGGTACCCTCAACAGAAACAGGGAAGCCTGGAATGGGGCAGGATTATCTGGGAAACATAAGGAGTTTAGTTTGGAATAGAATAAGTTTGAAGCAACTAAGTAGTGCCATAGTGGATAGAACACCAGACCTGGAGGATAGAAAGACGAATATTCCTGAGTTCAAATCCAGCCTTAGATACTTACTAGCTGTGTGACCCTGGGCAAGTCACTTAACCCTGTTTGCCTCAGTTTCCTCATCTGTAAAATGAGCTAAAGAAGGAAATGGCAAACCACTCTAGGGTCTTTGCCAAGAAACCCCAAATAGGGTCAGGAAGAGTGGACTGAGAAACAAGTGAATGAGTACATGTTTGAAGAGAAGGTGAGAAACTTTCAGGTGGAGATTTCAAACAGGCAGAGATGCCAAGATTGGAGTTTAGGAGAGAGATTAGAGCTGGAGGTAAGATTTGAGAGTCATCTATGTAGAGGTAATAATTGAGCACACAAGAGCTGATGAGATCACCAGGAGAGAAGGTGTATAGAGAGACATCCAAGAGAAGCCCAAGACTGAGCCTGGGGAGATGACAAAGACTAGGGGGCAGAAGATGGATAATGAGTCAGCAAAGGAAAATGAATCGTGACCAGAGATAGGAGGAGTATGAGAAGGGAGTAGGAGCCAACAGCCGGGGCCAGTGTCTCCCACTTGCTACGGGTAGGACCCTACACCAATTGTCTCCCCTCTGCGTGCCTTAGTTCACTCATCTGTGAAATGAAGGAAGTAAGATGGTCTCTTAAGTTTCCTCCCATCTCTCTGAGGTTCTATAATTTTACCCTGTAAGCCCTCTGAGCTCTGACATCCTGGGTTCTAAGGGCCTTGCCAGCTCTTGCATTCTCTGTTCTAAGGGCCCTCCCCACTGTATGTTCTAAGGGCCCTCCCAGCTCTTACATTCTCTGTTCTAAGGGCCCTCCCAGTTCTGACATCCTGTGTTCTAAGGCACTGTAATGTCCTGTGACTCATCACAATAAACATCCAGGAGTTCCATGTATAGGCTTCATGGAAACATTTTTGTCCACAATCCTGGACAATCCTCAAACCCCAAGAGCCAAACACAATCTCCTTGGCACCAAAATACAAAAGTAGGACAGTGCATTTTCCCATTCTGCCAGGTTATTCCCGGGACAGTCAATCATGGACCTGGGAACAGAGACCTGGGTCTGAGTCTCTGCAGCACTGCCCATTCCACAGCTGTGTGACCTTGGCCATGCTAGCTCACCTCCTGCGATGTAACTTCTTCCGAAGCCATAAAATAGGAAAGGTAATTATACATGTTCCTTGCTAATAGCACTCAGCTCACAGTAGGCACTTAATGTTCATTGAATGAGTAAATGCTCCCTCATTACACTCCATCCTCCACATGGCACCACTAACACCACTCTCCTCCAGGACAGCATTGCCTCAAGCCCTGGGGGGTGGGAGGAGACAGATCCCCTTCCTCTCTTTGGAAAGCAACAAGGAGATTGATTGTGGACAGACTGATTAAAACTGAGTTCTCAGATTCCATTTTGTGGGAAGCCTGGGATTAGTGGGGAATTGGGTCACCCCCCTCTAGCCCTCTGACTTCTGCCTAGCTCTCCGCTCCCTAAACGTTTTCTTTCAAAGGAAGCCTCCCAGCCTGCAGGACTCTGGTCCCACCATGCCCCAGGGCAGGCCAGGCTTCTCTGAGGTCAAACCTCTCTCCCCCTCACCACAGTCTGCTTCCTATCCTGGTGGAGGTGGGACCAGGGGGAGGAGGGTGAGGGATGCAGCAGCTGATGGTTCTGGCTCCTTATAATAACCCTCTTACGTGAGTCGCTGACGTGCTGGAACCACGTGGGGGAGTGCAGAATGAAGTGTAGGGGGGGGACCTGCTGAAAACAGGGGAATGATTCATCTCTGCCCCTGGCAAACTGCTGAGACCATTGGCTCCCACCCTCCCCTTCCTGGGCTCCCAGCTGGAGGGGGCAGTGGGACAGAACAAGGTTACTTCTCTCTTCTGCTTCTTCCAACAGCCCCCACCTCAGTTTCCCCATCTGTAAAATAAGGGGCTTGAATTAAATGATTTCTAAGGGCCTTCCCAGCTCTGACAGTCTTTGTGTAATGTTTCTGGCTCCTCTCAGAGATGGTGGGATTACAGTGAAGGCCTGGGGAGAGGGGGCAGGGAAAGGGGTAGGCTGCCTTGCAGGATAGACTAGGTGTAAAGTGTTTAGCACAGGGCCCGGTGCATAGTAGGTACTATGTAAATGCTACCTATTATCTTTATCATTATTTATTATTAGCACTGAGGGCTCTGATCCTTTTGAATCTGCTGGAACTTAAAAGATGTTTGTTCCCAGGCCAATGCAAAGATTTCAAGGGCTCTTTCAACGTCTCACCACCCTTTCCTGCTTTGGCTTGAATCCTGGCCTTAGAAACCAGATTGCCTTGCCTGGGAATTGGAGGAGAAGGGGGGAGAGAGATGATGGAGGTGGCGGTGGGGGGAGGGATGGTCTCTGTCTACAAATGTGCCAGGTGGCTCTCCAGCTGCAGGCTTGGCCTTTTCTATGCTTCCTAAGTCCCCTCTCCCCCTCCCTGCCCTTCCTGCCCAGGAGGCCTGGAGAGCAGCAGGCCTTGGGCTGGATTCCTGAGGTCCCCTCCCCCATCCCACCCCAGACCTGAATAGGAGGGATGGACAGGGGAAGAAGGTGAAAGGGAGGGGGAAGAGAGGGGCAGCTCGCCTGCTGGAGGTCTGAAGGGTGAGAAAGCGGGCGGGGGCCCATGTGGGGCAGGTTCCTGCTGAAGCTTTAGGAGGGGGTACCCACGTGTGCAGGGGCTGCGTGTCTGGGAGACTATGGCTGTGTGCACCTCCTCTGTGTGGGGCTGTGAGTGTGCATGTGTGTGCACGTGAATCCCTATGTGTCTGTGTGTGTGTGGGAGGAGGGGGCACCTTCACCGCAGGGGCTCTGCCCCGGCACTCCTTGGACAAAGAGCTGGCATTGTGAAGGCGGTGAAGGGAGACTGGGGGAGACAGTGGGCGTGCTCTCTCTGGGGCTCTTTTTCCTTCGGTCCCTCTCCTCTCCCAGTCTTTGAGACTCTCCATCTCCATCTTGCACTCTCTCTCTCCTCTCTCTCTCTCTTCTCTCTCTGTCTCCTGTCTCTCTGTCTCTCTCTTCTCTCTCTCTATCTCTGTCCTCGTTCTCCTTCTCTCTCTCTCTCTCTCTCTCTCTCTCTCTCTCTCTCTCTCTCTCTCTCTCTCTCTCTCTCTCTCTCTTTCTCTCTCTCTCTCTCTCCTTCTCTCTCTCGCCATCTCTGTCCCCCTCTTCCTCCTTCCCCCCCATCTCTGAGGTAGGATCTCTCTGAGTGTGGCCACCCTGACCCTCTTGCTTTGTCTCTGGTCCAGGGAGGGGGTTGGGCTGAAATGTCCCCCTATATCCTTAAGATAGGTTCCCAAACTGCCTGACTCCAGGGTGTGGGGAGGAGTTTCTTTGTGTCCTGGGCCCATATGACAGTCTGGGGAAGCTTTCTCACAATCCTGATTCATAAATTCATAAACTATAACACATAGGATTACAAAGGAAATTAACAATATTTAAATACGGTTATCGTAACGTTTAAAAGTGTGCATCGACCGCAGGTTAACCTCCGAGTCCCAGACTGCCCCACTCGGCATTGCCCCCGCTGCGGGTCGGAGCTCCGCTGGGTGCCCCCCACTCCCGGCGAGCGCCCCATCCCTGCTCTTCATGCCGGAGGAGAGGGGCTGCACCCCCACGCCCCCTCCCATCTCAGATCCAGCCTGGACTGACTTCTCCGTCCGCCCCGCCTCGGCCCCGGGGCTGCTGACTACTGGCCCCGGGGCTCGGCGCGCTGGGATCGGGGGTCTGCGGGAGCCCCGGGGTCCGCGAGTCGGAGCCCCGCGCGGCCACACGGTGGCGCTGCGGCTCCACCAGGGCCGCCCGGTACGCCTCGGCGGGGCCGGACCGGGAAAGGGAGCGAGGGGGAGAAGGCGGGGAGTCTGGGGGCCCCGCGGGGCGCGCTGACAGGACGGGGCTGGCCCGCCGCGAGCCTGGACTCCAATTCCACAGCCCCTCCTAGTCCCAGTCCCGAGGATGCTCAGAGGTCCTCCCAGACCTCCTGCCCAAGGTGCGGAGGTGGGCGAGGGGAGAGACCGATGGAGAACCGGAGAGATCGGGGGAGACCGAGCGCTGTAGAGAGACATGGTGGGATAGAGAGCTGGGGAGACCGAGCCGGGCGAGGCAGAGGGGACAGAGGGGAAGAGAGGGACAGAGACAGAGACACACAGAGAGGCAGACAGACACAGAGACAGAGAGAGATAAAGAGAGAGAGAGACACAGACAGAGACACAGAGAAACAGATGGAGAAAGAGGAGGAAAAAGAGAAGAGAGGGGGAGGGAGGGACAGAGACAGAGACACAGAGAGAGGCAGACAGACACAGAGACAGAGAGAGATAAAGAGAGAGACACAGACAGAGACACAGAGAAACAGATGGAGAAAGAGGAGGAAAAAGAGAAGAAGAGAGGGGGAGGGAGGGAGGGAGACAAGGTGGACAAAGACCAGAGTGCTGCAGGGAGAGCCCTCAATGGCAGGAAGTTATGCCAGGGATGGAAACTTGGGGTAACTCACAATCCAGAGGGGGAGGGGAGAGCCACATTCCCCCCCTAGCCCCTGGGGGTTTCCCGGAAACAGAGGCGGGGGCGTAGCTGAGACCCAGGCAGGTGCAGAAGCTGCCGGAGCAAGCCCAGGGGCTGCGCGCCCCGCCCCCCACCGTCTCCATCCATCCCCGCTCCCCGTGTGTGTGCGTGTGCGCCCTCTGCTTCTCCCTGCCTCTGCGCCTCAGTCTCTGCCCCTCTCTGGGTGCCGTCCCCCACATCCCCTTCTCAGGCTGGGGCTGAGTCACCCTCATTCACAAACCCGCTAGAGCTGCTTCGAAGTTTCTCCCCCACTCCCAGCAGAGCCAGCCAGGGAGCCCGGGAGGGGGGAGGAGGGAGTCGGCCTAGGCTGGCGCAGGCTGGCAGCGGTTACCATGACAATGCCTGGCCCCAGGACCAGCAGCAGGCAGTGGGGGGAAGCGGAACCCGGAGAGCATGGGAGATAGGGAGGAGATAGAGGGCTTGTGGGATCCAGACTGACAGGCCCAAATGAGCAAACAGAGTCGCAGGGAGAAATGCCTGGCAAGGGCTGGGCTGGGCAAGATCTAGGGCTGCAAGTCAAATCTGTGAGCTTTCAGGATACCCTAGGGTGTCCTGGGGGCTTCAGGGGCTTGTCATCTAGCCTCTCCCTGGAAAGAGAATGCCCTTCTGGCAGGCCTGGCCGGGAGGACATCTGGCCTCTACCCAAAGCCATCCAAAGAGAGGACCCAGGCCTGCCTAGGCAGTCCACTCCACTCCCTCCCGGCTCCCATTGTTTGAAAGCTCTTGTGACATTTTTGACTTTGCGTCTTCCCCTCATTACTCCCAGTGCCATCCTCCCAGACCAGACGGACGCACAGATCCCTCTTCCACATGACAGATCTGGGATGCTTAGAAATGTAACTGCCATGTATCCCCTGAGCCTTGTCTCCCTTCTACTGCATGCTGTCTCTCTACCACTGTGTACTGGGCAGAGTTCTTGGCCAGGTTAGTTCTTGGATCTGTTTCCCCATATGCAAAATTAGATTCCTAGGTGACCTTTATGTGCCTTCCAATCTCTGACATTCTGTGTTCTAAGGGCCCTCCCACCTCTGATATTCTCTGTCCTAAGGGCCCTCCCAGGTCCAGCATTCTAGGTCCTGTGTCCTAAGGTTATTTGACAGCTTTGACATTCCATATCTTATGGTCCAGGGGCTCTTACAGAGCTGACATTCTGTGATCAAAGCCTCTTCACATTGCCCCACCCCCCTTCCAGCCCTCTGAGCCTCCTCCCCTTGTTTCTGACTCTGCAAGAGGGGCCTCCATTGATAAATCTCTCCCCCTCCTTTCTCCGTTGTCATGGAGACCGCACCAGCCCTAGCAACCAGAGGGGAGGGATATGGGGATAGAATAGGGAGCAGGATGCCCCAGGACTAGGAAGAAAGGAGAGGAGGAAGCTGGGGCCAGAACATAATCATAGAACCCCGGGGAGGGGGGTGGTGTGTGTGTGTGTGTGTGTGTGTGTGTGTGTGTGTGTGCCCTAGAGGGTGTGATGTTCTGTGCCATTGTATGTGGTGGGCCATTGGTGAGTGGCATCAGTGTGTCCAGGTGCTTATGAGTTTATGAGGCTGGGAGTAATGACCAGTGACGCTGTGCAGGGTTCTGTGCATTTGCATTGTGGGACTATATATGAGTCTAGGCAGAATTAAACTAGGGGTCTATGAGCATCTGGGCCACGGTCTGCCTCAATGACCATATGTGAAATTAGAGCTGTAACAGCTGTGTGTGTGTGTGTGTATGTGTGTGTTCTAGAGGGTATGATGTTCTGTGCCATTGTGTGTGGCTGGGCATTGGTGTATGGCATCACTGTGTCCAAGTGCTAGTGAGTTTGTGAGACTGGGGTAATAACCCATGATGCTGTGCAGGGTTCTATGCAATTTGCATTGTGGGACTATATATGAGCCTAGGCAGAATTAAACTAGGGGCCTATGAGTGTCTGGGCCACTGTTTGCCTCAGTGACTGCATGTGAAATTAGAGCTGCATCAGCTGTGTGTGTGTGTGTGTGTGTGTGTGTGTAATTGCATTTGGACCAAGGGGAAGGACTGGTATATCTGAGCCATCAGGGGGAGCACTGGCATGGCTAAACTAATGGGAGAGAGCTGCTGATGAATATATGCCAATAGGAGAGGACCAGTTTATTTGTGGTAAAGGCAAGAACCAATGTATCTGCTCATGGGAAGGAGCAGGCGTTTCTGTCCTACTGGGAGAAGAAAATTCTGTTGATACGTTCATTTAAATTTCAACAAATATCCATAAAAGCACCTACTATGTGTTTAGCACGTACTGTGTTAGGGAGAGTAACAGCCAACATTTAAGGGCTGTTTGCAAGGCTGTGGAAAGCGCTTCACCATTATGATCCCCTGGCTGGGAGGTGCTATGATTATCTCCATTTTACAGATAAGGAAACAAAGACAAAGAGAGCTTAAGTGACTTGCCCAACGTTACACAGCTAGTAAGCATCTGAGATCACATTTGAACTCAGGTCTTTCCACCTCTAGATCCAGTGCTCTATCTGCTGGTACACCTTGCTAGCATATATACTGTAGAGCAGTTCCTGTGGATCCTTACAACAACTCTGTGAAGTGGGTGCTAGTATTGACCTCATTTTATAGATAAGAAAGCTAAGACTGAGAGCAGTTAGGAGACTTGGGCAGGGTCACACAGCTAGTAAGAGGTTAGAAAGTGTTTACATGCCTAGAAGACATAAACTAGACCTGAGCTGGAAGAGTCAGAGAAGGAAGGGATGACCTCTATTTGGGGAGGGGAATGTAGATAAGAGATCACGTAGGAGATGGTACAAATTAGGGATGAGCATTGGGGAAGACATTAATGGTTTCAACAGCTGGTGGAGAAGACAAAGGCAGAGGGTCAAGAACTCCAGGTACGGTGGACTGCCTCCCAGAACACACTGAGGCAGGAGAGGGCAAACTAAGATGAGGGAACATCAAATGGTCCAGTTGGTCTGAAAAGTAGAGCTGGCAAAGGGGAATCGTGAATTCGGGCTAGAAAGGGAGGCTGGACATGAGGATGTAAAAGAAAGCAGCGTTAGAAGAGGCAGCTTTTTGTAGTGAAATGAAGTCAGATTGTGATTTCAGGGGACTAATGATGAAGCATCACTACTGACTTTTTTTGACTGAGAGGTGGTGGAATATGGGTGCAGAATGAGGCATACATTTTCAGATATGAATTAGGTTTATTTTGCTTTGCTGCATTTATTTGCTACAAGAGAGGATTCTATTGCAGAGAAAGTCATTAGGAAATGGCAATAATGTTAAAACACAAACACTTTTTAAAAAATGAAAGTTAGTTTGGAACCGGATTATTGAATGCTTCCTATTTCAAGATGAAGGTTTAGATATTATCCTAAAAACTGAAAAAAAAAAGTATCATTGAAGGATTTTCTAATCAGGAAAGTGGAATGGTTAGGGCAGAGGAATTGAAGAAGGAACAGACTAGAAGCCAAACAACCAGTCAGGAGACAGTTAACCAGCCCTGGCTGGAGCTGATGAGTCCTTGAAGCCATAGGGTAGTGACTAAGTGGGTAGATAGAAGGGACGGAGAGATGTTGGGGAGAGGTAATTAGCAACCTCTTGATATGAGGGATGAGGAAGTCAAGGCTGACTGAGGTTTGGAGCCTGGATGGCTAAAGATAGAGGCCCACTCCATAAATGGGGAAGCAGGTTTGGAGGAGAAGATGGTGAGCATTCAGTTACCGACATGTTGAATTTAAAGTTGGGGTAAAGGTCTGGACATGGGGATGTCCAGAAGGTGGTTGGATATTTGGGAGAGAAGCTCAGGGGACAGGTCTAGGTTAGAAAGAGATTTGGAAGCCCACTGCCTAGAAATGACAACAGATAGATAGATAGATAGATAGATAGATAGATAGATAGATAGATAGATAGATAGATAGATGGATGATAGATGGATAGAAAGATAGAAAGATAGATAAAATAAAGACAGGAAGGAAGGAAGAAAAGAAAAGAAAAGGAAGGAAAAAAAAAGGAAGAAAGAAAAATAGCCCCATAGACATTTACCCCAAAGCTCTTCCACATTCTTGTGTTCCTTGGGAGTCAAGGTCAAGGCTTTGTTTCTGACCAGTTGGTAATCATCAGGGCAGTTCCCAGGAGACCCACATGACTTCTAGTTTCTAAACTTACCAGTTGGGAAGGTTGACAAGCTAGCCTCCAGGGCACAGGTTCCCCACCCTTGAGCTAGACTGTCCAGAGAAGGTTGTCCAAAATGGTGGGAACCACTAACCATCCAAGGGTGGGTTGATAATGATCCCTGTAATATTGGAAGGTCTACCATGAGGAAGAGGGGTATTACACATTACTTCCCCCATTCACAGATCTGGAGTTGGAAGACACAGAGTCCTTTCATTTCCTCCTCAAACACACCATACACATACCCCCACCACCGCCATTTTACAGATAAGAAGACTGAAATCCAGTGGGATAAAGTGACTGGGCAAAGAGTAAAAGCCCAGGTCACAGAGATAAGAAGTGTCTCAACTAGGATTTGAACCCAGCTCTTGGGACTCTGGAATCAGTATTTTTGCCACTGTGCTAATCAATTTTTTTTATCCTGTATCTATTTGCCTCTAAGTTGTTTCCGTCATAGCAGAAAGGAAGCTCCTTGGGGTCAAACACTGTTTATTTTTTGTTTTATCTTTGTATCCCCAGAACCTAATCCGGTGTCTCATAAGCAGTAGGTGTTTAATAATTGTTGCTTGAACTGAATCGAATCAAATGGGTGGAAAGCTGCTGGGAGACAGATAATAGCAGTTTGGAAACAGAATAGACAGTCTCTTCAGGTAGTGAGATTTAGGTCCCCAGAGATCTCCAAGTTGAATGCAGGCATTTGTCAGGGAGGTTGGAGGTACAGATTCCTCCCCAGGTAGAGACTGGACTCTGGGGCCTCTGATCTTAGCTTCAGGGAGAGGTCTTTAGGAGGCAGGATTAGGGAGATAGGATGGGAGGGGGCAGTGATTTCCTCTGCTCACACAATGGGCCAGGGCAAACAAAAACCCGGAGTAAGTAAGGGCCTAGGTGGGGACAATTTGAGGAAGCTTCCTACAGCAAAGATGGAGGGCAAAGAGAGTGGGAAGGGGCATGCCAACACACATGGGACAAGTAGAGGGTAAGGAGTGGGAGAGAGATGGGAAGTATGTGATCCAGGTCCAGAGTCCTGGGTTCAGTCCCAGCTTAACCCACCATTCTTTGGGTGATCTTGGGCAAGTTGGTTTCTCAGAGCCTCAGTTACCTTATCTGTACAATGGGGATGATAATGTAAGTCAAGTTTTGTCAAAATAGCTCTAGTTTTTCCACTGACTTCCTGGGTGATCTGAGACATGTACCTTCTCCTCTCTGGGATTCAGTTTTCTTTCCTTTAAATGAGGTGGTTGGATAAGACATGATTACGGCCCCTCCTGGCTCTGGTATTGTATGGTCCCAAGGAAATCCTGACTAACAAGGACATCAGGTAGTCAGAGCCTAGGGTCAGGCGTAGGTCACCACCTGAGTCTGCTGCCTGGGCACCTGGATCCTTGTAACACTCCCTTCTCTCCCATCCCACCCCACCCCTGTAAAATAGGGGTTAATGATAGAGGGGAGGGCTGGGCAGGGTAATGAGCGTCAGGGAAGGGCTGAGACATCCCAGGGTGAAAGGCTCTGGCAGGGGGGTGATGAGGGTACCACTGCCTGCCAGGCTGGGCAGGGGGAGATACGGAGACTCTCCTGGATAATAAGTGACCCGGGGAGTCCATTAGACCTCCTGGGAAGAGGAAGCCTTGGGCTGTACCTTGGGCACTATGGGCCCATAGCCAGGGTGGCTCCAGGGAGGTAGGTCTGTCCAGTCTCAGAATCACAGCTGTCTTCCCTCCTCCCTTCCCACCCAAAGCTCCCCCTGAGGCAGGCAGAAGGATTCCCCACTCCCTGGGGGGCCTTTGATCCCGCATCTCAAAGAGATGTCTAATTATCTCCCCACATCCCACCCACAGGGGAACAGGTGGGGAAACTGAGGTCAGGATAGGGGAAAGGGCCAAGAGCCTGAGGAGTCAGAGGAGGCAGGGACAGAGTAGACAGCCTGGTTCCCAGGCTGGCAGCGTCCCAGGCAGGAAAGAGCCTAAGAGGGAGAGCCAGACACTGTGAGGCATTTTTTTGTTTTGTTTTGTTTTGGTTTTTTGGGGGTTGCTGTGGGTAGGGAGGGGGTGCTGTGGGTAGGGAGGGGGTGCTGTGGGTAGGGAGGGGGTGCTGTGGGTGGGGAGGGGGTGCTGTGGGTAGGGAGGGGGTGCTGTGGGTGGGGAGGGGGTGTGTAGCTGTTTCTAGCCTGGAAGGACCAGTTTAGGCAACTTAGTGCAGTTTGGGGGGAGAACAAGTCTGCTTGCTGGAGCCTGGGGGTCAGAACGCCCCACCCCCTCCCCTTCTCCCTTCTGCCTGGATCACCACCTTTCCTATCACACAAGTGCTGAGGAGGGTTGCTCCAGGCAATGGAAAGGTTTCTACAAAGTTTAGGGGCCTTCATGAGATAGAGGGACCCCAGCAGGGAGAAGAGGTCCAGCATACTGAAGGGGGCTCCATGCGTGGAGGGGGTATCCTGTGCATTGTCTGGGGTAGAGTACAGCGGAAGGGGGTGCCAGGCAGTGTTTGAGGCCGGGGAAGGGAGGATTACCTGCAGTGAGAGGGTTCTTGACAATTGGGGTGGATCTGGGGCAGGGAGGGGTACATAGAATTGTAGCCTGTGAGGGGTCATGGGGCAGCAGGACTGGTCCAGCCCAACCCTAAGCCCAGGGAGGAGAAAGCCCTTTTTCCCCTTTCTCAGGAGCCTGGACTTGCCCATCCGGTCAGACTGCTGCTGCATTGGACTGTGGGAGGGGCAGTCTTAGGGTCACTGGGGTCAAGGCCCCCTAAGTGCCTTCCTTTTAGAAGGGGCTGGGGTAGGAGACTCGGGAAAGAGTTGCTTCCTCCCCTGCCCATCCTGGGGTCATCACTTGGGGGCGCCCACCCTTCAAGAAAGGTCTGGCCCCCCAGTGCCTGGTCAACAGAGTGACCAGCTGGTCCTTCGGGATTCCAGCCTTCCTCCCTCCATTAGGGTCCTTCTCCTCCGTAGGCCCCTTCTAGCTCAGCTCCCAGGAGAAGTTGCACTCTCAGAACCATCGTGGGGGAAGGCTCAAGTTCCAGAGGAATTGGGAGGAAGGGGGTGGGGTGAGAGGTCCCTCCTTGTATGCCTGTGCTGGAGGTGGGGGTGTGCAGGGAAGGGTAGGGGCTCCTGTGTTTGGAAGGGTGTGCGAATTCATGCATGCAGGTTGGGGAGGTGCATCAGACACAGAAACGTGTGTATGTGTGTCTAAGTACACAGAATATGTGTGAGCCCAGGGAGGGGTTGGAACTTGTGTGCCCAGGGAAGGAAAACCACCTTTGTGTCTGCTTCGGCCAAGCTTGGGGGGAGGGGAGCCCTGGAACAGAAGTGGGCCCCTAGACGACCAGTAGGAGGAGAGATAGGAGCCCCTGGAGGAGGGAGGCATGAGTGTATGAGGAGGGGGTGGGGAGGAGACAACTGGGACAATGCCCCGAATGTGTGTGGTTTCAGCCTGAGAGTCTGCCAGGCCCAGTGGGTCCAGGCTCCCAGCTCCCCAGGGCTCACGTGAGCCCCTGGCCCTGGGCCCTGGGGAAGCAGGAAGCTGGGGTGGCCTTGGTGAGAGAGGAGGGAGGGAGAGAGAGAGAGAGGAAAGGAGCAGAGACCAGCCCGCCTCCTCCCTCCTTGGCTCTGCTCAGTGACTCAGACTTGCCACCCCAGGCCCAGCTGGAAAAGTGTAAGAGCTGCAGAGAAGCAGGGGCCCTTAGGGGGGATGGGGCCCAGACAAACCTTCACCCCAGAGTGTGCATGAGCAGCCAGGAACCAGCCCCCTCCCCAGGGCTCACAGAAAGGATTTAGAATGTAGAACAGAAAATGTCAGGCCTGGAAGGGCCCTTGGAAATCATCCAAGCCAACTGCTTCTTTTTATAGGCAGGGAAACTGAGGCAACAAGGAAGGAACTGATTTCTCTAGGGTCACACAGCCAGTTGTCAGCTGAGCCAGGACTGGAAATCGTGTCTCCTAACTCACAGTCCAAGGCTCTTTGGAGTATCCTTCCTCCAAAAGATATGCACCAAGATGCATTATATCAGGGATTGTAGACTGGGTGCAGGACTGAGAAGAGGGAAGTTTGCACCGTGAGGGCAGCAGGGCCCTGGGTCTGAAGTGAGAGGTCATCAATAGGGAGTTCTTCCAAATCTGCCACTCCATGTTCTCCAGTGGATATAGAGCGCTGAGCCTGGAGTCAAGAAGTCCCAAGTTCAAATCTAGTCTCTGACATTTACTAGCTGTATGGCTTTAACCTGTGTCTGCCTCAGTTTCTCCATCTATAAAATGGGAATAATGGTAGCACCAACCTCCCAGGGTTGTTGTGAGGATTAAATGATATTGATCTTTGTAAAGGGCTGCTTGGTACAGTGCCTGGCATTAATAAATGCTGGTTTTCTTCCTTCCTTCTACCTATTCTATGCTTTTAGGCAATTAAGGTCCTGTGTTTTAAAGTCCTTTCCTGTTCTGACATTCTTAATTCTAATGCAGGGATCCTTAATCTGGGGTCTGTGAACTTTTTTTTAATATTTTGATAAATGTATTTCAATAGAATCTGCTTCCTTTGCAATCCTATGTATTTTATCTTATGCTTTTAAAAACATTATTTTGTGAAGGGGTCCATGGGCTTCTCTGAACTGATTGACAAGGGGGTACAAGACCCAAAGAGTCTCAGGAAGCCCTGATCCAAGATAACTTCAAGCCCTGACACCCCCTCCCAGACCCCATGTCCTTAACCCATGGAGCCAGTCAGCCTCTCTTAGATTCTACCATGCTGGACCCAGATTCAGAACCCCATGAAATCCAGTCCCCCCTCAGAGGCTTACAAGCTACCAAACATGTTACTTTTCGTTTCCTAGCTTCAGTTTTCCCCATTTGTGAAATGGGGATAAGAAAACCTGTTAGCACCTACTTCCTTGTTTGTCCTTCATTCTCAAAGGGGACCGTGACATCAAGATGATGACATGACTTGCAGGTGACTTTGATTTGAGTGAGGGAGGGCTGTGCAAGGTCACCAGCCTCAGAGCCATCTGGGTGCAGTGACCTGATATTCATCAGGAGAGCTGGAGATGACCCAGGATGCAATGGGAGACCCTGGCCCTTTCAGGCTAAGGTCTTATAACATTCTCACTTTGAGTGAGATACACTAAGTTTACTCAAGGGATAGTCCCTATAATGAAAACTGGGAAGGGTAGACCCTCAGGGTTCCTGGGTCAAAGAGAAACAATTACTATTTAGTTATAACATTCACTCTGTGCTAGATGCGTGGGGCCTTGTTGTCCAGACTATGAGCTCCAGAGAGAATTGGGTTTAAGGCTTGATCTTTGAGTAAGAAATCTAGCCAGTAAACCCAGCACCTACCTCCTAGGGAACGTGTGAAACATCAATAAGACAGAATGCGTATGCAAAGTTCTTTGCTAGCTTTAAAACTGCCACCGTCCAGTCCTGATCTTCTGGGTTCTAACTAGTCAACAGTTAAGGTCTCCTTCAGGTCTGATGTTCTATCCCATGCTCCTTGGTCTGGTCTAGCTCTGGCTCTCTTTTCTAAGGTCTTTCTGGTTCTAACATTTCATAATTTTTATTCTGAGACCCTCCAAGAGGTCTAAGGTCCCTCCCTACTTCGACATTCTATAGGCTAAGGTCCTTTCCAAAAGTCTGTGTTTGGGAGAACCTTCTGACTCCGACATCTGACGTTCTAAAACCCTTCTGGTTCCAACATTCTACCTTCTGTGTTCTGGGGTCCCACTGCACTGGCATGGTTTGTTCTAAGCTCCCCTCCCATCCTGACATTCTCTGTTCTATTGTTCTGAGGTTTCTTCCCCTCCATCCCAACCCTTCCCAGATGTCTTAGCACTGTGGAGAAGTGAACCTGCCTTCTCTAAGGCTCACCCAAAGAGGTTTAGTTTCTACCATGCTGGAAGGGCTTGTGATGGCTTTTGTAGAGAAAGTAGTCACCAGGAGGTTGACCTGGTGGGGAAGTCTTGGTCATGAAACAAAGATAAGACAAAAATTCCCTTTTTTCTAGTATTGGTTTTAAAATAAGTTTTTGAACTGATAAATACAAGTATAAATAGAATAATTTTACATACAGACATATTTTTGTCTAATAGTAGCCGTTTCAAGGGCGAGGGGGAGGAGGGATAAAGGAAAAAAAGCTTATAGAACTTTGTTTTATATTTAAAAGGAATAGTAAGTTGTGCATAATAGATTTGCAGTTTCATGTGCATCTTTTTATTATACTGTTATAGAAATGCTTATTTTATTCCATAAATTAAAAATAAAATAAATAAATAATTTGAGATGCAAATGTACATGTAAATTTGTATTGGTGTTTCCTTCCATGTCTTCTTTGGAGCTAGGTTTGGTCTTTGTAATTTCACAACATTCACTTTTGATTTGGGGTATGTGTATGCATGCTTGACCTTTCCATTTCCAATATTGTCGTTATTGTGTATATTATTTTCTTGGTTAGGCTTAATTCACTCAGTATCAGTTAATGTAGGTCTCCCCATGTTTCTCTGTATTTATCAAATCCTTACAGAACAGAAATATTCCATTGCATCCATGTATCACAGTTTGTTTAGTCATTCCCCAGTTAAAGGGTATCTACTTTGTTTCCAATTTTTTGCTATCACATAAAGTAATGCTATAAACACACACACACACACACACACACACACACACACACACACCTGTGAGAGGCAAAAGCCCAACAGTGAATCTCTGGATCAAAGGGTATGGACATTCTAGTAATTTTATTTGCACAATTCTAAACTGCGTTACCAAATTGTTATACTGATTTGCAATTCCACCACTAATGCACCAGTGTGCCTGTCTTCCCACAGCCCCTCTATCATTGACTATTTCCTTCTTTTGTTATCTCTGCCAATTTGCAGAGTGTGAATCTTGTTAAAGAGAACATAGGAACATATGGCATTTATGACCTCAGGAAGTATTTAGTACAGCCTCTAATTTTGTAGGATCTTTCTAGGATCCAGGGAGAGTGAATGACTTGCTCAAGGTCACATAAATGATAAGTAGCAGAGCTAAAATTTGAACCCAGTTCCTATGACTTTAAGTTCAGTGGTCTTTTCCCTGAACCATGAGTCTGAGTTAGGTTGGTATAGCAAAACAAAAAACAAAAAAACCAAGCAAACAAAAAAAAAACAGCCTGGATTTCGAGTCAGAGGACCTGAGTTTGAATTGTGTTTCTACCACTGACTGCCTGCAACCTTGGACAAACTGCATAGCTTCCCTAGGTCTCAGTTTCCTCATCTGAAAAATGAAAGGGTTGACCTAGATAGATCTTAATTTGAAAACATGAATAGATTTCAGATTTTATCCAAGTCCATGAACTTAAGACATCAGGGAAAGAAACTACATCTTTATTCTCTCTAACCTCTAACTGAAATTTAACATTTCCTTCCATTGTGAATGCAGGATAACAAATATATTTCTGAGAAGGGGTACCAAGGCTACACCAGGCTGCCAAATGAGTCCATGGCATAGTGGTGCCACTGACCCAAGTGATCTCTAAGGTTCCTGCCAATCTATGATCATTTTTGACTCAGACACATCTTTGTTCAGCCATTGGTGAAGTCTCCTTGGTAAGATGTGAACTTTCTCTGTGAGGATCGAAGAGTCTCTACTTCTTGAGAAAGCTAAGTCTTAGGCCTGGCATCTGAAAAGGTAAATACCTATGGAATCAAGGCCAAAGAACTGGAGATAGAGAGAAACACAGGAAGAAGGATTCCACATTGGCTTGGAGCTGCAATTTTCTGTGCCATATGCATTGAGGAACTAGTGTCTGATGAAGTGATCCCAGGAAAGGATTTTCTGGACCAAGCAGGAAGCAGAGCTAAGGACCCCCAAGGAATATCATCCCAATGTGGAAGGGAAAATGTGAGCTTCATTCTTTATTAGTCTTGTGGGTTCTGTGAGGCTGATCCATTTCCCCTTTTGAGAAGAAGTTTAGAGGATTGTAGAGGTTCTTAGGAGAGATAGAACTCCCAGATGGGAGATTTGCTTGCCTCTCCATGAGTTCGATGCTTACCCCTCAACCCAAGGTAGTATCATAGTTCTGAATGATTGTTTAGGTTCTTAAGAAGTTAAGGAGCTCAAAGAGAAAAGAGTTATGTTAATTATTTATGGGTTTGTGTGTGAGTCCTTAATGTGTATGTGTTTTTTTTAAGTGGGTTCAATAAAACCTGTTTTATATTCACTGCCTTGTTAACTTGAATGCTTATATGGGAACTGAGAGACATTTTTTTGGTAGTGAAAATACACAAGTCAAATTATAATGTTCTCAGGACAACTTAGGTGGTTGGTGGTAGTGGTGATGGTGGTGGTGGTGGTGTGTGTGTGTGTGCATGTGTGTTTGGGGGAGGAGAGGTGTTACAGGAGGAATAGACCTATTTATGATATTTCCCAGGAAAATCCTAGATAGGTAGGGAGGGGTAGGCCAGAATATGATGACTGACAAGCTCCAAGATTGGACCCAGAGATTCTGGTCTAGGCCACAGGTTATTATAACAAGATAAAGCCGTGTCATGCAGTGCAGGTAGGTCCCTTCCCCATCTTTGGCAACAACAGTAGAGTGAGCTAAGGATTGGGTCACTTTAGCTCATCAGTACACGTTTGTTTAACTGCTCATGCTCTAAATGGAAGACCTTAGTTCAGTGACCAACAAGTTGACATAGGACTAGAGAAATGAAACTCAGACAATATTCTCATTCTCACGCTACACAAAGTCAGGATTTGCCCCTTAACAGAAGGATGGCTGATAGGTTCTCCTTAGCAAGTCAAACAAAAGAGTTCACAGGATCATTCATTTAAAGCTGAAAGAGATCTGAAAGACCACCAACTCTGAACCAGCATTTTGCCAATAATTCTAATAGCTTTATTTAAATGGTGCTTTAAAGTTTGCCAAAGGCTTTTATAAATTTCATCTCGTTTTATCCTCACAACAACCCTGGGAGGTGAGTGCTATTTTTAATTCCCATTTTACAGATGAAGAAACTGAGGCAGCCCAGGGTCACACAGCTAAGTGTTCAAGGCTAGATTTGAACACGGGTCTTCCAGACTGCAGTTCCAGTTCTCTTTCTGCTGACCTCAGATGAGAGAAGCTCAAAGACAATACTTTATTCCAGTTGTCCTTCACCTCTCTGCTGTGTGGAAGGTAGATTTCATCATCTTTTCTCCAGAATAGTCATTGAGTTTTCAGTGATTTCTCTTCCTTGTAATGACTTTTTCATTAGCATGGTTGTAGTCATCGTATATGTTGTTCTCTTGGTTCACACTATTTTGCTCCACATCAGGTTGTAAAAATCTTCCCATGTTTCTTGAATTCCTCCCTCCCCATCCTTTCTTAATCACCAATAATATTCCGTCACATTCCTATACTATTTTATTTGCATTTTCCTTACACTTAGTGAGGTGTACCATGCTTTTACGTGGTCCTTTATAGTTTACTATTCTTTTTTGTGAAAACTGTGTGTACATATCCCTTTGACCACTTCTGTCTTGGGAAATGGCTCTTGGTCTTATCCTCGGCTGCCATCTATCATATCTACATTTGGCAATGATCAAAGGTAGCTAGGTGGTACCACAGTGCATAGAATGCCAGGTCTGGAGTCAGAACGACTCATCTTCCTGAGTTCAAATCTTGCCTAAGAAACTTCCTAGCTGTGTGACCCTGAGTAAGTCACCTCACCCTATTTGCCTCAGTTTCCTCATCTGTAAAATGAGCTGGAAAAAAGAAATGGCAAACCACTCCAGTATCTTTGCCAAGAAAACCCCAAATGGGGCCATGAAGGGTTAGACACAACTGAAACAGCAACAATGGACATTGGAAGTATTCTGGAGAGATTTGGAGCGTTTATTGACATTCTGTAACTGGTTTTGATCCACTAACCCTGTGGTGAATTTTGCAGTTGGGGAATTGGTGGGTGAAGGGTGGGGAGCAGGGAAGGCATTCAAAAGGTTGGCCTTTGCCCTTTCTCTTTTTAGGACTTCTTCCTGGTTGACAACATCCGGTGACAGAGAATGCTGTAAGAGGAGAAGCCACTTGTGGCCTTGGGACAAAGGACCTTGGTTCCTTGCCTTACCATATGTCCTTTCATTTTAGGTGAAAGAAGTCAGGGACTATGACCTTATGAGGTTCAAAAGGTCAGGGGAGTGAACCAACAGAGGTCCAACTTCCTGAGTTTTATATCCATTTTTAAAAATATTGTACAGGTGATTATACACATACAACCTATGTTAAATTGCTTGCCTTCTCAATGGAGGGGGCGGGAGGGAGGGAGAGAATTAGGAACTCAGAATTTGGAGAAAAAAAAGAATGTTAAAATTGTTTTTACATATGATTGGGGAAAATGAAATATTAAATAAGATTTTTTTAAAGTTATACAGATTTTTAAAAATAAAATTAATAATACTAAACGTAAAAAAGATAAATTAAAAATATGCAAACTGTGTAATAAAAGTTCACAGTTTCATGAAGAATCCTATTATCTGTTCTACTTTGTATGTGGAAATGCCTGTTTTACTGAATGTTGTTAAGTTTAGGACAAAAATACAGGAGAAAGAGAAATTCTATTAGAACGGAAAAATTATGCAGAAGGATATTGGAACATTAAAAGCAAAATGTCCCTTTTCAAAATAAAAACAGTAGCTAACATCTACGTGGCACTTGAAGGTTTGCAAAATCCTTTAAATATGTTATTTTACTTGGTCCTCCCAATAAATCTGAGACAGAGAGGTAAATTATTCATAAATAAACATTTATTAATAAATAAATTAAATATTTAACAAATTAAATGTTATAAATAAATAAAATTATTAGAATGGTAAAGGGGGAAATGAATCTGCAGCAAGGCTGTTATAAACAGACCATCACAAGAGCATTCATAGATGAAACTGGAAAGACAAACAAATAGGGGGAACATGAAACAGATCCGCCAGCATTTCTATTTCAATGCCTTCTCTTTCATGATGGCAGCAGAACTACACATTTGGCCTCAAGAATCTCAGTCCCAGATGTTAAATGGGGAAGGAGAAATTGAGCGGAGGAAGTAGTCAGAAAAAGTCATCAGTCCGAGTTGGGTTTATAGATATATCAAGAGCATTCTCTGGGAATTCACCTTGTCATTTCCCACCCAAATGCTTTCCAAGACTTCCTGATCTCCAGAAATTCACCATGCTGTAAGGTAAAAGTATCCTGAAACTCTCACCTCTTCAGATCATCTCCCAGTCCAGCCATACCCAGCAGATGGGCTAAACCAGGTTCAAGGTAACTGACAAGCCCCAAACCAGTTGGTGAGTTAGGAGAATGTCTCCCCCAAGCCTGTGAAGACATCCTGCAATGGAATGGATGGAGGAAAACAATTTGTTCCAATGGTCATGAAGTTGGCTGAAGCAGGTGCTGGGGAGCGCTTAGAGCTTGGTCAGACATGGAAGACACCAAGGTCATCCACTGCATCCCAGGCCATCTCCAGTCATCTTGACTTTGTCCTGCCACTGGACTTTGATGGCTCAGGAAGAGGAAGGCTGGTAACTTTACGCAATCCTCCCTCAAATACAGTTCACACACAAGTCAAGACGTCACCCATCTCATCATGATGTCAATTCATCTTCTTCAAAAAAAACCAAAGGATCACCCTCACCACCATCAATAACAACAGGGCATTCTCACTGAGATCCCTAGCTATTCAGAATAAATTGCCTAACTTTTCACATGGGTAAAAATAACCCTTTCAGAACTTCCCTGTTTCTGTAGAGGGCAGTGCCAAACTCCCAGACAGCCAGGTTCACAATCTCAGCATTCCTTCCACTCCTTATTCTCTTTCGCATTTCAACCTCCATCTGAGCTCTCAAGTCTGCCCCCTCTGCCTCTGCTACCACAGCCCTGCTTTACCCTGGTGCAGACTCTCTACCCCCTTTCACCTGGACTATTCAGTAGGCTGATGGTAGGTCTCCCTCCCTCAAGCCTCTCCCCACTGCAATCCATCCTTCCTCCCTGCAGCGGCCAAGGTGATTTTCAGTTTCTGAGTTGTTTTTTTAAGGTTATAGGAGTTAAGTGATTTATCCAGGGTCACACAGCTAGTAAATGTCAAGTGTCTGAGGACCAATTTGAACTCATGTCCTCCTGACTCCAGGACCAGTACTCTATCCACTGTACCAGGTGATTTTTCTTAAAATCAGATATGATCATGTTTCTTTCCTAGTTAATAAATTCCAGTATTTTCCCTATAGTCTTGAGAATTGAATATAAAATTTAAACCCTACAAAACCAAGACTCAACCTCCATAACCTGATCATTCATCGCTCTAGTCTTGTAATTGTTCCTTACACATGACACTCCATCTCTCATCTCTGCACCTTTGCCCTGGTGGTCCCCCATACCTACGATGCCTAAGGTACACTCTCATCTCATCTCTGCCTCTTAGAATCCCTTCTAGATGAAGATTCTTTACAAACAAAGAGTAGGTACAGTAGACAAAATACTGTGCCTGGAGTCAAGTTCAAATACAGCCTCAGATACTTATTAGCTGTGTGACCCTGGGCACAGCTTCCTGACTCAGCTTCCTCAACTATAAAATGGGATAGTAATAGCACCTTTTTCCTAGGTGGTTGTGAAGGATAAATGACAATATTTGTAAGGCACTTAGCACAGTGTCTGGCATACAGTAGGCATTTAATAAATACTTAATCTCTTCTTTGATTTCCCCCAGCTGCTAGTGCCCACCCCTCCAAAGATTTTCTTTATGCATATACATGAACATGAATGTATACTTTATACATGTACATTTTGTGCATGTTTCATACATGAACATGTATGTTTAGCACCATTCCCAGCACAAAATAAGCCCTCAATAAAAGCTCATTGATGAAACAATTGCAAGAATGTCAATTGTCTGATACCTAAGCCTAGGATCCATTGAGTTTGTCCCTCTGTGCATGTAGAAATTTTAAATCAACACTGTAGACAATGAGTGGGTCTCTAATTCCACAGCTGGGGGCGGGGAGAAGCTAGACCACACATGGGAGACTACATGCTGTTTTGATTTGTTTTTTGGAGGCAGTTGGGCTTAAGTGACTTGCCCAGGGTCATAGAGCTAGTAAGTGACTAAAGTCACACTTGAACTCAGGTCCTCCTGACTCTAAGGCCAGTGCTGTATCCACTGGGCCACTTAGCTGCCCTCTGTGCAGTATTTTCAATGGTCCCAAGCTGCTCCCTGACTCAAAACTCCATCCTCTTTAAGCCAGTACTCTTCCCACGATGTTACTACCCAAGGCTTGTGAATCCTAGAATTCCAAATTTCCAAAGAATCCAATTGGTAGGGGGACACAAAATGATAATGAAGAGATTCTTAGGGAGCATAAGGAGGCTTCAGCATTTAGCCAAGTATAGTCTGTCTGAGTGGTGGAATTATTATCAAAAGCATCTAGGAAACATGGGCTCAGAAAAGAAGATGGGCCAATGAAGCAAGAGAGGGATGTGAACCTGAGGGCTGCCTTGGAACCTATAGCATCTTAAAGAGACTCCAGCACATGGAGCATGGCCTTTCTTTATAGGTAATCTTAGAACCTATGGAAACACATGATCAAGAAAGTCACCAGATGAGAAAGTATGGATAGGTTGGTATGTCTGCCATTGACTGGAATACCCTGCTTGATGAGTGTCCATTGAAATGCATAAGGGTCCATCCCATAGACTCTAGTAGCCAGTCATCTTTGTTGTTTCAGTTGTGTTTGACTCTTCATGACCCCATTTGGGGTCTTCTTGGCAGAGATACTGGAGTGGTTTGCATTTTCTTCTCCAGCTCATTTTACAGATGAGGAAACTAAGGCAAATAGGGTTAAATGATTGCCCGGAGTCTCACAATTAGTAAAGTATCTGAGGTCAGATTTAAACTCATAAAGATGAATCTTTTTTGACCACTGACTCCAGGACCAGCATTTTAGCCACTTTGCCACTTAGCTGCCTTATCTATTTGCTTAGGTGTCTTCTGGTCCTTAGACTTATCAGTTCTGGGAGAGGCCTTAGAGGTCTTCTAAGGCAGTGTGGGGTAGTGGAAAGGGTAAACAGAGGTCTGCATCTCTGCTCAACTACTTACAAGTCATATGGCCCAAGTCTGTCCCCCTCTCAGGGTCTCAGTTTCTTCCTTTGTAAAATGAGGCTAAAACTGTCTACATTTGCCCACTCCCATCCTTTGTTGCTGAAGACGACCATACCATCAGAGAAATGATAACATGACTTGCACTTGACTTTGTTTTGAGTGAGGGAGGGCTGTACAGGTCACCAGTCTCACTTCTCCTTCAGAGCCATCTGAATCCAGTGACCAGATATTCATCAGGATGACTGGAGATGACCCAAGATGAGGCAATTGGGGTTAAGTGACTTGCCCAAGGTCACACAGCTAGTGAGTGTCAAGTGTCTGAGGTGAGATTTGAACTCAGGTCCACCTGACTCCTGCACTGGTGCTCTATCCACTGCACCACCCCTTCCTGGATAGCTAGCATTTAGTAAAAGCATTAATGTAGCACTTTCAGGTCAGGTGGAGATCCACTTATTGTCTACAGTAAATCTTATTTCATTAGACCTTCATAACCCTATGAGGTGGGTACTCTCATTATCTCCATCTTACAGATCAGGAAACTGAGACACAGAGTTCCAGTTGGATCTGAACTCCAACTCTAGCACTCAATCTGCTGCACCACTTAGATGCCCTTGGGGGACACCTTTCACAAGATTTCTCCTACATAGGTTACAGTTGTCAGCCTGCTTATGTCCACTAAAAAATCCATTCAAAGGTTCTTCCCAGCTCTGACCTTCAATATTCTAGTTTCTAAAGGACTTAATATCTCTGAAAAGCACTTTCCAATATAGCCTCTTAATTGCTCAAGCAATTTTCTCGGCTTCATGTTTGATCGATGAATCCAATAAATCTCATATTATCAAGTGCTTGATGGACGTCTCCATCTGGCCATCCCAAAGTTACTTCCAACTCAACTCACATAGTTAACTCCTTCCAACGTTTCTATTTCTATTGGTGACACCTTCACCATTTAAGTAATGACTTCATAATCATGGCGCCATCCTTAGCCCTTGTCTTTCCCTCCTCCCCCATGTCCATTTGATTGTGACATCTGCTTAATGGTCTTGCATCCTTTCCAAGTTCTCCATTGAAAAGGACTTTACCCTGGTTGCCTCTATCATTGCAGTCTCCTTCTACCTCTCGCCTCTCTTCTCACAGATTCATTCCCCAAGCAGCTGACACATTACCAAGTGAATCTAAACAAATCACTTAACCAGCCTAGATCAAAACTTTCTCGTTTGTAAAATGAGAGGGTTGGACCCTCCTGACCTCAGAGCACTATTCCAGCTCTACATCTAGGGTTCTGTGAATTGAATGACAAAAAGGGACATCCCTAAAACATGAATCTGACCATGTCACTGGCTTACTCATAAATATTCAATGACTCCCTATTGCCTCTGGGATAAAATAGAGAATTCTCAGCCTGACAGTGGAGTCCACTACAGTCTGACTCCTGTATGCCTTTTGGCTCTTATGTCATCTATTGACCTTCACACAGCCAGCCCCGCTCCAAATCAACCTGACCTTCCAGCTGTTCCTAACATCCCAAATCCTCCCTCAGTAACTTTTCATGGGTGATCCTGACAGCGCAAAGCATTTCCTTCTCACCAGAGAATCCCCAGCTTCCTTCAAAGCAGAACCCAGGGGCACCTCCTCCATAAGGTCTTTCCTCAGCCCCCTAGTTATTAGCTTTCACTCCCCTAGGAAATTACTTTGTGTATACTTGGTATTGATTTTATTCAATGGGTATTGTGGCCTTCCAGTAGAAGGTAAGCCTCTTGAGAGCAGGCCTTGATCTCATTTGAGTTTTGGTATTCCCAGCAATTAGGACAGTGCCTTTCACAATGACAGGCCCTCAATCAGTATGTGTTGAATTGAACTGAATTGTTTGCTCTGTGTTTTAAGGTAACTTTCAGTTCTGAGTCTTACTTAGAATACTCTTGAATTCTAAGGGTTCTCTTAGCTCTGACATTCTGTGTTCTAGGGGTCTTCCCAGCTTTGACATCCTGTGCTCTAAGATCCCTCATAGCTCTGAAACTAAAGTTCTTTTTAGGTTAGTCTTTCTTGTTTTGGCTACTTTTTACATCAGTGTCATCTCTCAAGCCCACCCAACTCTCCTTTATTGCAAAGAAATGGTGTGTTTGTCCTTTGTTGCTGAAGAAGACCATGCTGTCAGAGAAATAATGACATGACTTGCACTTGGTTTTCGAGCAAAGAAATACATATAAACCAAAGATACATTAGTCTGATGGTTTCTGCCTCATTCCAGATCTGCGGACCATGACCTCTCTTACCAAGAGGAGAGATTAGAAACAAATACAGGGTCAAGCAAAACAAATTCCCACATTATCCATGTCTAAAAATGCAGGTCTCAGCCTGCCCTGGTTGTTCAGGAGGTGTGTAGCATGCTTCATCATCAGTCCTTTGGAACTGTAGTCCATTTTTAAAAAAAGAGTCCTGTCTTATCGTAGGTCCTCAGGAATCAATGGTCACTTCATTGACCATAGTTTTTGGCATTTTCCTTTTCATTATTGTGACCCTTGCCCACCCCGTTCCCTCAGTTCTTACTTTGCTCTGCATCAGTCCATACAAGTCTTCCTAATTCTTTGTCATTTCTAACAATAATCTATTACATTCACACACCAGAGTTTGTTCTGCCATTTCCCAAAGGGTGGATGGCTGTTTTGTTTTCAGGTTTGGTTTTGTTTTGGTTTTTGCCACTACCAAAAGTGCTCCTATAAATATATTGGTATATATAAGACTTTTCCCTCTACCTTTGACCTTCTTGGGGTATTTGCCCAGTAGTGGTATCTGTCGATCAACGGGCATAAACATTTAGTCACTTTATTTGCATAATTCCGAATTATGTTCTAGAATGGCTCTACCAGCTCACAGCTCCACTTCATGCATGCGTCTACCTGTTTTGCCACAGCGCCCACCCTCACTGACTATTTCATTCAGCACTGTCGCCTATTGCACAGTGTGAGTTGAAACCCAAGTTGATCCGTCTGCATTTCTTTTATTATCAGTTATTTGGAGTATTTTTTCATATGGTTGTTGGTCATGTGCATTTTTCTTCTAAAGATTGTTTGTTCATATCCTTTGACCACGTATCTACTGGGAAATGACTTGTGGTATCATATCACAGTCCCTTTCACTTCTGACATCCTATGTAGTACCCCTTCCAAGTGAGCCATATTCCATCGTCTCTTCCAGTTCTGATGCTATATTCCACCCACCTTCTATGTTCTAAGGTCCCTTTGCATCCTGACAGTTTGTGATTTCTCAGCCTGGTTTTGAGATGGCTCTGTGTTTTCTAGACAAGGAAGTTTTAAGGGCATATCTACCAGGAGCTCACTATGGACAGAGGATTTCCCTATCAGGGGCTCAGGCCTCCAGGCTGCTACGGTGGCCTCAGCTTCCTTCCTCTGGAGATTCCCAAAGAGGGCTTCCTGAGACAGGAAGGAAGTAGCTAAAGCGGGCTTCCCCAGCAGCCTTGGCTCAGAGCCCACCTATACATCCTGAGGCTCCCTCTACACAGAGTTTAGGTGAATATGGGGGCAAGGGGGCACACAAATAGGGAGCCAGGGGAGGCAGCTCAGCTTTCTCTGTGCCCACCTCTAGGGTAGCCAGACATGGGCTCCTCCATTCCCATGCCAGTGCTTCCTCTTCTGGGTACTATCTCCTTCCCTTACTTCTCTCCCTAAAGGCACGCTTTGCAACCCTGGGTGCTCTATACCCATGCATGTCCAGAAGGAGATGTCAGCTGGGAGGTCATATATTCCAGCAAGTGCATGGTTTAACATACACCACTTGCACAGATATGTACATGTACAATAACATGTACTATCAGGTTTCATGTGAGGGTTATAGGGCCATACACTAAACCTTGGGAGGGACTGAAGAGGTCATCTCTTTCCATCTCCTCTTTTCTGAGATGAGGATGAGGAAAGTTTAGGGATTTGCCCAGTCACGTAGGCAAGAAAAAGCAGAGATGGGGTAGATCCTCTGACCCCATGCACTCTGAGGAGGGCAAGGCAGAATGCAGTCATAGGGAACTGCGCCATGTAGATGTGTGAGCATTGCACACAGATGTGACTGGAGACAATTGTGAACATATTCATACTGCATACATGCTTGAACACATATGTTATATGCACATGTGTGCAGAGCACCTTCAAGGTACAGGTGTATGCAATTTTGTATGTTGTCTTACATGGGAACATGTACTGTATGTACTGTGCATGAAGTAGGGGCATCCGGTGCTTGAGTGTGACGAGATGGAAGAAGATGATTTCTTTCTTTTTTTTTATTTGTTTACAGTGTTCTACAATCACTTCCATATATCTTAGATTTTTCCCGCCTCCTGCTCCCTCCCTCCACCTCTCTGCTCCCTCCCTGAGATGGCATACACTAATATATAGGTTCTACACATACATTTCTACTAAATACAATTTCACCTTAATCACGTTGCATAAGAGAATTAAAATGAATGGGAGAAATCATAAAACCAACCAAAACATAATACAAAAGAAAATGATCTGCTTCATTCTACAATCAAATTCCATAGTTCTTTCTCTGGATGTGGAAGACATTTGAGAGACCATTGGGAATTATTTAAGTCCTTGCATTGCAATGAAGGACTAAGTCTACCAGAAAAATTCCTCACACACTGTGGTTGCTGCTGTGCACAATGTTCTCCTGGTTCTGCTCCTTTCACTCAGCATCAGTTCATATAGGTCTTCCCAGGCCTCTCTGAAGTCTTTCTGTTCATTATTTGTTATAGCACAATAGTATTGCATTACATTCATATACCACAATTTATTCAGTCATTCCCCAGTTGATGGGCATCCAAAGGAGATGATTTCCAAAGTAGAGTGCATGGATAAAGTTAAGACACTTAGCAGTTAGATTTCTGGGATGCATAGGAGACAGGAGAACCTGTCAGTATGAGTGGATCTGGGACAGAGTGGAGAGCAGGGCCTGGATTCTCTCTCCCTCTGCTCCTGAGTACCCACACACGGTAGAGGCTGGAGGAAGGGTGCTGAGGGAGTGAGGACTCCAGGGGCCATGGCTTTAGACCAGAAAGTTCACCTGGGGAAGGATTTAGCCACCCGAGCACCACCCCCTAAAGTGTCAAGGAGCTGGGACCCAGACTGCACAGTGCGGTGGGGTCAGAGAGAAAGGGAAACATTCCTGGACACCTCTAATTCAGAACTGAGCTCCCCCAGGCTATATGACTTCCATCTCATGTATCCCCCATTAGGATGACAGTCTATCTGAGAGTCAAGACAAGTAGAATAGTCCTGGCTTTGCCATCTGGCCAAGTCTTTCCTTCTCTATGCCTCAGTTTCCTTATCCAGAATAGAAGAAGGCTGGCAGATTACATGTCATCTTGGGGAGGGGGAAAGGGAAGAAGGGAGGAAAAAAACTAACTCAAAATCTTATAAAAGTGAATGTTTAAAACTAAATAAAGTGAAATAAAAATAAAAAAGAAGAAAATTGGACCAGATAGTTCTGATACTTCTGGCTTACATAGCACGTGATATTGTTATTTGACACAAGGCTATGAGGTGTTAGAGACAGTTTTAGCCTCATTTTACAAAGGAAGAAACTGAGACCCTGAGAGGAGGACTGACTTGGGCCATATGGCTTGTGAGTGGTTGAGTAGAGATTCAGTCCTCGGTGTTACCCTTTCCACTACCCCACACTGCCTTAGATGACCTCTAAGGCCCCTCCCAGAGATGACATTTCATGTTCTATATCCCAAGGTCCCTCCCAGCTCTGACACTTGATGAAACCATGGATCCTGCCCTTTTCTATGACTCCCTCTCTGTCATGTCCTAGGTCCCCTTCCCCAGCCTAGGTACCGGGAAGGGTACATCATAGCTTCCTAGTTGGAGATCCCAGAGGTGGGTAGGGGTCAGGCTGAGGACCTCTCTTTCCCAAGGAGGGCCCCCCTGCTCCTGGCTCTGCTCAGTCTCCCCCCTCCACGTGGCTGGGCACTTCTGGGGCCTGGCCCAAGCCCCACTCTGACTCACCGGCTTCCTGCCCCGGCCCAGCCCGGCCCAGCCTGAGTCACCATCCTGGAATGTGGAAGCTGGAAGCTGGAAGCTGGAAGCCAAGAGGGGCCTCCCCCACTGCACATCAGCCCAGGGAGAGCAAGGCAGGGGAACCTCGGGAGGGCTCCCAGCAATAGGAAGGAAGGCCTGTCTAGGGCCCCCAACACCGAACTCTCTCTTTGCTTATTGAAAAGTACCCCCTGTTCCCCACATGTCCACGTGACCCCCCCCAAAATCCATCCAGGCTCTGTGGTCTTTTTTATGTCCCTGTTCTGCAACTCCCAGTGAGGCTACATTTAGGCAGTAAGGTACCTTGGAGGTTTTGGGGAAATTATTGCCCATAGACTTGGAGCATCTCACGATTATCCTCCTCTTAGGTCTGTCTCTTCTTTGCTTGAAGACAAAAGCAAGGAGTCTTGGCCACCAGGGCTCAGGGTAAGGGCTTTCTGCTACCTCCCAGGCCAAGCCTGATGGACAAGCCTTCAGTTATTCTTGGCCTCTGGACAGCCAGGCACCAGTCTAGGGATTTGGACTCTTAAGAGTCTCGGGTTCTAAGAAGCCGCCATGGTTCCGAGAGTCTGGAGTTCTGAGAATCTGTGGTTCTGGGATTCCAAGAATCTGAGATCATACCGTGAGCACCATAACCAGGGCAAGCCGAGTGGGTCTTTTTCCAGGGTGCGGACACAGGGTGGGGGTGGGAGGGTGGTGTACCCTTTCCTCCCTGTGGCAGCCCACAGACCACCATCCCAATGCCTCCAAAATCCTCTGTTCACTGTGCCACGTGCCTCTCTAACATCCTCCCCCTAGCCCTGGGCTACGTCTCCCAGGGTCCAGCCTTCCAGCCACCAGTGGTGGTCCTCTCCTAAAGCCCACATTTCTTACTAAAGCCCAAAAGGGGATGGGTCTCTGAGACCAGACTCCCAGTAAGACTGTTCTCACGGTCACCACTGCTGCTTTCCTCCATCCCCTGGAAACTTTTTTGCCCAAAGTGAAAAAATTCTTAGTCTTAACTCTGCTTGCATTTCTGAAATGTATGGTTTCAGAGAGCTGGAGTTTCATGAGACCCACAGTTCCAAGAGTCTGTGGTTGGTCCTCTGGTTTGGGCTGGGAGTCAGTACCCAGAGAACTCTAGCTCTCAGAGGCCAAGAGAAGTCTCAATCCCACAGAGCCTCTGGGAACTGGGCCCTGGGGCCCCTCCCAGGGTGACACAGCCTAGGGATACAGCAAATCCAAACTTCACTGGAACTGGAGGCCTATGCCTGCTCCTGCCACCCCTGGTCTATTAAAACCAAGTCCTAAGGCTATGCCAATATCAGTGAATGTCTGTTAGGTACCTACTCTGTACCAGGTAATGTGGAATTGTAATCATGGAATCAAATGGGACTTCAGGGAACAACTAGTCACCAGTCTATAAGGGAGCTTCAATGTCACCTAATCTAATATCATTTTACAAATGAAGAAACTGAGGCCCAGGGGAGGTAAAATTAGTTACCCAAGTTGGTATATGGCATAGACATCAGAAGCTGGATTTGAACCCTGGTTTTTGGAACCAGTGTTCCCTCCACTGGACCTTCAGAGCCTACCTTTGGGGAACTTCTGATTTAAGACTCACCTAGCCCCTAAGTTTCTTACAGCCAAGGAGGGGGGCTCTTCCATCCTTTCAGGCTGCCCGTGGTGACTTCTGGCCTCATAACTGGGTTTAAATGGATACACACATAAGTATGTATCTGGGGCTAGAGAGGAAAGGACTCAACCTATGTCTGCCTGGGAGTCGCCCTCCCTGGTACCCAAGTATCCTTCACATCTGTGGGGATAACCATTTTCTCATGTGGTCTTCACAACACCCCTGTGATGTAGACAGGATGGGGATCATTATCCCCATTTCAAAGATGGGGAAATGGAGGCCCACACAGTGAAAGAGCCTTGCGTCACTTAGAGACTCTGTGGCTCAGCTGGAACTAGAACTTGGGAGTTCCTGCGAGATGTCCCTTGGGGAGGTCCAGGTAATTCAACATATACTCTACCTACACTTGAACCCCACACCACTACATAGCTTTGTACAACCTCTGCTGAATCACACGCCCACACAGAACTCTCCCTGGGGAGCACACAAACAAGAGTGCACAAAAACCCCAGCTCTTCCTCCTCCTGCCCAAGTATTGGAACCAGGATGTGCCCAGGAAGTGACCGATCTCGGCCAGGGCCAGAACCTGACCTCAGGAGCCTACATTCAGGATGTACAGGCTGACCTGATCCCTATAGGGACCCCAAGTTGAGACAAATGCATACACACAGGTGTACACACAAAAAAACACATCCGGCCTTGGCAGGACATAGCCTCCCCCACACCCTACTATACCTTCCCACCACCCCCCCCCAACCAACATCCGGGCTCTTCTCCACTCAGGGGCCAAACTCCCACCCACTCATCCTTTTATTGTTCAGGGCCCAGGGCAACTGAAACAGGCTAGAAGGGGTTAATGCCTTCCTACCACCTAAGAGGAAGAGATACTTTAAGAGGAGATGGGGAGGGAGGGGGAAAGAACACTACCTCACAAAATCAGATCATGAAAAGTCTCTTAGAATATAGAATGTGAGAGCTAGGAGGGCCTTGGAACCCAGAAAGTCAGAGCTGGGAGGCCCTTAGCACACAGAACATGGTTTGTCAATGCCAGAAGGGATGTTGGATATCTTTATAGATGGGACAAAGACTTAGAGAAGGGTTTGGGCTTCCCCTCATCCCCTCACCCATATTTCTGCAATAGGCAAAGGGAGAGAATGCTTGGGAGTCAGAAGCCCTGGGCTTCAGGGCTCTACCACCACTGTGGCTGCCGTGTGACCGGACAAGCTGCTTCCTCTCTCTGGCCCTGCCCATTGCGTTTGTCCAGTTCCAAGAGTCTAGCTGTTCAGTTGTGGGGTAAGGATGGCAGCTGCTGCTAGACTTCAGGAGGGGACGGGCTTGCCTTTTTAGGAGTGCAGGCGGGGTGGGGGGTGGGGGGCCTTCTCCCCCGCCCCAACTTCCTACTCCATGGCCCAGAGAGACATGCAGGGGAAACTGCTAAGGAGTGGAAGGGAGAAAGGGGAAAGGAAGGGACGAAAAGCCAGCAGTTTCTGCCCTAATTTGCATAATCTGGACCCACTTCTGAGAAGCCCTGAGGGCCCCGGGGGAGGTGAAACCCAGTGGAGAGGAAGATGGTCTGGAGGAGGAGAAACAAGGGAGGGATGTGAACCTGAGGAGGGCTCCTGATGGAGACTGGGCAGGGGGAGGAGGGAGGAAGGGGAGAGGGGCGCCCTTAAGGACGCATCTGCTGGCCTCTGTTGCCTAGCAACCCCCTAACCCTGGCCTGGGGGGGGGATGAAGGGGAGACCTCCAAGGAGCCTCTGCCCCCTCCTAGCGAAGGAGCCGGAGAAACCCAGTTCCCCTGGCCCTGGGGCAAGCCTCCACCCCCTTGGAAGTTCTGAGGCTTTCCTCCATTCTCTTTGCCTCTGGCTCCTTCTCTGCTCTGCTTCTCTCGCTGCCCCAAGCCCTCTGATGGTCTTTGACCCTCTTTCTCTGTCCTGGCTTTCCTTCCTTCCTCGTCTCTGCCTCATCTCCACCATGGTCATTGTCTGGGGCTTTCTCTGTTCCTCCTGTCCCACTCAGTGCTTCTCCTTTTTGTTTCCCTCAGCCTCTCTCTCTCTCTCCTTCAGCCTTTGTCTCTTTCAGTGTCTCTTTGTCTCTCCTCTCTGTGCCTCTCTCCCCTTCTTTCTCTCTCTTCTGTCCCTCTCTCTCTCTCTTTCTCTCTCTCTCTCTCTCTCTCTCTGTCTCTCTGTCTCTCTCTCTTTCTCTCTCCATTTGTCTCTGTCTCTCTTCCCCATCTTTCTGTCTGTCTGTCTCCGCTCTATCTCTGTATCTCTTCCTCTCTGTCTCTCTTCCCCCTCTCTATCTGTCTTTGTCTTTCTCCTCTCTGTCTCTGTCTGTCTCTCCTTCTCCCTGTAGGAACATGTCTCCTCTCAGACCTTGAGAACCAAGCAGCCTGGCCCCCTGGGGAGCCACCCCCACCCACCTGTACACATGCATGCTCACACATGTTAAAAGCCAGCCAGGGTTGCCCAGGATCTGGCCTTCACCCCACACCAACCACAGGCCGTTGCTGTCAGCAGTCAGCATCCTCTTGCCCAACTGAGCCTGTCAATACCACCACTTGCAGCATGTGAGGGGCTCCAATCACTTGCCTTTCCCCACATGTCCATACAGACTGGAGCTGTCCATAGCTCCCTGCCTGGGCCCAGGATTATGACTGCCCAGCCCTCCTTGGATCCATTTTTGTAGCAAAGACCTCCAAGCTCTCCAAGGATCTGAGGCTCCCCTCCCCAACAGCCCACAAGCAGCCACCTGGGCATCACCTTTCCTTGCTGGGGTCCTAAGCCCCAGGATGTCTAGACATCATTCAGTTCAACCCTGTCATTGGATTGTTGAGGAAACTAAGTGATTTCCCCAAGATCATACAGCTAGTGACAGAATTCCTAGGACCAGGAATTCAAATCTACTGTTCCTCCCACTACATTCTGCCTTTTCCTCCCACTGATGTGGATGGGGGCCCACGGGCAGAGATATGCACACACGTGATCCTGCTGGCACATGCACATGAAGACACATGCATGTTTCCAAGCATGTAGGTACAGGTGTGTGAATACTGCTGGCTAGCATGTGCATCCCACTCCCCAGATCCTCCCTTTGCATGAAAAATGTAGGTGGCTCCCAAGTCACCTGATCCCCAACCTCCTGGACACTGGCACTAGAGCAGAGATAGGTAGAGAAAAGCTGGGCCAGAGGTCAGCTTGTAATAGGCAGGGACCTGGGTTTGAATCCTGCCCCACATGCTTCCTTGGCAGTGTGACTGTGAATAAGTCACTTAAACTCCACAAGCCTCTGTTTTCTCATCTGCAAATGGGCACACTAATACCTGCAGTACCAACTTCAGAGGATTTCTACGCCAATGACCTGAGCAGTATGTAAAGGACTTTCCAAGCCTTAGTGTGCCATGTACTCACCAGGTATTACTATTCATTCCACAAACATTTATTAGGTGACTGATCTGCTAGGGAATGGGGACATAATGATAAAAACAAAAAGTCTGGGGGTGGGGGTGGGGTGAAACAGGAACAAAGATATGGGAATATGCATGTTCACAGAGTCCATACGGGACAGTATTCTAGTATGGAGGCAGCAGCCCAGTGTGGTAATGCTTCAGCAGGGCCAGGAGGAGAGCCAAGGATTCTCAGAGGCAGAGGGGTGAGGAGAGAGAGGGAGGAGAGATGAAACCTTCCGGACGGGAGCAAAAGGGAGGCAGTTTGACTGGGACGGTAAAGTGTGTGCATGGGGGCAATGAGCCAACAGCTTGGGAAGGTAGGCTACGTCAAAGACAATGGGAGCTGCTTACTAGAAGTTCTGGAGAAAGGGAGTAACTTGTACCTCAGGACTTTTGGTATGGGGCTCCCTGCTGCACATGATTCATTCCTAGGCAGTTGTCACGGCTAGGCGACATGTCCAAGCAGGGTTCATGGGTGACATGTACATGGTGACCAACCAGGGCCTGAAGATGAGCCATGCTGAGATATGATGACCCACGCATGCTGAGCCATGCATACCACACACACACACACACACACACACACACACACACACACACACACATTCTCACATGCACCTGGGCTGAGCCCATGAAAACCAGATGCCGATTGACTCAGTCACTCAGTGACACAGACACACGGATGGACCTGCAGTGACACTCAGACAACATGAATCAGTCGCCCAGCCAGAGGGGGAGAGCTCAGCGATGCTGGGCGGAGAAGATGAAGGGGAGCCCCAGGAGTGTGGGGCTCATGAGATGATCTGAAACAGGCCCAAGCCCTGGCCTGGGCCAAGGCCTCCCCTACCCCAGGGCCCTCTAGGAAAATCAAGGCTAACTCTTACCACCCTGCAACCCTCCCCAGTGCAGGGAGGGCCTGAGTGCTGCTCCCTCATCGGTCTAGATGTCATCTTTCCCCATGGCACCTTCCTGAAAAGGGCACGGCAGAAGTCTGGGTATAACTGGGAGGGAGTAACGATAAGGACCCCTAAAAGCATGAGTATGGTCACAACTAGGGGAATGGAGAGAGCATGATGGAGCAGGCCCAGCTGAAGAGAAGGGCACAGCTGGAGGGATGGGCATAGCTAGGGGAAAGGTCCACCTCTAGGGAACAAGCATAACTGAAAAGATAGACCCATATAAGGGGATGGACACAGCTCTGCCATGGCTGGGGAGAGGGGTACAACCAGGGTCACCGACCTGACTTGGGAGAATAAACACTGTGGGGATATTGAGCACAAATGATATGATCCAAATGACAGTCAGGAGATTCTTTTTTGTTGAATCTATTCTTAGGAATGTGCCTCCAAGCACCAAGTTTTCCTAAGAATCACCATCATGTGCTGTGGGCTCCACTCCCAACACCTAACAATGACAGCTCCCATTCCTGCAGCCCATTACAAACCCTGCTGCTCAGTAACAGCTTCAGCTGATGCCTCATAAGGTATCCTTGGTGATCCTGAGTCCTCATAGCCATGGAGAACCAGAAGATCTGTCCCAGAGTTCCTTACAAGCTGGAAAAGTTTTGAGTACTGGCCCCTGAGCTAGCTAGCAGTGCTTCACATATCCTTTATGTGTGGACAAGCTCATCACCAGAGGTTGGCCACTGGCCACCTGTATCGAGGTGTGATAAGAAGCTTTGGGTTTAGGATAAGAACATGAGTTTGAATCCTGGGTCTGGCATAGTCTAACTGAATGACTTGGGAAAGTCCCTCTCCCTCTTCAGGCTTTTTCTGGAAAAATAGTCATAGGATTTGGAAATGGAAGGGAACTTGGAGATCAGCTAGTCTAGCTCCCCTCATTTTACAGATGAGGAAACTGAGGCTCAGAGAGTTTAAGAAAGGAATTCTTGTTTTTTGTTGTCTTTGTACCCCTAGACCAGTGCCCACACACAGTAGCTGGTAAATACTTGGTGGATGGAATTAGATTGAATTGCCCAAGGTGACAAGCAGCACACGAAAGTCTTCTAAAAGTAAATTCTTGGCGCTTTCCAAGCATCCCAAAGGAGGGAGTTGGATTCAGTTATCCCTAGGGTCCTTTTCGGTCCTAAATCCTTTGCCCCTAGTGGGGTCAGAGGCCCGGGGGACCAGAGGCTGGGCAGGACTTGGGAGAGAGAACCCGGAAAAGAGAAGGAACCACAAAGGCAGATGTGGCAGGGGCAGGCTGTAGGGCAGCACGGAGTGGGGTGAGTGTCGCGAGGCCCCGTCCCCTCCCTGTGCACACAGCCCAGTCCTTCTGCAGCTCTGCCCAGCTCCCGGATCTCGGAACACCTTTGGCTCATCCAGGTGCGCGAGTCTCGGGAAGTGGCGCTGGGCTCGCCAGGGCGCAGCATCCCGGCCCGGGCCTGGGTGTGAGCGCAGGGGGAGCCCGGGCAGAACCCGGGGTTCGGCCCTGTCGAGTCCTCTTCCCTGCCCTTGGATCCTGAGCCCTCTCCTGGCCCCGGGCCTGGATCACAAGGAGAGGGCGGATAAACTACTCCTGGGGATTTTGCGAGCGCTCTGGAGAAAGCCGGGCTAGGGAGGCCCCACCCCTTGGTCGGCCGGGGACCAGATCGGGGTGGGGGTGGGGGGGGCGGTGTATAGCATTCTGTCCCTTTAACTCCGGGCCCAGGGGCTGGGAACCTCTTAGACTCGCTCCGGGGATGGGGGGGGGGCGGCACAGAAATGCTGCTCTCCCTCCTCTCCTCCCTCGGGGCCGCTCTCCATTCCTCCGCCCCCATCTCAGGCCGGGCAGTCCCACATTGGTGTGTGTGTCTGATCGTGCGTCTCTGCCATCTCCTTCTTTCTCTGTCGTCTCTGGCGCGCTCTGCACCTTTTCCTCCGGGGCTGTGCATGCCTGTCCGTGTGTTTCCTTGTGGGTGCTTTGTCTCTGTGAGTTTCCACGTGTGCTGGGCTCTTCCAGCATCCTCCCCCCCCATACCTATGTGGACGTCTACAAGCCAGGAATTGGTCTAGCCTCAGGCCCCACTCCAAGAGTCCAGTCTAAGTCTGGGCTGCCTCCCCCTTCCCCTTCTCCCTCCCTAGTCTCGTTGCTCCCCTGCCCCGGCGGACCGAGCGCTGACCACCCCTCTAGGGCTCCCTCAGCCTACAAAGGGGCCTCTTATCCCCAGCCAGGGAAAAGGGGGGAGTTCTGACCACTGCAGACTTGCCCTCCTCAACCTCAACTCCCTCTCCATGATGTCAGCAAATGAGCATCCAGGGGCTATCAGACAGGCCCAATCCTTACCCCACCTCTTAAATTTCCAACTGAGACAAAAGCTAGGCCAACATTCCCCTCCCCCATTTCCCAGATAAGGAAAGTGGGAGCAGTGATTTACCCAAGATTAGCAATGAGTCAGTGTGCCCACTGAAACTAGGCTCCTTTCCTGGTAGAGATTTGAGGGGTCTGGGTCACTCTGGGTCACCCAGGGAGGGTGAGTGGGATACCCAACCTCCTGGAAAGGGAGGGGAGAAAGTATTAGACTGTTCCTGGAGAAGGAGCAAGACCAAGATGACCTTCTCTGGAATTTGAAGTCACCTGGCACCTGACCCCTAAAGCACTGGACTTTCCAGACTCTGCTGGACTCTCTGGTTTCAGCCTCAATCTCCTATGTATGGGAGGATGGGGAAGTCACATGAAACAAGCTTGGGTTGGGGGTAGATGGTGAGTTTGGACTTTCTCCCCCTCCTGAGAGCCAAGAGGAACCATGGAAGGTGTTTGAGCAAGGCACGGACCTGACCAGAGCTAGGCTTGAGGAACGTGAGTCTCCTTAGGAAGGGGGAAGAGGCCAGAGATGAATCAAGAAGCTGGTGCTGTGGTCTGGGCTCCATGGGCAAAACTACCTTTGGGCTAGTTTGTTACTGTCTGTGCCCACAGGTTGCCCCAAGAAAACACAATGTCAGAACTGGAAGAGACCTTGGACATGGTCTGGTCCAACCTCCTGATTTTACAGGGGAAGAAACTGAGACTCTAAAACGGAAAATCCTTTGCACAAGTTCCCACAGGGCATCGGTAAAAGAACATGCACTAAAACACAAGCTTACACCTGGCCAGAGAAGACAGCCTCCTCCTTTTAAGGATGGCTAGCTTTCAGATCTGATCTGAATTCCCCCTACCCACATCCTTACTCACATCTGTTTCCACCACCACCACCACCCCCCCAGACAGCAGGAGGCCCCTTGACTCCCTCCCCCCACCTTTCTCTAGGATTAGGCTTTTGAAGCAATACTGAAAGTTGTCCTTATTTAGAAAGAAGAAAGTCCAGTGGTTAGTCTCTTTTAGTGCTTGAATCTGGATGACCTAAGCAGTGTACTATACAGGAGAGAGCCTGTGACCCACCTCCCACCTCCCAGTCCTGGCCCCTCCAGAGTCCAGGTCCAGTTTCTAATCCCCTCCCCCATCCAGAGCCTGGCCAGATGTGGGGCTGCCTCTGTACAGCATTCCTGAGCCCTGACTGTGCCCCCACTCCCTCCCCCCCGCCCCCTCAGGGCTCTGACTTCAGTGGGCCAAGCTGGGAGCTTATTATAGCCCTTCCTCCCACCCCAAAGGATGACCTGGGAGACCCCTGCCCCCTCCCACCTACATCCAAACATGCCCATTCTTCTCTGGGAATGCTCAGGGTCACCCCTTGAAGGACTTGCCAAGAAAGAGACCGGATCCACCACGTCCCAGTGTTCCACACCCAATGGGCCCTTAACCAATGCAGAGGAAGGGCCAGCTAGCATGGAGAGAGCCCATGAGGTCTGGCATTTAAAGCCTTTCACAAGTTGGCCCCAAGCCACTTTGCCACCATTATGATACATGACACCAGCTCCACAGTCTGGCCAAAGTGACCTTCTTACTGACTGTAGTTCCTCACAAAGAACATTCCAGCTTCTACCTGGGAGGCTTTGCTGGAGTATCCCCACGCCTGCCTGGAATGCACTCTACCCTCACCTCGATTTTTTAAAAATCTCTAGTTTCCAACAACCGCTTAGCTTGAGTTAGAACTTGTGTAGGAGGCTGATCACCCAAGCCAGATGACCTTACAGCCTTATGTATACATGCTGTTTCCTCCTTAGAATGGAAGCTGCTGGAGAGTAGGGACTTTTAATTTGGTTCATAATTCTCAGTGGCCATCACCATGCCTGGCATACTGTAAGTGCTTAATAAATGCTCTTTGATCAACAGATCGATTGCAACAGGACTCCAGAGACCTGGGTATTCGAATTGACTCTGGTATGGACACCACTAATGCTGGCATCTTTAAAAAGGACATTTCGTCCCTCTAGGTCTTGGTATCCTCCTCTGTAAAATGGACTGAAGACACACCCTGCCCCTTGTCAGGGCTGTGGTGACTATCCAACATCACTACTCAAGCAGTAAGCAGTTATTAGGCTTCTATTGAATACAGGCTTGATATTCTCAGCTGGGGATGCAAAGACAAAAAGGAAACAGCCCCTACCTTCAAACAGCTTACATCCTAATCTCTCACCATCTACTGAGCTGTGGTTTGGGAACCATAAAGCCCTATATATAGAAAATTAAATGTTACTCAGGGTCACCTAATTGGTCAGGATCAGAGGCTGGAACAGTTTCAGCTCCTCAGTTAATTCTAATCTTTTATCTTCCATGTTCCTCCTCCCCCCTCCTCTCCCTCCTTTCTTCTTTCCTCTTCCTCCTCCCTAGCCCTCCTCCTCCCCCCTTTTCTTCTCCTCCTCCTTCCTAACCCCATGCCCTCACTGACAGAGCCTCTCTCCTCACCCTGCCCCCAACCCTGCAGCAGTGTTGTTTCCCAGGTGAGGGTGGGTGTGGAATTTCAGGTGCAGAGGGGCCAGGGCAGATCTAAGAGTCACCTGGCACAGGTGAACAGGGCCCCCCACCCCCACCCTTGGATGGGGGAAGGGATGCAATTGAATCTGGGTTGACAGGGAGGGGGCTGCCAGCTGCCACTGCTGGGCCCCTCCTGTCGGGAGGAGGCTGGGAGGGATGCCTTTATGCCTCTCCCTTTCTCTCTCTCTCTCCAGCTCATTTCTGCCTGGCTTCATAGCTCTGTCTAGCTCCTTTCCATCTCGGTGCCCTAGCTCTATGCTTTTATCTCTCTGCGTCTCTTTCCATCTCCATCTCTGTCATTTTATCCCTCTGTCTCTGGGATTATGAAAAAATCCCTGAAAAAAATCAGGAGACCTAGATTTTAATCCTATCCCTGTGACTGTATGACTTTGAGCCAATCGTTTCCATTCAGGCCTCAGTTTCCCCCTTGGACTGCTTCTAAGGTTTTCCTCAGTTTGGATATCCTTTGCTCTGTGTTCTAAGGCCCCGCCAGCCCCAGCAGTCCTTATTAGATGTCTTCTGCAGTGTAGCCATTCCAGCCCAGACACTCTATGTTCAATTATTCTTTCATTCCTTCATTTGCAGCTCTGGGTAATTCCCCACCTCCCTGACCCAGGATCATCAGACATTCCTAACTTGCAGCCTGGGTTTCTTCAGCCTGGCCCTCTCTGACTCTGGTCCCTCTGGTCCCCCCGGGGGGGTCTCCCCCCCTTATCCTCTGCAGGCCAGACAGTTGCTGGCACCACTCTGGCCTCTCCCCAGAGGCAGCTGCAATGACAGCCGGTGCCCCAGGCTGAAAGCCAGGAGAGGGGCCTTGGGGAGGCTTCAAGCTAGGGTCAGAGGCCAAACAGCAGGGAGGAGCTGGGAAGGGGGGCAAGGGAGATTGTGACCCAAGGGGCAGGAAGGGGCGGGGGAGGGCCCGGACTGGGAGGCTCTTTTCCTTTCTAGGCTCACTCTCTGACCTCTCAGGAATTTGAGGCGGGGAGCTGGGGGGGTGGGCTGAGGCACAGGGGGAGTAGAGGCAACAGCTGCCTGGACTCTATTTCTCTCCTCCCAGCCCCCTCCTCCTCTTTCCCCCATTCCAAACACATGTTGGGGCCTGGCCCTGCCAGGGGCCCTAGCATCCTGAATGTATGGCCAGCTCCTCCTTAGCTCTCCCCACCCCATCTCCCAGACATAGATGAATACACCCAACTAGTAAGAACACCCCAAACACACACGCCCACTGCCAGTGTGGAAACGCCCTTTAATACAAACATCCAACTGCATGGAGACTTAGACACACACACCCTGGTACAGTAAACCTGTAACTATCTTAGAGTGCACACAGACACACACACCTCCAAGTGTGGAAACACCCTTACCAACACCCCCAAGTACAGACACATACAGTGTTATGGAAACACCCTTACCAACACTCCCAAGTACACGAAGAAACATATCCACCAGTGTGGAATCAGCTTTAACTCGACCTCTACTTTACACACAGACAAGAACACCCCCTGCCCATTCCTCAATACTGGGCTCCCTTGACCTTTGACCTCCTGGTGCCTAACCTTGTGGGGGTGGAGGGATACTCCCATAATGCATTCCTCTCTGTGACCAGGAGTCTAGTCATATCATCTCAGAGCTGTACCTCAAACCCCTTCTTACAGGCAGGACCCCCCCATGCCCTAAACATGGGGGCAGGGAGGTAGGGGTAAAGAGGGGATAGCCCTTGTAATGTAGAAATTTAATAGGTACTGTCTCACCATCCACAAGAGAAACGAACACAACATACACTCTGGAAGAAATACTGTCTAGGAACATAGGGTCAATGAGCCAACAGGACTTTTACAAGATCACACATAGTCAATAGCCTGGTCAAGACCTGGTCTCTGAAATCCCAGCTGTCCAGTTTCTATAGCCTTCTCCTTACTGACCATCCCTCACCCGATCTAGTCCTGGGCTTGGACTCTGAAATAATCATTTTGTGTCTCCACAGCCAGCTGCTCCAGGAAGAGCCTTAGAAAAGATCTAATTCAGAGCCTGGGGGCAGAGCTCACCCAGGAGCCAGCCCAGGACCTTAGCCCAGCTCTGAGCTGCAGGAGGCTGAAACAGGACAGTAGAGGTTGGGCTTCCCTGAGAATGGTGTTTGTACATCCCTGGGGTTGTTTACGTCAACGAGCATCTGTACTGATGAACTTTCATGACTGGGAGGAATGTCTGTGTGCAAAGCTAGGGGGGCGTCTGGCTGTCCAGTACTCCCTACCCTCTTAGGACCAAAGAAGTGGCTCCTAATGTCTTGCCTGGTTCCTGTTGCAGGGTGGGAGGGCTCCCTCTGTATATAGGTGGGTTTCTATGTGGTGTGTGTGTGGGGGGGTGATGGCTGGGAGGGGATGGTCCCTGGACTTGGGGGGGGGGGGGCAGACAGGCATACAGAAGGGACAAAAGGGGCTGGATCTTTGTAGGAGTAAAGGAGCTACGATGCCTGAAGGAATGGGGAGGAGGACTCTGAGGGCACAGGAGCCTAGGGTGGGAGTTTCCGGGACAAGCTAGGGGCCGCCTTTCCCAGATGAGCCGCCCAAGGCAGGCGGAAAGGGCATGCAAATACCGAGGGAGGGAGGGAAGGGGGCGGGTGGAGGAAGCCTCGGGACCGCGGGAGGGTTTGCGTCTTCTTTCCACGCAGAGGGATGCAGGCTTTGGGAGGTTATGGGACCAAAGCACGTGCACGTAGTGGATGGGCAGGAATAGAGGGGGCAATTCATCTGCATGAACCGCGTGGGTCTGCCCAGCCGTAAGGAAAGGCAGGGTGCCTGATGAAAACCTGCTTGGATAGGGAGGGGAAGGGGCACCTGGGCGAGTCCTCCCCACTGCAGAGCTGGGGAGGAAGGTACAGGAGGAAAAGCCACCTGGACCCAAGGGGAGGGGGCCGAGAGCCGGCCCTGGGAACACAGCTGGGGGACGGCGAAGGAGGGAAATCCAGCTGAATGTAAGGGGGCAGGGGTGCCCCGAGAGAGCTGGGAAGGGAGGGATACCTGGGGGAAATCCATCTGGATAGAACGGGGGGCCAGGGGGTGCCCGGGGAGATTCCACCAGACATTGGAAGGGGAAGGGAGGTCGCAGAGAATCCACGCGGATCCTAAAAGGGGAGGGGGTGGACTCTGGGGCGCCTCCAACCCCGGAGGAGAGGCCCCGCCCACTCGATCAAGCCCCACCCCGCGCCCGGGCCGCAGGGACACTCTCTGCCTTCTATTGGCCAGCGCTACCCGAGGAGGGCGTGGCTAGGACCGAGGCCTGTCCGTCACAACAAGAAGCTTATTTGAATAATTCCTTCAAGGCCCAGAGAGCCGCCGGGCCCTCTCCTTCCAGGCCCCGGCCGCAACCCCCTTCTTCCTACCCCGGGCCCTGCCTCGGCGTCTTCCGTGACCTGCTACTCCGCGTAGGGGATGGCTCTTCTAGAAGGGGGCCGGGGCTGCAGCCGGGTGGGGGAAGAGAGCGGAGAGCTACACCGGGGGCTGCCTCCCAGCTATGACGTCAGAGCTGAGGAGCTGCTGGGGGAGGGAGAACACGCCGGGAGACTGTTGCCATGGAAACCGGAAGCCTTTCTTCCCCCTCCCTCCTCCCCCCATACTTCCGGCCTCTCATTCAGCATTTCTATCAATGGGGGCTGGGGAGCCTCTGGGACAGAGCAGCCCCCAGGGCTTAACCTGCCTCATTCCGGGGCAGCCCCTACCACCCACCCTCCCCAAGGAGCCCTGCCCCACACCTCCACACACCCCAGCCCAGCAGTCCCTGGCAGAGGCTTGTGCCAGCATGGCACCGCCTACACTGGGCAGGATTGCAGTTTCCTGGGACCAGCCCATTCTCTGCTCCAACTGGGGTGCAGAAGAGGTTCCACCCCCCCCTCTGCACCCCATCATAAAGAAGGCTGAACTGGGAGTCAAAGGACCCACTGAGCCTCAGTGCCCTCTGTACAAATGGGGGGGCTTGGATTGATCTCTGAAGTCCCTTCCAGCCTCACATCTCATATCTCTGCCATAAATTGCCCCACCATCACAAAGGTGGATGCAGAACTAGGCAAGGGCCTGACCTGCAGGGCAAGGCCCTGTTGAGTGCCAACTGGTGACAGGGAAAGAGGCGATCCATTCCTGAAATCTCCCCCTCAAAGAGAAGTCAGTAGGCACTGTAGCAAGTGGGAGTTGGAATCCCCAGATGGGAAAGTTGGTCTTGACTGGAAATCAGGCCAGTCCACAGGGTGTTGGGAGTGGGAATGAGGGTCCTCTGTTGGTCAGGCCCCAAGTTCTAGTGTGAGAACTGGATTCCCCACCCTTTCCTTTATTCCTTCCTGTCCTCTCTTTGTCCCCTGGGTCGTGTGTGAATTCTGTGGTCTGGGCTGTGGGGGTAGGGAGCATGTCGGGAGATGGGTGGGGTGCCCCTGCCCGCCCTACTGAGTTACTCAGCCTGGCCCCACAACCTGACTTCCTCCTCCTCCAGGTGCCCTCCACATGAAGCTTGGCCCTGCCTCAGCTCCCTCTCCTAGCCCAGGCAGAGGTCACATTCCCCCAGATCCTTGCCTGGGGCCTTGCCAGTCCATGGAGACACTCTCTGGGGAACAGCTGGGACGGAGCCAGGCAGGGCCCCAAGGGTGGGGAAGAGAGGCCAGAAGCTGGGGCAGAGAGGGTGCGCTGCTCAGGCCTGGGCCACTGTCTTCTGTCCTCTGTTCCTCAGGGCTGACTTCCAACCTGGCTTGGCATCCCCCTGTCCTGGAACCCAGAAGCTTTGGGGCCACCCACCCCCCACTCCACTCTCCCTGAGGCCCAGTTTTTGTTTCTTGTCCAATGTCAGGAATTTCTTTCGAAACACCCCCGGGCCCCTCAGCCAGGCTGTTCAGGGCCCTGTTGCAATCTTCAACCTCCCTATTCCTCCCCCCACCTCCAACCCTGCAACCCCCTGCTTGTTTTGGACATGCTCCCAGCACTCACCCAGCCTGACCCTGGGCAGACAAGCAGATCTCCTTTCTCCTCCTCACAGCCCCCACCTAGCGATCTCTGCAGCCCCCCACCTCCTCTTTGGGAAAGTTTCCACCTCTCCTGGCCCTCCCTGTTGGCATTCAGCCCAGAACCAGGGCTACCTGGTGCCCTCTTTGGCCCAGGTCCCCACCCCAAAACCCCTCCCATCCCCTACTCCCCGCTTTCTGCCTCTGCTTATCTCCAGCCAGCCCCAGCAGACAGCCTCTGGCTCACCTAGGACAAAGTCCTGCCTGGGCACAGGCCTCCCTCAGGCTTGGGGGAGCTTTGACTGAGAGACTTAGAGGACGTCAGTGCTAGGAGGCACCTTAGAAATCCCTCATCTTTAAGCGATGTGGTAGGGGCCAGAAGCCCAGAGAGAGGCAGCCAGGTCTCCTTCACTCCCCCACCAGAATTCTTTTGCTGGCCCCCTGACACCCCTGGGCGTAGTCTCTCCTTCCCAGTTTGGTTCTCCCTCCCTTTCTCCACCCTCAAGGCTCTCCCTGCCCAATTCCTGCAACATCTCCCTAGATCCTGCTTTGAGTCCCCCCTCCCACCCTCTACTACAAGCCTAGTCCTCCCTCCCACCTCCACCCTCTCTGCTAGCCCCACCTGCCTGGCACCCCTCCAGGGCCTTCCTTGACTGAGTTGCCAGCCACCAGGACCAGAGAGTGCCAAGAGCTGGCTAAGGACTAGGTTCCTGAGGCCCTTTCTTTGGGGTCCTTGAAACATACTCTGGAATCTGGTTCGGGTGGGGTGTCCGGCAGAAGTCCCATAGACTTCAAATCCCCCAAAAAGGGGTCCCACTAAAGCAAAAGATCCTTCTCCCAAGGATCCAATGCCTCCTTCTTCAGGAAATCCTTCTGCGGTAATGCCAGGGCACCTCTAAATAGTGCTATTTAACCTATGGGCCAAGGTTGCTTCTCAGGTTCCCCAGGTTCTCCTACTTGGAAATGGTCACAGGTGTTTGCCATGCATCTAGCACCTTCTGCAGATATCTGCATCTCAAACTAGGGGCTTCCTGAAGGCAGGGCTCCGACTCAGGCCTCAGACTAGGCATTCCCTAAGACAGGGGCTGTTTGAACCCACTCTCTCCCTCTTCTGGGCTTCCCAGGAGGAAACAAGATGACCATCTGGGGCCCCTCTGCAGTGTCTCCCTTTGGGGAGGGGGCTCACAGGGTGGGGTGGGGGCCGCTCCCAAAGGCTGTTATTCCACAGCTACATCAAAGCTCGCCAACTCTGCCCTGCCCGGCTGTGACCACATCCTCCCCTGGGACTGGGCGGGTGAGCCACAGGGGAGGAGGGAACAGGGTGGGGCCCAGAAGGCCTTAGGGGAGCCAGGAGAAGGGATGGTCAGTTAGTCCCAGCTAATAAGCTAGCCCTCTCTGGGAGGAGAGGGTGAAGGGAGAAGGGGGCTGGAGGGCAGGACTCCTGGGTTCTGTTCTCAGATGGAAATCACATGCCTTTTCTACGCTTCCTTTAGAGGGGAAATAATTATGCTATGGCTATTATGCACAGATAATTACCATAATAAGGACAAGTATGATGATGAACATAGTAATACTAATTCTCCCCCCACCCCACCTCCCTGGCCCCACTGCCATGGGCCCTAGAGTTTCCCCTTTCTTCTGAGACACTCAGATGCATTATCTGCCTGCCAGCCTCCCTCCCTCCCTCCTCCTCAGACCCGGGGTGGATCTTCTACCAGGACTTGGCCAGTAGAGACAATGAGGCAAAGAAAAAAGCGTGACTGAGGCCAAAGGCCAGGAATAAATAGAATCCTGGTGTCCTAAGCCCCAGGGCTGGGGGGTGGGGAGCCACACCCAGGACTCAGGAAACCTGGGCTCCAATTCCAGCTCAGCCCCTGACTCACTGTGTGACCTTGTATCAGTGACTTCTCTGGGCCTCAGTTTCCTCCCCCACAAAATGAGGAGGTTCTATTCAGGAAACCTGAGTTTCAGTCCTGGCTTAGCCACTGAATCACTGTGCAACTTGAGGTGATGCACTGCCCATCTCTGTTTCCTCTTCTCCAAAATGATGAGGTTACAGTAGATGATCTCCTAGGCACCTTCTAGTTTTAATATTCTCTGGTATGTGCAAGGCACTCCTTAAAATACATCGCAGATACAAACACCAATATATCCTCACTTTACAAATAAGAAAACTGAGTCTGAAAAAGGTCCAGTGACTTGCCCGACTCCTCAGTTTTCTGACCTGTAATAGTGGGCAAGTCACTGGACCTTTGGGGGACTCAGTTTTCTGACCTGTAATAGTGGGCAAGTCACTGGACCTTTGGGGGACTCAGTTTTCTGACCTGTAAAATGATCCTGTAAATGTAAAATGTAAAACCTGTAACAATGCTGGTAGTAGTATCTGCCTCCCAGGCTTCAAGTTAGTATCAAATGAAAAAATGAATGAATTTCAATATAAATTTCAAATCTTAAAATGTTATATAAATATCAGTAAGGTTCACCCCCCTTCTAGTGCTAATATTCTGTGTTCTAAGACCCCTCTTAACTTTGACATTGTTCTGTGTGTGCAAGAAAACAAATGTTTAGAAACTGGCCTTCTGAAAAAAAAAAGACGGGGTGGGGACCTAGTAAACTTCTAAGCTTAAGTGGCAGTATTCATGTTTTCTCCATCACTTCCAGGCCAGACAATCAGTGAGATAACAAATCCATCCCTGATTTATATCATTTGTCCATTTCCACTGTTCTTTCACTGAAAAATTAACAAGTGGCTCCCCAATGCCATTCCAAACTGCTCCCAGCCGCTCTAGGTTCTCAGATGCCGGCTAGCTACAGTTCTCTCCTTCAGGCCTCCACCCTCTTCTTAGAGTCTCTGACACAAGCACTTGGACCTAATGGGATAATTGGACCTAGGGAGAGCTTAGGGACCAACCGAAGGCTAGGACAAGAGCTGGTTGCTGGTGGTAAATGCTCCGCACTCAGGTTGCACCCCTCACAAGGGCTGGGTGGTGCAACTGCACAAGGAAGGGGCCTGCTGGGACTGAGGGGGGCTCTCATTAGCAATTTGAACCTCTGGGGAGCAGGAATCTTTCATTCTGGCCTCACTAGCTGCTTAGAGAGGAGGTCCTCAGATCAGCACTTTGTCTGGGGCTGGTGTCTCCAAGGGGCCCCTCCCAGCCTGGACCATGAAAGGAGGTGGGACCTCTCACTTCCTTGGGGAGTCCAGATCTGCCCTCCTCCTCAAGGCCCCATCCAGAGCACATGGGAGCCTGGGATAAGGGAAGTGGGCCACACATGCAGGCACACAGATGTATAACACACAAAAACCCTCATGCAGACCCCTAATCGAACATGGTCCTAAGCCTGCTCATGCTCAGACGCAGATGGGCACATGCATTAAACAGAAACACACCTGAGCACATAAACACAGACACACTTACCCAGAGCCAGAGCCAGACCCGCCCAGAGGCAGCTGTATGGGATGTTAATAAGTGTTTATGGAATGGAATCTATCTACCTTACCCCCACAAACCCCAACAGCATCTATGAGCAAGTCAAGGCAACAAGCATTTATTAAACGCCTACTGTGTGTCAGGCACTATGATTATAAAGAAAAGCAGAACTATTGTGGTCCTTGCCCCTGCTCTCAAATTGCTCCTTGCCTCAGGGGTGGGAAGCTTGTGTCCTCCCAGTCACATGTGACTTTCTAGGTCCTCAAGGGTGGCCTTATTTGTTCTATGAAGTTTGGATTCTGTCAAAGGGCCACCTGTGGCCTCAAGGCCCCAGGTTCCCCACCTCTGGTCTAGCTCCTTGACTTTAATTAAATCCAAGGCCCCCTACCTGGAGCAAACCAACATCTTCCCCCAGGCCTAAAAGCAGAGAGCCTGTATTTTGAAACGTGTAATAAAAAAGAAAAAATGGAGCTTCCAAATGTAAAACGGTAATCTAGAAATGCCCCAGCAGACCTCAGACGTAGATGTGGAGAGAAAATGAGATGGATGAAAGAAAGGTGACTGGAGGTAGTGCACAAAGCCCTGGTCTAGGAGATAGGTGACTTGCCTTTGGATTTAGCATCTGCCTCTTTGGATCTGACTCACCTGGGGCAAGTTGGGGTGGGCATGGGGGCAGGACCCCATCAGTTACCCTGTCAGATAAAGTAGTTGCAGTCACTCATCTCTGCAGTTCCTCCCATCTCTGATATTCTAAAATTGGCTCCATTCCTGTGTGAATGGCTAGACCCCTTTCCCAACCCTTCCTAATACCAGTGCCTTCTCTCTGTTCATAATTTCCTATTTATCCTATATAGAACTTGCTTCATATATTTTTGTTTGCATGGGGTGAGACTGGAGGGCACTAGACTGTGAACTCCAGTATCTTTGCTTTTTATCCTTTAGCAGAGTACCTGGTGTATAGTAGGTGCTTAATGAAGCCAGAACTATACTGGAGAAATAGACAACACCCCATGGATCTTAGACCCCAGTGAGTGCAGTGACCAGGAGTGACTTCAGGGTCAAACACACTTTCACTCCTCAGCAGAGAAGTGGCAGACAAGGTACAGAAAGAAGCTTAAGTCTTCACACCTGGGTCAAGGGGGTTATTTGTTTTACTCCATGTACTTACTTGTTGCAAGGGAGGGCCCCTCCTAATTTATTTGTTACATAGGGCCAGAGCTGGGGTAAGGAATCATAGGTTGTGACCATGATGTTTAAAAAAATAAATAATTTTTTTTAAACACTCTCTTTCATGTTCCAAGATCCTAGCTCTTACATTCTCCGTTCTAACGTCCCTCTCAGCAGTTTGGGTAAATCAAAGAGATCCTAAGGCAGTCATATTAATAATTTATGAAAGAGAGGGATGGACAGTGTGCCCAGTGGGAGAATCCCAGTCCAGCAAGAAATATAGCCAGTAAGATCAAGACTTAAACTCAATTCACTCTGGAGCTCATAGACTGGACAACAAATCCCCACTCACCTAGTGCAGAGTGGATGTAATAACTAAATAGTAATTTGCTCTTTTATCCAGGAACCCTGAGGGTCTTCCCCTCCCAATTAGATTTTTTTTTTTATTAAAGGGCCATCCCTTGAGTAACTTAAAGAAGCCTGTAAGACCTGAAAGGGCCAGAGGTTCACATTGCATCCTGGGTCATCTCCACGCATCCTTATGACTATCAGGCCACTAGACCCAGATGGCTCAGGAGGAGAAAGTGAGGTTGGTGACCTTGCTCAGCCCTCCCTCATTCAAATCAAAGTCAAGTGCAAGTCATGTCATCATCTTAATGTCATGGTCTTCTTCAAGAACAAAGGATAGACACAACCCAGTCTGGCAGATAGACAGGGCTTCTCCTGTCTTGCCCCCTGACCTCCTGGAGAAGCTTACTCCTCTACTAGGTTGTGAACTCCAGAAGGATCAATTGAGCTTAATCTGTCATTCTGCAGGAGCTGAGCAATATTCTGTAACAATAGGCACGAATAAATATTTGATGATTTTCTTTGTGATCATTCTGAGTGAATGGGACCTTCGAACACAGAACACAGAATGTCAGAACTAGGATGGTCCTTAGAATATAGAATGTCAGAGCCAGGGCGGCTCTTAGAACATAGAAAGTCAGAACTGGGAGAGCCCTTGGGAAACAGTGTCAGGTCTGGGAGGTATCTTAGACTTAGAGTATAAAATGTCAGATCAAGGAAGGTGGAACCTTACAACAGAATGACAAAATTGTAGGTTGCCATAAAAAGCAGAATGTCAGAGTTGGAATCTAAAACATCATCTAATCCACCAGGTCTTAACCCAAGCTCTGTGAACTTTTAAATATATATATATATTTAAATATATATATTTAACTATAGTTAATGGTACTCTAATAGAAGAGGCTTCCTTTAAAATTTTCTGTATTTGATTTTATGCATTTAAAACTATGATTCCAAGAACAGGCCTTGGCTTCACCAGATTGCCAAGAGGACTTAGTCATTCAATAAATTTTTATTAAGTACCTACTATGTGCTGGCCACTATGCTAAACTCTGGGGATAAAAAAGAGACAAGGACAGTCCCTGCCCTGAAGGAGCTCACAATGTAACAGGGAGAGTCATAAGCAAAGAAATAGGATCAAATAAGGACAGGGATAATTTTAAAATAATGAAAAGAGCTGAGGCACCAGGATGGAGAGGTTGGGCAGAGTTTCCTGCATAAGATGAGATTTTAGTTGACTTAAAGAAAGCCAGTTGTGGGAGAGGAGGCAGAGGGTTCCAGGCAGGGGGGACAGGCAGAGAAAATGCCTCAAGTTGAGAACAAGGCCAGTATCATGGGATGGAAGAGTATGTGTTGAACAGGAAAGTGTTAAGAAGACTGGAAAGGTAAAGGGAGGGAAGCTAGGTAATGAAGGCGTTGAATGCCAAATAGATGTCGCATTTGATCTTGGAGGTGATATGCAGAATTCAGGAGGTGGGGGGCAATGTGACATGGTCAGACCTACATTTTAGGAAAATCATTTTGGTGACCAAATGGAGGATGGATTGGAGTGGGGAGAGACTGGAGGCAGGCAGACCCCTCCACCTCCTCAGCAGTAGTCCAGGTGTGAAGTGATATGGGTCTGCACCAGAGGGGTGGCAATGTCAGAGGAAAGAAGAGTATTTGAGAGATGATACAAAGGTGAAATGACAGGCCTTGGATATGGAGGATATGGAGGACCTCCAGGTTGGGAGAATGGTGTTGTCCTCTAGAGTACTAGGGAAGGTCAGAGTTGGGGAAAGATAATGAGTTTGGACATGATGAGTTGAAGATGTCCAAATATCTGAAAGGCAGTTGGAGATGTGAGACTGGAGGTGAGCAGGGAGGTTGAGGCAGGGTAAGTAGGTTAGAAGTAGGCCCATGGACAACCTACGGTGTGACCTGGAGGAGGATCTAGCTAAGGAGATTGAGAAGCTGTCAGGTAGGACAGCTGGGGACCCCTGAAAATTTGTCAAGAAGAGACTAGCAAGGAGAAGAGGGGGGAATGACAGTTTCAGAGGCTTCAAAGAGGAGGTTGTGAGGATTGATCCAGGTCCAAGGACACTAAGAAAGCCCCTGATCTAATCCAACTCCTGCTTTATAAATAAGGGAACCTGAGGACTAGAGTGACTTGGATAAGGTCAAATGGGAAAGTAGTGTCAGAACCAGGGTTCTATCTACCAAGGGTTTAAGGTGCATCAGCCTCAGTAGAGCCCTCCCACTGGTCACCCTAAGGTCTCAGGTCCCGCTCAGGGGTTGGGGGATGGTATCTGAGGTCCCCTTTGCTCTTCCTCTCAATCCTCCACAGCACCTCAGTCCTTCCCTCTACCCCATCAGCAGCAGCTGCCGACATTTCCTGTCCTGTACCAGGAAGGAAAGGGGGATGGTGGAGGCCATGCCTAACCTGAGGCACCCCTGTCAGCAACTTCCTTAGCCCCATCAGCTAAGAACTTGCCTTCCCAGCAAGGTTGACCTCTATACCACCTATACTAAGCCCACCTACTTCAGACAGGACACCTGGTCTATTTCTCCACTTCCTCACATCTGGCTGGAGGCCTGATACAGGCCCCAAAAGTTTGCAGTGCCCCCTCCCAAGAAAAGCAGAGGTAACCTCCCCCGCTACCCTGGTGGTGCTGATCTAGGGTAGCTGGGGGACCCTGGCCAAATCACCTGCCTGCCTGGACCTTGCCCCTCTTGTTAACCAGAGAGAGGGGGCAGAAACGAAACTCCCAAAGTCTGTCCCTGTAAGTAATCAGAAGACCAGGATGTACTATGAGGTGTGTAAACTCTTGGAGACTCAGTTTCCTTATCTATAAAACTGGAATCAGACCTGTTTACCTCATGATGCTGCTATGGAAACATTAAACATGCTCAAGGAACAGGGAAACAAGTTGTTTTTCACCTGTCTCTACAACCATATAACTGTTCCAAAAGCCCTCCCAGCTCAGACCTCCTGTGTAATAAGGGCCCTCCCAGCTTGGACATCCGGTTCTAAGGACCCTCCAGGCTCTGACCTTTTGTTGGGAGCCCAAGTCCAGCACTTGGCACCAGGTACCTCTGACTGCAGGTATTACTTCAAGGCCTCTGAACACACTCTGGGAACACATCTGAGCCCCATGAGGTTGCAGTCTGGGGACAGAGTCCTACGGGAGGCAGGCCTGTTTTCAGGCCCAGCTGTACCTAAGTAGAGATAAGTGGGGCTGGTGGTGTTCAAACATCTGCACACCTGAGGAACCCTGACTAATCCCAGACAGGCATCTTCTTAGGGCTGTTGGGAGTGGACAATGTGGAACAGCACTGGCTTGCAGGCTCCCCTGGCATTAGTTCAGTGGGACGGCGGGCCAATCATCGTCTTTGACCTCAGTGCTCCCAGCCCAACCCTGTGGTGCCCCAAGAAGTCTTGGCCCCCTGAAGCAGCCACCCTACCCAATTGAGATGACTCTGGGTCGTGTTTCATGGTCTGTTTATTATTTTAAAATCATGGTGGGCAGTTTTCTCCTCTCACTGTCTGGTTTTCACACAGGTAACGTTGTGGACAAAGGGAGTGCAAGGGTGAAGGGAGGATGGTGGGGGGCCAAAGGCTATGCCCAAACCCACCAGGGAACACTGGGAAATAATGCTCTGCTCGTAAGCCCCTAGCCCTCATGGGCAAGAGACCTGTGGCATGGTGTGTGCCTGCTCCCATCCCCCCCTCCAGGTATACCTTGCCAGGACAGGGGAGGTCTGTGAAGCAGGCAAAGGAATTCAAACAAGAACAAAACAAAACGAACGCCAGACATTTAAATAGAAATCCAAATCTTAAAAAAAAGAAAAAAACACCCCACAAAAAAGCTCGAGTTCTGATTTTTCTCCCTTTGGAAAAATATTAAGCCTCGAGTCTCCCTCCCCACCCTCACCCCCAAAAAATAATTACAAAGCTACAGGAACACACGGATGCTCACATCTGGACATGAGGTGTAGTCACAAGACCAAAGGGAGGGGAGGAAGGTGGGGAAACGGATCAGCGAGGTCCTGGCTTTCCCTACTGATGGGAGGGTAAGGGGCAGGAGGGATGGGACACAGATGGGGGGCAGGGCCCAGACAGCTCAGTCCATCTCCGTAAAAAAGAAACAAGTGATTTAATAAAATAAAATCCATTGAAATGGCCCCGTGGGGAGGGAGACTGGGGGGAAGAAAAGTCTCCCACCCCACCCCCATATCCCCAGCCCTGGCATCTATTTGTGCCCTAGGAGGGGATGTGGCCACTAGGGCGGCAGCAGCGAGCTCAAGAGGGAGAGGGCTCTGAGTGGACCCCAGGGGGGCTGGCCAGGCTGGGAAGAAAGGGGGGGCAAAAGTGGGGCAAGGCCAGGAGGGGCCTGTCCCCTCCCCCAAATGGGGTTAATGCTACAAGGCCATGCCCCTCCCCCACTTGGGTTGGGGTGGTGGGGTGTCTCCCCAGGCCACCTCCTCCCATGGGCAGCTGGTCCCCCTGTCCCCCCCCAGAGGAGGGCCAAATAGCAAGCTCCCCCCAACACACAGATCAGGTGAGCAAGAGCAGGGGACAGAGAGCACTCCTTTCTCTCCCAGGGCCTGAGGAGAGAGGCTCAGATCTGAAACTGGCTCAGTCAGACAGTCAATTTACTCTATAAATACCCCAGCCCAGGCAGGGGGTCAGAAAACAAGGAGCAGGATGGGGAGGAGAAGGCAGGTGGCACATGGGAGAAAGACTGAGGTGGGGGGGGGGGGGAAGGGACACCTCCAGCCTCCATTCTTGTCCTCTCCCTCTGGCAGGAGTGGGAAGACCCAAGCACCCACCCCAAGTGGGCAGTACCCTGGAGGAGGAGGTATAAAGGGGATGGGGTAGAGAGAACTACATAATCTCCCCCAGAAGGGAGTCAGTCCCAAGGGCCAGAATCTCCAGTTAAGGACTTCAAAAACCAAAACAAACAAGAGATCCCAAGCCCACAGCCATGGGATACCTGCAGAAGCAGAAATGACCCAAATTTGGGGGCCTTGGACGCCCTGGTCAGCGTGGGCTGGTTTTGTTTGTTTGGTTTGGTTTAAACCTCATCTGCTGCACTGGCCTGGAGTGGAGGCTGGAGTTCTGGGGAGAACGCATCCCCCCATTTCCTCCCCAAATCTGTAAAGTGCACTATGAATCTGTTCAATTAGGTATTATCTACTTAGACCTGAATGGGGTGAAGGGCGGGGGTTGGGGCTGGGGCAGGCAGGGGTGGGCTGCTGGTGGAGTCTGTTTAGCTCACTCAAACCATCTGGCACAATGCTACATATGTGGAGGGAGGGAAAGGGGGAAGGGACAGCCCCAGGGCAGGGCTCCCTGGGTACAGAGTGGCCCCTGGTGGGATTCTGGCAGAGGGGGAGAGGGGGAAAAGAGGAAAGAGAAGGAGGCCAGCCAGGAGGACCAGCCACAGTCTGTTGGGGAGAGAGCGGGGATGCTGGGGTGCTGAGACTAAGCCTCAGGCCGAGGGAGATGACCCTCAGCCTTCTGGCCTGCCGTCCCCGCCCCTGAGAAATTAAGGGGACACTACTAGGGGCCAGGGGCAAAGACAGGTGGGACAGGTGGACAGAGCCAGCTCTCTGTCCCGACCTGGGGCCGGAGGGGAATGCCGCTGGGGCAGACCCTAGGCCACCACAAACTCTGACTTGAGATCTGCCTTGACCTCAGGCTTCCAGAGTGAGTCCTCAAAATCGAGGTCTAGGCCACCAGCATCGCTGGCCCCACTGCTACTGCTGCCGCTGCTGCTGCTGCTGGTTGCCCGGCCTGCCTTTCGGCCTGAGAGCCAGTGATAGGGGCCCCGGGCATCCCGCCGAGCCTTCCGCCGAAGTCGCTTTTGCTGCAGGAGCAGCTGAAGCCTCTCCACCTTACATCGAGTGGCCCGGTTCTCTGTCTGCCGCAGGCGGTCCCCTATGAATCAAGGATCCAGGATGAGTGTACTTGTTTGTACTTGTCAAGCGGGGAGACTGCAAGGGAATTGGAGGAGCCTGCATCTGCCCTGGATGGGCAGCTGCCCATCTAAGCCTCAGCAGGATGTGCCTCTGGGTCCCTTCTAAATCTCTCAACAGCAGAGATCAAAGATCCTTTTCCTGGAAGACTTGGCCAGGAGCGGGGCTTAACAGATTCACAAAACCTTAGGGAACTCAGCCATTTTATAGATAAGAAAACTGAGGCTGAGAGAAGAGGAGATGAGAGGGAGCCGCTGTAGGAGTCTGTGGGGACAAGGGCTCCTGGCTCACAGCTCATGCCCTTAAATGCAGAGACTGCCAGAGCTGGCAAGGAATTTCAATGATATAGGCTGTTGCTATCTGCCCTGTGCTCCCCATGGCAATGCTGCCCATGGACATGCCCCTGTAGCTGCCTACTAGGCAGGCTGTGTGCCAAGTGGCTTCCCTGGGCCACAAAGCTAGGCTCTCTCCTAGCCCAGGGAGGAAGGGGGCTCTGGTGTGGGTGACCTCTTTGTTCTAAGCTGGGGAGGTGGGTGATGGAAGAGAGCCCAGGCAGTCCCCAGAGACCAGCTCTATCTCCTGCCCAAGACAGATGGCTAGAGGACCACATGGCCTCTCCAAGGGCCTGAGACTGACCCCAGGGATTCCTGAAAAAAGGACATTGGCCTTGTGGTGAGCGAGACAGGATGTATCGTGTGCAGGCTGGGCTGGGAATTGATGCTTTGTGTTCAAACCAAGCCTGGGGGAGGAGAGGTGTTGGAATTTAAAAGCTCTTTGAGGGTAGGAAATGTTCAGAATCAAGAACCTACCCTGCACATAGTAGGCACTTAATAAGGTTGAAAAGATCAGCAGCACCTTTTCAATACAAAAGGACATTCCATAAACTCCCCAAGAAATGGTGGCCCAAGGAATGCTCATTGAGAAGGCATCCTGGCATTTCTGCAAATCTGCTGGCCCCCAGACTAGGATACTAGTGGCTCCAACATCTCAGGTTAATAGAATTCTAGATTTAGAGATGAAACGGGCCTTAGAAACTACCTGGCCCAAACCCCTCCTTTGACAGATCAAGAAACTAAGGCCCAGGGAAGTGAAGGGTCTTGTCCACAAAAGCATCCAGGTAGGCAAGTCTGAAAGGGGGGATCCGAACCCAGGCCCTCTGACAGCAGAACTGCCCAATGCTGGTTCCTTGCCGCATTCTCTTTTCTAAGGTCCCTCTCAGCTCTGATTTGGGATAATCCCCTTGGAGGTGATCTGGGCATCAGCACTTCACTGCTTCACTGGACGCAATACAGAGTAGGTGCCTCCTCTGTACTGGGGGAGACAAAGACCTAACTTGACCTAGAACATCAACCAATCTAAGGGCTCTCCCAATCCTGCTGTTGTGTTCCTTTGTTCTAAAGGCCCTTCCAGCTCTGGCATTCTCCTGTGAACCAAGGAAGGAAGGAATTTTGGGGGAGGGGGGATCCCCTTTAATTCTTCCCTGGTGTAGAACACATCCTGTTTCAGAGAAAGGGCAGATTGTCCCTCTCCCTTCTCTTAATCCAGGGCCCCCTCTCACTTCCCCTCCCCCTGCTGCCTCTACCCCCTGCCCCCTCAATAGGACCTTTGTCTGGTCTGGTGAAGGTGGGGGTGAGGGGGCTGGAACTGGTCTTTCCTCAATCACCCCTGCCAGACACTAACACCCTTCCTCTGTCCCCTCCTTCTTGCACCCAGCACTATGGGGGGAGAGAATGAGAGGCTAGAAATTAATATATGCAGATTAATTCTCTCTCCTTGCCCATCCCCCATCTGAATATGCTCACAGTCCCCCTACTGTGATGGGGGGGACGCAGGGAAGAGAAAAGAAAAGAAAAAATGAAGCAGATGGGGGAAGGGGATGGAAGGGAACAGACTGGGGGGAGGGGAAGGAAGGAAGGAGGGAGAACCCATTCATAAAAAGCCTACTGACTTACACTGGGGCCATCTGGCCCCAGGAACCTCAGAGTGTTAACCCCTTGGGGGATAGGGATGAGGATAAGGAGAGAAGGGCAGGGACAGGCTGGGACTTTGGCCCTTTCCGAAGGTCTGCCCTAACTAGGGAAGCTGACCCCCTCCTCCCCTCCCCCATCTGGCCAGCTACTCTGGCCTAATCCAGGGGAACCTCCAAGCACTTGTGGGTAGCTCAGTTAGGGAAGGGGGAGCCAATGGCGTCAGCCTGCTCCCAGGAGTGGCTGGCTATCCCCTTAGGTACACCCAGTGGGATATCTAGAGCCCTTGCCCTCCTGGCCCAGGTGGGTACCCACTCACCGCTGGGCTTGCACATCCGGATCTGGCTCTGGACCACAGAGTGCAGTGGGGACGTCAGCTTCTCACAAGAGGTAGCTTTGGTGGTGAGCTCAGGGGAGGGCGAGCACTGAGTCTGACATCGGAGCTGGGCCAAGGACTGGGGCATACCCTGGTAGTGCCGTGTGGCACTCAGGAGGTCATTGAGGATCTGCAGGATGGTGCCGATGTCCCGCCGAGGGCGCCCACTGCTATCCTGGCAATTTGGATGCAGTGTGCCTGTGGGAGAGAAGGACAGTAGATGTGTTGGACTGGACAAAGACCTTCCCTGGTGCTATGGGAGGGAGGTGGCTGGCAGGGCCTATGAGTACAGAGGGAGGAGAAGGGAAGGAAGGATCTGCTTATCTGTAACCAGCTGACTTCTTCCTTCCCTGGGCCCTTCTTTCTTCCTCTCTAATAGGAGGGAATTGGAAAATATTTTCCCTAAATGGCCAGGTGGTGACCAAAGATGATGTACCCAGGGAAGCAGAGGGCACACGGAGAGAGAGAAGACAGGGGAGCAGCCAGGATGGGAGTGTTCACAACAAATTCAGTTGGGGGCAAAGAGTGGGAGCCAAGTGCTTGTGTGGACACAGTGCGGAGGGTAGAAACCCATGCTACGAGTCTATGCTGGCTCCTCTTGATATCTTGTAGCTTCTCCTCTCACAGCCTCAGTCTTCCCCTGTATAACATGAGGAGCTTGGACTAGATCTTCAAATAAGGGCCCTCCCAGCTGTGACACTCTGGGTTCTAAAGACTCTCCCACCTACGACATTTTCTGTTCTAAGGGCCCCCCAGCTCTGACATTCCATGTCCTTGGTTCTTTTCTAGCTCTCATTCTCCATCTTCACTTTTTCTAAGTCCCTATCTCATAAGGGAATGAGAAACCTCTAGTTGGGGGACTGGGGTATCCCATGAACCTTCAGTTCATACCAGAGAAGGTCCCTGAGAAGACTCCTGGAGCATGGTTCACGAAGCTCTCGATAACAGCGCCAGGTTTCCGGGAGCGCGTGCTGGGGGCTGGGCTGCTGCTGGGTGGGGAGCTGGAACCCAAGGAGGAGGAGGAGGAGGAGGAGGAGGAAGAGGAGGGGCTGGTGCTGCTGCTGTGAGAGGCACAATCCACCTGCCAGGAGAGATGGGGGTCAGCTCCAGAAAGTCAAGATCCAACCATTAGCTCCCAGACACCCTGGCCCCATTTAGAACCCGAGGCAAATCAATGTCTACAATTGCTTTTCTCTCAACAGCCCTTTCATGTAAGAAACATTTGATCTGATTGCACCCATTTTATAGGTGGAACAACTGAGGCTCAGGAGTGAAGTCCCCAGAGTGAATCAGCCAGCAAACATGGAGGCTGGGATTTGAGGCCACTTGGGCTTTTGACATCCAAGACAACACAAGCCACCTCTCTGGATCTGGCAGAGTGGAAGTCCAGTTTGGAGATGGTGGAAAGGGCAGTAGGAGAGGGAGAGAGACAGAGAGACAGAGAGAGAGAGAGAGAGAGAGAGCCAGAGCCAGAGCCAGAGCCAGTCTAGCATAGCAGGGAGGGCCTAGATGTACAGAGCTCCAGGATTCAAAAATCCAGGCTCTACCACTTACTAGCTGTGTGACCTTAGGTCAGTCAATTCCCTCCTCTAGGTCTCACTTACCCCATCTGCAAAATTAAGGAGTTATACTAAATTACCTGAGGTCCCTTTCAGCTCTAGATGCAAAGAGCGACCCCTATGATTCTTGGAGTGGCCACTCTGGGCAGCGGCTGGGTTCCTACCCTAAAATGGGTTCCAGACTTGTATCTAGGAATCTAAGCTCAGCAGGAGTAGGGTCAGCAGTTCCCTTCCCCAGTCTTACTCCACCCTCTTCACTGAAATGGGGGCCCAGAATCACCTCAGAACAGGAGGAAACTGTGCCGCTATTAACCGTTTGTGTGCTGGAGCCATGGGACCGGAACACACCGGCTGTGACAGGTGAGGGGTGTGCAGGGCTGAAGTAGGCAGGTGTACTGGAGGTGGCAGAGGGGCTGGTCGGGCAGGTGGGCACAGGGACTCGGGCAGTGGTGGCAGCAGTGAGGCTAGATGATCGGCACGGGGAAGGGTTGCCAGTCGTTGCCCCCGGATCCCCACGCCCTGTGACGAGGTGTTGTCGATGCTGGAGCTGGGCACCTGCAGCTGCCTGCTGGGCAGCCAATTGTAGCTGCACGAACATCATGTGGTCACCTACTCGGAGGGCCAAGGTGAGTGGGGAGCGGCCGGAGAGGAAGTCGCTGACCTGCTCGGAGAAGGAATGAGGAGGGAGGTGGTGAGGGCGGCAGATCCTGACCCTTCCAGGCAGCTGCGCCCCTCCCTTGCTCAGCCCACAGCCCTTGGTAAAGCCAGTGACCAGGGACTCTGCTCACTGTCCCTGAGACCTTGGGAAAGGCCCACTTGCTTCTCAGGCTTCCCATCTGTAAAATGAAGAAACTAGATAGGGCCTCCCAGCTCTGCCATTTTCAGCTTTAACTTTCTAAGCTTCACAAGGTTCTGTCCCAGCTCACATTTTAGGGTTCTAAGTAATCTCAGAAGCGATCACTACCACAGAACAACACAGTTCTGAGGGGGCAGGGGAAAACAGGATAGAGGAAGATCATTATGTCTCCTTGGGTTCCCTATCCTTCTGTCCTTCCCCAGGGCAGGGCGCCCCTGCTCCCTACCCCAAGGTCAAAGCTCTGTGGCACTCCCAGGCCTAGGTCCTGTCACCCCAGACCCACCCAAAAGGAAGATAACTAGGCCAAGCTGTTCCCCATTAAGGGTGAGAGGTGGGGAAACCCAAGAGTCAAAGTCCAGGCTGAGACAGTAACTCCCCTCCATCCCATTTTTTCTTTCCTGTCATATTGCCAGACCCTGCCAGAGCCAGGGGCCATGGGCAAAAGGCTGAGTCTGGGAGGCAGGAGGTGAGGGCCTGTCCCTGCAGGACCATGGTCAAGTAACTGTGCTCCTCTGCCCTTGGCTTCCAGTATGTTCCTAGGAAGCTCTGTGCTCAGTGATCTCTGGGGGCCTTTCTCCACTTCTACCCTGACCTCTCTTCCCTTTGAAGAACCAGCCCTAGTCAAGCTTTCAGCCAGAACGGAGGAGGGGGAGGTTCAGACCCAAGGCCCCTGGGACCTGTACAGACGGTTGCTGTCTCATTATAAAAGAGCAAGTCCTAACCATACCCATATAGCATCCCTGGACACCAGGGGAGCCCCTATCGAGAGGGGCAGGTGTCGTTACCTATAGACTCCTGACAGATCCCTGAAAAAATCCATGCAGGGTGGTGGGAAAGAAGTCAAGGGGCCCTCCTCTTCCTTGGCACTTGGAAAGGTAGAGAACACAATGTTCTTGGAGGTGGGGGGGAGTCCCACAGAGAAGCATGTGAACGAACATACACACACACACACACACACACACACACACACACACACACACACTCTCTCTCTCTCTCTCTCTCTCTCTCTCTCTCTCTGGAACTGGATCTGTTTCCTTCCCATGCCCATCCCCATCCCCATCCCCAGCTCTACACCAGAAGCCCAAGAGGAGAAGTGCTCCCCTCCCCCATCTACTTGCTGATTCCACAGCCAGGTAAGGTACCAGAGATAAGCAGACAGACACTTAAGCCATTAGAAGCTTGGTCACACTCCTGCCTTCCCTTACATCCCAGAGCTCCTAAATCCTTTCTCAACCATCTTTTCTGGAAAGAAGGGACCCACCTGATCCTTTTCATGGCCCATAGAGGCTACGAATTTGCCTCTTGGCCCCATCCTGGGAATCAGTAGTAGTCAAGGCAGTGAAGCCTTCCAGACAAGAGGGGATAGCAAAGAGAAGCTGCCAGGGGCCCTCTAGATACCATTCCCTTTTCCTCTTCCCCCAATCCAGCTTCCCACCCTGCCCCCTCTTCCCCCCAACCCTGGTCTTAGAAGCCAATGAGTGGGAGGGAAAATTCTTGGACAAATTCTTCTGTTCTAACCTTTGCTTCCTCAAGATAAATATTTATCTGTCCCAGCCCGGCTGAGGCATGGGGGTGTGGGGGGATGAGTGGGGGGGAGGGCTGATAAATCTAGGCTGGGCTTTGGGGAGAAGTCTAGGACCCACACATAGTGGTCCCCAAACAAAGCCACTCAGATCATCAGAACTGGACACATGAAACAGAGGCTGGGGCAGGGAGTGGGCGGGTCCATTCTTGGAAGGACTTTGGGCCCCAGGGTCAGCCATACTTTCTATGTGGCTCTTTCTATGTCCCTCTCCTCAAATACAGTGGCCTGACCTTGGGTAAAGGTCATATTTCACAGAATATTTGAACCCTAGGAGACACCAGAGAGATCCATCCAACCCCCTCATTTCACAAAAGGGGAAACTGAGATGGCCCATGTCAGGCAGACACTGAGTCTCTGGGATAATGCCTCCCTCCCACCCAAAGCTGGTTCCTACCCAGGGGAGGGGAGTGGGGGAAGAGCAGGGAGGGAACCTGCCAGTTGGGACCAATGCAATTTCTTCTATTAGCATCTGCCTATCTTCCCCAGGGGCCTGGGGGGGGGGGGGCAGCCCTCTGATTCTCAGAAGTGACAGAGGGAATGACTCAGAGAACACAGCCTGCTCTCCGTTCGTCCTCTGCCCTCCCACCCTCCTTCCTTCCCTCTCTTCTGGTAGCTCTGACCAGGCCAGCTAATCTAGGGTGACCTCCTCTGAGGGAGGTCTGCCTCCCCTCCTTTTCCAGCCCAGCCAGCTCTCTAAGACCCAGAGCCTCTCTGCCTCAGTCTCTCCACCCTTTCCCATCTGAGGGAGCCACCCGAATGTCTCACTGGCTGACCCCTGCCAAAAAAGGCGCTGAAGCCAGTGAGGTAGGAGGGGGGGTGAAGGTGTCCCCAGGTCTCAGAGAAGAGCAGGAAGAGCTGAGAGGAGGCCTTTCTCAGAAACCTCCCTCCCTCAGGCCGGCCTCCACCCTCACCCTGATCACTGGCCTCCACAGCCATTTCCTCCCACAGGGAGAGATGACACAGTGGCTGTCGGGAAAGCAGCCCTGAGGGAGCCCTGTCACAGGCCCAGGTCCTCGGGCGCCTGGACGCTAGCACACTCACCCCTCCCACCCCGGCGAAGCCTGACGCACGCACGGCTGGGCACGGCTAGAACGGATGTGATGGGGCGAGGCTTCCTCCAGAAAGCCCCCCCCTCCACCAGTCAGCGGGAACTGCACCCTGCCCCTGTTCACACACCCTGAGTGTGGTGGGGGGGAGGGGGAGGGCGGAAGTCACCCCTCCCTTTCTCATCTACTAAAACACTCCTCCCTCTCCACCCCAAAGGCTGGGGTGCTGGGCCTAGGTCTCATCTTTGTCCCTGGACTAGGAATCCACCTGGCGTGTAACCTGAACCCCACTCCTCACATGGCCCCTCCCATTCCTGCCATCTCTGCAGATTACTTACACCAGGCCTGCTGGCTCTCCCAGGAGGCCCCAGCAACCCAGGCACAGGGAAGCTTCCTCTGCCCCCCTCCCCCCAACTTGAAACTATGAGCCCTGGGGGGAGTGGGGGGGGCAGGGGGAGAGAGGAGACACCGATAGAAGCGGCAGAACGGGTTTATGCCTGGCTCTGGGCAAGAACGGCCTTCTTCTCCCACCCACCCACCCAGCCACCCAGCCACCCATCCCCTCCTCTCTACTTCTGCCTTGCCTTTCCCACCCCCAGAGGCCCTGGCATCCTGAGGATTTCTAAGCACTGTGTCAATCCTGGCCTCCTCCTCTCTCTGGAGCCAGGGCCAAGAGGAGAGGGTGGGAGCCCCCAATTCCAAAACAACCCCATTTCCCAAAAGAGAGACCTTGGATACAATCAGGCAAAACTGGGCACAGAGCTCCCAGGGCAAGGGCAAGAAGGGAGTTGGCCAAGAGAGAAAGGCAAGCCTCACTGATTACAAAACATTTTCCTAACATCCTGTCCCTACCTCAAGCCATTTCTGGGCCTAGGCCACCCAGAGAAGCACCCAGACACCCAGCCTGGAACTCTGACCTCCTGCCTTCCTGGCATGACAGAGAAGGCCGGGTGGCCAAGGAACTAGCCCTGCTCTCCCCATACACACAGTAATAAACAAGGTCACAGAAGGGGTTTGGTTTGGGGGGGAGGAGAGGAAGGATTGCTCTTTGCTGACGCACAAACTCTGGGGGTGGAGTCTGTTGGGAGAGTTAGAATGGCTGAGAGAGGAAAGGTACCCTCCCAGGCACAGAGGGCCCTCCCTCCTCTTCCTCTCAAGGGAAGGTTTTTTGCTTCACAAAATTCTAGCAATGCAATACTCCCAGAAGTCAAGAGGGGCTAAACGGGGGGGTTGGGGGGGGGAACAGAGGAGATGGTCAACCCAATCCCAGGGGGAGGGGGCCAGACCAGAGATGTCCTGGCCCTAGGGAAAAACCAAAGGAAATCAGTCCATGTCTTAGTCAAGAAATGGAGAAGGGAAGGACTTAGCCTAGAGACATTCTCTAACCCCAGAGGAAGAGAAAGTGACCCCCATCCTAGACTGGTTGCTGAGGCCAAAAGCAGGGAACAAAAGGGGTTGGGGTGGGGGTAGTCCTGGACCAAGAAGGAAGGACCAGGTCAGGTGATCACTGAGGGAAAACTCATTAGCTTTGGCTCTCAGTCACATCTCCAACACTCCCACGACCTGGTGGGCCCTCCACCACCACCCCGTTCCCCCATCCATTGCCCCACACCCCAGTGAAATGCTAGAGCGGTCTCACACTCAGCCCTGTGGGAGGGGAACCTTTTGAAGGTCAGAGATGCTTGGGCAAAGAGGGAGCCCTAGCTCTTCGGGTCAGCAGGTGGGGGAGGTGAAGGCCAGGATGACCTGGTACACGCCGGTCCCCACCTGCTCCAGAGGCTTAGGGGGAAAACAAAGGGGGAGGGGGAGCACTGAGGTTTGGCCACAAGACCCAGGGAGCGGAAGTGGTCCCCTTTCCTTACCTGAGTTTCAGTTAAGCTCTCAAGTGCCTGCATTACGGACTGCTCGGGCCGAGAGGCCTGGGACTGAGAAAAGAGAAAGCCAAGGTGACTTGGGGTTCCTGCTGACAAAACCACAGGGGTGGGGGGGATGGAGGTGGGAAGTTTCACTTCTGCACTTGGGGGAGGTAGGAAAAAGTCACAGCGTGAGATCCCCAAGTGAGGAGAGAATGAAAGGGGGGGTGAAGGTGAACATACTCCAAACCTAAGAGCTAGGACTGCAGAGCCACAGAGAACCCCATGGAGCCACCCAGAGAGGAAAGGCACAGGAACCGGTGCACCGAGGGGTGGGGGGTGACAATGCAGAGAGAGAAGAGAGGGAAAGCCTGAGGCATCGTGTGTGTGTGGGAGGGGGCGGCAGGGTGTTGTGTGTGTGTGTGTGACTAGGTGACCACATAGTGGGTGCTGTAAAATGCATTTCTGACACCCTGAGGTGGACTACATGTCAAGGGAGGCCCTTCTTTGCTAAGCATCAGTATATGTGGATGGGGCAGGGTGTCACAAATTTGAGTTGGAAGGAACCTCAAAGGCCCTCATTTTACAGATAAAGGAACAGGCCCTAGAGCGGCCTGTCTGGATATTAAGTGGCAGAGATCGGATTCAAACCTGGGATGCCAATGCTCTTTGCACAGAACCACAGGGGAGTTGTTAGGTTAAGGAGGTGGGAGGAAAGGAAGGAGGGTCCAAATATACAGGCAGTCAGAAAGCTGAGGTGCAGGGACACACAGGCGGTCAGAAGGCGGGAGATGAGATACAGGCAGCCAGAAAGGTGGGGTGCAGGAACAGAGGTCAGGAAGTGTGGGAGGGGACACAGGGTAGTGGGGAGCAGAAGCACACAGGAGGTCTGAAGGTGTGTGCATGGGATGGACCAGGACACACAGGAGGTCAGAGAGAGAGAGAGAGACAGAGACAGAGACAGAGAGAGAGAGAGAGAGAGAGAGAGTGTGTGTGTGTGTGTGTGTGTGTGTGTGTGTGTGTGTGTGTATGTGTGTGTGTTTTGGGGGGGGGGGGGTGGCAGAAAGGAGAGTCCCTTCCCTCCCAATCAAGGTGTAGGAGCATCCTTTACCATGAGGCCGGCTTCAACAGTGGGGACAAGCGTCACCTTGCTCCCATCGCCCACACCGAGATCCTGTAGCTTCCCAGAACTGAGGCGTCTGTGCAGGGGGAGGGAGGGAAGAGGAAGAGAGAGGGGTGAGACTGAGTGAGGTGGTGGAGACGGCAACTGTAGCAGAAGGACTGGGGGGAGGAAGATGATGGGGGGAGAGAAGAGACAGAATTGGAAAGCTCCTTCTCTCCCACCCAACACCCCTTACACCGGGGCAGGGCCCCAGCTGCTTCCAGAGGCAGGAAGCTGGGCTATTATTTAATAATCCAGACCAGGGTCACTCTGCTCATACTTGCAGAGCCCACTCTCCTAGGACAAAAACAAACATAAAGCCCAGCAGCATCCCCCCATCTTGAAAATTTGCAAAACAGCTTCAGATTTTACCAGGGGATTTTTAAATGCCTCACTGGCCAATCACAAAACAACCTGGCCCAAGGAGGCCTCCTGGGGATCATTCTCCCCACTGTGACAGAGAAGGGAAACCGAGGCCCAGAGTAGGGAAGGGATTTGTACAAGTTCACACACAGGGGCTTAGAGTCAGGTTTCCAACTCCCCAGAGTGGGCCCCAGGGTAGGAAAAGGCTCTCTCTTGGTAAAGCAACCTGCCACCCTCAGTGGCCCCCCATTCTCCTCCCCTTCCCCCTCTGGGGGAGCTGTCTTTGTGAGTGCACAAGGAAGGGAACCAGGCTTTGTGCCCTGACCTGGCCTCCACTTCATTCCACATCACTCCTGAGGTGCCCCAAGGCAGTTTGGGGGGGTGGGAGGTAAGACATGGCCCATAGCTACTCCTTCTCCCCAAGATTCAGTACCCAGTTATGACTGTTCTCTAGATGAGCTTGGTAAACAGTTGTCTCTCCTCCCCCCATTTCCCGGCCACCAACAGGGCTCCCCTGCAGGATCAGCCCAGGGCTGCTCAGACAAAGGAGACCCCCCCCAAGCCCCTCCCCCACCCCTGGACCGCCAGGCCCCATGGGGAAGGCCCCAGCCCAACCGGCCCCCTCCCTCCCTCTCTCTTTTTCTCCCTCCCTCCCTCTCTCCCCCAGGCCTCAGATTATTTAAATAAAGGGGGGGAATAAGGGGGAGAAGAGGCTCCCAGAGACTGCCCGAGAGCTCCTACCTCAGAACAAAGGGGGGAGGGGGAGGGGAGACAGAGAGGCAAACAGGGACAGAGAGCCACAGAGACAGGGGCAAGGCCAGCAAGACAGATGCTGGGGCTGGGCTAGGAGCTGGAACAGGGGCAGAGAGCCCCAGAGGCCAGCCACCATGGCTCCCTACAGATTCAGCCCAGGCACCCCCGGAAACTTTCTGGCATGAAAGGTTCACATTTTCCATTTTTAGCTGTCCGGGTTAAACCGCTGAAGCCTGGAGACTGGCGCTGTCGTCTCCTCCCACCTCCTCCTCCTCTTCCCCTCCCCTCCCGGAAAACTGCCCCCTTCACCCCCCCAGGAGCCACGGGCAGGCAAGCCCTGCAGTCGGGAATCAGATTTCGAAAGGGGAAGAGGTGAGGGGGTGGGAGCCGCGCATGAGAAAAGGCTGCAGGCTTCCGAGCTAAGCAGGGGGTGGGGGGTGGGGGCATTGGGGGCTGCAGCCTTTGTGCTCGAATCCGGGGGGGGGGGCAGAGAAAGAGAAAGCGGGGAAGAGATATGGAGACAGAGACAAACGCGAGGGGGGAGGACAATCGAGACACAAGAGACAGACTGGGGGGGGCGGGGAGGGAGGGGAGAAGAGACATTGAGATGAGACACCCAGGGAGAGAGACAGGGAAGGAACACGCACACGCGGGGAGGGGGGGGACGAGACCGGGACACGATAGACAGGCGCAGAGGTCGAGAGATGGATAAAGAGGTCTACAGAGTCAGGAGCAGCCGAGGGAGGAAGATTGGGGGTGGGAGAGAGAGCAGGGGCCAAGAGGCAGAGAGGACGGAGGAGGAGGGCGCCAGGAGCTCACACACCCCTCCAGCCCTCTCCAGAAGTGCCCACCTCCGCCTCCTCCTCTTCCTCTCCTCCCTCCCCGTCTCGCCGCCCCCTTAGCCAAACCCGGAGCCCAGCGCGATATGGCCTTTGTTCGCTTGCGGGAGAGGGGCCCTGGCTGGCGGAGGAGGGATAAAGGGTCAAGGGCTCGCTTCGGTACTCACGTCTCCTTGTAGAGCAGCGCCAACCGCTCCTTGGGCACCTTCAGGCGCTGGGACAGGCGCCTCCGGAGCCCTTCCACCGTCTCCTCGCCGGGCACTGAGAGCTCATAGCGAGCGCCCGTGGTCGTGTTGATGCACAGATTCATCGGAGGCTCGGCCGCCAGCAGCTCGCAAGGGGCAGCGGGGGCGGCTCCGCGCCGGCAGCTCCGGGCACTGGGCTGCGGCTCCATCGGCGGACCCAGGATGCTGCCCGGAAGGGCGAGAAGCGAAGCGGACACAAGTGGCCGATAGGGTCCCTGCGTCCTGGCTGGGCCCTCGCTTGTTCTTTCCCCGACCCAGCCGCCGCCAGGTCCTCAGTGGCGCTCGGCCGGCTCGCCTACCGGCTAACCCGGCACAACAGTCCGGAGTTGGCAAGAACCGAACCCCTTCGCGGGAAAAGGAGACGGCGGAAAAGAGCGGCACCCTTCAGGGCTCTAGCCGAGGACTCGGCCTCCCGACCGGAGGGCGGAGCGTTTAAAGGGCCACTGCCCGGGAGCTGGAGGCTGGAGAGCCCGGGCGCGGGGGTGGGGGGGAGAACAGGCGGAGGGAGGGGAAAAGAGGTTCACAGCCGCCTGCTTTCTCTGGCCTCCTCTCCCCTTCTCCCCGCCCCCCTCTCTTTCTTTCTCTCTTTCTCTGCCTCCAGCCGAACCTAGCAACAGCAGCCGCGGCCGCTCACAGATGCTGCTGCGGCTGCTTCCCGCCGCCGCTCCGAGCTCTGGGGGTGAAAGTAACAAAAAAAAAGTTATAATGTATCAACGTTCTAAAGGGGCTGAGCCCGCCCCCCTTCCTCCTCACCTCCCCCCCAACCCCCCCCCCTGCCTCAGAGCTCTCATTCACTACTTACTCTGCCGGGCGCCACTGACCAATCGCAGCGCTCTGAACGCCCCGGCGGCCCCCGCCCTCCACCAATCGCGACCCAACCGGCTCTCCCCCCCACGTGGCAGCAAGAGCCAACCCCTTCCCCGCCTGTCTGGCAGCAACCCGCCAATCAGCTGGGCTCGGCTGCCCCTCCCCGCCCCCATCCCCTCGGCGCCCGTCCTCCCGCCCCCCTAGTCAGTCCCTCCCCTAGCCAGCCTTCCCCCGTCTTCCCAGCCATTCATAATCTCCGAGCCCCACAACAAAGAGCTTGCTTGGGGAGCGGGCGAGCTGCGTGGGGAGGGGGCCTGGGAGGGTGTGCGGGGATTTTTCCTTCTCTTCCTACCCCGATTTAGAATCTAATTAGAGGATAAGTCACCGCCAAGCTCCCAAAAATAAGCGCGGGGGCGAGAGGACGCCAACACCCCGGCGCTGGGGAAGAAAGGGGGAGCCGCCCACGCAATCTGAGGAAGACACCGAGGTCCGCATGGACCACAGACACTATTGTTCCCGGCAATGGGAAGAAATGGCCTCCGTGTGTGTGTGTGTCTGTGTGTGTGTGTGTGTCTGTGTGTGTAAACGTCAAAATGGGGGCACCGAGGCCCTGCAGCTCAGGGTCCAGAGCCATTTGTTAGAGGCAGGGAAGGGACAGGGCAAGAACCGAGTAAAGCGGCAGCGGTGCTCGGGGAAGGGCGCGAGGGGAGGGGGGAAGCGGGCGGGGCATCCGGGCCACCGGGAATCTCAAATCGCAGGGGAGGGTCTAGGGGGAAGGCGCTGGAAGGTTCGCACTCACACAAGCGTACCCCGCCCTCCCTGCCTCCCTCCTTCAGTGACGTGGCTTGGGCGAAATACTGCGAAGATTTCCCCCCACACACACGCTTTGAGATCTGTGCACCTCCCTCCCTCCACAAACAGCCACCGCCCCAGGGTGGGGCGAGAGAGGTGGGGGAGAATGGCCTCGAGGGCCTCCCTCACCTCGCAATGCTGGGGAGGTGGGGGGGATGTGGGATCCTTTAATAGATGGGCTCCCCACCCCCCCCCACCTCTGCCTAGGAGGCAGTGACGCGCGGCGTCTCGCAGGCAGAGCCAGGGAGCCCGAGTACCGGGGGGAGGGGAGCAGAGAAGGGGGTGATCTGGGGCGGGGACCCGGAGCAGCGCTCCCCATGAGTCAGCAGCGCGCGAGCGCCCTCTCCCGCCACCTCGAAGGACTTCGGGCCCGAAAGAAGGGGGGCGGGGTGTGTGCTCCCGCGTGCGGGGCTGGAGAGGGGGGCGCTTGGGTGGGAGAGACAGACCGACTCCAGCGGAGGAGGCGGGGAGAGGCAGGAACCCCGCGACCATGCCTGGAAAAGATTCTTCTACGTTACTCAGCCCAACCCCCTCATTTGAAAAGACAGGGGGGTGGCCGAGAGGGCAAGCGGCTAAGCCAAGGTCACACAGCCGGGACCAGGACCCAGTTCTGTGGTTCTAAAGTAGTGTGGTCCTTACTCCTAGCCTCTCTCTTAGGAGTCTAAGACATTTACGTAGCGGTCCCCGGACAGACGGACCGGCCCCCCCACACACACTCGAACTCTCTCTAGAGTTTGGGGCGCCCACAGCCCAGGACCGGAGTGTTTCTTGAGCTCTCCCCGCCATGGGGCATCTTGGAGAGGGGCAAAGCTCTCAGGTGACCTCAGAATTCTCCTTCTGGGGGGTCTCAATTCCCCTCAATTCCCCTTTCGCCACCCCACTCCCCCGTGACGCCGCGGTCCCTGAGCCGAACCCACTCACCGATCAGAACCGGAGCTCCACTCCTGAATCCCGCAAAAATTTTTCAAAAAACCCTCGCGAATAATCCACAAAATCCACCCTGGAAGTACGAGTCAAGGTCCGGGAATCAAGAATCCAGGAGCAGGGGGAGGAGGAGGCCGAGGGCTACCCGGCTGCCCAGTGACTGTGGCTTGTTTGGGAAGTGCTGGAAGTTTTTATCCGCCCCCTCCCTCCCTGCCGGGGTGGAGTCTGGGCGGATTCCCGGCCCCCGGGAGCAGAAACGCCCAGGGCTGCCCCGCCGACTCAGCAGCCCGAGAGGGAGCGGGCAGGCGGGTGACGCAACCTTCACCTGGCACCCTGGGTCTAGGGCAGGGGAAGGGGGAGGTCACTATCCAGCTCCAGCCCGGTCTTCCTCAGCCCACTCGGACAAGGGTCGCTCCGAAGTGGCCTGAGCCCTCCCCCCCCAGTGCCCAGGGCTGAGGGCCTGGCTTCCCTATCAGCCCTCTGCCCCCCTGCCCTTTCCTGTCCTCTAGTCTTTGTGTCTCTAGGTATCCAGATGTGTTTCCTTATTTGTCCTTCCATATCTTGGTGTTCCCAATTCTGTTTCCAGGTCTTGTGTCTGCGTTCTCACGTTTTCCAGGTCTCTATCTCCGTGTTTCTATTCTGGGCTAGAGTTATAATGGCCTTGTATTTCCCTATCTTCTTGTCCCTTCCCTATCTGGGCTTAGGCTGGGTACTAGGAATCCCAGAATATGCCCCTACCTAAAGGTGACCTTGTCCTTGGGATGTCAGGGGTTGGGGAAAAGAGGCTGTGTTTCTCTCCCTTTCTGTAACAGCCCAGGGGCTGATGGGAGCATGGGAGCTTACTAAACAACCATGCAGAGGTACCCAGAGATTGACCCAGGCTGGATCATAGAGTTCAGACTTGGAAGGTACCTTGGAGTCTAAACCTTTCATTTTACATATGGCAAAACTGAGGTGGGGAAAGAGGAAGAGACCCAGTCCCAAGGTCGTACAGATATGCTGCTGCAGACAGGATTTGGACTAATGCCCATTAAGCCTAGCTGTTTCCTCTGTGCCTAAATGCCAGGGAGTCAGGAGACCCAGGTCTGGGCTGGGGAGTTCAAGCTCCACCCTTGAATGATGATTTGACCTAGTTCCAGTGCTTTTCCCTCTCTGGGCCTCAGTTTCCTTCCCAGACCTTCCCAGGTCTGCCATTGTGTGATTCACATTTCAAAGAGGGGGCTCAGCAGTTTTTCTCCCAATTTCCCATCAGCTACAATGCTTTGAGAATTCTCTGGCATTCTCCATCTTACCCCCTCCATTGTGTACCATCTTCCCCTGCCCCCATCTTCTCAAGTTCGTTCTCCCATCAAATTGTGAGCTCCTCGAGAGCAGGGACTGTCTTTGTTTTTATTCGTATTTGTACACCCAGTTCTGTGAACATAACTTGGCACACAGTAGGCCCAGGGGTGGGGAACCATTAGCCTCCAGGCCACATGAGGCCTTCTAAGTCCTCAAGTTTTACAGAACAAATCCTTTTATAAAGGGTATTTGTTCTGTAAAGTTCGGATTCAGTCAAAGGGCCACACTTGAGGACCTATAGAGCCAGATGTGGCCTCGAGGCTGCAGGTTCCCCACCCTCATGTAGGCCCTTAATAAATGTTTATTGACTGGTTGATTATTTTTAATGATATTTTTATTTATTGTGTTTTATTTATTGTGATATTTTTATTTATTCACAATTACATGCAAAAATTTTTAACAACCATTTTTTCTAAATTCGGAGCTCCAAATTCTCCTCTTCCCTCTCTCTCTCTTCCCCTCTCCTTGAGAAGGCAAGCAATTTGATGTCGATTATACATGTGAAGTCATGCCAAACATATTTCCCTATTAGCCATGTTGCAAAAGAAAACAGACAAAAAGTAAAACAAGAAAAAGTTAAAGGTATACTTCAGTCTAGATTCAGAGTTGATTAGTTCTCTCTCTGGAGGTGGCTAGCATTTTTCATCATGGGTCCTTGGGAATCTGACTAGTCAGTCAGATTAGGAGATGCTGGTTTTGGTCTTGTTTCTACTATGGATTTGCCTGTGTGACCTTGGACAAGTCCCTTCTCTCTGGGCCTCAGTTTCCTGATCTGATACATGAAGGGGATAGAGTAGCCAGGCTGTAAGGACTTTTAGAGATCTACTACGGATGGATCTCATTGAATGGAAAGAGTCCTGGACTAGCAGTTAGGAGAAAGGTTTTCAGTACTGACTCTAATACTAGATGTGATCTTGGACTTCCCCTTCCCCTCCCTGGGACTCATTTTCCAAATCTGGAATGACAGGATTGGACTAGTAGATCTCTAAGGTGCTGTCTAGCTATAAATCCTATGATTATATTGTTATTTCCTCTTTCTCCCCTTTCCCCTCCCTCCTTTCCTTCCAACTCCCCCCTCCCCCACATTGGAAATCAGAATTCTCCCTGTTCTAGATTCAAAGCCAGGCATCTTTCTTGTCATGGCCCTCCATCAGATTGTCTGGGTATCTTAGATTCTCCTTTTCTCCCTGGAGGGGTTGGTGTGAGGTTGGGTTGTTCTGGGAGCTGAGCTCAGGCCTGGGGGGAGGTGGGGTAGAGAGTGGAGGCAGCCAGTATCTAAAGCTGTTTCTCCCTATCAGCCTCCCCTCCCCTGTTCCAGCCTCTCCCAGGGCCCCCCACCCTTCCCCCTTTATCATCTCCACCCACCTTCATACTTCCCTCTCTCCCTCCCTGCCTCCGTCCCTCCTCCCGAACCCAGAATTGACCTTCAAGCTTGTGCTGTTTCTCTGCCACAGAAGGGCCTAATAGGGAAGCTTAATACGAAGGACCTTAGGGAAAGAGTTGGCCTTTCCGTTGTTCTTTTCAATCATGAAGAGAAAGGACTCCTGCATATATTATCTCTTGTCAACTTGTCTCCCTTGTCACCAATGATTGGCCCAAGACCACAAGGCTAGAAAATGTTAGCCATGGGATTTGAGGCTAGGTCTTTGGATCAGGACTTTGGCCACCTCTGTGGTGGGCCAGACGGCCAATCTTGACTTTCCAGACTGGTAGTTCACTGAGAGCAGGGGCATCCTCTGTGTTTGGAGTCTGCCCACAGCATTGCTTTACATGGGGCTGGCCATGGCGGACAGAAGTGGCTGATGGGGATTTGTGGAATGGACTTCTCCCATTTCTAGAGACTTTCTTTGCTGTACCTCCATGCATGGCAAGACAAGTTCCAGAACTTTCCTCCTCAATTTTAAAAAATGGGAAAACTGGTTCTGATAGAAGAAAAGAAATCCACTAGAGCCAAGAGGTATGTATTAAGCACCTAAGAGGCATATATTAAGCACCTACTACATGCTAAGCACTGGAATACAAAGGCAAAAAAATATGGTCCCTACCCTCAAGAAGTTGGGGGTAGATAACTAAGTACATGCAATTAGGAGGTAATCTGAGAAGGTGTAAATGGGCGGTAATCTCTGAGGGAGGGGCACCTAGAACAGAGCACTGGACCTAGAGCCCCGAAGACTCTTTGTCATGAGTTCAAATGTGACCTCAGAAATTTCCTAATTGTAATACCCTAAACAAGTCACTTAACCCTTTTTGCCTGTTTCTTCATTTATAAAATGAGCTAGAGAAGGAAATGGCAAACCACTACAGTTATTTTTTGCCAAGAAAACCCCCAGATAAGGTCACAAAGAGTGGAACGTGATTGAACAAAAGTCTCTTAGGGCAGACACTAGGTGGGACACAGAATAGCCTCTTGTGGAGGGTGGGATTTCATTTGATTTTTGAAGAAGCCAGGGAAACTAGTAATCAGAGATGGAGGGAGGGCATTCCAGGCATTGGGAACAACCCGTGGAAAGGCACAAAATTTTGAGATGGATTATCATGTTTGAAAAAGAGTAGCATATGGCATATGAATGTAATGGAGTACTATTGAGCCATAAGAAATGATGAACAAGAAGACTTCAGAGAGGCCTGGAAGGACTTATATGATCTGATGCTGAGCGAAAGGAGCAGAACCAGGAGAACTTTGTGCACAGCAATGACCACAGTGTGCGAGAGTTTTTTCTGGTAGACTTGGAACTTCGTAATAACGCAAGAACTTAAAAAAAAAAAATTCCCAGTGGTTTTCTAAGGCAAATTGCCCTCCACACTCAGAGAAAGAACTATGGAATTCTTTTGCAGAATGTAGCAGATCATGTTTGTATATGTGTGTGCGTGTGTGTGTGTATTATGTTTTGATTTGTTATATGATTTCTTCCATTTATTTTAGTTCATCTACATAGCATGACTATAGTGAAAACGTATTCAATAGGAAAGTATATGTAGATCCTATATAGAATTGTATGCCATCTTGGGGAGGGAGGGGAGTGGGGGGAGGTGTGTGGGGGGGTAAAAATCCAAGTTTTATGGTAGTGATTTAGAACATTAAAAAAAATAAAATTAAAAAAAAAGAGTAGCAAAGAGACCTGTGTCATTGGATCATCAAATTCATGGAACATAAGAAAACTGGGAAGGGTAATGATGCACTTTAAATGTCATGGAGGTAATCAGGAACCACTGAAGTTTCTTGAGTAAGGAGTCTCTGCTGTGGTCAGACTTGCAAGGGATTATGGAGAACTGAAGGACTGGATCACTTCAGAAACTGAGTGGAGAATGGCTTATGAAGGGAAAAGCCATGCAGGAGACTCAATGGGAAGCTCTTGTGTTAGTCCCTAGGAGATGGGATGGAGAACCTCCCTGTACCATGGTGGTTCCTGGGTGAGAGGAGATTTATCTTGGAGCAGGGCGACTGCCCCATCTCAAACTGGGCTCTTGCCACTCCACTGGGAAGCCTCTAGTTGGATGAAAAAAATCAGTGAATGGAAGCCATTTTTAAAGCACTTATGATGGATCAAACCCAGGAATACTCAAAAGCAAGACAGTGCCTGACCTCTAGAAACTTATCCTAATAGAGGATACAACATATATAGGGATAAGGGACAGTGGTGAAGGCAGGGAAGTCTGGTCTAGGAAGTCCTTGGGGTTGGGGAGTTAATGATCACTCAGGCCCTCTCCAAAAGCAATGGTGGAATTGATTTGATTACTATTCTAGGGTGAGAGGTACAAATTATGTCAACAAGCATTTATTAAGTCTGTGTGATGCCTGGAGTTAGGAAGTCCAGTTGGCCTCAGTGTCCTCATCTGTAAAATGAGCTGGAGAGGGAAATGGCAAACCACCCCAGTTATCTTTGCCAAGAACACCTCAAATGAGGTGATAAAGGGGCTCATGTCTTTGCTTGAAGGTCTCCAACAAAAGGGGGTTCACTTTCTTCTGAGGTACCTCATTCTTTTTGGACATCTCTAACTCCAGGGTCCCCTACTATTTTCTAACACAGTTCTGGTGCATCAGTTTCACCGTCTGAATAACAGGGAGTCCAGTACTTCTTAATAAATACTCTTCGTGGATGTGGTTTGACGTTCCACTCACCGGGAAGGACCTTGAATCCTCAGTGAGCAGAGGACACCCTTTGGAGTTCTGGGGAACTGAAGGGATCTCATCCCACCCCACCCTGCCTGCCTCACCACTCCCACTGTACCATTTTCCCTGGGCCTCTCCATCTAGGCTCAATTCTCCTATTGAGAATCCACCCTCCTGCCTGCCTGAGGGGAAGAATAGGTCTGAGACAGAGAACTCTGGGGCCCCTCAATCAATGAATCTATCGGTAAATTGGCCAGTGTTTATTAACTATATGTTAGGCACTGTACTGAGCTCTGGCTACACAAAGAAGAGCCAGAGACAGTGGCTGTCTTCAGGAACTTTACAGAAGATAACCCACAAATTTGTGATTATGTATATACTAGATACATACTGTGTATGTGGAGGCAATCTCAGGAGGAGGGCGCTAACATTAAGGGAGACTGAAAGAGCTTCTTGCAGAAAGTGAAAGCCTGAACTAGTGGCCTCCATCCTCTCTGGGTTCAGTCCCAACAGAGGAGGAGAGGGGACAGCAGGCAATAGGAAGCCACTGAATGTTGAATACAGGGAAGTGATGGGATCAGATACTTTCAGGAAGAATTTTGACATGAGTGAAGGCTCAGTTGGAGAGGGGAGAAACTGGGAACAAGTTGCATAATTGCAGAGCTGTAAAATGGAGGTGAGGGGTAGGTTAGACTACATGATGTTAATGGGGGTCACTTAAGGGGGGCAGCTGGGGGACTTAGTGAATAGAATGCCCAGCCTGGAATCAGGAAGGCCTGAGTTCAAATATGGCTTCAGACATTTACTAGTTGTGTGACCCTGGGCAAGTCACTTAACTCTGCCTCAGTTTCCTCATCTGTAAAATGTCTTAAAGAAAGAAATAGCAAACCATTCCAACATCTTTGACAAGAAAACCCTATATGAAGTCAGACAGAGTCAGATATGACTGAAATGACTAAACAACAACCAAAGAATTCTAAAGTCTCTGATCTTGTGAGGGAATCCTGGGGAGTTAGGTATTTTATACATTCTGTCTGTCTCCCCTGCCTCTACACAGATACACACACACGCACACACACGCACACACACACAAGCTTTGGCCATAAGCCCTGTAGTACCAGTAGCTGGAGATGCCCTTAGGCTAACACAGGACAAATGGGGCTGGCAGATATCTGCCCTGAGTCAAACTGGCAGGGTCAGTACTGAAGCGGTAGAAAATGCCAAGATTCATCCGGAGGAGCCAGACTCAGGCGTCTGGGATCTCAGTCTAGAACTGGGGGTGGGGGGCGGCCTTTGACACCTCAAGTTTCCCTCCCCTACTTGGCAAGGAGGAAAGGTAGAATCAAGGCTAAAGTGGCTTAGGACCTGGGCTCTGAGTCAGGGGAATTGGGATTGGGGTAATATCAGAATTGGGAATCCTTGTTTGAGGTCAGTACCAGTGTAAGGGTTAGAAGGAGAGTCAGGGTCAGGATTAGGAGTTGGAATTAGGTTTAGAGTTAATCTTCAGGGTTTGATTTAGCAAGATCAAGGTAAATGTTTAGGGAGAATATTTGGTGTTAACTGTAACTGTTTAGGGGGTAAAGTTAAGTTTAGGATAAATGTTGGGTCTGGGTTTGGTTCAATGACTCAAGAATGGGCTTAGGTGGAGGAGGGGGTCTGTTCTGTGACAAGTTTTCCAGCTTGGACTAGAGGGGCAGGTGACTCCCCTTCCCCCATCCCTGCTATGCCATGGATAGCCTCAATTCTATAAATATCCAGAACTCAGGTCCCTGGGAATGTCTCTGAGCTGAGGGGGAGGGGCAGGGGGCATTCTGGGGGCTGAAGGAGGGGGTGGATGGCTTAGAGGCTGATCAAGGCACCCCCAGTTCACACTGATAGCCTCAGTTCTATAAATATCCAGAACTCAGGTCTCTAGGAATGTCTCTGAGCTAGGGGGAGGAGCAGGGGCTGGAGGAAGGGGTAGAATGACTTAGGGGACTGACCAAGGCACCCCCAGTTCACACTGAGGGCAGAGGCGGGGAGGCATGAGAATCACAGAGGGTAAAGATCCTTTCTTTCTCCTCTGGTGTCCTAACCCAAAATTATGGAATGGGGGGGATTTTGATTGATTATCCCTTCCTGTGGGAGCTGAGGAATGGTCTGGAATTTCTGATGGAGGCTAAGGAAGGGGAGAGGCCCTTGAAAAGTCTGGGATAGAGGCTAAGCTTTATTCTCCCACCATTTCTTGGTACGTTGTTGAGGAAAGAGCTACGGACATAGAGTCAAAAGACCTGGGTTCAGATCCTGATTTCTGTCCATTTACTACCTTACCTGGGTAACTTGAATAACTTCCTGAAGTACACTCAATCTCCCTTTCCTTACGGAAATAAGAATCGTATTTATCAGTCTCCCTCAAGGGGGAACTGGGAGGAAAAGGCTTGGTAACTCTTTCAGCATGTTAGAAATGAGAGGAGTGGAATTGGAACCCCAAGGGATGAGTGGGCAAAGGAGGTAGCTCCTTTGACACCCCTCCACCTCAGCTCAGCCAGGTGAGGCAAGCCCATATGATGGGCCTGACTCAGGGGCCTGGGGTGGAATGGAGAGGTACACACAGTCACACACACAGAGCCACCCAGACACCCAATCACCCACGGAGACACAGTCACACACTCACCCCACAGGCATCTCCCCTCCTCCCCCCTTTCTCCTTCAGGGTTTCCCCCTTGTCCTCTTTGGCCCACAGTCAGGAATGCATCCTGACCATCTACACCCTCCCTCCTCTCCAAGACACATGTGTTAGGGGAGGGAGGGTAAGAGGGATGAGGGTTGAAGACAAACCAATGAAGATGAATGAAAAGGGCATTTAAATAGGAGTCAGGAGACCTGGATTCTAATCCCAGCTGAGCTACCAACTAGCTCTGGGACTGTGGATGACTTCCTTCCCCTGTCAGGACCTCAGTTTTCTAATCAGTATTGAGGGAATGGGATGATTACCAAGGTCTCTCCTAACTCTGCCTTCCTATGTTCTTATGTCCTATAAAACTCTGATATTGTGTCCTAAGGTCCTTCCCAGCCCTGACTTTCAGTGTCCTAAGGTCCTTCCCTGACCTTCTGTGTTCTGAGATCTTTCCCAGCTCTGACCTTCAGTGTGCTAAGAACCCGCCCAGCTCTGACATCCTGGGTTCTAAGGGCCCTCCCACCTCTGACCTGTGTCCTGTGTCATTCCAGGCTTCAGGCACTCCTTTCCAGGGCCCGATACTGATACTCCATCCCCACCCCTCTAAATGACAGTAGGAGGGAGAGAACTGCCTGAGCCCCAGACTTTCTGCACTGCCCCTCCTGAGGCTCCTCCTCTCCCTAAAAATTTTCCTGTAGAAAGGAGGGAGCTGGGGAGGACTTTGGGAAGGCAGCTCCGCCATGGGTCCAGGCTGGGAGATCGCTGAGGGGACCAGGTGGTGTGGGCTGCTTGGTTTCTTCCACTTGTTACCTGCTCATTAACTCGTTATCTTGCCCTCCAAACCCTCCCTTCTTCCTAACTTCCCTATGACTCCCCTATGACTGTGTCCAGGGCACAACCATCGCCAGTCATCCTGGCTTACCATGTAGGCATCATCCCTGCCTCCTCATCTATCTCACCCTTCATTATCAATCTGTGGTCAAGGTCTACCCATTCTACCTTCACAACATCCTTAGCATGCGGCCCCTTCTTGCCTCTGATTCTGCCCCCACCCTGGTCCTGATCTTTGTCACCTCACACTTGGACCATTGTAATAGCCTGCCTCAAGTCTCTCCCCCACTCCAGCTCAGCTTCCATTCAGCTGCCAGAGAATCTTCTTAAACCCAAGAGTTGACGTTATCACCCCATCTACTCAATGTATTCTGATGACCTTTCACTACCCTCAAAATCCAGTGCAAAATTCTCTGTTCTGCTTTGAAAGTCCTTTCTGATTTCCAAGTCTTCTGTACTTGTCCTCATTCAGTGACAATGGTCTCCTTGCCTTTCCTCAAACAGGACACTTCATCTCTCCACTGCCCCCTACACTGGGAGTGCTCTCCCTCCTCAACTCCCTCTTCTGGCTCCCCAGTTTCTGTTAGGGAGTGATGGGCTGGATCTGGAGTCTGGAAGACCTGCTTTCAGTCGATCCCTGCCTCAGACACATACTTAGCTGGGTGACCGCTTTCATTCTCAGTTTCCTCATCTGTAAAATAGGGACAATAACAGCATTTACCTCTGCAGGGTTGTTGGGAAGATACGAGATAATACCTGTACAGTGCTTTGTGAATCTTTAACTGATATAGAAATGTGCCCTATGGTTATTCTCCTACCTTCTGCAGGAAGTCTTTCCTGGTTGTCCTTATTGCTACTGCCTTACCTAGGTTGATTCTCTCCAATTTAGCTTGTGCTATCTTATGTGTAATGTCTTCTCAGGGGAAAGAACTGTCTTTTGCCTTTCTTGTAGCCCCAGAGCTTAGCACAGTGCCTGGCACTTGGTGTATGTTCATTGAATGCTAGGTAATCTAGATTTGTCTGTGTCCTAGAAAAAGAGATCAAAGGAAAAAGAAAAGGACCTGTGTGTACAAAAATATCAACAGCACTTCTTCTTTTGGTGGCAAAGAATTAGACATCAAGGAAATGCCCATTAATTAGAGAATGACTGAACAAGTTGAAATAGATGGTTGTGATGGAATACTATTGTACTATAAGAAATAATGAGCAGGATGCTCCCCCAAAAAAACCTGGAAAAACTTACATGAACTGATGCAAAATGAAGTGAGCAGAACCAGGAGAAGTGCATGAAATAACAGGATCATCAAATGTAAGTGACTTATTCTCAGAAATACAGAGTTCCAAAACAATTCCAAAAAGATTCATGATGAAAAATGCTTTCTGCCTAGAGAGAAAGAAGTAATGGAGTCTGAATGTAGATTGAAGCATAGTTTTTTTACTTTTTTCAGTCTGTCTTTTCTTTTGTCACATGGCTAATATGGAAATATGTTTTGCACAACTGCCCATGTATCATCTTGGGTAGTTAGGTGGCCCAATGAATAGGGTGCCAGGCCTGGAGTCAAGAAGACCTGAGTTCAACTCTGGTCTCAGACACTTACTAGTTATGTGACCCTAGGCAAATCATTTAACCCTGTTTACCTCAATTTCCTCATCTGTAAAATGAGCTGAAGAAGGAAACTACAAACCATTCCAGTATCTTTGCCAAGAAAACCCTAAATGGAGTCATGAAGAGTCAGGCATGACTGAAACAACTGAACAACATATAAAATCTATATCAAAGTGCTTGTCTTCTCAAAGGTGGAGAGGGAGAGAATTTGGAATTCAAAAAATTTTTTGAATGTTAAAAATTATTTTTACATGCAATTGAAGAAAAAAATTAAATTCTAGTTAAATTGACTTGGTTTTTGCTGTTCAATCTTAGGAGGGGAGAGAAAGCAAGCCCCTAGGTAAGGTCTAGTGTGAAGGACACTGGATTTGGAGGCAGATTTTTTGGGGTTCAGTGGCTTTCAGTTGTGTCTGACTCTTTGTAACCCCAGATCCTGGAGTATCCTGGGTTCAAATCCCACTTTGGATGCATACTTACTCCCTCTGTGTCTTTGGACAATTCACAATCTCCATGAGGTTCAACTTTTTCATCTATAAGATGAAAGGAGTTGAACTAGGTGGCCTCCAAGGAGACTCTGTCATCTAGGACTGGGTCCTTATACCAGGTCTGCCATTTACTATTTGTGTGAACTTGGGCAAATAAGTCCCTTTCTCTCTCTTGGCCTCAGTTTCCCCAGCTGAAAACAAAGGGGTGTTGTTGACTAAGGCCTATGGTCTCTCTCTCTCTCAGCTCCCATTGCTCATAAGACTAGTGGTGATATACAGGGGTAACCCATGGGGATGGGGGAAATGAGTCACCAATTGACTTCATCAATTTACAGGACACACCACCCCCCACTCTGAGTGATTGTCAGTTCAGCCTGAATAAGACCAAACTTCCTGTTTTGCCAGATCCTGCTCCTAAAACCATTTTAAAAGAGGCCAAAGACAATCCCTTGTCTCAAGGGGCTTATGATCTAATGTGGGGAAGGGGAGAGATAACCAGCAAATATGTACAAATAAGCTATATCCAGAATATAATATATAATAATAATATAGGAAATAATTAAAAGAGGAAAGGCTCTAGAATTAAAGAATTTTAGCTGTGACTTCAGGGAAGCCAGGAGGTGGAGATGAGAAAAGAGAAGATTCCAGGCATTGGAGACAGAGGGACAAAATGGCGGGGAGCTGAGAGATGAGGGAATGTTTAGTCTGTGAAATAGCTAAGAGGTTAATGTTGTTGGATGGAAGAGTATACAGTGGGAACTAAGGTATATAAGAAGACTGGAAAGGTAGGTTATGACAGGTTTAGAACAGGGGTAGGGAACCTCAAGGCCACATGTGGCCCTCTAGATCCTTAAGTGTAGCCCTTTGACTAAATCCAAGGGAATTTGTTCTGTGAAGTTTGGACCTGCTCAAAGGGCCTACAGGGCTACATGTAGCCTCAAGGCCCTAGGTTTCCCACCCTGGCTTAGAACATCAAGCAGAGGATTTTGTGTGTGTGTGTGTGTGTGTGTGTGTGTTTATGTGTGATATGATCAGACTTACTCTTTAGGAAAGTCACTTTGTCTTCTGAATGGACTGGGGTGGAGAGATAATTGAGGCAGGCAGACCCCCAGCAGGTCATTACAATAATCCAGATGTGGAGTGATGAGGGTCTATGCCAGAGGACTGGCAGTATCAGAGGAGAAAAGGGGGCATAAAGAGATAACTGCAAAGTGAAATCAATAGACCTTGGCAACGACTTGGATACTGAGGGTAAGAGGGAGTGAGGAGCCAAGGATGACTTGTAGATTTCAAACCTGAGGGACAGGCAGGATGGTGGTGTCCTCTATAATGAGCCTACTTTTGGATGTGTTAAGTTTAAGCTGTGCACTGAACATCCAGATGCTGAGATATCTGAAAGGGAGCTGGAGATGTGATTCTTGAGATCAGCAGAGAGGTTAGGGCAGTGAAGTAACTTTGAGAATCATCTCCATAGAGATTAAAATTAATCCACAGGAACTGATAAAATGACTAAGTAGATTAGAGGGAGAAGAGAAGACAAGTCAGAGTAGAACACCTCTGGTTAGAGGGCTTGATGTGGGGGAGGATCCAGCAAAGGAGACAGAGGAGGAACGGTCAGACAGGTAGGAGGAGAACCAGGAAAGAGCAATTTCATGAAAATTTATAGAGAAGAAGGTGATCAACAGTGTCAAAGGCTGCAGCAAGGAGGTCAAGAATGAAGAGGGGCTACCAGGACATCACTGGTAACTGCAGAAAGAGAGCAGTTTTGGTGGATTGATGAGGTAGGAAGCTGGATTGTAGGAGGTTAAGAAGAGAAAATGGAGGCATGCATTGTTAATGGCCTTCTCCAGTTTAGCCATAAAGGGCTAAAGATAGAGAAGATAGAGGGAGATAAAGGATAGATAAAGAGATATTGGATACTGTTAGGGATGGAAGCATCTGGTGAAAGTTTTTTTAAGAATAAGGAAGACTGAGGCATGTTTGTTGGCAGCAGAGAAGGAACCAGTAGATAGGGAGAGACAGAAGATTAGTATTAGAGTCGGGATGTCAGAGGGGTCAGTCTGTTGGAGACAAGATGGAATGGATTGATTGTTCAGGTAGAGGGGTTTGCCTGAAGGTTTGAGATATAGTTAGAAAGAACACAGGCTGGAAATCAGAAAGCCCAGGCTTGGGTCCCAGACTGGGAGGTTTTGAGCAAGTCACTTCCATCTCTCTAGAAAGGGCCCTCCCTCTTTAGACCTCAGTTTCACCCATTGTAAAACAAGGGAATTGCACTAGATGAGCTCTAAGATCTCTTTCCCAGCTTGGAACTTTTGTGTTCCAAGGATCCTCCCAGCTCTGACATCCTGTGTTCTAAGGGCCCTCCTAGCTCTCTGAACATTCTGTGTTCTAAAGGCCCTCCCAGCTCTGACAGTCAGTGTTCTAAGGGCCTTCCCAGCTCTGACATTCTATGTTCTAAGGGTTCTCCTAGCTCTGATATTCGCAGAGTTGTCTTCTGGCACTACCTTCTTCAAGAAGCTTTTCCGGACTTCCCTACCTTCTAGTGGCCTCCCTCCCTTTGTATATACTTGGAATTCTTAACTTAGTGTTTGTATTGGATATATTTTAAATGTCCTTGTCATCTCTTTGCTCCTTGAGAATAGGATTCTTTTCAACTTTGGCCTTGTGTCCCTGACACCTAACACCATGCGCTGCACAGAGTAGGCTCTTAATACTTGCTAACCGATTGATTTTCTGTTGGAAGGTCCCCTCCTAGCTGAGACATGCTATCTTCTCCCGGCCCTCCCAGCTCAGACTTTCTATAGAGCTGGGAGGCAGGGAGAGGAGCAGGGTGTTGGTCCTGGGCGGGCCTGGCTGCTTTAGGAAGGCCCCAAGCTTGAGTGGGCCTAGGGCAGGGCCAGCTGGAGTGTGTGGGGAGGAGCAGAAGTCAGACTCTGTCCTGCCCCAGGCAAAGGGCCCTTCCTGAGGGCCTGGACCCTTTCTCAGCTTTTTCCAGGGAAACAGCTCATTTCTCTCCAGCAGGCTGAGGGGCTGGAACCCAGAGGACCGGGCAGATCCAGAATAGGTTGGAGAGGAGAGGAAAGACCAGAAGTCACTGGAGGGACAATAGAATGTCAAAGCAGAAAAGGCCTCTAGAGACCAGCTAGTTCAGTCCCTCCCCACCCCCCTTATTTTTTTATGGAACCTGAGGTCAAGGCCAAGGCCACACAGCTACTTAGCATCAGTAAGGAAAGATTTGAACTCAGGTCCCTTGCTCCCCAGTTCAATATGACTCCATTAGGCCTGCTTACCCTCTCCACCCACAGACCTAAGGGGCACCAAAGAGGTGCCCACTGCCCCCAGCCATGATACACAGGAGGAGACTGAGCCCTTCATTGAGCCGGTAGCAGATCTGAGCAACCCCAAAGAGTCCTTGGCATAGTCACCTCCCCTAAAGGGCAGGCATGGATTTTATGTCTCCCAGTCATCTCCCCCAGTGGCCTCCCTTTTCTGATTTCCCAACTCTTTGGTGGAGAAGGAGGGGCCAAGGTGGAGTGGGCAGAGAGAAGTACAAAGGCCACCACGACTGCAGCCCAGGGCTCCTGACTTCCAGGCTTTTTGCAGACTGTGGGAGGGAGGCAGGAACACCATCTGCTTGGAGAAGGCCTCTGTGTATGTGTTTGGGTGTGGTGGGGGAGATGGAGAGCCCCCAAAGGTTTGGGCTCAGCGGGGCTGGATTCCAGAGCCCCAGGTGAGCAAGGCTTGTGGGGACAGGGATGCGGAGCCAGAAGGGGCCGCCAGCAGGTGGGAGTCCCTGAATGGAGCTGATGGAAGCCTGGAGACAGACATGCCTGGACAGGATGGGCAGGGCAGGTGAGGGAGGGGTAGACTGGTGGGGCGGGCAAGGGGCCCATACCACTCCCCAGGGGCGGCCTCCAGTGGGCTGCCCAGCCTGGCCCTGACCTGCCTGGCCCAGCCTAGCCTTGGGAACTCCAGGTGAGGCCTTGAGACACAGACCAGGATACATCCAGGGTGGTGTGGGAGCATGAGGGGGCAGAGGAAGAATGGCCATTGCGCTTCCTGAAGCCATGACTAGGGAAGATGTCCCAGAACACCCACAAGCCCAGAAACACAAAAACAACACACAGACCCAAATGCATACCGACACAGGCATGCAGAGACTGTTTTGGTAGAATGGAAATTTGGCTTTGGAGTCAGAGGAGGCTTTGGTTGGAATCCCACTTTCAACTGAGTCTCACTTTTCTCATCTGTACAATGGGGGTAATGATATCACTGGCTGACCCTCAATGGGTTGGTTGTGAGATGAAATACTGCATGCCCAGAGATCCTGGCAAACCTAGAAGTGCCACATAAATGTCTGCTCCTCCTATGATGACTGCAGATCCAGATGCCCAACATCTGCACCCCCAGACACATTTGCACCCCCCTCCCATGTGGCCATGTGCACTCAGCACACTGGCCCAGCTGCTCGCTCCCAATCCCTCCCACATCTGGCCAGCTCCCTGGCTCCAGGCACATTCCCACGGACACGTGCCCAAGAGCTCCCCAGAGGACCAGAGCCCAGGCCCCGGGCTGCCCCTGCCAGCGTCACCCGAACCCACCCTCACGTCCACACCCACACCCCCTCCTCCTACTCTCACTACGAGCTGGCCCGAGGCTCGGGGATAGCTCCGTGGGACAGGCTGCAGGAGGGAGGGGGCACCCAGCCGCGTCAGTCAGGGAGCCCTCCGAGATTGGGCTATTCCCCTCTGCCAACCCCTGGGGTCACCCCCTCCTCCAAACCACGTGGGCTGGCCCGGGGACCCCGCCAAAATTTGTAGCCCAGAGTGGCAGCCCAGTCCTTTAATGAGGGAGGGGTTGAGGGGATCGCGGGGCGGGTCCTGCAGAGGACAGCAGCCCAGGCCCCAGGTCCTGGGCGGGGCTGGGGGGGGTCCTCCCCTGCCTTGGCTATGGGCCCCTTCCCCCTCCCCGCTTGCTCTGGGTGGCGCCTGCATCTCTTCATCCCCTCCGCCCCCAGCCTGGGCGCACCCTGTCATTACCCTCCAGCTTCCAGGCCCGCCCGGGCAGGGCCAAGCTGGGCAGGGGCTGCTCGCTCTGGGAGGGGGCGGTGGGAAGGGAAGGGAGGGGAGGACAGGGCTGGGGGCCCAGCCTGGAAAGACACCGACCACTCCGAGAAAAGAGCCCACTGTGTGCTGCCCCGAGGCTGAACCTCTGTGGAGGAGGGACTGCAGATCTGCCAGTTCTATAACTCCCCACCTCCAGATCTCCCGGACTCCTGGCAGTGGGCAGTGTGGTGCCCACGGTGGATTGCAGACAGCAGGCTTCCGAAACTCTATAAAGTGTGCCTTGGGCAAATTCCCTCAGCTCTGCCATTCTTGAGACTCACACGGGATCGAGAATTTAAAGGAACCCGATGCCGGTGGGGTCCGAACCTTTCGTTTTGCAGAGCGGCGGTGGAGAGGGGAAGGAAGAAAGAGGCCGAGCGCTGATGAGCCCTGGACTTCTGAAACCGTGACCGGTACTCAAGTCCTAGCTCACAGGGTTGTGGGGAAAGTGCTTTGTAAACAGCATAAGGAGCCCAATTAGTGCCAGGGTTTCGCCAGAACAGTAACTGACATTGGCATCCAAAGTGCCTTCAGTGTTTGCAAAGCCTGCTATCATCCTACTGTTCAGAAGGAAAGACTGAGGCTCAGAAAACTTCAGTGAAGTCCCGACTATCATATCAGTGTTAGGGGCAGTATGGGAACCCCGATCCCTCCCAACTTCAGATCCAGATTTTTCTGGGACCCCAAATGCATCCCTTATCATTAGTGTCCTGGGAGGGAGGCAGACACCAAGACATTGGTGTCAGGCTCTCTTGTCTTGAAAAGGGGGTATGTGGAAGTGATAATGGGGGACATGAGGCATAACAAGCCCCTGAGAAAAGGGCCGGGCTCTTCTGGAATCAGAACAAGGGAGTCTTTGCGGGGAAGGGACTGGAAGTGCAGTAAAATCTCCTTCTGGAGGAAAGGACTGGGTCACAGACTTTTGTGGGGAAGCCTGTCTAGAGCTGCCTAACTCCCAGGGCCTGCCTAAAGCTAAAGTCCTTGGCTCTCCTTTCTCAGGCAGCAAAAGACCTTGGAATCCTTGATTCTTGGGTCATTGGACTTCAAGCTAGAAGGGACAGTAAACCAGATAGACCAGCCCTCCCCCATCTGACAAAACGGGGAGAAGCTTGCCAAACATGACAGTATCACCGAGCTGGATGCAAAGAAAAGACAGTGTCGTCTGAGCTCAGCAGCTAGAATCTTTGGCTGGGGAAAGAATCAAACTTGGGTTCCCTGACTCCAGCTCAGTCCTATTCCACTGCAGGCTGCTGTTAAGAACTGCATTATGATCAGGGATATGCTTGTCACATTAGATCCTGCCTTCTGGAGCATCCCACCACCTTCTGAGCCAGCGTCCCCTCCTGGGATGGCAAGGACCCAGGCTTCCGTGGCTCTCTGGGTGAGGTCACCTCTCCCCAGGGCCAAGGCCAGCCAGGGCACTCTCCCTCCTATCTCCCCCTTCGCCTGCCATCCTGGGGCGGGGCCTCTGCCCTGGCAAAGTGGCTCATCACCATGGTGACCGCCTGGCGTGCTGCCTCCCTGGGAACCTGGCCCAGGGCCACCTCATTCCTGCCAGGCTTCCAGCCTAGCACTGTCACCTCTGTGGGGAGTGGGCGGCCCTCTCACCTCCAGGGCCACCTGGACCCAAGCCCTAGTATAGCCTCCACCTTCCCCCAGAGCCATCCAGAAGATCCTGAGTCATCAACCTAACACTCCTAGGAGATCAGCCTAGAAGGAACCTAAAGGATGGACCTGTAGATTCGGGGCAGGGGCCCAGCCTTCAGGTCATCTGGTCCAATCTCCTTCTGTACAGATGAGGAGACTGAGGGCTGGAGAAGGACTCAGTCACAGGGGTTAGTGAGTAGCAGTGGCAGGTTTTGAACCCAAGGTCTATCAATTCCCCTTCTTGGGAATCTTGATCATTTGTACCTCCAGATTAAGAGTGCTTTACCTTGTTTGTGAGGTATGAAGTCCATGGCCCCCTTCCCCAAATCATGTATTTAAAATACATAGAATTGGGACAGCTAGGTGGTACAGTGGATAGAGCACCTGCCCAGGTCTAAGGAGGACCTGAGTTCAATTCCTGCCTACAACATTTGACACTTACTAGCCCTGTGACCTTGGGCAAGTCACTTAACCTAGACTGCCTCAAAAAATTTTTATAAAATTAAATACAGAAGATTCCAAAGGAGACCAATCCTATCAAAATACAGTTTTCAAAATATTTTTAAAAACAAGTTCATAGACTCACAGGTTAAGGACCCCTGGATGAGATGAATTTTGTGATTATTTTTTTCTAGCTTTCTAAAGTAATCATTTGGTAGTTGGTGTTGAATAAATAGGTCCTATTAACCCCAAATCTGATGATCTTTCCACTGTTATCTACCACTCTCTTTATACCATCCAGCACTACTGTTGACCTGGAAATTATACAGGTGAAGAAGCTGAGGCCTGGCTAGGAAAAGTCAGAATGTAAGCCCTGGGCCCTGACTCCAAGTCCCAAGTTCTTTCCACGCCCTGCACTAGAAACAGTTGCAAGAAGACATATAGTTCAAGCCCCTCCTTTGTGCAGTGGAGGCAGAGAATGGCCAGGAGCTATCCAAGATCAGAGTCTCTTGAGGACTAAGTCAGAGCTACTTTCTACCAAGGTGAGGGGCCCTGGCCATCTTCCGGGAAGCCTAGCCTCCACTTCCCCATTCAGGGGTCTTTGCTGAGCTCCCACAATGCATAGCCCTAGGGTGAGGGGGATGCAGAGGAGCAGAAGGCCAGACTTTCCCCCCACCCCCTAGGCCAGCTGGTCCAGAGGAGCCACCCCCACACAGAACAATTAGGAATTAAGTGCCCTGCCTATTGGCGGGAGTGGGCTGCAGGATGTGGGCTCAGGGATGTGAGCTTTTTTGGGTGGAGGAGGGACCCAATTGTCTTCTCTTATGCTTGACATTAAGGCGCACATAGTAGGTGTTTTGCTAGTATAAATTCATTTTTGAGCAGGGCCTAGTGTAGAAGGGAAAGCATCTCCTCTCACCTTGCAATTCCCCACCTGATCTCCACCCCTAGCCCATCCTTGGTGAACTCCCTTTGCTCACCTTCACCTCTGACCTTTATTCTGCTTGGCCTTATATTTTCCTTTCTTTGTAGACCCAGCACTCAGCTGACTGATCGACTGATTACTGCTCCCTCTCTCAGCCTCCTCTGGGACCACAAAGGAGGTGTCCTGACTTTTTTTCTGGAGATTTCTGGAGTGCTGGGAATTCCTCCTGTAGAAACTCCCTCTATACATCCATATTTCAGCCCTTCAGGGAGTGGCTACAGAGGCTTAGAAGACCGGTTCTTGGCCATCATAACCACAGTCTAGTTCAGTAGCAGGAACTGCACTCAGGGCTTCCCATCCATTGTGCCACACAGCCTTTCTAAGGTTTAGTTACACTAACTAGTTAACTAAGTAGTTACACTAGAGTGACTGGTGTTCGTAAGGTTTGCAAAGGACTTTACAAACATTTTACCCCAACCCTCTAGATCTTGTTGCTCTTACAAAGCACTGGCCAGAAAAGCCCCTCTAGGCACCTTGCCTACCTTGCCTGCCACCGCCTCAAAGGCACAGTTCGTTCCTCTCCCACCTCCTGGGCTTCTCCCGTGCTTTCCTATTTGCTTATGGATACACTGGCCTGCCCAGACTTTCCCTCCCTTTCTCCTTCTTTCCCTCTCTCCTTCCTTTCCTTTTTCCTTCCTTCCTTCCCTCCCTCCTTTCTTTTCTCTCCTTGACTTCCTTTCTTTTTTGTCTTGAGGCATCATCCACTCATCAACCCAGTTCTACTCTGGATGGGCCCAGGATTGCCCATTGCATTCTCTTCCCTGGGTTGGTTCAGCCCTCCTGGGGCTCCCAAAGGTTTACCATTCCTATGTAGGTCTCAGTTTGGATGCCTGTATTCCAGAATCAATGGTTCCAAAGCCCCAGCCTTCCCAGCAACAGGGACTATAGGCCTTCACTACTCCACCCAATGGCTCTTCCAATTCTAAAAAGCCTTCCCTTGACCAATGTAGCCCATCCAGCTACCATCCTCACTCCCTCCTCTCCCTTGCCCAACTTCCTGAGAAAGGTGTCACATCCCTACCTTTCATGCTCTTCTCACTCCTTTGCAGTCTCGCTCCTGGCCCCAGCTTCCCTCTGATGAAATTGCTTTCTTTAAGGTCATCAATGGCCTAATTGATAAATCTAGCAGCTTCCCCTGCTTCTCTCTCCTGGATCTTCCTTGTAGCTTTTGACATGGTTGAGCACCATTCTCCCCTTTCAAGGGAACAACCACCATATTCTGGGTTTTGACTTTTCTCTCTCCTAAGTTGGTTTCTCATCTTCTTCCTACTATCTTTTTTTTTTCAGGCAGTCAGGGTTAAATGACTTGCCCACGGTCACACAGCTAGTAAGTGTCTGAGGCTGGATTTGAAATCAGATCCTCCTAACTCCAAGGCCTGTCTCACCTAGCTGCCCCCTCTTCCTAACCTCATATTAGGGATGGTGCCCCAAGGTCTGCCCTTGGCCCTTTCCCCTCTATGTATCATTTTCCCTGGCAGTCCCATTTACTCTTGTTCTGGGTTTTTATCACCAGTATAATTTCTTTTCTAATCTGCATCTCCAATTGCCTATAAGACTTAGAAAAGCAAGGATTATAGGGCCCCTCTTTATCCAGCCTCTTCATTTTACAGATGAGAAAACTGAGTTGTAGGAGGTAAAGTGACTTGTCTAAGGTCACACAGTTAGTAATAGAAGCAGGCTGTAGACCCAAGTTTCCTGTTTTCAAAGTCTGTTTTTTATCCACTTCTGAATATCCCACCAAAAATCAACACTTCTGTAACGGAGCTTATTCTCCTTCTCTTTAACCCTACTCCTTTAGGATCCATGTCAGGAAAATATTCCTAGTAACTGCAGCTTTCTAGGAGAGAAAAGAAGCTGCCACAGGGGGTAGTGAGTTACCCTCCACCATGGGTCTTCAGGCCGAGGATGGATGACCTAGTGCATTGGAGAGGGGATTCTTGCTCAGGAATGGGCTGGTCTAGGTAGCTTCCAAAGCTCAGGAATTCTATAGAACTTCCACTCCCAGACAAGACATCAGGGAAGGGTTTTACCGGGATGGGGACTGTGAGAGGGGGTTGCAGCCAGAAACCCACACTGGAGGGCAGAGGTCAAGGGGAGGGAATGGGTTACAAGGACAGCCTGATAGTGGAAGATGGAGTGATCCAATCTGTCCTCACCTTTGTGGGAGAGAGGTAACTCTTGGAGACTTAGACATGGTAACAGGAACTTTAGTAGTGGAGTGGGGTTACCTAGGGGCCCTTGTGAAAAGAGCCCTGACTCCAGAGTCAGAGGGTTTGGGTTTAAATCTCACCTCTGATGTTTCCTGCCTATGTGACCTTCAGCAAATGAATCTCCCTGGCTCTCCATTTCCCAGACATTCTCTGTGGCTGGAGGATGCATTAGCATGTATTCTCCTATTCACCCACTGTCTTTTCAGTGTAGGTGAATCCCTCGGCTTGGTGCTGGATTACTAAATCCAAACCTCTTCCTCTCTATTTCTGCTACCAAGTTCCCATGTCCAAAATTTGTGTTTTTTCTGTTCTCCTTCATTTCTCATAGACAATTAGTTACCAGGTCCTGGCTAACCCACCTCTGCACCAACTTCCCTACTCTTTCTCTTCCTCTGCAGAACTCTGACCAAATTCCTGACTCTGCTTTAAATCCTCTGTGGTTCCTTGTTTGCTGAGTCAAGTCCAATTTCCTCTGCCTGGCATTCAAGGCTCTCCGAAAGCTGGTGCCTCTCCCCCTTGTCCCAGCCGTGACTCATCAGACTCTGTTCTGAGAAACTCCCTGCAGCTGTCACACTCCCTGTGTCCTCTGACCTCCATGCATTTGTTCCATGCATTTCCTTGGAAGGTGTCCCCTGCTCCTTGTTACCTTGGGGATGCCTTGTTGGCCTTTAATGCCAGTCTTCTCCTTGAAGCAATCTCCCTAGTGTCCTGGCTCAAGACATTCTCCCAGACCTACTGGAATATTCTTTATTGTACTTCCTGTATGTCAGCTTTTCTATATCATCATTATTTGGAAGAGACAACACGTTGTAGTGGGCAAAACCTAGGTTTTCATTCTGCTTTTGACACATGCTTTTGACTTTGTGTAAATTAATCTCTCAGGATTCAAGACAAAGTCTCTAAGCAGAAAAGGGGCCAACCAGCACTGGTAGAGGTATTTTCCTCCTCTGGGAGTTCTTTATGCCAATGAAATCAGGTTCAGTTCAGTTGTGCCTTTTTCCTTAAATAGACTGCACAAATGGGCTACCAAGTTGAAATACATTTAATATTGTAACTTCAGAGCCTAAAACACCTAACAGACAGATGGTGAAATGGATAGAGTGCCGGGCCTGGAGTCGGAAAGGTCCAAGTTCAAAATTAACCTCAGATACTTCCTAGTCATCTGACCCTAGGTAAGTCACTTAATCTGCCTCAGTTTCCTCATCTGTAAAATGGAGATACCTACCTCTTTGGGTCCTTGTAAGGTTTAAATGAGCAAGCATGTATAAAGTACTCTGCAAGCCATAATCCTATGGAAATTGTCAGTTATTTTTGTGACATAGGTGTTTGTTGTATCCAATAAACATGGGCTAAATGGAAGGTGCCATCTTGGGTCCCCCATTAAGCTGTGAGCTCCTTAAGAGAAGGGTTTTGGTTTTTTTTTGTTTGCCTTCCTTTGTATCCCCAGTATTTAGTAAAGGGCCTAGCATTTAGTAGGTGCTTAATATAAAATACTAGGTAACCAACATGTAGAGGTCCTCCTACCTGCCATACTCCAAGCCAACCTGGGCTTGGCCCTGTGACCCAGCCAGTGGGGATGCATGGAAACACATAGGACCTCCCACTGTGACCAAGAGCACATTGGCCCAGACAGCCATTTGAAGTTTAGAGGGTACATCGTGTGCTCAGGCAGACAGTCTGCCTCCAAAATTAAGTTAAATTTCCTCTCCTGGGGTGGAAACAGCTCCCTGGACTCTGAGTCAGAAAAGACCTCAGGGGGCATCTAATCCAGACCGTCACCAGCCCTCCAACAACACAAGTTTATCATTCCCTCCATTGGTGTGAAGCTCATTCCATTCTGAATGGTTGTCATGGTTTATAACTTTTCACCTCATGTGACTGAGAAGAAATCTGCCTCCCCTGTACCTTAGAACCATTCTGAAGGATGAATCCAATCCCCCTTCCAGGTGTCCTAAACACTTGGAACTGGTCCTACCCCTATTCCTCCTCCAGGAAGAAGGACCCATGTTCTTCAATGGGTCATCATGCAGTGGGGTGTTCTCCAGCTTCTTCACCATCTTGGTTGCCCTTTTATGAAAATTCTCCAGCTAAAATGGGGCCCTATAGAACTGGATACACCACTCCAGGTAGGGTCTGACCAGGATTCTATTAGCAGTGGGAGTTCTACTACCACTGTTCTAAGAGACCTAAGGCCTTCTCTAGCAACCCAAGCACAAATTTACTCTCCTCTTCTGAGCTGCCAAGCCCCACTAACTCCTATTTGAACTTGTACACCACTGACTATAGCCTCAGGAGAAAAATGATCATCAAAAAAACTGCTTCAGTGCTCCAAGGGGAAGTCCCCAAGCATCCCCAACTTGCCATGGAGGGAGCCTGGGTTTGAGGTCAGAGTCCTTGGTTCCCAAATCCCAGGTTTACCTCTTACTCACTTAGTGACTGGGAACCAGTCACTTCCTCTCTGGTCTGCTTCCTGCTCTGGAGGACCCAACTCACAGTTCCTGCCTAGTCTCCCTTACAGGGCCCATGCAAAGTGGAAACAGACACAAAACACTTCTGTAAACTGGAATGTGCTAAGCAAATGGTGGAGCTTGAGGTCTTTGACCTTCCTGAGGAACAGCTTAATTCTGGTGAAAAGCCACCATGCTTGGGCCCAGGACCCCTGCAGGCACCTGAGACCCTTTCAACCAGTCACACATCTTACTAGTTAATCATTAAGTTGCTGGTTAAAGACAAACTTGTGAAGAAAGAACATCAGGGCCTCTCCATTTGGGAACTTGTCCTTCACCAGTTGCAAGAGCAAGGCTTGTGGAGTAGCTCAGAGTAGGCTGCACCCTCACATGGGTATCCTGCTGAGTGACTGGAAACAGGGTCTTCCTGAGACAGCTTGCTCTCTCTCTCTTGCCCCTAGCTAGTTCTGTCAGGCCATCCTTCTTCCTTGCACCTCAACCGCAGAGAAGGCATCATGGGAGAGTAGGGCTGGGAAGCTGGCCTGCCTACTTACTGTGACTTAACCTCTCTTGGCCTATTTCCTCATCTCTGAAAGGGGTTGGGCTAAGTGACCTCAAAGATCCCACCCAACTCGAATAGTCAATCTCTTGAGGTCCTTTCCGGATTGAGCAAATTACTTCCCCTCCCAGGGCCTCTTGTCTCCTCTTTTGGACTAGGCTTTGAGGTCCCTTCCAGCTGATGTTGGGTTCTAAGGTCTCTTCTAATGGGGGCAAGTCATTTCAAGTCAGCCTGTTTTCTCACCTGTAAAATGGGGGAAGGGGCAGTAGTGGATGATGTCAGATTAGGATGTCAAAGGTCACTTCTAGTTCTTAATCAAGAATTATGGGCTCTAAGAGCCAGCTGTATCTTCACAGCCCCAGGTTGGTCAGGAAGGATGGAGGAGCAGGACATGGGATAATAGAAGTGGTCATTATTATAAATTACACTGATAGTCTGAGGTTGCCAAGGATTCTTCTGTACAAACAGTATCTCTTTAGATCCTCATAGGAACCTTAGGACCTTGAACTTGTAGCCCACGTTAACAGTGCCCCAGGTCATGTTAGGAGGATAGGAGGGTAGTACTGGGATTAGAATCCAGGTTTTTCTGTATTCTTCGGTCTGGGGCCACCTCCATTACACCGTAATTCCTTCAGAAAATGCCAAATCTGAGGACCTTAGAACAAAGAATGTCAAAGCTGGGATGGCCAAGGGTGATGAAATGCAGCCATCACAAAATTCAGTTTCAAGTTCATAGACTTAGGAAACTGCAGGAAGAAGCAGCCAAGCCTCTGCGTACCCTCAGACCAACCTGCAAGGCCAGGACACAAGGTAGACGAGCCTGGACCATGGGGCAGGAGCCCAAGGTTTCCTGGGGCCTTCCAAAAGTCTGTCAGCCTTGGTACGACTCCTTGTCCTAAGGTGTTCTACAGGCTGACTAGAGAATCTCTGCAATTTCTTCTAGCTCTTCCAGTGGGAATGCTGAGGCCCTGGAGTGCAAGGTGCCCAGTGAGTGGCCAGCCTGCCTCCTAATCAGGACCTAAGGTCAAGTCTTCAGCTTCCAATAAGGCAACAGCAGGCAGGTCAGCTCTGCTTGGGGAGGATGGGGTGGGGGGGAAATAAACAAGTGGCACCTGCTCTCAGCTGGAAGGGACAGGAAAGGACTGGATACCTCTCCCAAAGGCCACATAAGGTGAAGGCCTAAAAATAAGAGGTGAGAGAGGTGGGGATAGCTCTGCCCCTTCCCCACCCCCGAGGAAGGGCACCCATGTCACAGGAGCTGCTGTTTAGGCACTGGGAACTGTTCTGGTGATTGATTGTCTCCAGTTATCTAGAGGAGCATTTGTCACAGGGAGCAGATATCTCTACTTGGTCCCAGAGGGTAGAGCTAAGAATGAGGTAACATAGGGTTTTTGGAAAGTAGTAAGCTCCCCATCACTGGTGGTACTGAAGACACCAGGGAGGCCTCAGGGAGAATTACTGTGCTGTTTGGGAGGGCAGACTAGAAGACTGGTAAGGTCCCTTCCAGCTCTGCTATTACTAGGGGCCTATGACCCTGGAAGCCAATGTTCTTTCTGCTCCACAGTCTGCTGATTTCTCCACTCATGCCCTAAGGGCAAAGGTAATAAACAGTAAAACACAACTGGGGGTATGTAGAGCAGAGGAGGGGAAGGGAGGGTGACAGGTTCCTTTCCTGAATTACTCCCTGGTGGGGAGCACAGGGAATCCAGCCCCATTCCCTGACCTTCCGGAAGACTGAGGCTGGAGCTGGAGGCAGGGGAGGGGCTACGGCAGCAGAAACCAGGCTAGGACCTGGACTTCTCCCCATCCCCCCTGGGGGCCCAGCTTTTCCTTCACCCCACCCTCCCAGAAAACAAGGGGAATAAAAGGGGCTGGGCTTGACTTGGAATGACACTGCCAAATAAAAAGTCCAGAAGCCTTGTGGATTTTAATATGGGGGTGGAGGGCAGGGGGGTAGGCAGGAAGGGGGAACTGTGGGGTAGGTATCCTCTTCCTTCCTGGCTATTTCCCGGTCTCCTCAGCTCAGGGTGATTGCCATGGAGCAAAATGGTCACACCATCTCTGGATGACTCCAAGGGTTTGGTTCCTATGGGAAGGGGAGCAGGCAGTGTTAACAACAGGGACCAGTGGTAGGAGGTAGAGTTCAAGCCTTCTCCCTCCCTCACTCCTGCAAATGTCACAGCTGGTAACTTCCCTAGGCAGATTAACCAGCCCTCGGAATCCTCTAAGTTTCAAGGTCCCTTCTGAGGGTGAGGAGAAAAGCATTACTCTCAGTTCTAAACCAAGTGGGAACTTCATGTAGCTCTGAGGGCTTGGGGCTGGGAGCCCAGAGGTTGCACTTCTGGGGTCCGGCAAAAGGCCCCTGACTGGAGAGGAGGACGGCCATATCCCCCTCCAGGCTCAACACTTCCTATCTGTGTGACTGGCCAAGTCACTCTCTGGGACTCAGTACTCATCTGTAAAATGAGAAGACTGGAGTCAGTGGTCCCCTGCACCAACCATTCCCTCAACAAATGTTTACGAAGGGCCTCCTGGGTGCAGAGAACTGTACTAGGTACTCTGGGAGTTAAGAAAGAGCTCCCTCCACTGTCCTCTAGCACAGCCATCATGAACTGCTTCGTACTGCCCCCCTGTGGCCACTGCCCCCAATGGCAAAGCCAGGTTCCCTTCTGTTTCTCAGAATCAGCCTTTCCTAAGCGGGAGGAACCTTGGAGAGAATAAAAAACTGATGCCCAGAGAGGCCTAAGGTTGGTAGCAGAGCTCAGATCTGAAACATTCTGCCCAGTCCGGCCCATGGTCTCAAATCTGACCTGGCAAAAGAATCCCCTCAAGTGGCATTAGGAACACAAATAACCTCTCTGCTTGAACACCTCCAGTCACAGGAAGCTCATTACCTTTGGGACATCTCCTCTCCTCAGTGAGCCCATTAGCCTCCCAGGACTGGCTTCTTCCCCACCCAGGGCCTGTCCCTGCCTTGGGAGCTGCTCACCCCAGCTCATGATTCCAGCGCTTTCACAATAGCTTCGTTGGCTTCTATCCGGATCTGAACCTCAGCCCGGGCTGCCTCATCTGATACCCCTGACAGGTCTGAGTGTGCCTTTTCCAGGTTGGATCTGGCGGCCTGAGAATCAAACCACAAGAAAACAAGAGGACTATGGGTGAAAAAAAAAAATGACGTTCTGGGAGGGCTGGCCCCACCAGTAGGAGCAGGGCAGGGAGGTGTCACCCACAGTGAGGACGGGCGACACATATTCATGGAGCACAGGAGAGGGCTGCGTGGGTGTGGGTCCAGTGGGTGGGTGGGCATCCCACTTAGGTTGGGAGAGTGACTGAACCCTGGCTCCCCATCCTGTCCCTAGGACAAGGTACAAACACCTGCTGGGCACTAGAAACTCTTTACAACTTGGTCTAGGCCTGTCTCCCACTGCTCCCATTCATTCTCTCAACAGCTTCCCTGCTACTCTTCACATATGAGCATCCATCCGCCCTCCGAGCCATTGTCCTGGCTGTGCCCCCGCTCACAACACACTCCCCTCTCCCCTCCCTTCCGCCTCTTGGATCCCCTTGCTCCAAGGGCACTCAACTTCTCCATGAGGCTGTTTCTGGTTCCTGAGTCACCCCCCCACCTCCATATTTCCTCATATGTATGTGTAAAATCTTCCTAACTGAAGGCAAGTTTTTCCAAGTAGGGACTATCCTTCAGAGCACCTAGCACAACGCCTGGCCCATGGAAGGTCAATGCTTGCTGATGGACTGAATTATCACATCAGAGAGGAAGGCTGGTGCTAGATCAGCCTCCTGGGATCCACCCGGGAGCCAGAGTTCAAAGCAGGAAAGCTGGAGCAGGATAGAGTACAAGGCCTGCCTCAAAGAGGCGTCCAGCATCCCTAAGCCAGGAGAGAGGGAAAGGCAGTCAGGCCTCCATGGAAGAGGCAAAGGACTCCGAGAAGCAGGAGCCAGGTGTCTGCTCTGTGGGTGAGTCAGCCAGGCCCCGTTGCCAGGTAGGTGTTGATGGGTTACCTGGATGTGGGAGTGGTGGGGAGAAGCTGCAGCTGCTGCTGCAGATCCCAGGTGGGGTGGCCTCAGCATCAGAGGAGATTGAAGCTAAGAGGGGAGGGTGAGGGGACTCATGCCAAGGCCTCCTAGGGCGTTGTGAACAGGTGCCTGGGTGATGTCTCCATTCAGTGAACCTTTAAGACACATCTGCCATTTGCAAAGTCTAATGCTGGGTACAGATGGAGATGACAAAGATGGAAAGAGACAGTGCTTGGCCTCAAGAGGCTTCCAGTGGGAGCAGGAGGCAGAAAGCCTCTGACCATCACCCCAACATAGGTGGCCAGAACCATCAGCTTTGTTCATATACCTAACGTACCCCAACCCTGTCCAGAGCTCCCCAAGGCCCCCAGCAGAAGAGCCCAACTGCCCTGCCTGGCATGTGATTCTCACAATCTTCCTGTCCTTTCCTTCTCCCCTCACACACCAACCCCTCAACTGTTCACATGAGACTGGACAACTCATCATTCCTTAAACAGGCCTCCACAGTAGCCCCTTTTCCACACAGCCTTCCTCCCTTCACCATCCAGCTCCAGGCCTGTCTCCTCATCTGATGACCGAAATTCCCGTCTCTAGAGAAGATAGTAAGAGTTCATGTTTATACAATGCTCTCCTCACAACCAGCCAGTAAGGCAGGGTGTGCACATATAAGACTGAGTTTGCAAGAGGGTATCACAGGGGCAGAAAATCAAAGTGTGGACCATTAGAAGCCAGTTCTTGTAAACAGAAGGTCAGTCCTCTTTCCCACTACATCACAACATCTCTATCACGCCTCACAGTGCAGATGTTTGTCCGTGGCTTTTCTCATCTCTTAGACTCTGAGCTCCCCAAGAAGTACAAATGGGCCCTTGCTTACCCCCTTTTCCCTACAGATGTGGGTATAAAGCCCTGGAGACAGAGAGACAGACAGACAGAGACAAAGACTGCTGGGAAATGGAAGGGGTGGAGAGCCTGGCTGACAAAGGTTCTTTTCAGCGAGGGGCCTGCCACCTGGGGTGGATCTTCTCAGGGAGGGGGATGGGACTCACCGCCAGGTCCAGCATGTCCAGAGCCACGGCTTCTTCTGCCAGCAGCTGCACCGAGGAATCAGCATTCACTGTGACAGAACCACTGCTAACTGGGGAGAAGCAGAGCACAGGGGCCCGATGAGGAGTGATGGGGAGGAGCTGGTTCAGAACAGCGGCTTCCGAGAAAGAAGGGCCTCAGAGACCCTCAGCTGAACAAGAATCTCCTCAACACATCTCTGTTTAATGGTCAGCCAGGGACCCGAATACCTACTGTGACAGGGATCCATGCCTCCTCAGGGTGGCTCCATTCCCTGGGTCCCACCCCCAACTCTGGGCAAGACAAGCTTCAAATGCCAAGCCAGCTCCTGTGTCTCCCAAAGCCCATTCTCCCAGCTGAGGAGTCCCAGTGTTTTCACTGGTCTCCAGGCCCTCTTCGTCAGAACATAGCTGAGTCTGTCACTGTCACCAAAATGTGTTCCCAGATCTGGGCACAGTGACCAGAGAGAGGGCAAGAGAGGGGACCTGGGGAAGCCCTTCTGGGGAGGTAGCAGTGGCAAATGAACCATTGCTAGCATTTATATAGCACTTTAATGTCTGCAAAGATAAACACTGTCTCATTTTACTGTCATAACAACTCCAGGGATAGATGCTATTATTACCCCCATTTTACAGCTGAGGAAACTAAGGCAGAAAGTGAAATGATTTGTCCAGGGTCATAGAGTAATAAGTGTCTAAGGTTTGATTTGCGCTCATCTCTTCCGAGAGAGAGAGTGAGAGTGAGAGTGAGAGTGAGAGAGAGAGAGAGAGAGAGAGAGAGAGAGAGAGAGAGAGTGAGTGAGTGTGTGTGTGTGTGTGTGTGTGTGTGTGTGTGTGTGTGTTAAAGGTGAGTGTGTGTGTGTTAAAGGTGAGCCTTCTTGGAAAGGCCTAGCTCTTGACAATCCTTCTAGAGAGGACTTAAAGGTCTGACCTCTTATTGTCAAATTGGGGGATGCTGTGTGTGTGTGTGTGTTTTCTAAGAATGTTACAGCTAAAAGCACCTTTGTTTCTAACCACAGTGAGTTCTTTGAATTGGCCTAATTCCAGCCCAGTCATTTTACAAAGAGGGAAACTGAGGACTACATTATTTGTTGTGCACTCTTTGTGTTACCCCATTTGAAATTTTCTTGGCAGTGAAACTACAGTAGTTTGCCGTTTCCTTCATTTTATAGATGAGGGACTGAAACAAACATCCATCTAGTAAGTGTCTGAAGCCATATTTGGACTGTGGTCCTCCTGGATTCAGGTCCCACAGTCTACCCACTATGCTACCTTGATGCCCACTGAGAATGAAGTCAAGTGTCAAGCACCAGAGGATCCAGGGTTGGAATGGACCCCAGAAGCTCTCTAGCCCAACCCATCACCGCACCAAAGAGCTCTACCTCGGTCCCTACATACAAGAAGCTCTTGACCAGTCCTTCCAGGAAGCCCTCCAAAAAACAGGATCGCCACCCCCTGCCCTGACCCATGCCTCTGGTAGCAGCTCATACCACATAGGCTAGGGGGTTCTTCTCGACATTGGGCAAAAATCTGCCTCTCTGATGTTCCTGGCCTTGCCCTTTGGGGCTGGGCAGAACAAGTCTATGTGTCAGACACAAGGCCCTTGGGACCCAAGTGACCTAAACCAGATCAAAATGTAATTGGGAAGTATTTAATGAGATAAAAATAAAATACAACAAAACAAAGCTAATATTACATTAAGACTAAGCCATGGATTAGTGGTCCCTGGGTCACTCTGAGTTTGACATCACTTTCCTAGATTACATATGGAGTTGGCGACAGAGCCAGACAGGACAAAAACTTTGTTTTCCTGACTCCAACTCCAATGTTCTTTCCCACACCTGATTAAAAAAAACTCTTATTTTTCAAAGCTGATAAAGACCTCAAAGTGCCCTCATACATACACATACCAAAATACTTGGTGGTAGTGCCATCCTCAGCATACACTGTCACCACACCAGGCTTCAGCACCTGCAGGGTGGGGACGTGGGCAGCAAGGATCCCAAAGGCTCCACTCTGGGTTGGGACATCCACCTGCTTCACGTTGGCCTCGTTGAAATACACCTGGAAAGTCAAAAGGAGGGCAAAGGCTCAGCGGTCAGTCGGCCATGACCGTTTGAGGGAAATGAGGGAATGCTCCTGGCTTTTTGTTGTCTTGCTCAAACCTAGGAGGAGCACCCCCTCCTAAAAGGATGGGGAGAACAGGTGACAGCCCAGACAGGAACTCACTTTCCTCATGACCCGAGGAGCTAGATGGTACAAGTACTATTATACCCACTACACAGATGAGAAGACTGTCAAAAAAGTGGAGTGATTTGTTCATGACACCCAGCTGAAAGACTGGGCCATGCAGCAACTACTATTTCTGCTTTGTTATAAATTGGGGGGAGGTGCACAATCTTATCCTCTGTAAGGCAGAGCAGAGGCAGCCCCAGGGAGTGGCCGGAGAGCTGGCCCTGAAGCTAGAAGACCTGGGTTCAAGTTCTGTCTCTGACTCATAATGGCTATAGGACGCTCTCAGTGCTCCAGGCAGCTCCTTCAAAGGGACAGAGAAGACCCTGACCTACACTGGCAGAGGGAGTTTCCTCAAGTTAGACCAATAGAATCTGGCTCAATCCCTATCAACAAATGTGGAATGTCAGAGCTTGGAGGACTCTTAGCACACGGAATGTTAGAGCTGGGAGAGCCCTTAGAACAGAAAACATTAAAGTCCTTAGAATCCAGGGTGTCAGCGCTGGGAGGATCCTTAGAAGATGGGATGTCAGAGCTGGGGGGGGGCCTTTAGGAGAGGGGATATCAGAACTGAGGGGAGACCTCCAGAACCTAGAACATCAGAGCTAGGGAGAATCCCTAGAACCCAGAACCCCGGAGCTGGGGGCGGGGCCCTAGGGCCCAGGACGTTAGGGGGGGCACCCCTTGGGGGCCCGGGGATTTAGCCCGAGCCGAGGCCCAGGGAGGGAAAGGTCGTGTCCCGGGGCGCCCCCGCCCACGCGGAGGTCCTTCGAAGGTCAAGACTGGGCGGCCCCCTGGCGCCCTGAACCGCCCCCCTCCCGCCCGCGGCCCCCCCGTGCCCCCCCGCCCGGCTGCCCCGGAGGCCGCACCTGCGTCGGGGAGGCGAAGGTGAAGGACATCTGGCCAGGGGCGGCGGCGGCGGCGGCGGCCGGGGCGGCCTCGGCGTAGGCGCGGGCCGGAGGGGCCGGGAGCCGGGCTTGGCGCAGCAGGCGGAGGCCGCAGCGGCGGAGCAGCGTGGTGGGCAGCATGGCGGCGGCGGCGGAGGACGACAGGCCGGGCAGCGGGAGAAGGGGAACGACGGCCGGGCCAAGGACGGAGAGGCGGGCTGCGCAGGGGAGCCTGGGAAAGGCGACGCGGACTACCGCTCCCAGCAGGCCGCGGGGCGACCTCGGCGCACAAGTGACGGCGCTGCCGCAGGGGCTGTCGGGAGTCGTAGTTCTCCCTCCGGCGACTCCTGCAAGCCTCTGGCTTCATCATGAGGCAATGACTCAGATGAGGGTCTGAAGACAAACGTTGCAGATATTTTGTTAGTACTCTCTCTTTCCCTTTTATGTCACTGCCACTCGCGAGCGCACCCCCACCCCCCCTCTGCATCGGAACTCCGCTTGTTAACAAATCAGTAGAGCCAAGCAGAATACCGCCGACCCATCGGACCTGCCCGCAAATGTCCGCTTCGTTCTGCCCCCGGTGCGGGAGTCCTTCATCCACCAGGCTTCGTGGTCACTGAGCAGAGCGCGGGACGCTTTAATGTCCTTCTGCTTCCCATTAACAGGATTACCCTGAAGGGGTTGCACTGGTTTGGGCACGTGGCCCTGCATCAGTTCAGACGTCTTCCACTGTTTCTTAGAATTTCTTCATATTCAGAACCTCAGATCTTAGGATCGTGGAGAGAATGGAGAGGGGCAGGACTTGGAGAAATCTCAGAAGGGGAAAACTGTCAGTGGCTGGAAGGATCCAAGCGGTCAGCTAGTCCAATCTTCCCTTTTTACAGACGAGGAAACTGAGTCTAGAAGAGTGAAGTGTGCTGGAAAGGACCTTAGAGATCATATTCTCCAACCCCTACGTTTTACGAAGGGAGAAACTGAGACACAGAGACATAAAAGGTTCATGAGATTTGGAGCTGAAGGGGATTTTAAAATCTTCTCTTGTGAATAAGGAAACTGAGGGCATGAAGGGAGAGAGGGGAGGGGGAAGGGACTCCCCATAGCTTGTCAAAACCAAAGCTGGTCCAAAGCCCTGGTCCTGACTCCAAGGGTTCTTTCCATGGCATCTTACCAATTCAGCAATATTAATTCAGGAGCAACAATCAATAAATCCTTCAGAGCTGTCTTGGATTCTTGTATTGCTGAGACTAGCCAAGTCATTCACAGCTGATTATCTTACAATATTGCTGTATACTTTGTACACAGTGCATGTCACTTTGCATCACCACATGTAAGCCTTTCCAGGTTTTTCTGAGAGCATCCTGCTCATCATTTCTCACACCACAGCAGTATTCCATCATAATCACACACCACAATTTGTTCAGCTATTCCCAGATGGGCATCCCCTCAATTTCCAATTCTTTGCCACCAGAAAAGAGCTGCTATAAGTATTTTTGTACATGTAGGTTTTTTCCTTTTCCTTTTTTTAAAATCTCTTTTGTGATACAGATCTAGTAGTGTTATTGCTAGGTCACATGGTTTTGTAGCTCTTTGGGCATAGTTCCAAATTGCTCTGCAGAACGGTTGAATCAGTTTAAAAACTCCACCAACAGTGCATTAATGTTTCATTTTTCCCACATTCCTACCACCATTTGTCATTTTCCTTTACTGTCCTATTAGCTGATCTAATAGGTATGAGGTAGTACCTCAGAATTGTTTTAATTTGCATTTCTCCAATCAATAGTGAGAGCATTTTTTCATATGACTATAGATAGCTTTGATTACTTCATCTGGAAACTGTTCATATTCTTTGATCATTTATCATTTGGGGAATGGCTCTTATTTTTATAAATTGGACTCAGTTCTCTTTATGTTTGAGAAATGAGGCCTTTGCCAGAGATACTTGCTTCAGAATGTTTTTCAATTATTATTGCTGTCTTTTCCTCCATCCTATTCCTCCCACAGCCTTTATTTTATTCTCTCTTTTTCACCCTGTTCTTCCTCAAAAGTGTTTTGCTTCTGATTACCTCCTCCCCCAATTTGCCCTCCCTTCTATCATCCCACCTACTTCTCTTATCCCCTTCCCCTCCTATTTACCTGTTGGGTAAGATAGATTTCCATACCCAATTGAGGATGTATGTTATATTCCTTCTATTGAGCCAAATCTGGTGACAGTAAAGTTCACTCACTCTCATCACTTCCCCCTCTTGCATTCCACTGGAAAAGTTTTTCTTGCTTCTTTTATGTGAGGTAATTTACCCCATCTCTCCCTTTCCTTTTCTCCCAGTACATTCTTCTTTCTCATCCCTTAATTTTATTTTTTTAGATATCATCCCTTCATATTCAACTCACACCTGTGCCCTCTATATATACTCTATATAGTCTATATATACTCTTTCTAACTGCCCTAATAATGAGAGACTTCTTTTGGGTTATAAGTATCATCTTATCTTGTAGGAGTATAAACAGTTTAACCTTATTAAGTCCCTTATGATTTCCCTTTCCTGTTTACCTTTTTATGTTTCCCTTGAGTCTCAAATTTTCAAATGAAAGTCAGATTTCCTATTCAGCTCTAGTTTTTTCATCAAGAATACTTGAATGTCCTCTATTTCATTAAATATCCATTTTTTCCCCTGAAGGATTATACTGAGTTTTGCTGGGTAGGTGATTCTTGGTTGTAATCCTAGCTCCTTTGCCCTCCAGAATATCATATTCCAAGCCCTCTGATGCTTTAATGTAGAAGCTACTAAATCTTGTGTTATCCTGACTGTGGCTCCATGATACTTGAGTTGTTTCTCTCTGGTTGCTTGCAATATTTTCTCCTTGACTTGAGAGCTCTGGAATATGGCTATAACCTTCTGGGGAGTTTTCATTTGGGGATATCTTTTAGGAGGTGGTCAGTGGATTCTTTCAATTTCTATTTCACTCTTTGGTTCTTAGAATGTTTTCCATGAAGATTTCTTAGAAGATGATATCTAGATTCTTTTTTTGACCATGGCTTTCAAGTAGTCAAATAATTTTAAAATTATCTCTCCTGGATCTATTTTCCAGGTCAGTTGTTTTTCCAATGAGATATTTCACATTGCCTTCTATTTTTTCATTCTTTTCTTTTCTTTTGTTTCTTGATTTCTTATAAAGTCATTAGCTTCTACTTGTTCAATTCCAATTTTTAAAGAATTATTTTCTTCAGTGAGTTTTTGTACTTCCTTCTTCATTTGGCCAATTTTATATTTTATACATTTTTTTTTCCAGTGAATTTTTGTGCTTCCTCCCCCATTTGTCCAATTCTGCTTTTTAAGACATTCTTCTCCTCATTGACTTTTTGTACCTCTTTTTACCATATGGCCCAGTCTGTTATTTTCTTCTGTATTTTTGTGTGTGTCTCCTGTACCAAGTGGTTTACTCATTTTTCATGATTTTCTTGCATCACTCCCATTTCTTTTCCCAATTTTTACTCTCCCTCTCTTACTTGATTTTCAGAATTCTTTTTGAGCTCTTCCATGGCCTGAGACCAATCCATATTTTTCTTGGAGGCTTTGGATGGAGGAGACTTTGATGTCTTCTTCTGTGTGTGTGTTTTGATCTTCCTTGTCACCATAGTAACTTTCTATGATCTGATTTTTTTCTGTTGTCTGCTCCTTTTCCCAGCCTGATAAAATAGGGCTTTGCTTCTAGGGTGGAAGGTGAACTATTTCAAGCTGCAAGGGTTTTGTGTAGCTATTTTCAGAGATACTTCTAGAGACTTGTAAGTTTTCAGTTCTTCCAAGGTGATATGATCTTAGGACAGGTGTTTACTCCTCTGCTGGCCTGTGCTCTGGTCTGTGAGTGACCACAAGCAGTCTTTTCTGCCCTGGGACTGTGAGGAAGGTCCCTGTTCTACTATGGTCACAAGCTCTGATGTGCTAGTGCTCCTCTGCTCCTTGGGATTTTTCACCCAGGACTGTAACTCATATCCAAGTATGGGCAAAGCAACAGAGTCCTGCCTTAGTGCTAGCAAAGAGACCCCTATAATCTCCTTCTGACAAGTTGCTTGACCCCCTTACCATCTGTCAACTGAGCTCCAGAAGCAGCCACTGTTGCTGCCACTGCTGATTCAGTCACTCCCAAGACCTGCTTCTGGCTTGCTGTGGCCAAAGCTATACTGATGTGACCTGTGCCACACTTGTGCTCCTCTCTCACCCAAGTGCAACAGACCTTTATTGTCAACCTTCTAAGTTGACCTTGGTGTCTATGAGCTGAGAGGTCTGGAGACTGCCACTTCTTCTGCTGATTCAGCTACCCCCAAGTCCACTCCTGGTTTGCTGGGGCTAGGTCTGCCTTGGCATGCTCTGCACTCTCACCCTAGTGCAACAGACCTTTCCTGTCAAACTTATGAGTTCTTTTGAGCTGGAAAATTGTTTCACTCCATCTTTTTGTGGGATTTGTTGCTCTAGAATTTGTTTAAAGTCATTAATTAAAGGTATTTGGAGGCATTTCGGGGAGAGCTTAGGTGAATCCTTGCTTTTATGTGGCTATCTTGGCTCCACCCTCTGTATTTATTCTTCTGATCACCATGTGAGTATTGCCTCATGTGAGTTCTCCATAAAATAGTTTTTTAGGCAAGTATATATTTGGCAGCCCATCTGAGCTGCACTTCCTGCAATAGATTTGAATGGTTGGCAGTTTAGCTCAAGAAAGGACCTCAGTGTCTGGTACCTTATCCTGCCAGGTGATCTTCAGAATCTTCTTAAGATAATTCAAATAGAAACAATTCAGTTTCCTGGCATGGTGCTGGTAGGCTGTCCAAATTTCATAGGCATACAGCAATGAGGTCAGCATAGTGGCTCTGTAGAGTTTCAGTCTGGTAGGCAGCCTATTACCCTTTTTTCTCCATACTTTCCTTCAGAGCCTTCTAAACACTGAGATAGCTCTGGCAATGTGTACATAAAGCTCATCATCTATGCGTACATCCCTGGGAAATACACTGCCAAAGTAAATGAACTTATCCATAATATTAAAAACTTCTCCATTTGCTATAACCAACAGCTCCACATATGAATGGTGTGGCTCTGGCTGATGGAGCACCTGTGTTTTCTTGGTGTTGTTAGGCCAAAATTAGCACAAGCAGCAGAGAATCGATCCATGCTTTATTGGATCTCAGCTTCAGAGGCTTCATTGAGTGCACATTCATCTGCAAACAAAAGTATGCACCAACTCTCCCTTGACTTTAGTCTTGGCTTGTAGCCTTTTCAAGTTAAATAATTCTCCATCATCAAAGTAACTGACCTTAATACTGTATTCATCCTCATTGAATACTGTACTCATCCTCATTGAAGGCACCTGACAACATTGTTGAAAAGATCATGCTAAAAAGATCCAACCTCCACATTTTATGGAAAAGGAGATTGAAGAGTAGGGAAGAGGAATGACTTGTCCATAGTCACTGAGGCTGAAAGCAACATTGACAATATTCAAACCTGAATCCTCCTATTTTAATGTAAGAGTCTTTCCAAACCCCATGACCCCTCCTGCCAGCTTCCAGGAGGGATCCTTCATTTTGTAGATGGGGAAACAAGCCCAGAGAGAAAAAGATTTGCTTAAAGTTACAAAGTTGCCAAAATAATCATTCATTGATTAGAGTGTATCAACTATTTTATTTGAAAATCTTCAGCCAAAGTATTCATGTTCCTATACATTGTGGTGTAATAGCTGGAGTGCTGGGCCTGATGCCAGGAAAACCTGGGTTTAAATTCTGGTGCTGACACTGGGTTGTCTCTCTGACCCTCAGTTTGTTAATCTGTAAAGTGGGAATAATACTGACCATTTGTGAAGAGCTGCCATGTGGAAGGGGGGCAAATTGTTCTTTTTGCCCTCAGAGGATATAACGAGGGGCAATGGAAATTCAGTGATGTGTATAGATATAATTTGGTTAGATTTTAGCAAAGTGTTTGACAAAGTTTCTCATGTTAACCTTTCAAAAATATGAAAGGATGAAGGCTCTCTGATAGTAAAATTATGTAGATTTGGATCCAGTAGAGTGACCAAGACATTAATTGTTGATGTCATCTTAGAAGGAAGTCTCTAATGGAGAGCCTCATGGATCTGTACTGGGTCCTGCCCTCTTTAATACTTTTTATCAATGACTTGGATGCCTTAGGGCTAAATGGCCTGTTTATCAGGTTTGCAGATAACAGAGATAGGACAACTAGTGGAGGAATAGCTAAGACTTGACAATTGGATCCACAAAGGAGTGATAAAAACATTGGGGTCTAACCTAAAAAGATGGGCTGGGAGGATGAAGAGAGGATCCTGCTGTGATTTTATCTGTGTAGGAAACTCCTGGTGCTTCTTCCACAAATAAAATTCCTTCCACCGACAAAAATCTACAACTCTTCTGTAATTTATAGTCTCAGACAGTTGCTTAGGGCATTGAGAGGTTCAGTGAGAGTATGTTCAAGCAAGGTGGGGTTTTTGTTTTCTTTTTGGAGTTCAGTTTCCCACACTCAGACTAAATTTTAAACATCTGAAGGATTAATCTCCTTTGAACCCTGATAATTCACAGTTTTCCTGGGTCACAGATTGTGCCTTCGGACTGGGAGCCAATCAGGGGCCGAATCTTTATTATACATTCTGGGAGGTTGGCATTTTGCTTTGGGGGCTTTCTCATGAGAAGGATCTTTTGATTTTTCTGGATTGAACTCTGGGAAGTCATTTGTTAAGAGTCCTCCTTTCCCCCACTACTCAGATGTTGGTGCTCTCTCAGTATGGTGGTATATGTAAGTGGTTGTATTATTCTATTTAGACAGTTGCAGCCCTGTCTGTTGAATTCTTTCTTGGATACTCACTTCTTTCTGTTTATCTGTCTGCATGGTTTAATTAAAGTAAGATTGTTGACTCCTTTGAAGCTGTCTTTCCTTTAGAAAAACAGATCAAAGAAGCTGTGCTAGCACATACCCTGTGTGCTAGTGTGGTTGTTAATACAGTGAGTTGTCCATGATCATACAACCGCTATGTGTCAGAGGCAGGACAGGATCCCAGGGATGATTCCAAGGCTGGCCCTTTCTTTATTCACTCTTGCTGTATTATTACAAGCTGAAGTATTAAATAACTTTGAAAACCTTAAGAACTCTCATCAATTACCAGTCATGAATCCAGAGGGCTAATGATAAAGCATTCTACCCATTTCCTGACAGAGGAGGGTTGGATCCAAGATGCAAAATGAGACAGATTCTTTGGATACAACCAGTATGGAAATTTGTTTTTCTTCACTATGTATATTTGTTAAAATGGATTTTTACCACTACGAAGATGACAAAGAGAGAAATTGAAAAACAATTAATTGACAAAAATTTTTAACGTAAAATCTTTCACTTCATTTTAAAAACAAACAACAAAAATGTCTTCACAGCTAGGTATGTTGGGGCGAGGTTGCCAAGAGGCTGAGTCTGGTGGATTACTTGAGCTCAGGAATTTTGAGTTTCAGTAGTGTCAACACTAAGCTAGGCACCAATATAATGAGCCTCCCCACTCCAACTTCCCCCACCCAAGAGGGCAGGACCACCAGGCTGCCTGAATGGATACTCCAGAAAGCATGCCTGATGGGAAATGGCGCAGGCTCAAGCTTCCTTGCCAGTCAGCAGTATTGTGGGGTCCATGAGTGACTGCTGCATTTCCAGGTTGGGCAAGATCCAATCTCAAAAACAACAAAACACAATTCACAAGAATAAGATGAGACTGGACCTCAGTTTGTCTGAAAAGGATATGGGGATTTTAGTGAGCTGAATAAACCCTTGAATAATGACAGAGAAAACAATCCAAGACTCAAGAGATTAATCTCTTTCTATGCTGGTCTGGTCTGAACACATCCGGGGTACAATGCTGAGTTCTGTTGAAGAAGGGCATCAATAAGATGGAAAGCATCTGAAGGAGGATGACCCAAGTAGGATAGGTTTTGAGACTATCCCTTGTTTGTTTGAAGGAACTGGGGATTTTTACCCCAGAGAAAAGAAAGTGTAAGTTGGTTAGCCAGTGAATAAACATTTATTAAATAGCTACTATGTGCCAGGCTTACGGGGACATGCTACCTGTTTTCAAGTACTTGAAGAGCTGTTTCAAGGAAGAGGACTTCGGTTTGTGGTGCTTGGGATCAGAAGGGCCAGAGCTCAGAGTTCAAAGCATTGGGCAGTCAATGTTAAGAGGCAGATGGACTTGGTGTAGGGAGAAAATTTCTAACCATTAAAGGTAGCCAGAAATAGAGCAGGCTACCTTGGGGTAGGAGGTAGTGGATTTGCTCTCACTAGAGGTCTTCAAATGGAGTATTCATGAGCTCTTTTCTCTTGTGTGTTGGAAAGTCAATCATCATACCAGCCAGCATTTGTTAAGTGCCTATGTGTGCCAGGCTAAGGGCTAGGGATACAAAGAAAAGCATGACAGTCGCTGCTCTCAAGGAGCTCATAGTCTATGGGGGAGACAACATGCAAAAAACCAAGTACAAACAAGATTATCCGTCAACAGAATAAATTGGAGATAATCAGTAAAAGGAAGGGGCTATCATTAAGGAGGCCTGGGCAAGGTTTCTTGTAGAAGGTAGGTCTGTAGCTGGAATTTGAATGGAGCCAGAGAAGCAAACAGGTAGAGATGAGTAGAGAGAGCCTTCTAGGAATAAGTGAGAGCCAATGAAAAATCATGGGATAGAAATGACTTGTATTAGGAATGGAAATTAGGCTATTGTCACTGGATTGAAGAGTATGTATAAGGTGAAAGAAGTCTGGAAAAGTGTGTGTGGGTGATGTGCAGACTATAAAAGTCTCTGAATGCCAAACAGAAGGTTTTATATTTGATCCTAGAAGTGATAGAGAGATACTAGAGTTTATTGAGCAGAGTGACATGGTCAAAATTGCATTTCAGGAAGACTCATTTGATATTTGAATGGGGACCACACTGGAGTGGGGAGAGACTTGAGGCAGGAAGACCAGCTAGGAGGCTATTGGAATAGTCTAAGAGTGAGGGGATGAGGGCTGTATCAAGGTGATAGCAGCATTGGAGAAGAGAAGGATGGTTATTTGAACAATGTTATGAAGGTAAAATCATCAGGCTTTGAAAACAGATTGGATTTGGGGTAGTGAGAAATAGTGAAGTATTGAGGGTGACATCTAGGTTTTTAGCTTGGGTGACTGGGAGGATGGTAGTCTCAAAAGTAATAGGGAAGTTAGGAAGGGGGGAAGGGCTTACGGGGGAAAATAATTAGTTAATAAGAACCTGACGAGCAGAACAAGTCAAAGAAACCTTCCACATCTGCCACCTATTATCAACCTCCAAGATCCTGTAGCACCAAACTATCTAGAGTTGTAAAGTTTTGGAAACATTAAATCTTGAAGTCAGGGATTTGTAATCTGGGATCTGCAAACTTTATACACATATACATATGTGTATCCATGTACAACTACATGCATATACACACATACACACATCTATCTATGTATTGGTAACTACATTTCAACGCAGCTCATTTCCTTTGGAATCTTACATATTTTATTTTATGCATCTAAAAATCTTATTCTAAGAAGAGATCCTGGGTTTCCCAGGACTGACTGCTAAAAGGGTCCAGGACACAAACCCTGCTCTATAGTCAGCTATTATGACTTGTTTGGTCCCAAATCATATTAGCAGGTATGTTTGTCTATGCTCCGACAAAACCAGTAATTCCGGGTCCGAAAACTTAAGACTCCCAAACTTGTCTTTTTTCCTTCTGTTCTTTTGATAGGCTTTATAACCCAACTCCAAAGACACTTCCTCCAGGAAGTCTTCCCTGCATGCCCTGGGTTGGCTGACCCTCAGACCCTTTTTGGAAGTGCTTTACATTACATATATAATACTGAATTTTAGCGTTAGTTTCTCAGATTCTGGTCTCTCTTACTAGACTGGGAGCTGTGTCAGGGCAAGGACTGTATAGATCTTCTAGAGATTCTGTACAAGATGACTTTTTTTTACTCTAAAAATTCATGATACTGTCAAGGAGGACCAAGAGGAAGATATTTTGAGTCCCCAAAGAATCACAGAGTGTGAGATCTGGGAGAGTCCTTAGAACACAGAATATCAGAGCTGGAAGGGTGCTTAGAACATTATCAGAGCTGAGGCAAGGGTCCTTAGAACACAGAATGTCACAGAAGGTATCTTAGAACATATAATATTGTGGCTTAGAGAGACCATAGAAAACAAAATCTCAGAACTGGGGGGAAAGGGCTTAGGACAGTAAGTGTTGGAGCTTAAAATTTATCTAGTTTAATTCCAAAATTTTGCAGATGAGGAAACTGAGGCTCAGAGTGGGAAAGTCACTTCCCTAAAACCCCACATATAGTAAAGGGTAGATATGGAATTGGAACTTGGGCATCCTTGCTCCATGCCCAGTGCTCTTTATAGACAACATCTGACACTTTATGGTGACATGACCCAGATTCTGGGAATGGACAAGCTCTAACCTGAGGGTGAAAATTTCTCACAGTGGGGTTTTAGGCACTGGTCTGCTGGAATATTTGGGGTCAGAAAAGTCTTCATCAATGTGCCTAATGTCCTAGTTCCTCTCCTGATGCTTCAAAGCAGGAGTGAGGAAATCAAGCTTTTTCACTCCAGAGGTGGAAAATTCTCTGACACCAGCAGAGGGCACCATCCTACCAAAAATGGGGCTCAGAAAATAGCTAAGGTACCAGTCCGGATTTAAGGACCAGAGGATGTCCTTAGAGCACAGACTCCTCAGAGGGGGGGCGGGGACCCTTAAAACACAGAGTGTCAGAGCGGGGAGGGCCCTTAGAACTCAGGATGCCAGAGCAGGGAAAGGTCTTATGGTAAGAAGATGGAGTGGCAGAGTTGAGAAAACCAAAAACCCAAATCCCAAATCTTAGAACATTTGATATTAAGAGCTGGAAGGGCCATTATTCAGCAACAACCTTTGCAGGGGAAAATAAATGCGAAAAGTGAAGTTTAGGGAGGGAGAAATTACTCGCCTGGGATTAGTAAATCAAGAAAGTCGGGGCTATTATCTCTGCAGATGAGGCAGAGAAATGGCAAGGTAAGAGCTTAAAATGAAGACGGGATCGTGACTGTGTGGGACAATAGGCCCTGAAGCTTTGAGCTCATTAGTGGGTATTTTTACCCAGTCTTACCTAGAGAAAAATGAGGAAAGTATCCGAAGTTTAGATTCCACCCCTGCTTTCCGCTATCCCCGTGGCCTTGGACAAGCCTCATTTCTTTATATGTCGAATAAGGGGCTTAGACGTGATAACTCCTAAAGTACCTGCCAACTCTAGGTCTACGATCCAGTGAGAGCTGGGAAAATGAGCGGCGTGGTCATGCCCACCCGAACTCTGAAAAAGCAATCGGAGCCCCGGGTGCCATTCTGCCACCGACTCTCAGGTGTTCTCCTGCATTCGCCTCCCCTTCCTTTGGGGCTCAGTTTCCCTAAATGTCAAATGAAACTGGGTTGGATGATCCTAGATCCGTTTGGGCGGAACGGCCCTGGATGGGGACGGTTCAAATCAACACACTGGGGACGTTTGCAGTCTCTCCCCCTCTCCCATGCGACTGAGAAGTGCGACCAGGGAAACCCTCCTCCCGGTACCTGGCTAAAACCCGGGGCAACCTGGCCCCGCAGCCCACCTCCTTCCGAGAGACGGTGCGGGAGGGAGGGAGAAAGAGAGAGCGGAGAGAGGAAAAGGGAGAGAGACGCGAGGATGGAGAGAAAGGAATACGGAGCGAGAGGACTCATGCAGGCAGACACGCACACACAGACGAGCCCGCCCCCGCCAGCAAACCTGGCCCCGGAGCCCTGCGCACACGCGCCAGCGCCCCCGGCCCCCCGCTGGTCCCTGATGACGCAAGGTTGCGCGCGGACGGCCGGGGAGGATCCGCTGACGTCATTGACTCGGGGCTCCGCCCCCACCTACCTCGGTCCCCTGCGGTCCAGCGCCAGACGTCACAACCCCGCCCCTGCACCCCAGTCTCTCTGCTCCACCCGCGGATAATCCGCCGGCCTCCTGGACTAGTCCTGAAGGACCCGGGTGCCCGCCGAGCCCCATCATGGGTCGGGCGCAGCTGGGGTTGTGGCAGCCAGGGCCTGTCACCCCCTGCCCTCTGTCACCAGCTTGACAGCCCCCGCCCCCGTTTTCTGCGCCTCTCTGCAACGACATCGATGATCTCAAAGCCCCTTTCTCACGCGTGCAGTTCTACAACCTGAAGGGATGGGGGAGGGGTGAAGCAAGCTAGGAATATAGCTGGGTCCTGGCCCCCAAGGTACTCCCAGGTTAATAGGTCAGGAGGGTGTTTATCACCTCTGTACTCGGACCATGCCTCCTGGGGGTTTGGGGTGGGAGTGGGAGAAGGCAGACTCTTTCCTTCACCCTTTACCAGCTCTCTCAGGACGCCCCGCCCCTCCCCGCCACCTCTCTCAGTCTCGGCCCTCCAAGTGTTTACCATTCCCGGGGCAGAACTTCCATGGCAGAGCTGGAATTCCCAGGAGAGGGGCAGATCCTCTTAGTCAGCAACCTCAGAGGTCCCCTAGGGCGATCTCTACCTGATAGGTAGCATCCCCAACCGGGGCTCCTTTAGCCTCCAGTGAAGGGGAACTCACTGAATCCCCAGACGGCTGCTTCTACTTTGGGACAGCTGTCATTGGCAGGGAACTTTTCCTGGAATCTAGCCAAATCTCCCTCTCTTACTTCTACCTTCTTACTATTTGTGAGGAGGAAGTCCCTTAACCTTCCTCAGTTCCTTCAACTTGAATGGAGGCAGTGAAAGACCTTGAAGGCAGGGAGACCTGACTTCAGTCCTTCCTCGGGCAACCTCAGTTTCCTCTTCTGTAAAATGGGGGTAATAGTACCTACATTAGAGATAGGTTGTTGCGAGGATTGAATGAGATTCTATGAGATCGTGGCAGGTTTTGTTTTTTTTATTTAGGTGCTATACATGCTGTCCAAAAGTGCAGTTTTAAGCTATTAAGGCATATATATATATATAATATATATATACATACACACATATACACATACATATACACACACATATATAATATGTATGTATATACACACATTTTATATATATATATATATATAATATAAACATATATATGGTGTCCCAGAAGTCCTAATGAGGTTTTAAACTATTAAAATTTAAAATGTTTGTTATTTAAGTTTAAAACTTTATTAAGTCTCAAGTGATTAGAGCTTACTATTGCACCAAAACTTTTGGGACATCTTGTATATAGTAATATATTATCTATTAGGCTTCATATAGAAGCTTTAATAGCTTAAAAACCACGCTAAGACTTTACGGATACCTTATATAGCTATAGGTGTGTGTATGTATGTATGTGACACATATATATGACTTTATATGGAAATTTAATAGCTTGAAACTGCACTAAGACTTTTGGGACACTGTGTGTATGTGTGTGTAAATGTATATATGTGTATATATATACCATACATACATACATACACATATATATATACATACATACTTATATAACCTCTATCAAGCTTCGGTAGCTTAAAACTGCCTTAAGGTTTTTGAGATCCCCTATATCAGGGCTAGCTATTACCAGTAAAATGAGGGAGTTGACTATCTGGCCTCTGAGCAGTTATCCTATCCTAGAACTATGTTCCTATGAAATGTCAGCCTCTCTTTCACAAGAAGATGGCTTCCGTGAGTATAGCAATCACACCACTCAGAATTCAACTCAGTGAGAATTTATGAATTTCCTGCTGTTTTCGAGGCACTGTGCTAGGTGTGTGCTGGGGGTCCAAAACAAGCAAGCCCAGACAGAAAAATGTTCTTGCTTTCAAAAATCTTACATTGGTCAAATACCACATGTGCATGGATAAATAAAGACCAGGTAACCTGGGAGGAAAAGGAAAAGCTTCCGGTAGGAGATAGCTTTGGATCCCAGTCTTGGTTTTCAAGGATAGTCTTCAGAACATTTCAGACCTGTGCAAAGATATGGGAGGTGGGAGATGAACGCCCAGCTTGGGGAGCCCATGAGTCTGGAACACAAGAGCATATGAATGGGAATGAAATGAAGTAACTATGGAAAGGCACCCTGGGACCAGATTGGGAAGGTCTCTAAATACCAAGCTGAAGGGTTTGTAATCTAACATGAAGACACTAGGGATCCCCTGCACCTTCTTGAGTAGGAGAGTGACATAATCGGACCCCACTTTAGGAAGATCATTTCGGTAGCTGTGTGGATGGATGGGAGAGGAAAGGCCATTATTGAGCCAGAACAAAAAAGTCAGGGCTCTTAGATCATTAAGGCTCATTCTTTCCTTTTCCAGATGAGAGCGTTGAGAGTGTGAGAAGGGACACGACTTGACCAAGGTCATACAGCAAATTTGGTGGCAGGGCCAGAGCTAGGCTCCGGGGCTTGAGGCCTCCCAGGATTCCTTGACCCACTCCACCACGCTGACCCCTCGGAACCCCTGGCGCTCTGGGGTAGAGGGAGGATTACAGGTGTGTCGGGGAGGGTGGCAGGCGCGGGATTCCACCCTCCAGAAAGGTTGGCCTAGAAGGTGTTAACGTGGGCGTGGGGAGGCGCGGGGAGGTGGGTTGAGCCTGCAGGCTTTTGGCGAAGTCTGGGTGTGGAGGTGGGCGTCTGCGCTGTGGTCAGACCCCAACGCACACAGCCTGCCCGGGGCTCCAGGACACCGGGGGCGGGCGGGGGGTGGTCTCTGCTCCCAGATTCCCAATGCTCCGCCCCTCCTGGTGCGCCAGAAAGAGGGAGGGAACGTGGGGGCGCGCGGGGAGGGCGCGCGCGAGCGCGGGATTCTGATCACGTGCTGCTCCCCGGCTCCCTCCGGAGGGCCCCCCCACCTCCTCCCCCTTCCCGTCCCCTCCCCTCGGGTGCGGGGGTGGGTGGGACTGAAACTCAAAGGTTTCATTCATAAATTCTCCGCCTTTTAAATCGCTACCCAGGCGCCGGGCAGTGGAGCTAGCCGAGCCGAGCCGAGCCCAGCGGAGCCCAGCAGGGAGCGAGCGCCGGGCTGCGCCCAGTCCATGGCCCGCGCGCCCCGCGACCGAGGAGGTGAGTGCGCCCGGCCACCCGCCCGGCCTGCCGGCCCCAGCCCAGCCCAGCCCAGCCCAGCGCCGGTCCTGGCTCCTGGGAAGGCGGCCCAGGGGGCTCGCGAGCAGACGGGCGGGCGGGTCTGGCCCAGCCCTGCGCCCCGGCACTCCGAGGATCCCCGCTCCCCGAGAGCGGCTGGCACTTTGGGATCTCCGGCTCGAGCTGGGGCCCCCAGCCCGGGGACGGCTCCGGATTCCCAGCCCTTCCTTTCCTGCCCGCTGTCGGGGCGTGCAGAGGGAATCCAGGCTGAGGCCTGAGCAGAGCCGGGAGCAGAGAACCCGATCCCGGGTGCCCCTTGGCTCTCATCTCCCCCCTTTCTGTCTCCGAGGGTTCCGTGTGCGTGTGGGGTGTGTTGTGTGTGTGTGTGTGTGTGTGTGTAAGCGTGTGCGGCAACCTGAACTCATTTCCTAACCTACATCCACTTCAGCGCATTGACCCACTTGTTTCCACGAGAGAAACTGGGTGATTTCACCCCAGCTTGGCCTCCTTCCTTAAGCATCAGTGGGAAGGGGGCTTAGAGGGAAGAGATCAAGAATCCCCAGGGCTGGCCTTCAGGAGCTCTCCATGGTGTAGACAGAGCTAATCTTGGGTTGAGTCAGAACACTTGGGTTTTAGCCCCTGACAAGTTACTGACAGCTCTGTGACCTTGGAAAAATCTTTTCTTGTGTCTTGGACTCAGTTTCCTCATCTTTACAATGAGGAGTTCTTAATAAGTAATCCCTAAGGTCCCTCCCAGTTATGACTTATGTCTAACATCTTAATTTTAGGAGTTAACTTTCTTGAAGGGGGAGCAGGGAGGCCTCCAGAACTTGGTGTGATAGGAAGGCATCCCCATCCCTGTATCTGGGGCTCCCTCTTTAGCTTTTTCTTGAGCTCCCTTGGATTTCGTAGTCTAGGAGGTGGGCCTAGACTTTGCTGATCCCACCCCATCTAGCTTTTGCTGCGCCCACGGTAGTGGGGAGGGAGCATGGCACTCCCCAAAGAAAGCCCTCCCAAGGATTCCAAACTATTTCCAGATGGCATTCTCTCTCCATGCCCCTTCTGGGCACTGGGAAGCCAAAACTCCTGATACAGAGTGGCTAGTTGGAACCGGAAACCCTATGACTGGTCCTGTCCTGAGGTGAAGGGAAGGTACTGGACATCTGAGGTGGGCATAGAAGGGCAGAGCTAAGTAGCTTCTTTCTGGGGTCTTAAGGGGCAAGGAGTGAAGGAATACATCCAGCATTTTTTTTTCTAGGCCAGGAAATGATATGGGTTGGTCTAGATGTTCATAGAGATCTCTTTCAACTCTGAAATTGTCTGTGATATAATTGGATGAACTCACCAACCCAGATCTTCCTTCCCTGGGTGGTAGAGCTTCTGCTTTAGGTGCAGGAAGAGATAGGTCCTTTTTCTGTGAAAAGGGATAAGGATCAGCCCCAGCAAAGAGGGAGAGGAAGCCTGGGCTCCTAGAGATCCAGGTCCATCTTGAAGACCTCAGAGCACTGGAAGGAATTGAGGGATTTGATCTTTTGGCAGAGCTAGATTGAGGCAGTTGCAGCAGCAGCTGGAACCCTAGAAACCTCAAATATTTTTCATTTGCTAGCTTTTTGGGAAGTGAGGGTGGGGCTGGACTTTCAGTCTAGAACTGGACTTTTCAGATGTTAGGTATCTCCTCCAAGTCCTCTAGGACTAGAGGAAGAGACTTCTAATATATCTGGACTGGAAACTAAATGTCAGGCTTGTAGGGGAATGGGAGTGTCTCAGATATTTAAGACCTGGCCCTGCCTATCTATCTATTCCCCCAACTCTTGGTGGATAATCCTCTGATCCAGGTGGGCAGCTGTGCCTGGGATTACTGTGATTGTGTGTGTGTGTGTGTGTGTGTGTGTACTCACATAAACTCACCCCCTCCCTACCCCTGGATCTGTGCTCATCCCTCTTCAGATACAGGTTTGACCTCTCAGCTGAGGAGGGTGGAGTTACAGGTTTTACTTCCCTGGTATGTCAGTTAACTTTCCTCAGTTTCCTGGACATGTAAAGATCTTAAAGAACTTATGTTAATTAAATTCATGCCTTTCTCCCAGGGTCAGGGGTGCTAGGGACACAAGAAAGGTGATAGAAGGGTAATGTGATGAACTGAAGACCATTCCCTAAACTGGAGATTAGAGTAGGAAAGGAAGGGCAAGGCCATAAGAGTTAGTTCTCTTAGAATATCAGAAGAAAGAGGACTCTCAGAACACAGAATGCCAGAGCTGGGAGGAAGCTTAGAACATAGAACATCAGAGCTGGGAGGGCCCTCAGATCATCGAATGCCAGAGCTGGGAGGGAGCTTAGAACATAGAATGTCACAGCTGGAAGGGAGCTTAGAACATAGAACATCAGAGCTGGGAGGGAGTTTAGATCATAGGATCTCAGAGCTTAGAGGGAGCTTAGAGCATAGGGTATCAGAGCTGGGAGGGACTTTGGAACACAGACTGTCAGAGGTGGAAGAGACCTTAGAACACAGAAAGTCAAGAGGTTGGAGGGTCCTTAGAACAAAGAATGTCAGAGCTGGGAGAGACCTTAAGACACAGAATGTCAAAGCTGGGAGGGGCTTTAGAACACAAGCTATCAGGGTTAGGAGGCTCTCAGAACCCAGGATGTCAGAACAGGGAAGAATCTTAGAGCACTGGTTCTCAAAGCTGAGAAGGAGTTTAGAGTTCACCTTGCCAAATTTTTTCATTTTATAGATAAGTAAACTGAGGCTCAGAATGGATTTGACCAAGGTCAAATGACTAGTTAGTGGCTGAGTCAGGAACCAGCACTTAACATTCCTTGAGCTGTCCAGGGCGCTTTTGGGCATCACATCTGGACTTTCTCTTCAGTTTGTTTATCTCTCCCCCTGTCCCCTTCCCCAACCCCGCCCTTGTGAGGGAGAAGCAGCTCCAGGATTATTTCTCAGCACTAGTGCTTTGGTAGCTAAGGCAATGAGGGCCTTCGTCCAATCTATAGTAGAGTTTCGAGGCACATTTCCATAACCCTTTATAGATACAAATCTCCTGCAGAGGTATTCGTTCAAGTTTTCTAGCCATCTTCCAGAGTACAGAAAAACACAGATGAAGGACCTAGGTTTGGAAAGGGGAAATCTCCCAGCCCACAGTTCTATAGCTAGTAAGGGGCAGAGTCTTGGGTTCTAGTCCTGAGGAAGGTGGGCACAGAATCTTTCAGATGTGAATCTTGAAGGAGGACACTGTCCTGGGGGTAGGGGTTGTTGCCAACTCTTAGCCAGGGCTTGCCTGATGACTTTCTTTAGGGCCTCTACTCTTGAAGCCTAAAACTGGTCTTACCTGTAGATGGAAATTCAGCTTCTTTTAGGAGAACCCAGGACCTTTCCTTAGGCCACTGATCCCTCCAGTCCCATCTTTATAGGAGCAGAGGCTTGAGAGCTGATAGGACCTTGGAGAACACCTAGTTCAGTCTCTCCTTACCCTTCCCCCTGCACTTCCATTTAACAGATGAGGCAACTGAGGTTCAGAGAAGGGCCCAAGATTTGAAAGTGAGTAACTGGTAAAGTCTGAGTAGAAATCCAGTGCCTTTTCTCCTCTGCTGGGCTCTGTTCCCCCCACCCCCACCCCCATCCGTGACCAGCCCATCTTCCAGCCTAGCCTGCTTCCCCAGATCCCTGGGGCCATCCGCTTTGCCTGGTGCCCGGGTCCCAGGAGGCACCACAACAAACCCCTGCCTCCCTGGCAACCCCCCCTCCTCCGCCCTCCCCCACCCTCGGCAGGAGCAGTCTTGTTCCCTGGTCCTGTTGCCATGGGAACTGGATTCTTCAGGGCTGGAACAGTTGCTGCATTCTTCTCCCTTTCCCACCCCCGGGGTGGGTGGTGGGGGGTGCTTGAGGCCTCTGACCCTGGGAGTCCCAGTCCTTCCTGTCCCTTCCCCCTCCAACCTTTGCAGTCGCTTGTGACCCCCATCCTGGAATTTGGGGGGGCATGGGGCAAAGGGCATCTTCTGGCTCCCTCCCACCTTGCCCCAGTTGGACATCTCTAATTGAAGTGCTCCTGGTGGGGGGCCCACCTGGAAGTGGCAGCTGTCTCTGGGGACTTGCCCAGGGCCCCCAGCACCCACTTTGTTCCCTGAGATAGGCCTCCACAAGCCTTGCTCAGGCAGGACTCCCTCTCTGGGGCCCAGTGCCAGCCTTGCTCCCTGGGGCTTCCTTGTGGGGGGCGTGGGGAGGAAGGTTTTTCCCTTCTTCTTAGTGGGTGTGGTGAGGTGGTGGCTCAGGCTCAGGCACTCAGAGCCCTCCCTGGAGTCATCCCAGACTTACTTACTTTGTGACTTTGGGAAAGTCCCTTCTTGTCAAATGAAGTAGGATATCTGGGGTGGTGGTGGTGGGGGACTAGGGCTGGGGAGAAGGGGAAACTGGGATTTAAATTATTGAATTAAAATATTTTTGCTTCTTCTTCCTCATGGACCAAACCTTGCCTTTTAAGCGGGGGCTGGTGGGGGAAAGTGGATTTTTTAAATTAATATTTTATTTTTTAATGAAGGGGAAGTGGTTTTTATGAGCAGATAGAAGCTGAAGGGGAGGAAATCAAATCAATTCAATGAATATTTATTAAGAGCCTACTATGTGCCACTGTTCTAATCACTGTCATGAAAAGAATCTTGAATTTAGGACCTGGATTTGAAACCTGCCATTGTCATTTATTACCCAGGTGACTTTGGGCAAGACCTTTATCCCTACTGGGCCTCAGTTTCCTTGTCCATAAAATGAGGGGCTTAGACCAAATGACCTCTAAGTTCCCATCCTCAAGAGAGTGCTTTGAACCCCTCCCTCACTCTGGCCAAGGAATTGGACCTGTCCTTTCCCATCTCACACAGCGGGACAGTTCTCTGGGGAGCCCCTCCTCCAACCCCCATCTGGTAAAGTGCTATGTAAACATGAATCTCTGCGGGGAGAGAGGAGAGAATATTGTTTCCTGGACTTAGAATTAGGGGCCCAAAGACTATGTCCCGCATGTGATGTTAACTGTGTTACTTTGAGGCGTGATGGTGCAGCGCTAAGGATAGGGCACTGGACTTGGAGGCAGGACTTGGGTTCAAATCTGGCCTCAGATTCCAGCTGCATGATTGGGGGAGTCACTTAACATCTCTGTACCTCAGTTTGCTCATCTGTAAAATTGAGGGGCTGGAATCGGTGGCCCCTAAGGTCTTTTCTAGGTCCAAACTGAGGATCTTAGGAAGTTCTTTCCATGTCTCTGAAACTCAGTTTTCACATCCTGAAAATGGGATCCTGCCCCTGAGCCTTGTTTTGGGACTGTGGGCAAGTTGTTTCATTTTAATGAGTCTCATTTTCTCCTTCTGTGAGATGGGTTTTTTTTTCTCACCGCACTCCTGGGTGGTAGTCATAAGAACCCTACATTATTGTCATTATCAGGTTGGGGAGGGAGGAGCCCAGGTCTGGCTTCCCAAACACCGTCTCTTCAAGCTGCCCCTTCCCCACATGCACCACATATCCATCTGCCCTGTGACAGTTCAGTGACCCCATGATCCGGGGGTGCCCCAGCATTTCCCTCCCCCCACCCGCCCCGCGTCCCTGCAGCTGGGGGAGGGGAAGGCGCTTGGCCGGGAGCTGCTGCTTCCTCAGCCAAAGCAGAAGCGGGGTTCAACGGAGGGGGCATGGAAGATCAGCTCTGGGGCCTGGTGCACTGGGCATCGGACTTACCCTTCTGGCCGCCTCTCCATTATCCTTTGAGATGCTTCTGATCCCATCAGGGCTGTGGGAATGAGCACAGAGCCTCCTGGGAGCTGGAGGGAAGAGGCTGGGGGTGTGGGGGCGGGGGAGTCAGGGGGAGTCAGCTCCCAGGGAGGGGCTGTGACTGAGGGCCCGCCCCCTCTCTCCCTCCCTCCCTCCACTGTGGCCCTCATCCCGCCTTCCCTTCCAGGAGTTCTCTCCAGCCGGGCTAGACCATGAGCGATGACTTAACTCCATGGGACAATATCACTGCCAGTCCCACGGTGAGTGAACTGGTGGTGGAGGGGAGGAGGGCCCAGAGATGTGGAGGGAGGTCCCAGCTGATGTCCTCTGTACTCCTTGTGTGTCTGCAGACAGTGTCCGGGTCGGTCAGCCCCCAGGATGGCTCTGGGCTGCTGCTCGTCCTGCTTTCTGTCTTCATTGGGGGGACCCTGGTGGTGTTGTCAGGAGCCCTGATCCTCTGCCGGCGCTGCTGGGATGCCCACCGCAGGTACTCCAGGTAGGAGGGCCCTGCTCAGTCCCGGGACCTCCTCCCCCCCAAGAGAGGGCCACAGTGCTGCAGGCAGGACCAGCATCCTTATGCCTTTGTGGTCCCATTAGAGAAATGCCCTGAGTTTCCTCACCTGTCAAATTGGGGATGATATGGCTTGGTTCCCCTCCAGGCCAGTGGTGGGGAAAGCCTTTGTCAACGTGAGAGGGACATGCTAGGTCTGTTGTCATCTCTCCTTCCCAGCTCTGTCTGTTCTCTCCTTTGCCTGCCTCCCCTCCTGGGAAGGGGTTGGGGGGGGGGCAGGGAAGCAGCTGCGGAAGCCAGAGGGGTGGGGGAGGGTGCTAATGGCCCTCATTAGGGATTTCAGCATCTGCTCCTCTGTTTCCCCCTTTGCTGCCCAACTCCAGAGCCAGCGATGACCCAGAGAAAACCACTACCACCTACCTGGATGACTCCCAGCCTGCTCAAGGTGAGAGCCCCCTTTGGAGGCTTATCCAGGGGCCGCCCCCCAGCCCCTTGCTTCCCCTAGCCCACATAGCCCTGGCAGGCGTCTGTGTGTGCAGCCTCCGGAGAGTCCTCAGCTCCCAGGTTACCATGGCAATGATTTGAGGTGGTCAGGCCCGGTGCAGGGGAGGAACAAGAGAGAGGGGAGTTTGCGGCAGGATGAGGGTCAGGGGTCTTCTCTGGAGCTCTTGCCTAACAGCCTCCTGTCCCCACAGACATCACCATCAAAGTGGACGACCCAGAATGCCTGTCATCTTCCAGTTACCGAGACGTGGACACCGAGCGCTTCCTGGCCACCAGCTCCACCGGCCGCAGGGTCTCCTTCAATGAGGCAGCCCTGTTTGAGCAGAGCAGGAAGGCCCAAGAGAAAGGGCGGAGGTAATAATCTCAAGGGCTTACGTTTACTCAGGGCCCTGTGGGGAAAATGAGTATTCTCCCCACTTTACAGGTGGTGAAACTGAGGCTCAGAGAGCGAGCCACTGACTCCCAGGCACAAAGTAGACTTTCTGACGCCAAGTCTGATGCTTTCTCCTATACTGTTCCCATCTCCTGGGCACACTGGAGTTAGGGTACATTCCCTCTCTTCCCTTCACCTTACAGGGAGCTGGTGGGGACAAGAGAGGGAGAAGGGAATGGAGGAAATAAGATTGTGGATAAATGAGAATTGGCTTCTTTGGCTTATGACCTACCTGTGTGATGTCAGGGAATGCTTGCCCCCCATCTCTGGGACCATTTTATTCTTCTAAAAAAGAGGTCTGGGTGATACCAAACGTCTCCTCTAGTTCTAAATCTCATGTACTTGGGCTGCATGACCTCCATTCTGCTGCCCCTTACCCCTCTCTCACCACCCAATACCACGGCCTTGTTGTTTATGTATTTCAAGGATCCCAGGAGAGCTTCTTTACATTTTTAGCTATAGATGGAACCCCAGATCTTGGGGCAGTGCTAACTTCCACTGGGCCATGGGGAGAGAGAGGTCAGCTGCGCACAGAAGGGTCTAGAATCCATTTCTGCTATTGCTTCCTGCTAGTAGACTTCAGAGTTTGCTGCAAACTTAACTAACACAGCAATGAGTAGAGTGCTGGGCCTGGAGTCATGAAAGCTATTTTCCTGAGTTCAGATATGACCTCAGCTACTTACTAGCTGTGTGACCTTGGTCAAGTCACTTCACCCTCGTTTGCCTCAGTTTCCTCATCTGTAAAATGGGTTGGAGAAGGAAACAGGAAACCACTCCAGTGTCTTTGCCAAGAAAACCCCAGAAATGGGGTCACAGAAAGTTGGACACAACTGAACAACAGGGAATCTGGGGAGTCTAATTCCCATCATTTAACATATGAAGCCCAGAATGTTGACCCAACAAGGTCATATGAATAGTAAGTGGAAGAACTGAAATTCGAACACAAGCCCTTTAACTCCAAAACCATTGGTGGATCTTGCTGCATGGGCGTCTCGCTTCTCTGGGACCCAGTTTTGTCATCTGTCCAATGGGTCCAATAATCCCTACTCCACTTTCAGACTCATAGAATGTCGGAGTGGAGGGGCCCTTGGAACCTCTCGAGTGTTCCTTTCTCATTGTTATTTTACATGTTTTATTGATGCTGTGTTGTAGGGTTTTTTTTTTTTGTACTATCATTTCCCCCCTAAGGAGATCCTCCCTTGTAACAAATACAGTTAAGCAAAACAGATCAGCACATTGGTCATGTGTGAAACTGTATGCCCCATTCTGCACCTGTTGTCCACCACTTTTCTATCAAGAGGAAGGAGGCATGATATTGTGGTATCATGATGTCTGATATAAATGTGTGGATTGGAGTTCTTAAATCTTAAAGAAAAAAGTTATTTTTTTCTTTACAGCTAAGATTCTTGACCTAAGGTCCTTGAACTTTTTTTTTTTTTTAATATTTAGAAATTTGTGTTTTATATTATGCATTTAAAGGCCTTATTCTGATAAGGGGTCCATAGGCTTCACCAGGCTGACTGCCCAAGAGACCTAGAAGCCCTGCTTCAGAGTATTGTATAAATAGTATTCCTGGTTCTGTTTACTTTGCAATGTGTCAGTTTATTACCCACCCCTGCAATGTTTCTCCAAATTCTTCATATTCATTGTTTCTTATTGCAAAAGAATATTCTCTTTTATTCATATACTGTAGTTTTTTCCCAACTATTCCCTAGTCTGTGGGGAATATTTCCTTCCAGTTTTTTTATTGCTACAAAAAGTGTTTCTATAAATATTTTTGTATAAATAGGAAGCTTTACCCCGTCTTTGACCTCCATGGTAGTAGTATCCCTGGCAGAAGTATCACTGGGTAAAAAGGGATGTGTGTGTGTGTGCGCGCGCGCGAGCGCAGTTTAATGACTTTTTTTAAAAGTTCAAATGCAAATGTCTTCCAGAATGACTGAATCAACTCACTGCTCCAATGAAAAGGCAGGACATTGAATCCCTCTGCCTTTCCACAGCTCCTCCAAAATATGCCATTGTTTACCCTTGTTATCTTTGCCAATTTGATGGGCGTATCATGAAGCCTCAATTGTTTTAATTTTCTTTTCTTATTATTCGTGATTTGGAACATTCTTTAATATAGATATCGATAGCTCACAATCTTTTTTTGGAAACTGCCTGGGGAAATCCCTTGTGCCCTCCGTGAGTGGCAGAGGGTCTGGGAGGGTGTGCTGGGAGGTCCGACTGAGACCTGTCCTGAGCACGCAGGTCACATGCTCCTATGCCCCTCACAGGTATACCCTGACAGAGGGTGACTTTCACCACCTCAAGAACGCCCGACTCACCCACCTTCACCTGCCCCCATTGAAGATTGTCACCATCCACGAGTGTGATTCGAGTGAGAACAGTGTCGCCATGACTCCCCGCCTAGTCTCTGCTTCCAAGACCAGCCTCTCCATCTTCCAGGTGAGTTCCCTGGGGTCCTGCATAGCCTACCCAGGACAGGGTTTCCCTATCTCTGCAGGGCTTCTCTTGGCTGCTTTGGGCCCAAGGGCACAAAGCCTAGACACTGGGCAGGAGGGCAAGGGTGGGGAACTTCTCAGGAACTCAACATATGAGAGAAAGAAGAGAAAGTCCCTCCAAGCAGGGCCAGGAGGTTCAGTGTGCCAGAACTGGTGAAAGACAGAGAGAGAGAGAGAGAGAGAGAGAGAGAGAGAGAGAGAGAGAGAGAGAGAGAGAGAGAGAGAGAGAGGAAAGCAAGTGCCCATTCCCTCCATCACATCCCCCCACCTCTCCTTTGCCCTTTGACCTTGTCACTCCCCCCTCCCCACCCCACCCCACCCCAACCCCGGCTCTATCCTGCAGCCCCGGGTCAGCAGCCCGGCCCCGAAGGCCCTCACCGGCCACTCCATGTGCCCCAGCTCCGCCCTGCCAGGGGACCCCTACAACTCCACCGTGGACGCAGCCAGCTTCGCGGAGGCCAGCCCGTCCTCGTCCACCGACTCTGGGGAGGGCACGTCGGTAAGCGGCCCAGAAGGCCCCTGGCCGGAGGAACAGAGGCTCATCCGTGCAACGACTTCAGAACCGGGAAGGGGGAGGGAAAGTGTTAAAAAAAATCTCACCCCTGTCCATTGCCCTCCCCTCCCTTCCTCTCCTGATAAAGATAATTACTCTAAGGAGCTTCCAGAACACCTGGATTCTCTTCCTAAAGTGGAAAGAAGCCTGGAAGCTAGGACATCTGGGCTTCAATCCCACTGACCTTCTGTGTGATCTTGGAAAAGTCACTTTTCTCTGTGCCTCAGTTTCCCCATCTGCACCTACAGGATCCTGACTCTTCAACCTGGCTTAGACTTAGTTGAGGAATGCACTCCTTAGCATCAGTGTGGTACAGCAGAGAGGTGGACCTAGCATCCAGGAGAGACCTAGGTTTAAATTTTGACTCTAGCTCGATGACTGACTGAGGGCCCCAGTCCCTCAATGACCCCTGTGATGGTCAGTTTCTCTTTCTATTAACTAGAGACAACTTGTTATCTCTACCTGCTGGGATTATTGTGGAGAAAATATGGTGGCTTGGGGGCCGGAGAGGTATTTCCTGTGCCCCTCCCTCCACACCTGAACCTGGACAGGCATGGGCAGTGGTGGGGGCAGAGAGAGAGAAGCCAGAGTATCGGAAAGCTGGGGAAGATTTCTCCCTTTTAGCCATTAGTTAGTTAGGAACCAGCCTAGGGACTGGACTTAAGATTTCAAGTGGAGAGCGGTTTGTTGATCATTTCACCCAACCATACTACCTAGAGATTTCCATAAGGTCAGATCTGCTTTTAAAAAAATAATAAAAATTAGGCCATTAGGATTAATCATGAAATTAGTAAGAAGGAATTTAGTGCTTGGGGGGTGGGGGGAGACAGGGTAAGTATAATTATCCCCATTTAGCAGAAGAAGAAACAGGCCCAAATTAGGGAGGTAACTATACTGGAGATCACACAGAGCTTAGACTAGAAGCAAAGGATCTGAAAGCCTCGTTCAGGGATTCTGCCTCTCTTCTGAAGTTTTATTTTTTTTTTTAATATCACTGTTTCCCTTCATCTCTACCCCCAGTAAATCCTATTTAGGCTTAGGGTCAGACAGGGACCCAGAGGGGTCACCTTGTCCTTGAGGGGACCTAGGGAGAGAAAGTGTTAGGAACAAGAAGGTACCAGCATGGGCAGTCCCTAGATTACTGCCTTTCCGTTGAGATCTCTACCCCAGTGCCCTCTGCCTGAGCCCCAGCGCACCTGCAGAGCTTGTGTATGTGTGTGTGTGTGTGTGTGTGCGCGTGCGTGTGTGCGTGCGTGTGTGTGTGCGTGTATGTGCATGGCACCTCTCCAGGCATCTGTACAGGTGTATGCCTGGGTATCCAGGTGCTGAAGTGTGTATTCATTTCTCCAGGTGTGTGTGTGTATATGTATAGGGAAAGAGGTGAATGAATGCTTGTGAGTATCTGGGCCTCCACCTGCATGTGCAGGTGTGAGGTGTGTTCACGCTGATATCCATCCAGGTGTTTGGTGTGAACAGCTGGGGGAAGATGCAATTCAGCTGGACTGGGTTACCTGGGGCACTGGCAGCCTGTCCCTTTGCTCTGCTTGCCCTGACCCTTGCCTGCCTCTCCAACCCCTCACAGCTTGATGCCGGTGCCAGGAGCTCTGTGGCAGGTGCAGTGGGGGGCAAGACAGGCGAGGCCGGGCCAGCTCCAGGCTCGGGCACTGTCCTGCAGTTCTTCACTCGACTCCGGCGACATGCCAGCCTTGAGGGGGCCAGCCCCTACTTCAAGATGAAGAAATGGAAACTTGAGGCCAGTCACAGGGCTTCCAGTTTGGACACCAGGGGTAAGTGGCCAAGGCCTTATTTTGCTTGGATTGATAAGCAGGCCCTAGGGTTGTAACTATGCCTGCCTGAATTCTCTGAAACTCAGGCTCTGGCTTACAGGGGTCAGACCCCAAAACAATAGCTTTGGGGGACTTAGTGGAAAAAGAGCACCAGTTAATTAAGAGGGGATTCCATCACTGTTGCTAGCTTGTGGGGTAACCCTGGGCAAGTAATTTAACCTTTCTGGGCCTATTTCTTCATTTGTACTATGAAAAGACTAATCCCTTATCCGAACCTCACAGGGCTACTGTGAAAACCCAGTGAAATGATGTAGATGATAATGCTTTTAAGAAGTCTGAGGATGCTTTGGGGTTTGGCAGTGGAGGACGGTCCATGGGCAGTATCGCTAAAACTCAGACGCTTCTCTTTCTGCAGCTTCGTTACTGGGGAAGAAGCTTTCCTTCTCTGTTCAGGGGCTGTGAGATGTTAGCCAAAAGGGTCTGTGTGTAGTAGACACACAATCAGTATTTGTTCAGTTGTGAACTGGAGCATCTCAGAAACAGGTCTGTCAGGGTTGGGTAGAGTTTTGCATCAACAACCTGGCTGAATCCCTCCAGTGATGGGTAGCTTACTGTATCTGTTCTTGGTCACAGAGGGCACCAGCCTGGTTCTGTGGAGGCCAATGCATAACTCAGAAGCTATAGTTCTAAGAGAATGAATTCCAAGCAGTTCTGATACCTTGTATAGGAGGCATAAATGTAGGTGGAACTTATGCCTCTGTGGGGTGGGAAGTCATAATAGTGTCCAGAGACCGATTCCTAAAAGGCAGAAAGATTCCCCAACTGGGTACTAAGGGATAATAACACTTGAATATTTGCAAATGATTTTTGTCTCCTGTGGGCAGTTTCATTATCTCCATTTTACAGATGAGGAAACTGAGACAGAAGTTAAGTGACTTGGATGTCCCAGTGGAGGGTCCTATGAGAGCTGGAGCAGAATCCTGCCTCCTGCACTTCTTAGTTTGTGGTTTGCCAGCCCCTTAATCTTTTTTGAGCCTTATTTTCCCCATCTGTAAAGAGGCTAATATCCATTGTAGCCACCTTCTGTGGTAGTTGTGAGGGTCAGATGAGATAACGGGGTAAACTAAGTGCTTTGTCAACATATTAGGCCCCTATATGAATTTCTGCTGCTATTACTCTTATTACTAGGAAGGGCTTGGAGGCCAGAGGCTGGCATTGGAGGGATCAGTCCAACCCCTCCCTTGAGGAAGGACAGAATCTTGGGCACAGTGGACTGAATAGAGGCAGCTAATGTTTCTAGGTTTTGGCCCATTCCACGGTCAGCTCACCCATATTACATGGCCTCTGGTAATTGTATTTCCAATTATATTGTGATTCAAGGTGCTGTGGGGCATTGTCCTCTCAGAAGCCCCACAAGGTGGAGTGTGCAGATGTTGTTTTACCCATTTGATGGATGAGGAAACTGAGGCTTGGAGAGCTTACATGACTTGCTCAAAGGCCACGCAGCTAAGGTCAGGGGCTACATTCAAACAGAATCCAGATCCAGCACACGTAGAACTGAGGGAAAGGGCCGGGCATTGCTTGTCATTGTTGGAGTGGATGGGTGGGGAAGGGAGTTGAACCAGCCTGATGCTCTGCTGCTTCCTGCAGTAAAAACCACTATCCCTTCCCTCTGTTGGCTGGCCACTTCTCTCTCCTACATCCATCCCTGGCGTCTGGGAGCAGCTCAGGGAGCATTTGTGAGCCATTCCAAGGAGTGAGTGGACACTATTAGGAGAAACCCAACACTAGATGGGAACTGAACTGGGACAGGCTACAGTCTCGCCTCTGTTCCCAACTCACCCTGCTCCCTGTTTCAAGTTCCCCAGATGTAAAATGGACTCCAAATTCTGGCCCTGTCCAGGTGTATGCATGCGTGAATGTGTGCATGCTCAGGTGGGTGGCAACTCTGGCATTTTAACTTGCTGTGGGACTGTGATTAAGTCTTCTTAACCTTCTCTGGGCCTCAGTTTCCTAAAGGTGGAAGTGAGATGCCCCCTTGCCCAGGCTTGGGGCAGGGAAGACCTCAGTTTCTCATCCTTAATAAGACCAAATGGCAGCTGAATTTAGGGGTGAGAGAACTGAGGCAGAGTTCTGCCTTGTACTGGTTTATTGCCAAGGATAAAAATGAGGGAATGTTTGCAAGGTGTCTTTGTGAACCTTAAAGCAGCCCTGCCCCACCCACCCAGCAGGGGCCAGGAGAGACTCTTATGGTGCCCAGCACATACTGAGGGCATCTCTTCTGACAAGACTCCATAGTCCAAGAAAGCAAAAAGCCGACTTCTACAGGTTAAAAACACAAGACTCATTCATGTCCTAGGCCTAAGTCCTGGAGAAAAGAGGCTGCCATGGAGAGCCAGAGGTCACCTGTTCTCTGGCCGCCACACTGCCTCACAGGGTGACTCTGGGCAAGTGTCTTCATTCCTCTGGGCCTCAGCTTTGTTTGCAAGGGAGGCAGCTGGACCATGAAGGCCTTCCCTCCTGACGCTGGGTGTTGTAACAATCCTCCCATGCCTGACATTGTATTGTCTGAGGGTCCTCAAGGGGCTAATGTTCTGTGCTCTAAGGACCACCCCCATCAGCCCTGACATTCTGTGCTCTAAGGAACCCCACCATCCGCTCTAACATTCTATGTTCCAAGGGTCCTGCCAGCTGTGACATTCTATTTAAAGCCACCTGAATATTTATTCCTACAGTCTGACTTACCCTACTAGGCTGGAGTACCCTGCCCAGAATCACCTCCATATTCTTTCCAACCTTCCTTCCCTCCCCATCTCTGGCCCAAATCAGGAAAACATCATAGTGATTTTTTTTAAGTAATGGCTGGCATTATTTAATTAAATGGTATTCTTAAAGCCATAATTGTAGCTGAAGTGCTGCTGAACTTTTCTTCTGAGAGGCCTCAATAAGATGGGCAGGGGGTAGGTCCTGAGTGTTCACGTCTTGATGTGCTGCTGGATCTTCAGCCTTGGGCGATGTTGGGGAAGCTGGTGGCCTTGAAAACAAAGCTGTTCTGGACCAACTGTCAAAACAATAAGAGGGGGAGAAGGGCAGGGTGACTGGTGAGCTGCAGCAGGGTTTAATTTCCGGGGGATTTAGTCTTGAAAATGCAGAAGCAATATAAAGGCAGAGACTGGAGGAATATGTATGTGTGTGTGTGTGTGTGTGTGTATGTGAATGAGAAAAAGATGGAGAGAAGAGAGAACACGTGGGTTTGAAGGCACAGGGTTGATGGAAGAAGGAAGGTGTGTATGTGCTCTAACAGACATGTGTCAGGCTCCCAGGGGCCCCCGGTGCTAAGGTGTCACTACTCTGTGTGGGTGCCTGTGGGCCTAGGGCTCCATTTCATCCTGTGTCATTGAAGGATGAGAGGATCCAGAGTCAGTGGGACAGGGCACGGAGGGGCTGCGCCCCCTCCAGGCTGGCAGCGGCTGCCCCCGACGGCCCAGTCTGACCAGGCTCAGGGGGAGGGGCCGCAGAGAGTGGCTCAAGAGCTCACATAAGCACTCGTTTGATTCCTGGAAGTGATTAGAGCCAAATATAGTTGTAGAAACTGCACAGAACCTGTTTGCCTGGTAATTGCACCTTCCTGCCCCTCCTTTCTGGCCCTGCAGCAAGAGAACCGGTTTGCATTAGCACTGGGCCAGCTCTCGCCCTCCCCCTCCCCTGGCCGCATCGTCCCAGACGCCTGAGGCCCCGATTCAGGGGCAGAGGATTCTCCAGCTCCCCCCCCACTCCCATCGGCTCCCCTCGAGTCTCTTCCCTTTGCCCTCCACGCACAGGCATCAGGGGGATGTCTGGCCCTTTGACTTCATCGGTCTGGGGAACTCCCAGGGGAAATTGTCTCTGCTAATGCAGATCTGTAACTTCTCTGCAAGTCAGTGCTTCGCTGCCCGAGGCACTGAGAGATTAAGCCAGTAGGTGTCAGAGGCCCAATGTGACTTCTCACCCCTTCTCCTTCCTCTAGAGCTGTGACAGCTGGCTCCCAGACACCAAAGCATGCTGTCTCCTTCCCGGACCTGGGTTAAACTCCTGCCTCGGGCAAGTCACTTCTCTGGGCCTCAGTTTTCTGGCCTGGGGCACCACTCCCCATCTCCTCTCCATGTCCACCCTTACTGCCGGGAGTGGTGCGTTCCTTCTCTGCCTTGGACTCTTCAGACAGACACTTAGCCTATGCATGGTGTTTCCAGCTAGAGAGTAAGGTTTTGGAAGGCAGGCTGGGGGTTTTTATTTCTCTGTAACCCATGTGAGACACAGCCCCAACCCCCTCTCTCCATGGATTCAGAGCCGGAAGGGGAGCATGGAGTCCAATACTCTGCTTTTGCAAATGAGGAACCTGAGGGTTTATGAAATGCTTTCAGTCACGCAGATACCTATCAGGAAGAGGGTGACCATGTCCATTACACAGGCAGAGTGTTCTGAGCTTGATGAAGCCCTTTCTGTTAAACAAGGCCGTAAGCAGGGAGATGGTTTAGTATGACTGTTTTACAGAAAACTGAGACCAAGAGAGCTGTGGCCCCACAGCTAATGTGTGTCTGGGTGAGGATTCAGAGCTGGGCCTCCTGCCCCTGAATGCCCTTGACCAGGCTGCTCCAGGAGCTGAGCTCTCTCTCCTACGCCATGCTGCCGCCTCTCATCTACTTTGTCTTTCTGCCTTGATGGCCGGCAAGGCATCTACAGTGGCATGCCCCCTTTCTATCTGCAGGTTCTCCCAAGCGCCATCAGTTTCAGCGGCAGAGGGCAGCTAGTGAAAGCATGGAGCAGGAGGACCAGGACCCCCACCAGACTGATATCATCCAGTACATCGCCCACACTGACGACGTGGCCTTCCAACCTCCGGCTGGCCCCACCAGCCCTCCACCTACTCTCGGCAGGTATTCTTCAGTAGATAAGAGGTGATGGTTGGTGGATGTGGGGGGACCCCTATGAAACCCCTGGCTCCCACAAGGAGAAAAGGAGGGGTGTTCCCCACATCATTGACACATGGGGTATTTCTCAGTAACTGACTGGGTTGTTTTCAGGGCCTCAGGGACTGCTGGGCCAGAGAAAGTGGACTATGGGATGGGCCAGTGGAGGGGCCTGGGTTCACAGCTTGGTTCTGCCACTAACTGACCAGTTAGGTAATCCTTCCCTTCCCTGGGCTTGCCTGCCCATCTACAAAAGCAACATGCTGGACTAGCCCAAGGGTTCTTAACCTGTGGTCTGTGTTTTTAAAAATATACTGATTGTACTTTGACATAATTTGGTTTTGCAACCCTGTGTGTTTCATTTTATGCATTTAAAAAGCTTGTTCTGAGAAGGGGTCCAATCCATGGGTTTCCCCATGGTAAGCCAAAAGGGGTAAAGAACTCCTAGATTAGATGTTGAGGTCTCTTCCCACCCAGATCCCCTATGACCGGTCTGGGCCAGTGTGGGATGTGGGTTGGCATTGTCCTCCCCCAGCTTGGTGGACATCCTACTCGATATTTCCCAACTTCCAGGGTGGAAGTCAGTAGGGCAGCTCCCTCAAAGCAACACTTACAGGGAAGCTCACACTCTGGCTTCCCTTCCCCCACCACCTCAGCCTCCTTGATTCTGTCCCACTGCTGTGCTAAGGTGGCAAGACTTTGGGGTAGGGAGCAAGAAGGAAGAGAAGCCTTGTCTGAATCACAGGGGGGCACTGGGAAGCTCTGGCTGTACCACCTACTCACTCCTTTCTGTGGTCCCCCCTGCCTCCTTCCCCTTTTGAAGGGGTGGCTACCTCCAGCACACTTCTAGGATCCTGCTGGGAATTCTAGAATGTCAGAGCTGGGAGTGATAGTCTAGGCTCTAAAATATGACAGACAGGGAAACTAAGGCAGTCCCAGGCTGTCTCCACTGTGTCCTGCTAGCTTTATGGCCCTTTAACTAGGCTGTCCTTCCTGCCAAAGGCAAGATGCTTGGATGGGCACATAGGATCAGCGTTCTAGCGCTGGAAGTGACCTTAAGCACCATTCAGTTCAACTCTTTCACTTACAGATGTGAATGAGGCTGGGGAGTGGGCCCTGCCCTTATTCTGGGGGTAACCCCATCCTCCCATCATCTCCTTTATCTGTGCCTAGCCTCTCTCCCTCTGCTACACTCTTGCCTACCCCCTCAGATGCTGCCCTACCATCACAGGGCCCTTTTCCCTCTTCTTTTCAGCCTGATAGCCTTTGTTGGTCTCCTTTCTTGCCACTTAAATTCCTCTTTCCCTGAGTTAGGAAAGTAATTTTTTTCAAGACCAGATATAGCCCCCAGCGGCTCCCAGGATCAGCCCTTTACGACCCAGCCCGTCTTTCTAGCCTGGTCATCCCTTACGTCCTTCCTGCACTCTGTGCAGCCAAACTGGACAAACTGCTGCCCTTGTGACCTTTCATTTCCCACCACTGTGCCTTTCTCCTGGCTGTAACCCATGCCTGGAATACACTCCCTCTTCCCTGAAGAATCTCTCAATTAATTAAAAATTCAGCTCATGCAGCACCTTCCACATAAAGCTCCCCCTCCCCCCAACCCCGCTCAAATAGCTTGTATTAATTTTGTAGACAAGTGTATGGGCTATCTCTCCTAGACTGAGAGTCAGCTTCTTGAGGACAGGGAGTGTTATACTTTGGTCTTTGTGTCAGTGCCTGGCACTCGACCAGTGCCTAACAAATGTTTACTGACTGAATGTGCTTCCAAAGTAAGCTGCTGAAAAGGGAGGGGTGAGAGACATCACTAAGGAGACTGATGGCACTGGGCAGTCCTGGCCCCTCCTCCCTGCCAGTCTCACCTCCCAGCCTGTCCCTAGGCCCTCGCCCAGTGAAGGAGGTGGAAGCAGAGCTGGAGAAAGGGAGCTTTAGAGGAGAGGCAGGGCCAATAATGGAGAGTATGTACAAAGAAGCTGCTGCGCTGGGTGCACCTCTGGGTGCCTGGGGCCCGTCCTAGGTGACTAGACATTAATGAGAAACCTGACTCAGGTTTCAGCAAGACAGTGGAGGAGCTACAAAAGTCCCCAAGACTCCCTAGCCCTGGGGTTCTAAACCTGAGCATCCATGATTTCTTGGGGTCTGTGAATTTGGAATTCTTAAAATGCTGGTAACTGTATTTCATTGTAACTGGAAACCTTTGCAATCCTATGAATTTTATTTTAGGCATTAAAGCTAGTATCTTGAGAAGGGGTTCACAGACTTTACCAGCTTGCCCAGGGTGGCCAATTCACACAAAAACGGCTCCCTTTTTAAAGCCCTGTTCTTGCTTTCTGGTAAAAGAGGACTATGGAGAAAGACATGTGCCAGATGTGGATGTAGGGGACCTGGGCTGGAGTCCCCTGGAAGTGGGGGGCTTGGTTTCCCTATCTGTAAAATGCTAGGCGCTGGGTGAGATGAACTCCAGGGTCCTTTCAGTCAGGGGCCTTTTCTTTTTTTTTTTAAACTATTCTTGTCTCCTTTTGCATGTCAAAAAGCAGAGGCTTTTTGAGGGGAAGAGGGAAAGAGACTTGCCCAGGGTCACCAGCAGATCAAACTGGCCTCTGAAATGCCATTCTGGCCTCGCCTTCTCCTGGGGTCTCCCCGTTTCTGTTGCTTCCTTTCTTTCCAGGAAAGCAATCAGAAATGTAGTCCTGCCCGGGGATGCTGCCTTTTAAAAAGACCAGAGGATGTTTTATGCCACAGGAAGGACTCAGATGGTGGAATTCAGGGAGCAGTAGGGGAGGTGTGCTGTGTTTTATTTTCGTTCGGTGCTGGACTTGGGAATCAGGAAGACCTGAGTTTGAATTCTAGACACTAGAGAGCTGGGGGACCCTAGGCAAGCTGTTCCATCGGCCTGTCTACCTTAGTCTGCTGGCCAGAAACGGACAGAGTTGTCTGGGGAAATCAACGAGGTACCAGCCTAAAGTGTTTGACAAACCTTAAAGTGCTGTGGGATCCCTAGTGTGAGTGCGCGCGTGTCTGTGTGCGTGTGAGTGCGCGCGTGTGTCCGCGTGTCTGTGTGCGTGTGAGTGCGGAGTGTATGTGTGCGTGTGCGCCCGGCCTTGGGCCTGGGCCTCCGGACGGGCAGGGGGATGGGGCGGGTTCTTGGGGGGGCGGCCCGGCCCGGAGCATCTCTCGGGGAGGGTCAGCCCCGCGCGCGGCCCCTCACCGAGGGCCGGCCGGGGGAGTCCCTACCTGGCGGCCCCTAACAGCCCGGGCTGTGTTGCAGGCTAGAGCCCCCGGAGGCGGAGGGGCCAGCAGCGATGGCAGCAGCAGCAGCAGCAGCAGCAGCAGTGGCAGCAACGGCAGCAGCGGCGGTGGCGGCAGGGGGCGCGGGCCCCGAGTCCCCCCAGGACCGAAGCAGCGGCAGCAGCAGTAATGGGGTTCAGCAGCAGCAACAGCAGCAGCAGCAGCAGCAGCAGGCCGTGTATCGGGACATCTGGAGCCTGCGGGCCTCGCTGGAGCTGCACGCCGCCGCGTCCGACCAGAGCAGCGGCAACGACCAGGACTCGGTCCGGAGCGGGGACAGCGCGGGCTCGGCCGGCCCCGGGGGGCCCGTCCTGCCGCCGCACGAGCCGGGTGACGCGGAAGCGGAGCGGGAAGCGCAGGCGGAGGCGCAGGCGGATCGGCCCGGGCCGGGGCCTGGGGAAGGGGGCGAGGCCGGGCCCCGCAAACTGCTGCAGATGGATAGCGGCTACGCCTCCATCGAGGGCCCTGGGCGCGCCGGCGACGAGGCCGCCCCGGCCACGGCGTCCGAGAAGCGCTTCTGCTTCACGAGCGCCGGCCGCACGGGCACCGTGTTCGACAGCTTCGAGGCCGCGCTGGCGGCGGCCGAGGCCGAGCCCGAGGCGGAGGCCGAGGCGGAGCTGCGGGGCGCGCAGGGGCTGCTGCTGCGGGCCTGGCCCCCGCACGGGCAGCTGCTCCTCGGCGCCCCTTCCGGCCCCCCCCGCCGCCGCCGCTGCCGTCGGGCCCGGGGCCAGCCCCGGCCCCAGCCCCGGCCTCGGCCCGCTGCCCCGGCGCGACTACAGCATCGACGAGAAGACCGACGCGCTCTTCCACGAGTTCGTGCGCCATGACCCGCAGTTCGACGAGGGCCCGCGGCCTCGCCACCGCTCCCGAGCCCACGCGCGCAAGCAATGGCAGAGGACGCGGCAGCACAGCGACCCCGGCGCCCGAGCCGCGCCCTCGCACGTCCCGCCGGGGCCCCCGTCGCCCCTGCAGCCGCCGCCCGCGCCCCACGTGGCCGCTGCGGCCGAGCGGCCGCGCGCCCCCTTGCGGCGCGGAGACAGCGGCCCCCCGGAGGTCCGCGGCCTGCACGGCCCGCTGCCCCGCATCGTGAGCTCTGGCTGCGAGGAGGCAGCCGGCGGGCCGGGCCCAGGTCGCGCGCGCTCGCGCTCCCCGCCTGCGCCGATCCAGGCCATCGCCGAGGAGGAGCCCGACGCCCCGGGAGGCCCCGAGCTGCTGCTGGCGGACAAGGTAGCCGCGGGGCTCGAGGACCGCCTCTTCCCGGGCTGGCGGCGGAGGCCCGGGGACGGCGCCGAGCCCCCCGCCGCCCACGGCCCCGCCCCGGTGGTGGCGGCCGCCGCGCCCTCGTCCCCGGACCCCAGCCCGGCGTAGGGAGCAAGAGGACGGACCAGGGGCGTCCGCGCCTGCCGGGGCTCCGGATCGCAGCGGCCTGGGCCCCCCTCTCCGGGCCGCGAGCCCCTCTCCCGCCCGGGCCCCCCGCGGCGGCAAAGGGGGAAGGCGCAGGCCGGCCCCCCCAGGCCGCACGGCAGGCGGAGCGGGGCGGGCCTGGGGCCCGTGGAGGCCGGTGCTCAGGAGGCGGCCCGGAGGCCCGAGGGGCCCAGCCCGGCCCGGCCCCGGGCGAGCTAGCCGAGGCCAAGCGTTTACCTCACGGCGTGTTCCCGGTGTAGCCGCCCCGTCTACTCCCCCCTCCCCCTGCCCGCTCCATTCGCTTCTTTCTCTTTGGGGACAAGCAATAACATCCCCCTCCCCCACTGTCCCGCGGCCCCCTGGTGCGCCGGGGTTCCCGTCGCTGCAGTATCGCTGCCGGGACCGAGCCCAGAACCCGCCCCCGGGGCCCTCCGCGGGGCCGGGGCCTGGAGCTGCCTGTTGCTGCTAACCCCTCTCCCTCCCCCAGGCGCCTCCTCCCCAGCTGATACCCCAGCCAGTGCTAGGGGCCCCTCCCCCCCAGACCGGCCCCTCTACAAGCAGAAGGGCCCCCTGCTGTGCCAATTCTGCCCCCTTTGCCAACACGGAGTGTTAGAAAGGCCGAGCTGGAAGGGGCCCGGGAGGCCCTGGCCTGGCCCGGTCCTGAGGAGCCACCCACAGCCAGCCAGGGGCAGAGCCAGGCCTCCTGGCCCAAAGCTCTCCACCAGCCCTGGCCTGGCGTGCACAGAGGTGGCAGCCTCCCCACCTTGGCTAAGGGGACCCGGCCTGTCCTCAGAAGATCACTGGCCAGGACCTGGCTCCTAGCCCCCCCCAAGAAACTGAGGGGGCTCCAGCTCCGTGTGCCCCATCCTGTCCCGAGAGATACGAGGCTCGCTGACAACTGCTGCTTTCTCACTCACCCACCCCTTCCCAACAGTCCAAGGGAAAAGGTCCTGTCGGACAGACCTGCTGCTGCTTCTTTCCTCACCAAATCGGTCGGAGGGGCCTGGGCTTGAGGTGGGGGTGGGGTCGCCGCCCGACCCCCAGTGCCAGGCCTGGGCTCCGGCGCCTGGGGGAGGGGCTCAGTCCTCTGCCCACTACTCCCAACTGAACGAAGTTCCTTGTTGTACTTGTGTTAAATTATTTATTATTATCGCTTCCCAACCACCCCCTGTCCCTCCCTGGCCAGCCAGCCAGGTTTGTGTTCTTCATGGGAAAAAACCAAAACCCGGAACCCTGTTATCTGTAAGACTCCTGCTTTGGGGGGCCGGGGGGACCAGAGTCCCCTCTCAGCCCTGTCCCCTGGGGGCCCTCCTTCCTCCTCCTGCTTCAGTTTCTGCATGTGAACAGACATTTGGCAGGGTCCCCTTTTGTTTCTTCCTCCTCTGTAACCGTTTGTGAGTCTCTGTTGCCCAAAGCACTTGAGAAATAATCCCTGTTCGTTTTTTTTTTTTTTTTTTTTAAAAAACCTAAGTAAACACAATGAGGTTAAGAGATTTTCTAAGCTTTAGTGCCAGGCAGCCTACAACCTGGCTGTCTGAAGTTCCATTCACCACCATCACCCCCCTGCCAGTGCTTTGGGCCTAGTTTGTGTGCTTGAGTCGAATGCTGGAATTTTTTCAATTGAGTTTATTAAAAAGATCACTATACACTGATCTTCAGGGTTGTCGCTTCTGTGCTATACAGGTAACGGGGAGAAAGTAAAAGGAGAGTGGGAGAGTCACAGACAGCATTAGCTGGCTGTCAGGGCTGGCGTTTTTGTATATTGTCTAGAAATGACCACAGGAAACTGGGGGGAAAGGCCTTTCCCTCAGCACCAGGGATCTCTAGCTGGTGCCCCTGTCTCTTCTCTGATAGGATTGGGAGCTGGAGGGTCATCCCAACCAAATGCCGTGATTTACCCCCATTTTCTGACTCCATGGAAGAAGCTTATGATGAGGCCAGCAGTTATCATGTGAAAGAAATGTTTCTTTCCCCCACCAAGGGGGTAAAAAGGTCTGGAACTTAGTTGCTATGAGCAAGAACCCTGCTTGGGGAAGATGTTGGAGAACTGGGGCATTAGGTGTCCTAAGCCAGCATATTTGAGGCCTCAAGGAAATCCTTCTAAATCTTGGAAACGTTCTTTCCCTTAAGTAGCTCCTTCTGTTGCACAACTGATCTGTTATAAAGTCTTTGTTTATTAGAAAGAAAATCAAGCTGCCGGTCACTCCATGGAGCCCAGTCGTCAGGGCCACACACAGCAGGCTTGTTCTCTTGAGGACCCTTTAGATCTTAAAGACAGTCATCTCATTACCCCATCCCACTGTTCCCTCATTTATTCAGCAGTGTGATAGCAGCTCTTTCACATACACCTCAACTGAAGTAGGGGGGAAGGTCTCTCTGGCTCTCCAACATTCTCCAATAATTCCCTAAGCTACATTGTGAACATTACGCCAGGAAAAGGTATTGTCCTGATAAGATTTACACCCCCAACAGAATATTAATAAGGCTGGAATGAAACCAGAACAACCCAGTTATACAAAGAAGAAAACAAGTCCAGGGAAGGGAAGGGACTTGTCCAAGGTCACACTGCAAGGAAGTAGCAAAGTGAATCTTCAAGCCTGGTTTTTGTGACTTGGAGGCTCTTTTGCTCCATTAGACCTTAGGAAGTAAGAGCTAGATAACAGGTCTGCCCCACAGACCCCTTTCAAGAATTTCCAGACAGCTCTGTTGACCACAGCTCAAATCCACCTCTGTTTTATTTTTTTCTTTAAAAAAAAAAAAAAAGGTAGCCACTCAAAGTCTCCCTCTCTTAGCCCTGTACAGCATGCAACGCAGTTTGTTTTTTTTAATAGGAGAGGTTTGTTTCTTTAATACCTGTTTCTGTTGTTTTGTGATTTGTTTAAACATCACAATGTGTGGGAGAATCTCTAATATATCGCAAAGTAAAAACAAAAATAAGGGGGGAAAAATAGATACCAGTAGTTTAAAACATAAAGTGCATTATGATGGCTTTGCACAGAAGTTGTCCACCTTTGGAAGGGCAGGGCAGGGCAGGGCACACTCTCACTGGACAGCTGAACTTGGCTGGTAGAAAACAGGATGGATGGACACTCAGGCAGGACGGACAGACAGGAGCAGAGAGAAAAGCCATCTCTGCTTCTCTCCCAGAATTCCTTCCTGACACTTCTCCTCCCGTCACCTTGGGGAAGGGGGAGCAGTGCAGGATGGAGACGCTGAATTGGGATGGGGTGATTGGCAAAAGGTGCTGTTCCAGTGGGTGTGTGGGGGGATGCAGCTGGGAGAGGGGAACATCTGGAAAGGCCTGTGTCCAGGCCCCATCTGCCCTCCTCCTGGGCCCGAGCAACCTGCAGTTTGTCCTCTCCTCAAGTCTGGGAACTGATTGGGATCGGAGTGGAAGGGCTGGGTGAGGGAGGTGTCCATGGTGAGAAAAGGAGACGCAGAGAACAAATGGCCTGGGATACTTCACTGGCCCACGGAGCCCTCAAGACAGGACGCTGAGAAAGAGAAGAATGGAGAAGTTAAAATGGGCCCTTGGAGAAGCATCAGCCACACAATTGGCCCTAACTGGGGCCGCTACTACATCTGCCTGCATCACACGTGGGAGCCCAAGACAGTGTTATCGTTACGACGCAGTCAGAGGAAACAGAGAACCAGAAAAAGGGTCAAAGTGGGCGCCACTCATCTTTACATAAGGATTCCTGCAGACTTCGAACTGACTCAGATTTAAAATCTCATATTATTGATGTTTCTTTGTATTTCTATTTATTTTGTTAGATATTTCTCAGTTCTCTTTTAATTTGGTTTGGGCTGCATGTTCAAGAGCCATGCTTTAGAGGACTAAAGATTCCAAATCTCTCATTTTACAGAAGAGGAAACTGAGGGGCCACATCTGAGTGGGGAAGGCAGGATTCAAACCCAGGTCTTCTGATTCTCACTCCAGCCCTGGTAACCTCGACTCCTGATTCAGCACCCGATGCCCTCCCCTTGGCATGAAGGTAGAACCAGGGCCCCTTGGCAGCTGTCCCTTCCATAAAGCCAAGATTTTGGTATTCAGGACTTCTGGAGAGAATAAGCATCTCTTAGACCTATTTAGACCCTCACTGTTGGTCCTTTGGAGAGGGTCCTTTGTTCTGAAGCTTAAAAAAAACTCTTTTTTGGGTGACCATAGGGGCCCCTTTGAGCTTCAGAAAGGGACCCTGGAAGATTATCTGGTCCAGTCTTTCATTTTCACCTTAGGAAATTGAGACTCAGAGAACAAGGAATTGTTTTATACCTTAGGTCTCAAATTAAGGGAGAAAAATGAAACAATTTAGCACTCTTCCAAAGTTTCATGGGGTGTCTCAAAGATAGTGAGTTTGCCATCTTGGAAGTCCTCAAGCTGAGGCTAGATGACTCCTGTCTTATAGTGTTATGGTGGGGATTCTTTTTCAGGTATATGAGTGGAACTGGAAGGCCAGTGAAGGACCTTCTGACTTCCAAATTCTGATTCTGACAGGCCTTGGCTGGCTGCTCCTGGCTTGAGATATCAGGTGGGGAGCATGTCCAGCTCCTTCAAAAACATCAGCTCCCTCTAGGAGCAGCCCAGCCTGACCAGCACCAAGGGTGGGAGACAAAAGAGCAGGGTGGTGATGGAGATGGGGTGATGTGGTCCCAGGTTCCTGCTGACATCTTTGATTGTCTGAGGGGGTGACTCACTGCAGGTCTATGAATTAAACATGAAATCCTTCAGCTCACTGAAATGGAGTGGGAGATGCAGTGGGGGTGGGGGTGGGTGGGTGCGACGGCACTTTCCCATCCTACCTAGCTGGTTCTGATTTCAGAAGAGAAGAGCTGCTAAGCTCTGGGAAGCTGCTGAGCAGGGAGGGGGCGGATGCGGGGAGAGAGAGGCCAGGGGGCCAGGGGAGGAGGAGGAGGGATGAGTCACTGATCCATGGATGGAGGACGTGCTCTGGAAGCAGGAGTGCTGTGCCTTCCAGCCCAGGAAGGGACAAAAAAGGGGGTTGGAGGTCTGGAGGAACAATCAGCCAGGAATGTGACCAGAAGGATCTCAGGAGGAACAGAACTGAGGGCTTTCTGGGAAGCTGAAAAGGGGGGGATGGTGGGCTTCCCAGAAGCCTCTGGGCTGCCTGCTTCTTGGAGAGCGCAGCTGAGTCCCCATGCCCAGAACTGGGTACACATGATTCCCTTTGAATGGCTGCTGGAGTTTTGGTCACAGACATGAAAGGGTTTTCCGGGTGACCCTCTAGCCACGCTGCCTAGCCAGAAAAACCCACTCCCAGGGACTGAGGAGATGAGGAGAGAGGCGAAATTCAGACCAGGCAAGGCCCTTCTGCAAGTTTCTTCCAACCAAGGGCCTCCAACTATGGCCTGGAAAGACATTATCTACCCTGTGGAGGGGTGGGGGCAGGGGAGAAGGAGCATGCAGGTGACAGAATGTCAGAGGAGATGAGATGGAGAAGCCAGTATTTCAGAGCTGGGAGGGCCCTTAGAACACAGAATGTCACAGTGCCAGTTTCCTCTACAAACTGTCTATTTTTTGGGATTGGGTCAACATCACTTCAAAACTCTGATGGGTGGGGGAAGCAGGGCAGTCAGTGCCATCGTCCAGGATGAGTCAGCCTGGCCCCTGCTGCAGGGACACAGGAGAGCAGGCAAGAAACAGCGATAAACACTCAGGCTGTGATTAGACGGCTGGTACTCTGTCATCCACCCCCAGCCTCCTTCCCAATCCCCTCCCCCCCCAGTCTCCCACCCACACAGCAAGGCACAGTCATCATCAATGGGTACAAAAGCAGCTCCTAGACTGGAGTGGGGGTGGACAATGCGGATAGGGGCCACAGGATCGAGGACAGGGGCAAGAAGAGGGTCTTCCAGGCCTGGTTTCCCTACTGGGAGCTGACAGCTATCCCCAAGCAAGGAGGGCAGGGGTGACAGACAGCTAAGCTCATCTGCCCTGAGAGGGTCCCTCCTGGTAGGAGCTGCCCCTGGACACTGAAGAACAAGAGATTCACCTCCATTCCTTTCCAGACTGCCCGAAGCTAGCCCCATCTGGCATCTTCCGGCCTTTCCTTCTAACCAACATCCCCCTTCAGCAAATGTCTACTTGTGTCTCCTCTGCAAAGGGATGCCTGCAGGGCTTGGATGTGGCTCAGGGTAGCCAAGTCTACCTACTCACAGAGGGTCAGGACTCTTGCTGAGGGAGAAGGGAAGCAGACAGGATGGTTAGCTTGAGAGAGGCCTGAGAGCCACGCCCTCCCAGGAGGAGCTGGGCCCACCTAGCTCACCTATCCAGGCCCCAGCCCTGGGGCAGAGGAAGGTCACTGCTGCTTGCAAGCGGACAGCCGGCGGATCTTGCTGCTGGCAGAGGAGGCCTTGCGGGAGGGGTTCGAGGAGGCGCTGACCCTCCGCTCAGCTCTGGCTTTGGTGCTCAGCTGCGCTGTCTCGGTGCCGTTCATGCACACCATCTTGGGGGGACCCCGGCTCCCACGGTTCTGTCCATTGTGTCCAGCCTCCTCTTCGGGGACCTGTCCTAGAAAGGGAACAGAGCAGGGGAGGAGGAGAATAAGCTGGCTGTGAATCCCACCTGGCACATTCAACAAGCAGTGTGACCAGGGGCAAGTCTCCAGTGATGCTGAGTTACCTCATCTGAAAAATGGGCATAACCGTGCCCAGATGATCTGACTGGGCTGTTAGGAGAAGCTAATGAGATCATGTGTCTGAGGTGTTTTGTAAACCTCACTGTTACCCAACTGAGGAGGAGGTGACTAGAGCTGTAGAGAAGGGACGATAAGGAAGAATGCAAGAAGATGAAAACATAGCATCACCCACTGGCAGAGAGGGAAGGGATATCTGTCAAAGGGGACTTTACAGACAGGGATGGTCCAGAAAAAGCAAGGGTTGGGGAGACCTGCAATCAGATTTCAAGTAGCAGTATGACCCTGAGCAAGTCATTTTCTCTGGGTGCCTCAGAAATCAATCTCCACATAAGTTTTATTTGTCTCGGGATTTTATTGTATTTTTTAATATTTTACATAAGTCCCTCAATATTCAGCCTTCCTACTTCAACCCCTCTTTCTCACAAAGGAAAGGAGGAGGAAGGAAACAAGCATTAATTAAGCATTTACTGTATGCCAAGCACTGTGGTAAGCTCTGTACAAATATTTCATATGCACCTGACAACAAACACTGGGAAAGTTGGTTTTTTTTTTTTTTTTTTACTCCTTGTGAGTCCTTTTTTGAGTTTTCTTGGCAAAGATATTGGGAGATTTGCCGTTTCCTTCACCTCATTTGACAAATGAGAAAACAGGCACACAGGGTGAAGTGACTTGCCCAGGGTCACACAGCTAGTAGTAAGTGTCTGAGGCCAGATCCAAACTCAGGAAAATGAGTCTTTCTAACTCCAGGCGCTGTAATCTATCTATTGTGCCAACTAGCTGCCCTAGGTGAGATTATTATCCCTATTTTATAGTAGAGGAAATTGAAGCTGACTGGGATTGAGTAACTTTACCAGGATCCCATGGTAAATAATGAGACTAAATATGAATTCCGATGTTCCTGCTTTGGGTCTGAGGCTCTCCCCACTGCACCACCTAGCTGCCAAGGTAAAACATTATCTGTAAAATGAGGGACATTCATTTGATGGTCACCAGATTTCTGACTCTATGACTTAGGCAAAGCCAACAAACATGCCTACAAGAATACGGCACATCCCGCCTCTCCAGGGAGAGGAGGAAGGTGAGTTTCCTCATTAGCTCTCCAGGATCAAGAAAGCTGATCAGGAGGATCCTTTGGAGTTCAAATGGTAATACTGACCCCACCCCCCCACTCCCAGCCCCACCCCGCTTACTGTGAGGATCCAAGGACATAATCTGGGGACAGTGCTGTGCAAACTTTAAATCACTACATCGAGGATGGTTGTGATTGCCATCATTTCTCCTATTTTTTTCCCTTTCTTACAGCCCAGGAATACTCTAGTACACTCATGTACCAGTTTGTCCAGTCACTCCCCAATCAATGGGCACTGGTTTCACTTCCAGTTTTTTCCTATCACAAAGTACAGCTCTGATCTCATGGGCTATCATGGATTCAATCATCCCTAGGCAGATGATCCTCCTAACCTCTCCTCTGACCTCCAGCCCCCACCCTTCCCCTGTCTCCAGCTGTCTATTGGACATCTCCAACTGCAAGTCTCAACATCTTAAACTCAACGTGTCCAAACAGGAGTTCAGTGTCAGCCTGGATTCACTGTCCAAACCCTCCCCCTGCCTCCACCTTCCCTATTATGGTAGAGGGCACCAGCATACTCCCAGGTACTCAGGCTGGACATTCCTGAGTCCTCCTGTATTCCTCATTATCTCCCACTTCGAGCCCCCTATACAAGCTGTGGCCAAGGCCTGCTGATTTTATCTTCATACAGCTTCTATCCTTTGACAGTGACAATGTCCTCTCCTTGATGCAGGTCCTCATTACCTCATAAGTCGTCCCTCAGTGATCCAGTCTATCCTTCACTCGGCTATCAAAGCAATTTTCCTAACGTGAATGTCTGAATATGTCAATATCTTACACGTAGTGGGTACTTAACAAATGTTTATTGAAGGACTGACTGAATGTCACTCCCCTATTCAATAAATACTGGTGGCTCCCTGTTATTGTGACAAAAGTTCAGTGATTTCAGACTTGCCCAACTCTTTGTGACCCCATTTGGGGAGTTCTTGGCAAAGGTATTGGAGTGACAACCCTCCCTCCCTCCCAGCTTCCTACTCAGTAAACTCCAAAGGCTCCCTCATGCCTCTAAGATCAAACACAACATCTCTGCCTGGTGTTCAAAGCTCTTCAAAACCTGCCCCATCCTACCTTTCCGGTCTGGAAGATCCACCTTCCACCTCACCATGTACTATCTCTTTGACCCAGTGACTCTGGCCTCCTCTCAGAAGACCCTCCATCTCTGGGCTCCAGGCATTTTTACTGGCTGCTGCCCAGGTCTGAAACTCTCCCTCTCTTCATTCCTGCTTCCCTGGTCTCCTTCAAGGCCCAAGGAAAACCCCACCTTCTAGAGGAAGCCTTTCCCAGTCTCTCTTCATACCTAATGCTTTTCTTCCAACGTTTCCTGTCTATGATGTATTTGTACCTAGTTGTCTGCATGTTGTCTCCCTCCACTGTGAGCTCCTTTAGGGTGGGGTCTCTTTTATCCCTTTCCCCCCAAGCTTAGCACAATGCACCTGCTCCCCTACTGCCCATGCAATGTTGGGCAGGTCCCTTGAACTCAGTGCTAGGGTTTGCTCTTCTGTAATATGAGGAGCCTGGCCTCCAGGACTTCTGCCAATTCTCAGTCTGTGGCCCAGCTTCTGCATTCCCCAGTCACTGCTTTCCAAATCATCAGGAACGCAGCCCCCGGTAAAACAAAAAACACACAAGCAACAGCTGTGGGTTGTACCCCTCACTGCCCGTCTTCTCCTGTGCTGAAGGGTCACACCCAGAGGCACCAGGAGTAGGCCAGGATCTGCCCGGAGAGATTCCGTCACTCCTCAGTCACACAGTAAAGAAGAGAAACCTGAATCCATGTCTTCTGACCCCTACTCAAACGCTCTCTTGACACCAGGATGAGCTTTTCCCTGGTTCCTTCCCCAGCTCAGACCTCATCCATTCGTTTATTCAACCATCCAACATCCCAGAGAGCAAGGCAATCAGCCACGAATGACCTTCTTGGGCACTGGGGTGAGCCTGGACTCAGAGAGATGGAGACCAGGAAAGAATGAGACTCAGCGGAGGAGATAAAAATCATAGAATGAACACAAAAGAGCCAAGGCTTCTGGAAAAAGGGGAAGGAAGAAATGAAGAAGCACCCATTGAGCGGTAGGCTGCTTTTAATCTTTCTCTTTACATCTGAAGAAACTGAGGCAGAGGTGACTGACATGCCAAGCATCACACAGTTAGCAGTATCTGAAACAGAACTTGAAATGAGGTCTTCCTGATTCAGGGCAGCCAGGTGGCAGTGAGCAGAGTGCTGGGCACAGAGTCAGGAAGACTTCAATCCCAAACTGGCCTCAGAACCTTACCAGCTGTGCCACCCTGGGCAAGTCACTTAACCCTGTTTGCCTCAGTTCCTCATATCTGGAAAGTGAGCTGGAGCAGGGCACAGCAAATCACTGCAGTATCTTTGCCAAGAAAGCCCCAAATGGGGTCACAAAGAGTCCTGATTCTAGGCCTAGACAAGCACCTTGGAGAGGGGTTTCTGGGTGGGGGTGGGGTGTCTCTCTTTCTAGTTTGAAGCCGCTGGTCAGGGAGTACAAGGGGAAATGAAGGAAGGCTGGAGTTTTGGACCCCATGAGGGGCAGGAAGAGAAAATTTCTCTTTGCTGGTTGCTTCAGATCCTGGGACTCTGCCCCAGGTAATTTTAAATTTTAGAAGCACGTCATGCTCCCCAGGTCCTTGATGGATGAGTCACCAAGAGCCCAAAGGAGCTCAGGGATGCAGGGAGAGTCCATCTGTATCATCCTGGGATCTTCAGGGATGACCAATGTCCCTGGGACCTTCCCACTGAGAAATGGTGGCTCCCCTACCTGGCACCAATCTGTTCAGAGGTGGGTATGTTATGGACTGCCCACCCAAGCCAAGAGTCTGTGTATTCAGTGGTGGCAGTTTATATATTACAGGAAGGGACCGGTTTCTTGGCTCTAAGCCCCTAGATTTGGGGAGAATCTGTCAGTGAGCCTCTGGACCTCATGAGAGCTTCTTTCCAGCTCTAAGTCTGAAGTGCAAAGAATAATTAATGATAACGCCTCTCATCTCAGTTAACCACTCTGGCCCTTGGTTTTCTCATCTGTAAAAGGGGAAGAATCATACTTATCAGACCTACCTCCCAAGGCTGTTTGTACAAAAAAAATAATGCTTTGAGCTTAAAACAATCAATCAGTATTTGTTAAATGATGGCTATATGCCAAGACCTTGTGTGCTAAGTGCTACAAGACAAAAATGAGACAATCCTTGCCCTCAAGGAATTTAGACTTTACTATGTAAATAAACATTATTATGACCACTTATGCGGTCATTTGAGAGGTACTGCAGCATACTGGCTTGAAGGCTATTCTCTCTCCTTTGTTTTGGAGGCAATTAGAGTTAAGTGACTTGCCTAGGGTCACATAGTTAAGTATCTGAGGTCACATCTGAACCCAGGTCCCTGCCTGAGAGCTTGCCCCCAGGTCCTCCTGACCCCAAGGCTGGTGCTCTATCCATTGTGCCACCTGGTTACCCCTAGAAAGCTATTCTCAAAAGCAGGAAGAGCTGGGTTCATGTCATGTTTCTAATACAGACTGACATGATGACCCTGGGTAAGTCTCTTAACCTCTCAGTGTCTAGTCAGCTCTAAAACTTAAGCTTCAGAAAAGCTGCTGATCTGCATTAGCAGGACATTCCTCACCAAAGGGTTCCCTATATCAGTAGTATCAAATTCAAGTAAAAGGTGGGGGTGGGGGGGCAGCACTAAGCCACATTGTAGGGATCCTAGCAGGCCACATATTGCCTTGGTGGTGTTCAGTCATTTCAGTCATGTCTGATGCTTTATGACCCCATCTGGGGTTTTCTTGGCAAAAATACTGGAGTGGTTTGCCATGTCCTTTTCCAACTCATTTTTCGGATGAGGAAGTAGAAGCAGATTTCAATTAAATGGCTTACCAAGGGTCACAGGGCTCTAAGTACCTGAAGGTGGATTTGAACTTGGGTCTTCCACTGTCTAGTTACCTCAGTCTCATAGGATTAAGACAAAAGGGGTTTTACAGATCTTCTGGTCTACCTCCAATGCGTTGTTTTTTTTTTTTTTGACATTACCCAACCTCCCCAGGCATACATGCAATCACCAAATACCTTATTAAGTGGTAGGAGGCGAACCATCTAGCCACAAAGGAATCCCTGAGGCTCTGGGTGCGGGACTACGGGTGAGGTAGACTCACGGCTCTAGACTCAGATCAAGGCCAGGCCAGAAATACAGAGTGAAGAAACTGATGCTTAGGGAAGTAAAGAGACTTGCCCCAGGCCACAGAGAAGATGAAGAGCCAAGCAGGCATTCAGATTTTGCCGCCTGCCTCGAAATCCTGTGCTCTTTCCCGGATACCTGCTATCAACCATGCTCAGCTGAGCTGGGGGTGGAGGGATCTTGAGGGGAGAAAAGCAAAGAGTTTGTCTTTAGAGCACTTGCATGGAGTCCTGAGCTGGCTAAGGAAGTTGGTGGATTCTAGGGAGCAGCTTGACTGGGATTCTGTCACACAAGACAAGGACCCCCACCCCCAGCTCCCCGTGACTGTCACTCACACACGTGCCTTGAGGGAGGGAGAGCTCGCCCCCACTGAAGCAGGCTTGGCACCCACCTCCAGTCACATGACAAACTTTTGTTAGTCATAGCAGAGCTTTGGTTGGAGAAGGAGGGGGGTCGTCAGAGGCCTCCTTGTCAGACCTACTATTCAGGGCTTGGGGCCCCTTTCTCCAGGGGCAGGAGGGGAAGCATCATCTGTGTTCATGAGTGGCCCATAGGCTAAGAGAGAGAGGTCTGGGCTGCTCAGTCCATGTAGGCACATTGCCTGGTTTGGTCAAATTGAGACATACATATACTCTCATTTCAACCCTGGAAGTCAAATAGTTTACATCTTTTATATAGATACATATAGATCATATATATGTATATATACCTTTTAGTCCTTCCCTTTTTATACAGAGAGAAACTGACGCCCAGGGACATGAAGTGACTCACCTGCCCAAGGGGACACAGATAGTGAGGACCAGGTGAAGAATTGAACCCAAGTTTTGGCTCCCAAAGGAGTGCTCTTTCCATTTTACACTAAGTTTTGATACTTATTAGCTGCCAGACCTTGGCCAAGCCACTTTGATTATTTAGGTTTTCCCTGTTTCCTCTATAAAACGTGGATGATAATACTGGTACCACCTTCTTCCCAGGGACATTGAGCCAAGGCTGTACAGACTGTGTTGCTCCATATGAACACACTATTATTATTCCAGTCCTGGAGATCTTGTTCACATCATTTCCTTCTTTCAGTTCACCCCCAAACCTAACAACCCTTCAAGGCCTGACTCTGTTCCAACTACCCTCCATTTCCCTGACCATCCAAAGGATATGAATGATTAGTAGTCAAAGAAAAAAAATCTAAGAGATCAACATTTCTATGAAGAAATAGCTAATAATTAGAGAAATGCAAATTAAAACAATTTTGAGGCTTCACACCCATCAGACTGGCAAAGATGATAAAAATGGAAAATGACAATTGCTGGGAGGGGCTGTGGGAGGAGAGGAACATTACTGTACCTCGAAGGAAACTGTGGATTGGCTCAGCAATTCTGGAAAGCAATTTAACTGTGCCCAAGAAGCCCTGAAATTGGGATACTTTTTAACCCAGCAATATCATGACTAGGTCTCAAAGAGAAAAAGGAATCCTATGCTCACAAATATTAATAACACCTCTTCCTGTTATCACTAAAAAAATCTTGGAAACTGAAGAAGTTACCATCCAATGGGGAATGGTGAAACATCCTAAAAATGATGAAAGGGATGGACTCGGAGAAACCTGGGAAGACTGACACAGAGCAAGGTCCTGATGTGTGTGTGTGTGTGTGTGTGTGTGTGTGTGTGTGTGTGAATGATGAATCCTTCAAGCGGTCCCACAAACTCAAACTGGAGCCATCGGAAGCTAGAACTACGGGAAATATGGCCAATGATTCCAGTCCAGGGGAAATAGACACACTAGGATTCTGAATACCAGGACGAGGGGTCATTTGTTAAGTCACACTAACTTGTGACTGGCTATGTATGGAGAGTGAAAGAAGCAAAATGGAGAGACCCATTTACCAAATAACAAAAAGAAAAAAGACCTTTGAAAGGAAGACTTAAGAACCCAATGGCCAGTCATGACTTCAGAGAACCGGTGAAGAAGCAGGCTACTCACCTCCTGACAATGTGAAGAAGGATAAGGAATTAAGTTTTGGACAGTCAATGTGGGAAGAATTTGTTTGCTTGACTTGTCATTATTTATTTTTCAGTTATGTTTGATTCTTCATGACCCTATTTGGGGTTTACTTGGCAAAGATATTGGTGCGGTTTGCCATTTTCTTCTCCAGGTCATTTTACAGATGAGGAAATTGAGGCAAATAAAGTTAAGTGGCTTGCCCAAGGTCACATAGCTAGTAAGTGTCTGAGGCTAGATTTGAATTCAGGTCTTCCTGACTCCAGGCCAAGCTAAGTCACCTGGCTGCCCCTCTGCTTGACTATGTACTCTTTCTTTATGCATGAGTGTACCCTATATATAGATTCAAATAATATACATCTACCTTTGTATACATATTGCTAGCATTTATATATTGCTCTAAGGTTCACAAAGCAGTGTACATATATAAGCTCATTTGATTCTCACAACCACCCTGGAACATGGATACTATTATCATGATCATTTTACAGATGAGGAAAATGAGGCAGAGGTTAAATGATCTGCCCAGTGTCACACAGCTGAAGAAGGGCCAGAGGCAGGATTTGAATTCAGGTCTTCTTGACTCCAGGCCCATCTCTCTATCCACTGTGTCAGCTAGCTGCCTACAAGGGGTTTGCATATGTGTGTTTATATATGTGTATATACACATGTTTGGAGTTTTTTTTTGGGAGGTAGAGGTAAAAGAGAGAAGGGGGCAAGGACAAGTTTGCCAAAAAAAAAAAAAAGGGTCACTGAAACATTTAAAAATATACAAAAAAGAACAGAATGAAGGTCAGAAAGAATCATGGACAAGCAGGAATTTGAAAGTTACATGATGAATTTGTTACATATGTGGACTTTCCCAAAAGTCTTAGTGCCGACTTAAGCTTTCGTAGTTTAAATTACACTGTGACTTTTGGGACAGCCTGTACTTAAAAAAGGAAGGCAGTTTGATAAGAAGAGGTTTCGTTTTTGCACACAGCCCCCTTTCTATATTCTACTCTTTATGGGGAAATGCTCATTTTATTTGGTGCGTGTTAAGTTCAGAATTAAAAAAAAAAGTAAGTCAAGCATTTCCTGAATGGAGTAACTCCCGGTGGGGTCTCCTTTCTGGGACTCCCAGGACTCCTAGTTAATTGGTCTAATAAATGCAGGAGCCCCCTGCCTATATGGTGTCCCTTCCCCCTGCTCTGGATTTATCTTGTCCCTGCCCCTCATTAGACTGGAAGCTGACTGAGGGTAGGGGCTGTTTCTGCTTTTTCTTTGTGTCCCCAGGGTTTTGTGCCTACAGTAAGCACTTAATAAATGCTTGGTGATTGATTTATCTTTGATATATAAATTTTGTTTATTTTTAACATTCAGGTTCTTTTTTTAATTTAAATTTTGAGTTCCAAATTCTCTCCCTCCCTCTCTTACCCAGTGAGAAGCAATATATCAAAAATGCATGTGAAATCATGCAAAAATAGATTTCCATATTCTATTTCTATCATTAAAAAAGCAGAGAAAAATCAAGAAAAGTGAGAATAATTTGCACTCAGAGTTCATGAGTTCCTTCTCGGGAGGTGGATTGCCTTTTTCTTGCTAACTGATTTATAAAGCATTTTATAAAGCATGAAGAATTCTAGGCATAGAAATAGCCCATGAATTAATCACCCAGCACATAGTAAGCCCCAGTTATGTGCTGGGCACTGAGTGAGGGACTCCAGTCTCCTCCTGAGTCCCTGACCTAAAGGACTGGACTTTGGCAAAGTCAGAGCTTGGAGGTTGTTGGAAGGCGTTACCTTCTGGTGGCTGTGTGAAGGAGCCTCTCCTGAACACCTCTGAATACTCCTGTCAATGTGCTCATCTGGGCCTCCATCGTGATATCTTCACAAGGACAGAGGCTCATTAACAGGATCTTTTGGGCCTAATTCACCCTGGGCAGCCACGTGGAGTCAGAGGTTGTCGGACCTTGTCATGATCACTTGGTTTCCTTGAGTCTAGAACACAGTCATGGAATGATAGCCCTGCCTGGGACGGAGTGCTCTAGAAGACACCATGGGATGTTGTCCTCCTTCCCCTGAACACAGTACGGAGCCCCCTATGCTAGGGGGTTCAGGAAATTGTTAAGTACTGGTGAGTATTTTGGTAACTGTTTCACTAAAATTGGTTTCCTATGTATTTTAGGCATTTAAGAACATGATCTGGAGAGGGAAGGAAGCATTTATCAGAGTTCCTACGTACCAGGCACTGTGCTAAGCTACTTACAAGTATCATCTTATGTGATTCTCATAACAACTCTGCAAAACAGGCACTGTTATTACCTCCATTTTATAGCTGAGAAAGAGGAGGCAAACAGAGGGTCACACAGTTACCGAGTTCCTGAGGCAGGATTTGGACTCAGATATTCCTGACCCTAGGCCCAGCATTCTACCCACTTCAATTAATACATACTTCTTAAGGAGCTACTATTTACAGGCACTGTGATAAGAGATGGGGACACAAAACGAGGCAAAAGATAGTCCCTGCCCTCAAGAAGCTTTCAATCTAATAGGGCTGACCACAAGCAAACAAACATATACAAACAAGCTATAATACCAGATAAATAGGAAATCATTAACAGAGGAAAGGCACCAGAATGAAGAGGGGTTGAGAAAGGCTTCCAGTAAAAGGTGGGATTTAAGTTGGGCCTTAAAGGAAGCTAGGGAAGTCAGCTGGTGGAATGGAGGAGAGGCTCCAGACACAGGGGACAGCCACGGCATCTCTTTGCTGTGAGAATCAGTTCACGGCCTTCACCAGACCATCAAAAGGGGCTAGGACACAAAAAGGCCTCTCTATGCTATAGTCCTGGGAAGGACCCCTTAGATTTTTTTCAACCTTTACCCATCAACCACCAGTGTTTAGTGTCTGGTCTAGGACAGAATAAGAAGACAAGAAACAGTCAGCAAGAGGAAGGAGAGTGCAGTCCATCCACTGTCCCCCTGTTCCACTGAGCTGTGGATAGATGGAATCTTTCTGAGCTAATAGCCCCATTGGTGACACACGTAATGAGAAAATTTAGTGGTTTGCATGGTGCTAGGTTTTTGGTAGAGAAACTCATTTACCACCCGCAATACTTTATCCAAAACATTCTATGGCTGCCATGGCTGTAACATTCACATGTTAAATCTGGCCAAAGGGGAGAATTACACTCTGGCCTTCCTGATTGGTCAGGGTCTACAACACCAGCAATTCTCTCAGCTGCCTGGCCTTAGAGTCCTAATGGGATATTTCACAAGCATGAACTATGTCCACAAATGGTATGAAATGCCTAACTGGGTAAGGACAGAACATGGGGCATAGATGGCGCCATAATGCATAGAATGCTGGGCCTGGAGTCAGGAAGACTCATCTTCTTGAGTTCAAATCTGGCCTCAGACATGTACTAGCACAGTGTATCCCTGGGCAAGTCACTTCACCCTGTTTGCCTCCGTTTTCTCATTTATAAAATGACCTGGAGAAGGAAATGGCAAACCACGCCAGTATCTCTGCCAAGAAAATCCCAAAAGGGATCATGAAGAGTTGGACACAACTGAAAACTGACTAACCAACAAGAGAACATAAGAATTTAGATCTTTTATAGTGTAATGGAGCTGTTCAAGAGGTTACCAGCTTATAAAATTCCAAGCCCCAAGACCCAACCTGCGCAAAGTTGAGTATGTCACAGAGACAAGCCAACTGGAGTCCATGGTAGCTGTGAGGGACTCTGCTGAGACCTCTCTAAAACCCAGTTAGATCAGCTGATAGAGCCCCCAGCTCACAGAAGTGGAAACTTTACCACACCGATCCCTATGCCCTTTAAGGCTACAGGCTGGGTTCTGTGGTTTTATGATAGCAGAATCCTTGTAGCACTGAGGCAGCTTTTCAAGATCCTAAGATACTTGAGACATTTGGGGGCCAGACCTCTTTTTATTTTTATTTAAATCAGAAAATGAAGTAAGAACTGAGAGATAGAGCAGCATAGCGGAGTGAGAGCTGGCCTTGAAGCCAGGAAAGTCTGGGTTCTGCTTCTGACCCATGCTAGCTGTGGGACCAAGGCCACAGACTTTTAACCTCTCACTTCCTCTAACCCAAGGCTTCTTGTTTTTCTGGAGAAGCATACAGACCCCTGCTCAGAATGTTTTTAAAGGCACAAAATATACAGGATTACAAAGCAAATCAATTATGTTGAAATACAGTTACCAAGATAATCTTAAAAACCAGCTGACCAGGACACTAATTGACCTGCCTTCACCCTTGGCAATGCTCTATGACCATAAATGACAGAAGAATCTTTCTCTCTCTGTTCTGTTCTCCTTTTTTTCCTTCTCTACTCCTCCTTCCCTCTCCATTTTTGTATCTCTCTTTCTGTCGGTTTTTCTTCCTCTCTGTCTCTGACACACACGCATACACAGAGTATACTGACTACCTGTGAGTAGATGAGATTGTCACAGGTGAGAATGTAGAGAGAAAGAAGAGGGCAAGACTAGATCTTTAGGGGATACTTACTTTAAATGAATCAGAAAAGGATGAAGACAGAGGAGATTTTGAACTGGAAGTGAACTGAATTTAAAGATGGAGTTCAACCTCCTCATTTTATAGAAGAGGGACCTCACTGAGGTCACTACAGGACAAGGAAGCAAGCCCAGGTTGGTTCTCTGACTCCAAAGTCAGAGCCCATTGGGCTAGGCTAGCCTAAGAGGTTAGGGAGAGGAAATCACCTAGGACAGTGTTGTGTGTTTTAAGCAGAAGGAGAAGGGATTACCCGGTGAACAAGGAGTTCAAAGTCACAGAAAGCTCAAGGATGTTTTAGACTGAGAAAAGGTTATGGATTTGATAAAGGAGGTTGGTGACCTCAGGGAAAGCAATTCCAGTAGAATGGTGGAGTTTGTAGAGGCAGCAGTGTGGGGTCAGTGGAAAAGAACCCTTTCCAACTCTCAAGAAAGCCTCTAGGTCAATGTCTATACTTCCTCTCCTCTCATACTCTCCTGATCCAAATTCCTCTTTCTGAATTTGCCAGTCTTCATTGTCAAATCCGTTGGTGTTTTCTCAATCCTCATCTTTTCTGCACTGTTGATCACCCTTTTCTTGCCGGGTTTTCATGAGCTGAAAACCCTCTCTGCTGGGATTCCCCTATTTGCCTGCTCACTCCTCCGTCTCTGCTGTTATATTGTTACCCCTATTAACAGGCAATGTCCCCAAGGGTGGGTGTCCTGGGCTGTCTTTTCTTTCCTCTATACTCTCTCACTCAGCGTTCGCATCAGCTCCTCGCAGGGTCAATTATCGACTCGGAGCCAACGATTGCCAGATCCATACATCCAGCCCTGCATCTCTCCTGGGTGTCAGTCCCAACTGCCTAACAGACATTTAAAAATGGACATCCTGTAGTCATCACAAACTTGCTAAGTCCAAAACAGAACTCACTATCTTTCCTCTCAAACTTTCCTCTCTTTAGAACTTCCCTATTACAGTGGGATGTACTACCATCCTTCCAGTCAACCCTGGTGGTCATCTTGAACTCGTCATGCTCATTCTCCCCACATGGCCAATCAGTTGCTAAACCTTGTTTCTACCTTCCCAATATCTCTCCGTATATGTCTTCTTCTGTCAACTCATATGACTACCACCCTAATTCAGGCCCTCACCACCTCTTGCCTATACTAGGGTCTTTCTGTCTCAAGTCTTTCTGCAATCTAATCTCTCCATTCCCTCACCCACAATCTCACCCCCCCTGCCAATTTTCACCTACTCCTCAAAGTGATTTTTTTTTGGGGGGGCAATCAGGGGTTAAGTAACTCACCCAGGGTCAAACAGCTATTGTGAGACCAGATTTGAACTCAGGTCCCCCTGAATGCAGAGCAGGTGTTTTATCTACCATACCACCTAGCTGCCCCTCTGAGTGATCTTACTAAATAAAACACAGGGGTGCTAATGTCACAGTTCTATTCAACAGACTGCAGTGGCTCCTTTGACCTCCAGGATCAAATAAAGAGTTCTTGATTTGGCATTTAAAATGACAGCTTGGCCTCTTCCAGCCATTTCAGGCTTCTTCTGCTTGATTCTCTTCCAAAGAACTCTAAAATTAAGTCACATTGGCCAACCTGATGCTCCTCACTCATTCACAATACTCTCTCCTTGCTCGCTCTCTGCCTGCACACTCTGATTCCTCACCTCCATTTCTTAGAATTCCTGGTTTCTTTTAAGCCTCTACTCAGGTTACCCTCCTGCTGGAGAGTTCTTCTTTAAAGTTGTTTCATCGACTCCACAAGTCTCTAGTACTTTACCTGTTTACAAGTGTATTGTCTCCTCCTCAGGATCAAAGTTCCTTGAGAGCAGGGGCTATTTTTGCCTTTCTTTGAATTCCTGGTGCTTAGCACATTGCTTTGTACACAGGAGGTGCTTAATAAATGCTTGCTGATTGACTAGTCCATCTAGAATCACAAACTACCTGGGTCACCGAGGGATGTTACAACCTCAGTTTCCTCATCTGTAAAATGAGAAGACTAGCTGGCCTTTGAGGTCCCTTTCAGCTCTTACTCTATGCTCCTATGAATGCATTGGGTTGAAATGTAAGTGGGTAAGTAGGGAAGTGGCAAGTAGGCAACTGCTTCCAGCTACCTGGCAGTGCAGGAGAAGACGGAGATGGCAAAGTATCTCCTATATGACAACTGCTTAGTCAGTGACAGCTGAGTTGAACTGAGTTGGCATTAGCTAGAACAATCACGTGAATCTGCTGAGTTATGGCATCCTGACATACAGTCTCCTAAAAATAAGCCTGTGAGGTAAGGGGTCGTTATCATCATCCTGATTTAACAAGTGAGGAAACTGAGGCTCAGACAAACTGAATGAGGTCCAGGGCCACAGAACTGCTAGGTATCAAGTAAAGTTTCTAGCACTCCAGGTCAAAGAAGATGGGGGTGGGGGAGGAAGGCTTCCCAGGGATTGAAGATGCATTTGAGAGAGCAGAAGATTAACAGCGTAAGACCTAGAGGCTAAAAGTGGATGGCATCAAAGGGAGCTCCTTTTGGGGGTGAGGGTCTCAAACCTCATAGGACTAAATTTGGGAGATGATGTCTGGGTTGAGAAGGGAAAAAGTTTGTAATGGTAGAGTGTTGGAAAGAGTAAAATCTGAAAGGCTTTTCCCAGCTTTGCCATCCTGTGCTCTAAGGGCCCTCCCAGCTCCATGACTTATGGCTCTGCCTTTAATTCTCACAACTGCCATACTTTCTGTCCTTTTCATGTAGTTATCCTAGAGACAGCTTCTTTCCCTAGCACCCAAGTTTATTACCCTGCGCTTACTCCCCAGTTTGAGCAAAGGCCCATGGAAACTAATGTTTCATACTCTTTCTATTGTCTATAACCCAGGGTTTTATTGTCTAAAAATTGCATGAGGTCTCTGGGTGGGACATTTCATCTTTTACAATGTGACCTGCCTCAAAAGCAGGAGAGCCGTCATGGAGACAGAACTAGAGGTGGGGAGCAGAGAGGATGAAGCATGAGACCCCAAGACCAGAGTCCCTTGCAGGCTGCTCTTCTGTAGCATGAAGAGTCATCTCAGACACCATGGAGGCAGTGGGGTACTGATGTGGCAGCCCTAAACTGGCCATCCAAGACATGACTGCACATCCTAGCTTCCATATCCATAACCTGCCAGACCAAGGGACTCTGAGCAAATCTGCTGCTCTCCTAGCTTCATTTGTCTTATCTATAAAATGAGTAGAATGAGTACTTCATTCCCAGGGCAGAGTAACCTTGGGTTGCTTGCTGTACTCTAGTAAAGCAGGTTCCCAAATGCTCTTGGCAACTCGTTACGAGGTGACCCATATGTAACATGCTGAGAAACACACTTTTTATAGTAGTTTAAGGTTTCCAAAGTCCTCTTCTCTTCCCACTGTGCAATTGTTGAAAGTGCAACCTATGTGTGGCATAGCAGAAAGAGATGGGCAAATTGGAACTTGGATTCAAATGCTGTCTATGTGATTTTGGGTGATTTACCCTCTGGGGCTTAATTTCTCCATCTGTAAAACGAGGTGAATGAAAATGATGACCTTTACGTCCTCTTCTATGGTTTTATGAATATTCACTATCCCCGTTGTGTGGATGAGGAAACTTAGGCTTATGGGGGAAGGGACTTGCTCAAGCTCATGCCTAAAATCCTTAAACTACTTTTCAGCCACAGTAATTGACTTCTCTGCTCATGTAAGCTCTGGAATTCGTTAAGAAAAAAAAATCTATAGATATAGTGATACAGATCCATACAGACACCATCCATTACCTACCCCACAAGGTTACTGTATATGAGCCAAGTCCTTTTTTTTAAATCTTTTATACTGCAAAGGGCTCCAGAAATAGGGGCTTTTATGATGACGCTGATGCCAGGAACCCTTTCTGGGAAAGGAAACAAGAAGCGAGAAGCAAGAAAAGAGCCAGTTTCATCAGCTCAGCCCTCCCCGGTGAGAGCGGACCAGGTTCAATTAATGAAAACAAAGAATTTAACACTGAAAATAGACTTTCTGCACCCGTCACTGCAGCCCACACCGGAGCCTGTGACCCGTTGTGCCTCATCTATTAAAATTGTCACTATCCTGCCTCTCCATTAAGGGCTGCACGTTGCTAAAGACCAGCAGCCCACACCCGTCCCTGCTGCGGCTGCCTGCGGCCTAGTTGCTGCTCAGGGATGGACGTCAGCTGGCCCCCACCGCCCCTTGCTTTCTCCCCAGTCACCCTACTCAAAGATTCCTCTCAACACAAAAGCTGTTCAAAATAGGACCTCTTCTTACATAAAGGGCTTCAAGATGGCCTGATTCACCAGCTTCAAAGCACACGTCTGCTTGCACGTAAAGGATTGTCTGCTATAAAAAGCCACCTTAGTAAATACTCGACACCCTTTATTTTTAGTTTCAGGATTTTTAATGCTCCCAATCTTCCTGCTCTCCCCTGGCTTCCCTCCCAAACACAAGTCAGGGAAAGAGAAGGAAAAGACGCAAAACCTGGAAGCTTTTGTTTTGCTTTGAAGTGTGGTGGGGCAGTCTGCCTGCTTGAAAAAAGGGCTACAGATTAGTGTATAGTACTAATTTATGAGGGGGCTCTCCCCCAGGCCCAGCAGCTGTTGGCTTCCACAGAATCTGGGAATTGCTGGGTGCTTTAAAGGGGGCTTTAGAGACTGTCTGTTCTGTACTTAGAGGGAACAGAAACCTAGAGAGGAAGAAGGGATGTGTGGAGGAGCTAGGCTTGAACTCAGGGATTCCTCATTCTCTGGTCAGTGACCTCTTGGTCACGGTGCCAGGACAGGGCTACGTTAATTTTTCATTTGCAGGGTACGAAGTAACCGGGAGGAGCAAGCCAGGAACCAAGCAGACATGGCGTCGAGCCTCCCCAGCTCTCCTGGCTCCAAGGTCAACTTGTAAAGAGAAGTTACTTGACTGAGGCATAGGTCAATTAGTACAAGCGCTGGAGCTCTAACCCAGGTCTAGATGGAATCACAGAATGCTGGGCCTGAAAGGCCCTCTGAGAGCCTAACATCCAAGTCGCTCACATCAGAGATGAGAAATCTAAGCCCCACAGAGACATGGTCAAAGCTAGAACTCATCTCCCAGTGGCCAGTAAGCATTTCTCCCTGCCCCCTCCAATTTCCAGAGGGCTTCCCTATCACAGGGCCACTCCTGGGGTCTAGGAAAGCCAGGCCCACCATCTGTTCTTTCTAAGCAGTGAATTCTGTAGTCCGTCCTTCCTGAAGAATGACTCCTTAATATAGCGTCCATGACAATTAACCTCTGTGCAAATATTTCCAGTGACTGACAGAGAACTCAATACCTCTTTAAATATCCTTTAAGCCTGAGTACTTTACACTTCTGATTAATGTAAGATTTGAAGTCCAATGACCACAATTTAAATGAAAACAGCAACAAAACGAAACTGGACACTGCATAATTATCATGGTCAAGCATGACCCTGAAGAGGAGATGGGAAGATGTACTTGTCTCTCTTTTTGGTGAGGTGATGGACTATGGGGACAGAATACCGCACATACTGTCAGAACAGGTGTGTGCCACCAGGGGCAGCTGATGCATCAGCCAGGGTTGTGGAACTGCTGAAAACATTTTTTCCCCTTTACTTTTGGGTAGGTGAACGAAGAGGGATGTGTTTGGAAATGATGGTAACAGAAAACAAATAACTTCTGAGGATTTTTAAAAAAGGGTCAAGATGAATGAAAAGAACATGTCTGCGCACACACATATGATCCTTCCTGCGCGCTAATGACCCACTCTTTACTGTGGTGTGGAGATGACCTCAAAGGCACACGTTGGAGAAACACAAGCTAGTCCTTCCAAACTGGATGTCTCCTTATAGGGATCAACCGAGCTAAAAATAATTATGGTGCTTTAAGTTTACCAAATGCTTTTGCTCTACACTCAAAACCCCATGTCCCATGTAGGGCCACGATTACTCTCCCCTTCTCCTACTGTGGGCAGCAAGGTTCAGATGGATTGGTGTACTTCCCAAAGGCCCACAGTAATTAGACAGAGCCCAGGTTAGATCCCAGGGTCTCCTCACAGTGACTCTCAGTGCCTTTTCTACTATCCTCTGTGAAATTCATCCAAAGCAACTCACGAAGCCCCTGCCCCACCCCCTTACTGAGGTGTGTGCGTGGGAGCTGCATTCTGTGTTGACGCCATATCCATACAGAAGAAATCATGGAGGCTTGAAATATTAAATACATACACACACACAGAGCTCCCACCTCTGCCGGTGACTCATTCCCTATTCTCACTGCTCAATTGATCAAAACCATTTGCAAGTTATTTTAATGGAATCTTTTCCTGTTGGAGGCCTGCAGAGCTGAGCAGCTCCAGCACTGCTGGGGGGCTGGCTGAGGAGGGAGGATAAACGATTCCCACAGCAAGGTGCCCCTTAATTTTGGTTTATTCACCAAATCGCAAGGCACCCCTGACAGTTTGTTCTTCTTCCCTGGGAGGGGAGGCTTAATCATTAATATTCTCCTCCCCACATGGGCTCTCCCTAGCCCTCTGAAAAATGGTCTCTCCTTCCCCAGGAGGGCAGCATTGTAGCAGCTTCTCTTAAAAGGAGGCCATAGCCTTCATCAGTTGGCTCAATTACTGGTTTGGGTACCAATGACGACATCTTTGGCCAGCCCTCCACTCCAAGCCCAATCCGGGGGTTCTATATTATTTTAATACTATTACTACTATTGCTAACAGCTACTATTTATAGAGCATCTTTTCTAACTTTATCTCATTTGACCTTCCCAACAACCCTGGATTTAGGCATTATGATGATCCCCATTTTACAGATGAGGAAACTGAGGAAGGCAGGGGTTAAGTGACTTGCTGAGGGTCTACACAGCCAGTAAGTGTCTAAGACCACATTTGAATTCAGGTTCTCCTGACTCCAGGCCCAGCAGGCCATCCACTATGCCCAGTGCTGCATCTGGTAAGCAAATCACAATGCTTCAGTATCTCTAGATCCTTAAATTTTACAAAAAGATCTTTCTCACAACAGCTATAAAGCAGCAGGGACAAATACTATTATTTCAATTTACTAGTAGATAAAATGAAGACTCAGGTAAGGTTAAATGACTTAAGGTCAATGGACACAGGCACAAATTCTGATGCCCACTATCCACGTGACTTTAGGCAACTCCCTTGACTTTCTCAGTCTCAGATTTCTCATTTGTAAAATGAGAGGGTTCAATTCAATGGCCCCTGAAATGCACCCAGCTCCAGACCTATAATGTAATGATTTAAAGCCAAGAGCACCTTGTAGAGCATTTAGGCCAATTCCCTCATTAAAAAAAAAAAAAAAAAGGGATGGGTCTGAGGTCAGAGTGATTAACTAATCTCCTGAGGGTCATACATCTGGAGATATCCCTGTGGCTTGAATCCAAGTCTCCCAATTCCTGATGAATCCATGGCCCACATCTGTACCAGTAGAGGGCGAGTCCCTGGAGGGCAGGTACTCTCACTTGTTGCCCAGGGTCACCATGTTTGAGGTCAGGTTTGGAGTTATATTTTCCTGACTCTAGGTCCAGGGTTCTGTGTCCCCACTCTGAGTGGGTGGCACTGGTGCTTTTCTCCTCCTTGCGAGACCTCCTCTGTGGTAACTATTATGTTCAACTTGGGGCCCAACATTTTAGGAAGGAAATAGAATCCAAGGAGGGAGATGTGAAGCCATGACATGTGAGGATCACAGATGAAAGCATTGGGATGCTTAGAACGGAGAGCTTAACACTGAGGGGGGCACAACAGCACTTTCTTTAAATATCTGAAGGACGTCATGCAGAAGGAGAATTACACTTAAGAGAACCACAGACTCTCAGTGCTGAAAGCGCCCTCAAAGAACAATCAGTCCAAGTTCCATAGGGGCAAGACTCTTCGATGACAACATGGAAATAGATTTCAAAAGATGAGGAGGCATTCCAGCCACAGGAAAGAAGTCTGGCATAGAGTAGTAGTGACAGTGACTCTATCTCTAAGTTCCCTGAGGACAGGCACTATTTCTATTCTGTTTGTACTACTGGATCCTCAGGATGTAGTACTGTGCCCAGGCACATAGGAGAAGCCATTTGATCCACAAACAACCCTTCTGAGCTAAGTACTTACAGGTATCATGAAGGAAAACATGAGGAAACAGGACCAGAGATTAAGTGGCTTGTCCATGGTGTTATCATAAGTGCCAATGTCTGTATTTAAACCCAGGTCAATCCCAATTCCAAGTCTAGCTATGCCACACAAGAAGAAGAAACTAATGGTGAAAGAAAAATGACTGGGAACTTTGGGAGGAAACAACACCACCATCATAATATTCATTACAGAAAAGAGGAAGAACAAGCACAGTTTGATATTTATATTTTAGGATGTAAGAAAAAATACTTGAAAAAAAAACAAAACAAAAAACAAACTTTGTTTTTCAACAGCCCCGACTTCCTTCTCCTGCTCTTTACAATTTTAACTGGATCAACTGACTAAAAATTTTAAAGGGCAAAGTAGGCAAGGAGGGACAGAAGTTCTCAAGAACGAAATCCAGGGGGCAGAGCCAAGATAGCGGAGTAGAAAGACACATATATGCAGGCTCTTCCTACACAGCCCATAAAATACCTGTAGAGAGGGACTCTCAACAAATTTTGGAGCAGCAGAAGTAGAGAACAACAGAGTGGAGATTTCCAGCCCAGGGTAACCTGAAAAGCCCACAGGAAACGTTTGTTGCTCCGGATGTGGAGCGGAGCCCAGCCCAGCCTTGGCTCTGGGAGAACACCTCGAGAGTAGAATCTCCAGTCGCAGTAGCAGCCCTTCGCAGATCCCTGAACCCACAGGCGTCAAAGGTCAGTTTTTTTTCAGCTGGCCAGGAAGGGAGAAGGACCTTCCCATAGCTCCAGCCTCAGGCAGCAGCAGTTCCCACCGCAGCCCCTACAGTAGCCTGAATCCATTATTGGATCGTAAAACCCCTGGGGGCACCGAGGAGCTAATTATTACCTCAGCCCTGTGTAGAGGCCCTGAGGGAGCTGGTCTTTGTCTCTCACTGAATGGCGGCCTTGCCCCCACAGCTTGACTAAATCCCAGCCCCCCAGTGCTGGCTTGGTGGAACTGGAGGCCAGGTGCCTGTGGAGAGAGGAAACTGTTAAGATTCTGGGCACAAAAATCTCTTCCCACTCCCAGACCAGTGTACATGCTTGATTGTGCCGCCTTGGAGGAACTGAGATCTTACAGATCCCCAGAGTATACCATACTCTTGACAAAGGACCCAAAAGTCAAGTAACTGGTTGAGAAAATGCCCAAAAAAGGGAAAAAAAATAAGACTATAGAAGGTTACTTTCTTGGTGAACAGATGTTTCCTCCTTTCCTTTCTGATGAGGAAGAACAATGCTTACCAAGTCAAGGCTTCTGTATCCCAAACATCCAAAACAAATATTCAATGGTCTCAGGCCATGGAACAGCTCAAAAAGGATTTTGAAAATCAAGTAAGAGAGGTGGAAGAAAAATTGGGAAGAAAAATGAGAGAGATGCAAGAAAAGTGGGTCAACACCTTGCTAAAGGAGACCCAAAAAAATGCTGAAGAAAATCACATCTTGAAAAATAGACTCACTCAATTGACAAAAGAGGTTCAAAAAGCCAATGAGAAGAAGAATGCTTTCAAAAGCAGAATTAGCCAAATGGAAAAGGAGGTCCAAAAGCTCACTGAAGAAAATAGCTCTCTGAAAATTAGAATGGAACAGATGGAAGCTAATGACTTTATGAGAAACCAAGAAATCACCAAACGAAACCAAGAGAATGAAAAAATGGAAGAGAATGTGAAATATCTCACTGGAAAAACAACTGACCTGGAAAATAGATCCAGGAGAGACAATTTAAAAATTATGGGACTACCTGAAAGCCATGATCAAGAAAGAGCCTAGATGTTATCTTTCATGAAATTATCAAGGAAAACTGCCCTGATATTCTAGAACCAGAGGGCAAAATAAATATTGAAAGAATCCACTGATCACCTCCTGAAAAAGATACAAATAGAGAAACTCCTAGGAACATTGTGGCCAAATTCCAGAGTTCCCAGGTCAAGGAGAAAATATTGCAAGTAGCTAGAAACAATTCAAGTATTGTGGAAATACAATCAGGATAACACAAGATCTAGCAGCTTCTACATTAAGGGATCGAAGGGCATGGAATAGGATATTTCAGAAGTCAAAGGAACTAAGACTAAAACCAAGAATCACCTACCCAGCAAAACTGAGTATAATGCTTCAGGGGAAAAAATGGTCTTTCAATGAAATAGAGGACTCTCAAGCATTCTTGATGAAAAGACCAGAGCTGAAAAGAAAATTTGACTTTCAAACACAAGAATCAGAAGCATGAAAAGGTAAATGGCAAAGAGAAATCATAAGGGACTTACTAAAGTTGAACTATTTACATTCCTACATGGAAAGACAATATTTGTAACTCTTGAAACTTTTTTCAGTATCTGGGTAGTTGGTGGGATCACACACACACACGCACACACACACACAGCACAGGGTGAACTGAATAGGAGGGGGTCATATTTTTAAAAAATGACATTAAGCAGTAAGAGACAAATATACTGGGAGGAGAAAGGGAGAAATGGAATGGGGCAAATTATCTCTCATAAAAGAGGCAAGTAAAAGACTTTTCAGTGGAGGGAAAAAGGGGGGAGATGAGAGAAAAAACATGAAGCTTACTCTCATCACATTTGACTAAAAGAAGGAATAAAATGCACACTCATTTTGGTATGAAAACCTATCTTACAATAGAAGAAAGTGGGGAAGAAGGGGATAAGCAGGGTGGGGGAGATGATGGAAGGGAGAGCAGTGGGAGGAGGGAGCAATCAGAAGTCAACACTCTTGGGGAGGGATAAGATCAAAAGAGAGAATAGAAGCAATGGGGGGCAGGATAGGATGCAGGGAAATATAGTTAGTCTTATACAACATGACTATTATGGAAGTCATTTTCAAAACTACACAGATATAGCCTATATTGAATTGCTTGCCTTCCCAAAGGGAATTGGGGGGAGGGAGGGAGGAAGAGAAGTTGGAACTCAAAGTTTTAGGAATAACTGTTGAGTACTGTTCTTGCAATTAGGAAATAAGAAGTGTAGGTAACGGGGTACAGAAAGTTATCTTGCCCTACAGGACAAAAGAGAAGATGAAGATAAGGGAAGGGAGGGATGTTAAAAGGGAGGACAGATTGGTGATAGGGGTAATTAGAATGCTCGGTATTTTGGGGTGGGGGGAAGGGAGAAATGGGGAGAAAATTTGGAACCCAAAATTTTGTGGAAATGTATGTTGAAAACTTAAATAAATAAATTTAAATAAAAAAAAGAATTTTAAAAAAAGAATGAAATCCAAATGAGGGAAAAACAAAGTATTTCAGTCAAGAAGAAAAGGGAGATGTGTTTAAAGAGAAAATATCTTACAGTATTCTTGCAGAACAACCGTACCATCAGGTTGCACAGAAACCAGTTGTACTGCCAGAACCAAAAAGTTCCAGGCCATGTGATCCAAATCCCCCATTTTATAGATGAATAAATTGGGTTCAGAGGTTGAAGGGATTTGCTCAAGGTCATAGAATAAGTAGGGGAGCCAGGATTATAGAATCACAGAACTGTGGCCCTGAGACATGAGATATATTAGCAATGTTGTTTTATCATTTTCAGTCATGTCTGACTCTCCATGACTCCATCTGGTGTTTTCTTGGTAAACATACTGGAGTGATTTTCCATCTCCTGCTCCAGCTCATTTTACAGATGAGGACACTGAGGCAAACAGGGTGAAGTGACTGGAAACAGCCAGTAAGTGTGTAAGGCTGGATTTGAACTTAGGCCTTCCTGATTCCAGGACTCTATCCACTGTGCCAGCTATGCTGTCCTCATGTTAGTAACAGGGACTTCAGTTATCCACATACATATCCTAGAATTTTCTCTCCATCTAAGCAGAGCAGCTAATAACTATCTGATGAACCATCAGGGTATTCTACAATGGATTTCATTTTCCTTCATACAGAATTGGTTACTGGGGTAGAAATGATGGGAACCTTTGGGAAGGATGGGATCACTTCATCCATCCAAGAGTTTATGATGGAGAGGAAATTTGGACATAGTCTGAAATGTGCCCTAGAGCACATGTGGGGAAAAATATTTTGGGAAAAAAATATTTCATTGGATCCAGAGGAAAGGATAGGTAGGATCTCCTGTGGGAAACTATTTCTGGGGAAGTCAGAACAAGAAGGATGAGAGATGCTCAAGGAAGAAATTTTGAATGAAGACACAAAGACAATAATCCCAGTAATGACGAAAATGGGATTAGTCTGAAGAGATCAACGTGAATATAAAGAGAACTCTCACCACCGAACAGATTAAAAAAATTTGTGGAGTATGGAAGCAAGCTAAAGTAACAGAAGATGAATAGAAGAATGTGTAGTAGTGTCAGGGACACTAAAGCTCAAATGGGCTGAACAAGGCCACGAAAGGAGGCTTAAAGAAAGGACAGGACCTTTGCTTGGGGTAGATGGGACAATGGTAACTGATAAAAGAGAGGGGGAAAAGCTGCTCAGTTCTTAGTTTAGTTCTGTTTTCTCTGCAAAGGAGAATGACTTACACTAGAAGAGACAGAACAAAAATGACTAACAAACTCCTTGAGAGGATGCTTGGCCAATGGGCAAGGCAGCTGGAAAAGCTGTGGAGAAGGTTAGGGAAACACAGGGAGGGAAATGCTTCTGCGGTGAAGAGAGGGGAATCCATGACACCTTGACCCACATCTCCTGCCTTTAAGGTAAGGGAAGAAGATGCCAGTCCACTGGGATGTTTCCAGCCTTTGTAGAGAAGGGAGAGGGCACTTAACCTTCTGCCTGGTCTGGAGTCTCCCACTGGAAGAGAAGAGACATCCTACTGGAGTTGGGGTTTCCTGACTTAGGGGGAGGGGGAGTAAATAACACCATTCCTACAGATTCAAGTACTGCTTCCCAGACTAGGGAGGTCTAGGACTGTCCACCTTGAGGCCAAATCCATATGGACATTGAAAATCAATCTAAAATCTTTCCTCAAGAATTAACAAATCTGGTTGTGCCCTCCCCATCCTAGTGATTCTGGGCCTTTCCAGTCCCCCTCCATCCCTCACAAATTTGCTGTCCTCCCTGGTCCATGCTAAACCCACCCACCTCTTCCACTGTTTTCTCTGGAATGTTGGCTCCAGAAGCAACAACCTAGCTTTCATTTTTTTTTTTCCTTTCTCACTTCTCCCATTTTCTGAATCTCATTGATGACACAGATTCCCTCCCAGGCTGCATTTTCACTTACTCTCCCCAGCTCTGGTAGAGGTCGGGGGAGTTCGTATACCTGTACCTCATTTTGACTCCCAGGTTCTCCCCCCAAACCGCCTTCACTCCTCCTTTGAGGTTCACTCAACCTACATCTGTCTCTAAAGCATCCTCTTGTCCCTGACAGTCTCATCTCTCTGTTTCTGGAACCACAGCTGACTCCTTCTTAGGTGATATTGCCTCAGGTTTCTTTGCTGCATCTTCATCCAGGTCATGCCTGCAAACTGGCAGTCCCACAGGACTCTGTCCAAGGCTCTCTTTCTCTTCTCTTCACCTTCTGGACTACCTTCTTTGGTGCTATTAGCACCCAAGGATTTAACGACCATCTCTATACTGACAATTCTCAGATCTACCTATCCTGCACTAACCTCTCTGCTGACCTCCAGTCTTGCATCTCTGTCTAATGGGCATCTTGAACTGGATGTCCCAGAGATATCTTCAACTTAGCGTATCTCAAACTGAACTCATCTTTCCTTCTACACTCCCCTCCCTCCACAACACCCCTATTATTGTCCAGGGCAGCAACAACTGCAAAGTTTCTCAGGCTCCCAACCTAGATGTCAGCAAACCTAGGTGTTATCCTCTGGCTCCACTCTATGTCCTACTGCTCATATCCAATCTATTGCCAAGGCCTGCCAACTTCACTTTTGCAATATGCCCCCTTCTCCCTTCTGAAACTGCTATCTCTCTGGTGCAGGCCTCCATCACCTCGCAACAGGTGATGCACTGACTAGTCTGCCTGCCTCAAGTCTCTCCCCACTGCATTTTATCCTTCATTCAGCTACCAAAGTTATTTTCCTAAAGTGCATATTTATGTCTTCCTTCTATGAGGAGGATGAATTCCAGTGGTTCCCTATCACCTCTTGAATGCAGAATCCTCAGTTTAGTATTCAAAGCCCTTTACAACCTGTTACCACCATCTCCACCCTCCTCATCCCCGATCTTCTTACACCTTATACATACCATATACTCTTAATTTGGTTCAGGTCCATTGGCCACTTTGTTTTCCCACAAACAAAACACTCCATCTTCCTTAGCATGTCAGGTGCCACTTCCTACAAGGTTCTCGGAAGCCTCCAGGTGTTAAAATCACTTTAAAAATGTGCCTTTACTTGTGTACAGATAAGCACCTTGAAGATGGAGTATTTTTTATATTTTTCTTTGTATCTCCAGAGCCTAGCACAGTGCATTCATGTAGTAGGTACTTAATGCTTGCTGTATAGTATATATACAGCTAGTATAGCTGTAACAGTTAGGTGTTCCTTCCTTTCACTGATACTAAATCTACCTCCCTGAAACTTATCCTTTTTTTTCTTGTTCTGCATTCTAGGTGCTATCAAAATAAGTCTAATCCCTTTTTATCATGACAGCTCTTCAAATATCTAAAGACAGCAATCATTACATCTTCCTTCTCCTCCATGTTAAATATTCCAAGCTCCTTCCAATGAGTCTTAGAAGATTCTGAGTACTTGTATACTTCTGGATGTCTTCCTCAGTGAGCAATCTGCCTGTTCACAGAGTAAAGGAGGAGCAGCAATGGGCAGAAGGCATAGGGAGGCAGAGGCTTAATATAATTAAGAGCTGCCTAAAAACAGGATCGGATACATTAAGATCAGAAAAACCAGATTCAGAGCTGGGACAGCAGAGGCCACACAGTCCACCTCCCTCATTTTACAGATGAGGAAAATGAGGCCAGAGAGGTTAGAAGGTCATATGGCTATTAAATATCTCAAGTAAGATTTATATTCACACCTTACTAAACTCCTACTGTGGTATCCTATGTGCCATGCTAGCTCTCATTATCCAGTGCCTTAAAGGGACTGTCACGACCAGAACGGCTGGTTCACACAGAGGTTGAGGAGTGTAAGATGGTGTCAGGTAGGAGTTGAATTTCAGTATCTCTTAGATCCCTTCCAACTCTTCAACTGTGTTTCTGTGTCAAACCTCCCCATGTAATCAATTCTCAACTACCTGCATTCAGGGAAGAGAGGGGTAATATATTCTGCAAATGATGTCTACTGGGCTGTGGGATGCATTAGATGTTGCTAGGAAGTGAATTTACATTCCTAATTGTATTTCACTTAGGCTAATATGATTATTTTACGTTTCCTAAGTATTTCCCAAGAATTCTGGGTGGAAGCAGGGAGAAGCCAGTATGAGATTAAAAACCTGTCCCAGACATAATATATAAATAGAAAGCTAAAGACTTCTGTGAGCAAAGTTAAAAAAAAAAAAAAGGTACTGTCATGTGTGTTTCTCCCTGACCAGTTTATATTTAGGTTCTCATGGCACAAATTTTGCAAAGCTCCATCACATGTATTTCATCTAATCCTTAGGAGAAAGGCAATTTATTTACCCCATTTCTTCTGAGGAAAATGAGATAAAAGTTTAGAGGGTAAGCTCCTTGAGGATAGGAACAGTTGTGGTTTTTTTGCATGAGAAAGAGGGGAAAGGGGAAGGGAGGGGAAGGAGGAGCTAGTTAACGGACCAGGATCTTGAGACTTTCAACAGAACCTTAGATCATCTACGCCAACCCTCTCATTTGATAGATAAGGAAAGTGAGTCTGTGAGTCAGCGATTTGACTTTGTACATAAGAAATACACAGCATAGATCTGGATTCAGGTCCTTGAGCTTCAAATCCAGTGTTCTTTCTACTACTAGACTATCATTTTTTAACTAAGTTTTCTTAATGTTTTTTGTTTTCACATCACCTTGGCTCCCGGATTTTCCCTATACAGCAACCCATCAAAAGGGCCTTTCCCTTAAAATGATAAATTAAAACTGATACATCATGATAGTATTTGCAACCTTTGCTTCACAACCCCCTTCCCACCCCTTCAGGTAAAGGCAGTTGTATTTTCTTGTCTTCTCCATAGTCAAAAGTGGTCATTAAGGAGAGTGTTCAGCTTTCTGTGATTTTTGCATTAACACTGATGGAGTCACTGTGTGTATTACTTTCCTGGTTCTATCTTCACTTCATATTAGTTTATGGATATCATCCAATGTTAATATTCATTCATTCAATCTTAATATTCATCTTTACGTGGGACTAGGAGCTCCTTGAAAGCAGACATTGTTTTTATTTTTTGCCATTCTTTGTAGGCCTAGGACTTAATGTAATCTTTGGCACATAGTAGGTGCTGAATAAATACTAGCTGATTTCTTAAAGTGCAATAAAATTCTACTATGTTAAAATACCAGAATTTGTTCAGCTATTCCTCAAATGATGGGCATCTACTCTTTTCACAGTTCTGTGGCATTATTTTATTATAATAAGATGTCTTTCTTTGACCTCTTGGGGTATATTCCCATCTCTGGGCATCTCTGGGTCAAAGTGTTAGAACTTACAGTCCAAATTCCAAAGTAATATGGCATCAGAAATTGGGAGAAAGGTATAACTTGGAAAGGGTGACATTTCTCATGATTCAAAATTGTTGGACCGATTCCTAACTCCACCAACCATGTATTAGTGTCTGTCTTCCTACAACCCTTCAACATTGACTATTTCTGTTTTTTGTCATTTTTGCCAGTTTGCTAGGTGTGAAGTAAAACCACAGAGTTGCTTTAATTGGATATTGCCTAATTAAAACTGAGGTTTCCTGACTTCCATTTGGAAAGACTTCCTCTCTAGTACACTGCCTCCTTTTACAAGTATGATAGTATCAAGGGCTTTCTCCTCCTACCTTGTTTCTCACTTTCTGCCCTTCTAACTAGCAGTCAATGAGCTCTAATACGTCCCACAGCTGGGAGTAAGGGGACTTACAGTCATTATTGCCACCAACCCAACCCAAAAATCCTGTGGTGACAGTTTTAGATAAGATCTAGTTAGAGTGTCTAATGGGGTCAGTGGATAGAGGGTTCCAAGCCCCAAAGCAACATGGACTCTAGAATGGCCAGCAGAAATCAGAGGAAAGGCATAAAAGTGAATAGAGTATTTAGTGGAAGCCAAAAGCCTCTATTCCAGGGTAAGGTAAGTTCTCTAGTTAAAGGAAATCTGGGGACAGATGTAACTGATCATAACACTGAAAACTAGAAGGGAGTTTAGTGATCAAGTCAAAGTCTTCTTTACAGATGAGGAAAGCAGAAACAATTTGCTCAAGTTCCCACAAACTGAAAGTAACAGCTCTCTGATACCAGATGTCTCATGCTAGGCTGGTGGCTACTCCAATTTGGTCCCAAGTCTCTGATGTGGGCTCAAACCCTGTGCTCTCATTTTGTAATTAAACCACTCTTGGATCTGCTATTTGGTTCCCCAAGTTGACATCTGCCTAGAAGTGGCTCATGAACATCATCATCCCCAGGGAGACCTGCTAGCCAGGTCCATCTCATGAATGAGCAAAGAGGTATCGTGTTTTACAAATCAGTCTCTCCAATTGGCTCAGGGTGAATAAGTTTACTAGAGATTTTTTGTTTTGTTTTTACCACATGAAAAGACAAAACTGAGTTTCTAACCCTAGAAAGCTGAGGACTCTGAAGTCAAAGTAGGAAGATCAAATTAACCAGATAGTTTCCATACTAACCTTGTTATGAAGCGAGACTGGCATATGGGAGGTTTTGGGAGGGGTGGGGAGGAATGTGAGGGGAGAAGCTGCGTGGGAAGAGGAGAGATGATGACGTACAGACAAGAGGCTGATGAGTGCTCACCAAATGACTAGTTTGGCAACCACTGAAACTTGTAGAACCAAGCAAACACAACTGGGAGGGGAAGCAGCATGCCAGCATGGGATCACAGGAATCAGATTCCGAAATGGTCACTGGGAACATCTCTGTACCCTCGTGTCAATGCCAGGCGGAGTCAGGGAGAACCTGGCTGTGTGTATGTTGTCTCCTCCATCACAGTGTGCGCTCCTTGGAAGGCCAGGACTGTTTTTGCTTTTGTGTCCCCAGCCCTCAGTACCATGCTGGGCACACAGTAAGTGCTTAATAAATACTTGCAGATGTACAAGCTTGATGCCTCAGTTGGTTTATCCCCTTCATTCACCTCTGGGCAGCAGAAACCGATGGATAGAGGAAGAACTGACATACAGACTAAAGAATTTCATTTTGGCTTCTCTTCCCACACCACCCTCACCCCCTAAAGCTCAGGAAGGGATCAGCACAGGAAAGGACAGGTAAAGAGAAGATAGATTTATACTCCAATTTTAAGAGATCATAGGATTTAGAGATGAAATACCTAATTGCTTAATGCTGTGTAGTAGGGAAATGAAGTCCTGAGAAATAAAAGTGAACTTGCTCAAGGTTGCATAGGCAATAAGCAGAGTACCTGGGATTTGAACCTAGGATCTGACTCCAAATCGTCCCCTGATTAATGCTGTCTTGGTTTTATCAGGTTTGGAGGAAGGTATGAAAGCTAAAAACTGCCTCAATTTCTTTCTCTTCTCATCCCTGTGGTAAGAGAGGGAAGACACAGGCAGCATGAAAATGATACTTATGGATTCCAAACATCCCTTCCATCTCCTATATGCCTGTCACTCCTTCTTGTATAATTTCTGCTTTGCTCCTTCAGTCAATTCCCTATCCCTCAGTCTTGTTTTTTCAAAAACTGAGAGGGGAGAAAAATCACATTATAAGAAAACGTCCTCTTTCTGGGGATACAGAAAGAAAAAAGCGTGAGTAGATTCTTTGTACCATTGGTCTCTTCCTTCACATTTCCTGGGATGTCAACTTTCTGAGAAAGGATCACAACCTTGGGCGATCTGGATATAACCCTAACGCTTTTCTCTATATGACATCATACAGCACACATTAGAAGTTATTGGGAGGGGGGGCTTGTCTTTAAGTCAGGGATGCTATTGAGGGGACTCCTGTGTAAGTATTAGCTGGATTACATAATTTCTTATGACCCTTTCAGCTTTGAGATATTATGACCTAGGGAAACATGTCACTATCTATAGAGAAATGCTAGATGGTATTTGGATGGAAAGGGAGCAGGGCCCAAGTCAGACCAAGAAGTGATATTGGCTCTCTGCTGCTAGCACACAGATATCCACCACAGTTCTTCTCCAGGCAAAACTGAGCAATAAAACCACAGAACTTATGGGGTAAATGGTATTGGGGCAAAATGTTCAAAAGCTTCTTCAGTAACACATTAAAAAAAAAAGATGGGATCCTAATAAAAACGTAGTAACACAGTTTTATACATGTTAAATGGGCCAGAAATACATAAATACTCCAACAGACAATGATCCAGTCTGCAGCTTAGGGCTAGTGTAGCCTCCATGGTGTAAAGGGGTAACGGTGATATGGATCAGCTCTCTTTGTGCATATCTCCAACTGCACCAAGAAACATTTAAGATGGTACTTTACACCTTGACAAAGAACTAAAGTTTACTTGGTGGACACTGGTGAGGGACTGCAGATTGAGAATTATTGTGAAATGGTGCCATTTTCTGTATTTTCACTGTTTCTTATGGAAGAAATCATGCAGAAGCAAATTTGAAATTTGTGTTATGGCTCAAAGTGTTCCTTAATAAATCAATTATGTTGGAACAAATTCACATTTTTGAAACACGTGTTAGAGTAGAACTGACTGTATCTTAAGACTTCTGTACTTTCAAGTTGTGTTTTATCTGTTTTTCTTCAGTTCACTACTAAATTACAGCATTAAGAATGAGAAGGAAAAAACATAGGAAACAGAGACCTAGGCCAAGGAAGGGACTGGTCCAAAGCTGCAGAGCCAGTAACACAGCCAGGATTCAAACTTGGGTCACTTGTAAAATTTTTTGTGACAAGTGTCACCTCTGTCCCAGGTGAGGTAAAGCAAAAGTCTCTTTCTAGACCTAGGCCCACAGAGGAGGAAACAGCTACAGTTCAGGGTCTAGGGTCACAACTACTGCAGAAAGGGAGAAGGGCTATCAATCTAAAAGACTATTAGAGAGTGAAGAAATATACTAAGAACAGTGGTTGGGGCTATGCATGTTGTCCCCATTTCTGCCAATTTCTTAAAGGCTTAGTTATAATTTCAACCCCCAGGAGGCAATGTGGTACCTGTCAAGCTTATGAGCTTGAGCTCTGGGGTCTTGAGGGTGGACGTGCCAATCACTGATCTCCACACACAGAGTGGTCTATAACTTTTTATAACTGTATTGAAGAAACACCATTACAGGAAAAAAAACCCATTAATTTTTAACATTAAGTAAAGGAAGGTTTTTCTGGGGCCTGGAAAGTATAATGACATGGTAGATAGCCTATATCATAGGGGCCCATGCTAAAGTGGGCAGGGGGATGGGAAACCAAACTTAGAGTGGATGCCAGCACTGTGAGAAATTAGCCAGTTTTGGAACATTTGGCTCTGACTAGAGTGATGCCACTTAGGCAAGGGGCACTTGACAAAAGCAATTTCTTCCTGTAAAAAGAACATAATCTAAGCATCCCCAAAAGAAGCCCTCATCTGCCCTCTTCCCTTGCATTACAGGGAATGCTGTTTCTAGTCCATTCTTCAAATACCTGAAACATTGACTGTCAACAAAAATAACACTTTCCTCAGACTGTAGCAGCCATGAATATATCTTAAAGAGGGGCTAGGAATCATAAGAAAAGAAAAAAACAACTGTATGTCTTCCAACTTATTGCTTGAAGTACTGTCTGAGAAAGCTCCTGGCATCCTGTCAAATGCCCTGGCCAGCATGCTTACTCGAGTGACTGGTCTATTTAAAACAAAAACAAAAAAGATACCCAATAGAATTTGAAAAGAAAAAACCATGTCACTATGGGAAGAAACCCTGATGTCGGTGGGTAGGTAGGGAAGACCCTTCCCCAACCTGAGACGTTCTGATCGCCCCGGGCTGACCACACGGCACAAGCTGCTTTCCCCCACTATTGGGCTTCCACGGTAGCTTGCGCAGCTATTCTAAGCCTCTGCCTCCTCTCTCATTAGACTGTCGTCTGGTGGCTGAACTTCCTCTCCAGAAAATTCTGAGTGTTCACTCTTCTGTTCTGCTCTCTCCTCTCTAAGCCCTGTCTCAGAGGTCTCCTCGTCACCTAGGAAATACACAGGGAAGCAAAAAGGAGAGGTTGGTTAGAAAGGAAACGGTTTTCCCAAACTGTGGCATGACAGGCCATGAGCACCTGTGGCCTCAGGTGATCAGGAGAGAAAGGGGTAAAGATGACAATCAGTGATCTTTTCCCATCTTTGTACTCCTACGTTGAATTCTCCAAGATCCTAAGGGCTTGGTTCCGATGCACCTGTTTACAGTACTCCTTTCTCCTATTTCAGGGAGGATATACTCCTGCAGAAGCAGGGAGAGAGGGGGAAGACAGGTAGTTTGAATAATTCAGCTTTTATCCAGAGAAGGGTATTAAATGGATTTGAATGACCCCTTGGGAAAGTTTAAACTTATTTCTCAATGCTGAGTCTCTACCAATTTTAATGAACTACTTTAAAATAGGTATCAGGTTGTATTCATCTTAGCCAAACTTCAAATGGTTATGCTCCCTTAAAAACTTTTATCTATCACAAAGGATTTCTTTATCTTTCCTCTATTAAAAAAAATTAATTCTATGCACATTCTCCCAGCTACCAGCTTAAAACTTGATGCACTGCCTTCATTAATAGCAGAGCACTCTTTGGAAACCATGAAAACCACTGCACTTCTGAGAAAGGCAGAATTCTAGCCTTCAAGTTAAAAGTATGTCAGCGTCGCCATCAATGATCCACACAGGTCCCAGGTTTTTACCCAAGCATGCCAGATTTTACTCTGCTAGCTATCCAGAGAGAAAATGGAGAGAAAAGAACTGAGTTGCTGCAGAGAAAGACTGCAGTTGAATTGAAATCTTCTGAGAATATTTCAAAAGACCCATAATGTATTTCATCAGGTTTGGGACTCTCCCTGCTAAGGCAGAGCCTGACACCTCTGACTCAAGCAAGTTGATTCCATGAATCCTTATGACTAGCCACTGCCTGGGACCAACCTTCCTGTGATCAGCCTCCCAAATGTGTCCAGGCTACTCCACAAATGACCCACACAAATATGTTGCCAGGTTCAAAATGGGTAGGACCTGAGAAAGCGTATGCACTCTTCTAGAGTCCAGGTTCACTTCCATACTGCCATGAAACATCAGAGGAGGACTTTAGTTAAGCCTCCAGGAAATTCAGAGCACAGTTGTTATGACCATTATTAATCTGATAGATGTCTTCCAAAGAACAGCCTAAAGACAGTAAAAACTGCATACAGAAGGTTGGCTGCAGGGTGATTTTTGACTACAGCTCTCCAAAACCCATCCCTAAATTGTAGAGAGTTATAATCCATGTTGGCAATATATGGATTATCTGTGATAAACAGAGATCCTTGAAATATTATTGGTAATTACTAATGTCTATGAAGTGGCCCTAGGTACTTCTAGGCCAAGTAAGTGAAGCACAAGCTTTGCTAAGAGAGAGGCAAGGCTCTGAGTCTTGTCGAACGATGGGCAGTGTAATTGCCAAGAAAGGTCAGAGAGGTTCATGACCATATACTGGTCAAAAGGTGCCAAATTCTTTGACCTCAGCAACCTCTTGAAGGTCATTAGCTTCAAGAGTATTATGGTCTGCAGGGGCAGAAGAAGGACCTTGCAGACAATAATTACAGATTCCTGAAATGACAGCAAACATACCCACAGTTTTTTAAAAGTTTATTACGCACTTTGTGCATAACCGCTCTGTGAAAAGGGAAGTGGAAGGAGTCAGAGGACCTGACTTCAAATCCTACCCATGAGGCATACTAGGTGAGTGACCTCAGATAAGTAACTTAACCTCCTGGTGCCTCAGTTTCCTCACTGACAAAATAAAAGGATTGGGTATTCTCTCTAAGGAACTGTCTAACTCTAAATCTAAGATACTACGACGCTTCACATCTGACTCAACTGCTGCTCGGAGAGGTGAGGGGACTTGCCCAGGGTCACGCAGAAATGAAGCAACGATTCTAGGTCTTCTGACTCAAAACCCAGAACTCTTTCCAGAATACAATGTCACTCCCCACACTAACCAGGAAAACATCAGAAGGGCTCTGAGACCAGTCATTTGTCCATCACCCTTCCAAGTACTGAAAGTGGCTCCCAAATGAATATATCCCCATTAACCAGGGAATGTGACAATGTAAATGACACCTCCCTCTCTTTCCCTTGGGTAACAGGGGCTTCCTGGGTGGGAAGCGTCCTGAAATTCACACTATGGCCTGTATTTGTCTAGAAGCAATATGACTCTGGCAATTCCAAAAAGAAAGTCTCAGAACAGTCTCTCTGTAGCTGCAAATTCTTTTTTACTGTTCATCACTGAGGAGAGGCAGGTTGACTAGTTGGGAGGGAAGCGGTTCTGGAATAAGTCTGGTGATCCATGAATGATCAGTTCTGGGGTAAGGTAGCTGCTAAGTTAGCAGTCTTCTGAAATATTAATTTATTCCCATTTCCCCCATGATCTTATGATTCTTCCTTGCCTATCAGAGAGAATTCAAATGGGGAAGGGGGAAAAATTGCTTGCATGCATGCATAAGTGTGTATTTTTATGAAAAGTAGTGAGAAAATATTTTGAGGGAGGAAATAGTACAGAAATTAAAGCAGGGCTTGACTAAAAAGCTGAAAAGAAAACTATCAAGATGACTCAAAAGATAATTACCGATTTCTCATTAATGGGGGGAGGGTGGGGCAGCTCTCTGGCTTCATGCCCCAGAGCCAGGGGATTGAAGTGTAGGAGTCAGCAATGCCTGGCAAACTCCTCTCTGACAAATATCTTCTCTGACTTCATGGGCTGTTATAGGAACCAAGAGGGGCCTTAAACAGGAAAGTCCACGTGACTGAGGGCCTAAAGACCATACAATCTGCCAGTTACTAACCAGAAGAGTTGTTCACCAAAGCTGCCTTATCTTGGGTAACTGCGAAAGCATAGGGATGGCTACCCACTATACCAGATAAGAGGAATAACCCTTAAGCATTATGCATTCTAACTTAATAACAAACAGCTGGGGATACTTACATTGTGCTTACTGTTTACAAAGCACTTTATATCCATTGTCTCACTTGTGCCTCCCAAGGCACAGTGCAGAAGGTAGTGCAGATACTATTAGCCCAATTTTGTAGAAAACGCAACTGAAGCACAGACAGAAGTTAAAAAGTTAAGGTCATGTTGCTGGGAAGCAGCAGTGAGGACTGGAATCCAGTCAGCTGTCTGACTCCAAATCCAGCGCTCTTTCTGCTCCAGTCGTTTCCAATCTGAAATCCTTCCCAAGGCTCTTCCTGGAATGATTTTTGAGCCTTCTTCCCAATCCCCAGCTTACCTGGTACAGTGAAATCCTGAGTGTAGATGATGTCATCCTCAATGTCAAAGAGGTCATCGTCCTCTTCCTCATTATAGCCATGCAGATCCTCCAGATAAGGCACCACTGTCATACTTCGCCACCTGTCCTTGGTTTCCGGGCTGGGAGGAATGGGGACCAAGGCCTCTGCCTGGGGGTGTTTCTTACGAAACCAGCTGCAAGAGCCCAAGAAATGATCAATTCTGGTAAACCCGGTGGGGTGGCCATTCCCCATCTAACACTTGATGCCATTTCTCGTGCAGCTGGTGGAAACAGTCTCAGTACGTTTTGAAAAAGGAGATGGTTTTAAACTGTCCCATCTCCTCCTACCATGCTTGCTTTTAGAACCAAAGGCTTTCAAAGCAGGGGAATTTCTCCCTCAGCAGTTTGACGTATGAACACTGAAAAGCCAAAGTTCTCTAAGCCCTGCCTGAAAATCAGAACAAATAAATTCAGCACATTTTATAGATTTGACTCCCTGGAGTCTGCCCGAAGTACTGGGGTGGTGAGGGGAGAGGTCACTGTAGCACACTTAGGTGTCAATACTGAGAAAACAGGGAAAGAAACTAGACTAGATCTCTAAGAGTCCTTCCAGTTACAAAAATAGGATCCTAGACTGAGGTTCCAGTATTGGTTAACATTAGGCACTCTTAAGACACCCTAATTTGTAATGAGCCCCCCCTAAAGCAAAATGGAACTTAGTGAGTTAAACTCAATGATTCATTAGGAACAGATTCAGAGAAGGAAAGGTGTCAGTGAATGAGGGACCTTACTTCAAGCCCCACCCCTCCTCCCACTCTGGAGCAGCTGGGTCTTCCTAAGACTGAAAGCTCTCACTAATAAGCAGTTGAGGAGAGGCATCCAGTCACCCTGAAAAGAGGCACAAGGTAGATGAGTCAATGAGACCTGAGACAGAGCTGCAGCACCAATACTTCCCAGCTGTGTGATCATAGGTAAGGCTCTTGGAAACTGAACAGTTTTATCAGTAAAGCAGATAGAATACTGGCACTCTCTATTTCATTGGGTTCTTGTGTGGAAAGCCCCTTGTAAACCTTCAAGAAATGGGAGCTATTATTATGGTGAATGCCCAAAGCAACTCTTCAAAAATGTAAGATGCACAGCCAGTGCCAATTTGCACTGATGAGGAAGTTTCCTATACTAATGAAATCACAGGTCCCTCTCTACTCTCAAAATTATGAGGAATATTTTCTATATTTCAGTATATACTTGTGTTCTTTTGTAAGCACTTCCTTTGACCACTCTAGTAGACACTTATAACATTGAGATGTGAGAGGTAGGACCAAGCCAGCTTTCAAAAGGATGATTCAATTACCATCTCTATGCTCATCATTCTCCAATCTACCAAGCCTGCCTCAAACTCTGCTGACCTCCAAGCTTGAAGCTCCAACTGCCTTTTAGATATCTCAAACTAGACGTCCAGTGAACATCTTAAACTCAACATGTCCAAAACTGAACTTACTACTTTTCCCTAACCCTGTTTTCTCTCCAACTCCTACTTCTTAATTACTGTAGAAGGCAACACCATTCTGCTGCAGGCTTGAGGACTTCTGTACTCGTATCTGTCACACCCCATATCCAAGTTGTTACCAACACCTGCAAATTTCACCCTTTGAAACGTTTCTCCAATATGCTCCCTTCTCTCCTCTGATTTCTGCAATCATTCTGGTGCAGGCCCCTCATCACTTGAGGTCTGAGATATTGTAATAGCCTGCTGATGAGCTGGCCTACCTTAAGTCTCTCTCCACTCTAGTTCACTCACTCCACAAAGTAATTTTCCCTAAAGTGCAGGTCTGACCTTGTCAGTCCCCTACTCAATGAACTCCAGTGGCTCTTATCATCTCCAAGATCAAATACAAAATTCTCTGTTTAGCATTCAAAGACCTTCATAACCTCATCCCCTTCTACCTTTCCAGACTTCTTACACCTTTCTCTTTGCTATATATTCTTTGATCCAGTGACACAAGGGCTCCTGCCTCTTCAAGGTATAAGACACTCCATCTCTTGGCCCCAGGGATGTTCTCTGGCTGTCTCCACACCTGGAATACTCTCTCTTTTTCTATCTGCTCCTTGGCTTTCCTGGCTTGCTTTGAGTGCCAACAAAAATCTCACCTTTTACATTTTTTCCAATTCCTCTTAATTCTAGTCTTTTCCCTTTGTTAATTATTTCTCATTTACCCTGTATATACCTCACTCATATATATTTGTTTGCCTGTGGTCTTCCCCATTAGACTGTGAGCTCCTTGGGGGTAGAGACCATCTTTTGTCTCTTTTTGTATTCCCAGCTCTTAATATAGTAGGTGTTTAATAAATGTTTACTGGCTGACAAATGAGGACAGAATGAGACCTCACTGAGTCAAAACATCTGTTTGTATCACTTTAAGATGGATGCTGTAGAACACTGAAAAGAGACTCAAAAAACCTAAGATTTCAATCCTAGCTCTAGTATTCAAGTCACTAACCCTCTATAAGGTTGAGGTATTTAATATGTAAAATACACCTAATAATACAACTGCTGCTACCTACCTCACAACATCATTGTGAGAGAAGCACAACACAAATGAGAGTTGTAATTTTCTGAATTTTAATGGATCCTCTGAGTGGAGTGATGCCTGACTGTCTATTAAGTGGAATGGTTTTTTTCTCCTTGCACAGCCACACTTGGCTAGATAGTGGTAGCCATTTTATTCTCTGTTCTTCCTCCTCCTGATCTCCCTGGAATTCCACTACTATTTAACATATCCTATGTTATGTGATTTCTAACTTCCCATCTTCCAGTTAAGGATATGAACAACATGGGTTTTCATCTGATCAAGAGTCTGGTGGTCTTCAATCATGTCAGTTACTCCTAGAAGCCAAAGAGTAGTATCTCTTTACAATATTCAATGCTTATTCCACCTGTTCCTCTACGTTTAGCTACTGGTGAACAAAGGGCTCAAACCACACTCTCCAGCATGTAGGATCCAACCTTAGGAGTCCTAGAATTGTCTAAAAGGCTCAAAAAACACTGAACTGTGAGTTGGGGAGGGAAGGTTTCCAGTACTAGGCTCTGCCATTGCTGTGTGAATTAGAGCAAACTGTTCTGTTCCCTTAATCTACAAAATGAGAATAATATGGCAACATCTATTCTACTTGCTCATCCAGAATTGTTACTTCCCAGGGAATAAAAAAGATACTATACACAGTGATATGTTAAGAGTTGCAATATAGAACAAAGAAAAGAAGTAGAAAGTCAAAAGTGAGAATTTCAGAGCTTCAGAGTTCATTTAGCCCAACTTCTACCTTAATAAGCACTTGGAATGGGTGGTCAGTTAAGTCAATAAACATTAAACATCTACTATGTGCCAGGCACAGTGGTACGCACTGGGAATACAAAAGACAGTCTCTGTTCTTAAGGAGGAGACAATATGCTAATAATTATGTCCAAACACAATATATATGATATAAATTGGAGACAATCAACAGAGGGAAGAGAACAGAATCAAGAGGGATCAGGAGAGTGTGAGGTGTAAGAACTCTAGGGGAGGGGAAAGGAATGTGGGGGGGGGCGCCAAGCAGAGGATTTCATATTTCATCCTGTAGGTGATTAGGGAGCCTGTGGAGAGTACTGAGAGAAAGAGAGAGAGAGATCAAGCTCTAGCAGATCTTGATTTAAGATCACTCTGCCAGCTCAGTGGAGGATGGACTGGAATGGGGAGAGTCTTCTGGCAGGTAGATCAACCTATAGGCTATTGCAATATTTCAGGCACAAGCTGATAAAGGATTGGACCAGGATGGTGTCATTGTTAAATGAAAGAAATGTTACAAAGATAAAACTGACAGGTCTTAGTCACAGACTGGATATTAGGGGAGGGAAGGGGTGAGACTATGTAGTTGAGGATGATAACTAGAATGTGAACTTGTGGGGCTGGCAAAATGGATGATGCCTTGAACAGTAACTAGGAAGACTGGACAGAGGGGGCACTTTGCAGAAAAGGTAGTTCTGTTTTGGACATGTTGAGTTTAAGATGTCTACAGTACATCTGTACGTCTAAAGGTGTCTCAAAGGTGGCTGGAGATGTGAGACTGGAGGTGAGCAGAAAGGTTAGGGCTGGATAAGCAGATTTAAGAATGTCTACATAGAGATGATAACTGAATCCATGAGGGCTGATGAGATTACCAAAGAAAACACCTGCTCAGTCATTTTCAGTTACTGACTCTTTGGGACACCATTTGGGATCTTCTTGGCAGAGATGCTAGGCTAGAGTGGTTTGCCATTTCCTTTTCCAGTTCATTTTATAGATGCAGAAACTGAGGCAAACAGGGTTAAGTAACTTGTCCAGGATCAAACAGCCAATAAGTGTCTGACACCAAATTTGAACTCAGGAAAACGAGTCTTCTTGGTTCCAAAACATGTACTCCATTCATTGTACCACCTATCTGTTCCTAAAGCCTTGGACAAAGCCCTGTGAAAGACTCCTTTGATTAGTGAATATGAATTTTGCTGGATGAAGATTCAGCAAAGGGGGCTAACAGGAGAGGTCAGATAGGTAAGAAGAGATAGGGAAAGAGTAGTATCACAGGAAAATCTAGAGGAATGAGAGTATCAAGGAGAAGAGCGTAAGTGACAGTATCAAAGACTGGTAGAGTGAGCGGTCAAGAAGGATGAGGACTGAGAAGAGGCCATTGAATTCTGGCAATTAAAAGATTATTATTAACTTTGGAGAGACCAGTTTCAGTTGGATGACATCAGAAGCCAGACTGTAGAATGTTAAGAAGCGAATGAAAGGACGTAGAGGCACCTCTTTTAGATGACCTTGGGAAGGAGTTTAGCCACAAAAGGGAAGAGAGAAATGAGATAACAGCTAGAGGCAGCAGATCAAGTAAGCAGTTTTTTGAGGCTAAGGTAGACACAAGCAGGTTTGCAGGTAATAGAGAAGCAGCCAATAAACAGGGAGAGATTAAAGATTAGCTTTTTGGGGATGGAAGGATTTCTCTTGATTGGAAAAAGAGATGGTAGCAAAAGGTATCTAGGTAATATGAGATGAGGACCAGCGGACAAAAGGGAGTTCTTCGCAAATGGCCTCAACTTTTTCAAGAAAAGCATGAGGCAAGATTCTCTTGCTAAGTGGGTGGGGGAGAGGAAGCAAGGGAGGTTTTAAGGGAGATGATACAGTTTGGTATAATTGTGGTGAGGGAGTGAGTTAACTGGGTAGATATAAAAGGATTGCCTTATAGAGGTAAGAGCCCTGTTGAAGTTATCCAACATTACAGTGGACCTAGTCGAGTAGATTGAGTGCTGGGCCTGGAATCAGGAAGACTCATCTTCCTGAGTTCAAATCCAGTCTCAGAGATGTGCTAGCTATGTGTGACCCTGAGCAAGTCACTCAATCCTGTTTGCTTCAGTTTTGTCTTCTGTAAAATCAACTGGAGAAGAAATGGCAAACCACTCCAAGAAAACCCCAAATGGGGCCATGAAGAATCAGATCTGACTGGAAAAAAACCCTCAAAAACCCCTGAAAAAAATGGGGATAATCTCAACAATACTGACTTCATAAACTTGTTGAGAATTCTCTGAAAACAGGAATTTCAATTATTATCTGTACAATTAATTTCCTGGTCCTGAAGCCCTGAAAAGAGGAAAAGCCAGATTTTTTTTTTCCTTTTAAAAACTGCATGTCATTTCTTCCTTTAGAGACAGTGAGTGAAACTGACTACAGTAATGGAGGGAGCTGGCTGCACAGAGACTCCCAAAGGTTAGCCAGGGAACTAGCAGAGGGCAGGGATCCTAGGATATGGGAGCTGATCCATTTCTCTGTCTGATTTAAGCAGGACAGTTAATCATCGGCCTGTATAGAGCCATCTGGGGCGGCTGAAACCATTCATTCATGTCCTCTTCGGGGAGAGCTCAAATATTTCCATATGTATTTATGTTAATGAAGATAGCACTGACCAAGAGGGGTATTTAATTAACTACAAAGAGGCCAGTAGGAGGGATATTCTCAAGACTAAAAGAGGAGATTTAAACACCTGGCATCTATAGTGGTATTTACTGGGAAGCTGTGCGTTGCCTAAAGAGCCAATGACCTAAAGCAAGCTGTGGACTCAGTGTCAGGGAAAAGCTTCCTGAGGCCTTAGGATTTTGGGAGAGATATAACCTGCATGCCCTAAAAGCTATCCTCAGGGAGTCCTCTCTGAACAAGTCAACCCTTCTTTCCTCTCCATCATCCTCCGAAGTCCCAGTCAGGTCTCTGGAGAGAAGAAAGGGAGCATAGCCTGTTTCCTTCCATATTTGCCTTTCTGCTTAACAAGCTTAACTTATCAGCTCACCTAGATACCATGGTACCTTGCTGGATACCATGGTGACAGGTACCATAGAAACAAGGCCCTTGGTTCATTCAAAATGGTCCATTAGCATTCATTCAAGTGAATCAAGAGAAAGTGACCAACTGGAAAAATCTTCCTGTTTCCCATTGCCAGTCCTTGATGGATAGCAGCCTTGGAGCTGCACAGGGTGGTTATTTCAAGTAGTTTCTTTTTTCCTCCAAGGGCCATTAGCTTCTTGGAGATTGGATACAAGCCCTTAGTGGTTCCATAGAAAAGCTGAGTTCTGGAGTAGGCAGAGTTCTCTTACGTGATTTCTATCAGGTAAGCCAGATTCCCAAGTTTATAGTCAAATCATAGCCCTCCTCTACCAGGGTAACTGGAGAGGGCTGTACAAAGGAAGAAGATTCTTACATCAGTCTCCAGAAGGCAATTTTCTGACCCAAAGCTTGAATTTGTTATCTTGTTAGAAGAGGCTTAAAGAGCCCACACACTGACAAAATTATAATCTCATATCTCCAAGTTTTCAAGTGTTGAAAAAAGCGTTCCCTGCTGAAGTCAAAGCTTACGCAGAACTCACTGCAGGCAAAGCTGTGGGAATTGACAAGTGGCTGGCAAAGGACTTGAGCAGGTAAGGTAATGGAAGTGGACACTGCACAGAACACTCATGTGAGGGTCACTCTTGAAAAAGAGGAAAGAGATCACCCATCACAAAGCCTTGCAGCAAGATGAAGAGAGAATTAAGTGTTAAGGAGAAATCACAGAATGCCCTTGGGAGAAAGCTCCTTAAAACAGTCAGAGCTCAGAGAGCCATTGGAACCCAGAATGTTAGAGCTGGAAGGGCTCTTGCATTCCCTAAACAGACCAAGTCTCTTATTTTACCTTAGGAGAAACTGAAGCTCAAATTGGAAAATGACTTCTACATATTTAGTTGACAGACTAGAATCATATGTCTTTTGACTACACTTATTTCCCACTGCACTATTCACGAAGTATTAAATAAAATGATTTTTACTAAAATTAACCCTTTAGCCACATGGTTGGGTAGGTTGAAAGAAATGGAAACAGGGACCACAAGGGTGGGTAGAAAGATGTTACACACAGGCCTAGGAACTCCTACCACTCTACAAAGTCAATTAAATGAAATGGCACCCAGTCAGACTGGTGGCTCAACAAACCATGGGGTATCTTTGTTCAAAGAGTCATAGGAATTGAAAAACCTTCCGGATAACAAGAAATGAAATCCTGCCACAGAGGCAGGAATGGCAAGAGAAATCAGCATTTAATGAGCACTTTTCATCTGGCAGCTCATACAATTATTATAAATCAAACCCTTATTCTTTTTAACATCAGAACTTCCTTATTTCTTTTAAGTCACACTTGCTCCTCCACAGAGAAAAAAAAGTCACCAGAGAAGTGGCTACAGAGTGTTTGGGGCTGCTGTTACTTCCAAGTGGGGGAAGGACTATTAATCAAGCAATCCTACAGAAAGCAGACCTTTAGCTGTATGCCAGACTGTACCCCTAATAAACAGGGAGGTTCCTGGCCCTCTGTGAGCCACCTAAGGCCTTGTCTTCAGCATCAGGCTGACCAAACTAACTGGACTACCCTTACAGTCAGTCCCTGGCCCCCACCTGCTCCCTTCATGGTTTTCCTAAGTAAAGCCTCTGAGTCACTGGGTTATATTAACATCAAACAAAGGCTACAGTTCACCCCTCCTCCTGCCCTTTGCCACCCCCACTCCAAGCCTCAGCTGTTAGGAAATAAATTCTCTATCATTGAAACTTCAGCAACTGCTTTCCAGCTGCTCCCTCAGCAGGATCTACCCCAAGGTCATAGACAGAATTCATTTACTAAAGGGCATAGGATGTGAGAAGGTAAAAGGCATTCAAAGATTACACACAACACACACACACACACACACACATACACACATATACACACACCCTCCCCTCCCCACAACAGGTGAAGAAATGATAGATTTGGAACTGAAAATGACCTTAGAGATCGTAACACTTTCTTTCTTATTTAATGAATGAAGAGCCGAAGGTCCGGTTCCTCAACAAATGTACAGTTTGCTCCAAGAACACCAGGCTTTTGATCAGAAGCAACTGCTAAGGGTGGGGGTAGGGGTGCAGCTTTGATTTCAGGTGAACCCCAATCTTTCCTAGTGTGTGTGTGAGGCACAGGTTGACAAAGTCTTTTTAAGACTTAGAGCCCAACAAGTATAATTAGGAGTCTGAGGACCACTGGGTCACCCCTTCCCCCAGCTTCACAGAGAGAAGCAGCACAATCATGCCTGTCTGTGACTGAGAAAATGAAGGAGACAAAGGCAAGACCGTCGTCTTGGAAACAGGGACTGATGGTGGATCCAGCCTCAACCTCATTGCTTTCAATTTTCTTTCAAGTGTTCCAGGAGAGTCATGGAAGCAAAGTTCCCCGAGGCAGCAGCTGTCCCTTGGCTGATAAGGCCCAACAGAGGAAAGAGGGGCTGTCACTGCTGTGGTGGAGCCATATACTATGTCTTTACAACTTTTTTTCCACTGGGAGACCCCAGAGAGGTGTCTGACCTCAGGGAAGTCACAATACTCAGCATGTGGGGTCTACTTCAGGCTGTAGGCTGCTGTATCGTTAGACAACTCTCTAGCCCTTCAGCTGGCAGGAGGCTGAACCGCTCATGGCTGGAAGGCAGGTCAGATAAGGGATTTACATCTCTGCACAGGGGCCTTCTGGTGCTAGTGAATTCTTAAAGTAAAATAAAGGATTTTAGGAATCTGAGCCTTTTTCTCATGCAGCCTGTTTCAAACAAAACCATTAACTTTGGTGCTTTGAGGGCTAAAGCAACACTGTCTAGACTTGCTAGGCTTTCCTATTCAAAATCCAGCCAAAACTTTAAAAAAGGAGGACTCGAGTGATCACTCACTGGAGGATCATGGATAGATTTACCTTTTCCTTAAAAAGAGCAAGCTGGACAATGTTTGCTCTCTTATCTGCAAGCAAGCTTACCCCAACTGCATCCCAGGGGGAATTCACTCCCCAAAGCTGCCAATCCAAAGCACAAAGAGGCAGCAGAGATCTGGGAACTGTGATCAAGGAGAGGGTCACAGATTTGCATCTATATAAGGTGAAGCCCACCCTATTTCCAAGACAAATGTCAGGGTCTCACATCTGTTCTTGTGAGCTAACATGAAAGAGAACAGAGGAGTTTAGTGAAGGGGGCAAGGCCAAAGCAAGAGACCTTTGCCATTTACCATGGCCAAATCAGACATGAGACTGAAGGAAGAGAGAGGTGCCCTAAAGCCCACTTCTGCCAATCTAGGAGGCACAGGACACTTTCCTGGCTACCTCAGTCTCATAAAGGAGATGTACTGGTAGGAAAAGCAGTTTCTGCTGCAGCAGCAGCTGTGCCCAATGAAGAGGAAAGAGATCCTGTCCTTTTAAACATGTGAGCTTTCCAGTCTCCAGGGCCAGTATCTCTGTTTGCACTCTCCTGCAACCTCTGTCTACCTGTACAGTCTCTGAGGCCCTGGCTGGGAAATGTTGATGCAAAAATTTTTTTGCTACCAGGCAGGAGGAGAAAAGAGATGTTGGAATCAAAGTCATAGACTTTTTTTCCCAGGTAAATAAGCCGGATGACTAACTTTAATAAACGAAAATTTGAACTGCATAACTTCCATCCCAGCTGCCAGAACTGTGCCCTATCTCCCCAACCACCTGCTCCAAACTCAGTGAGCCCCAGAGTGATGTTCTAGGAGCCTGGAGTCTGTATCCTACATGTGGATCGAGTGAAAGAACTAAGGATGTTTAGCCTGAAGAGAAGCCTGGTGGGGAGGGAGTGTCCCAATTGCTGTCTTCAAGGATGTGAAGAGCTGCCATATGGAAAGGATTAAACTCATTCTGCTCATGTCCAGTGGAGCAATTGTTACAAGGAGTCAGATTTCAACTTAATATATAGAAAAACAATCAGAAATTCATAACAGTGAAATGGGCTGCCTAGAAGTGGAGTGAGCTCCCCATCCCTGGAAGTCTTCAAGTAGAAGCTGGATGACTCCTTTATGAGGGGTTGGCAGAATAGTATAATGGAAAGAATACTACATTTTAACAAGAAGACTCAGGCTTCAATTCTGATCTCTGCTCAGGTAGCCAGCTCCTTATCACATGATTCAGGGCAAGTCACCCCTCCTCCCCAGTCTCAGTTTCCTCACATGTTAGACTAGAGGGCCTCCAAGATCCTTTTTAGCTCTGTATCATGATTTTAAGATGATCTAGTTATCTTGATGGAGAAAATGAAAGGAAAGGGAGGAGATAACAAATACTTATTTTCTTTGTTCATAGGCTCTTGGGTTCATAGAAGAGCTAAAAAAACCTCTGGGTAATTCAGTCCAAACCCAGAAATAAGCTGCAGAGAGATGCTTTTCTAGCTAGTAAAATGGAAGAGTCAGGATTTGAATCCAGACCTTGAGACTCCAAAATCTGGCCCATTTCTTCTAGAGTGCTGCAGTGCCTTCCCACCACTCTGTCACCCCTTAGCAGGCCAGGCCTGCTCCCTTGGAGACAGTCACTGGGCCTACAGGGTACAAAGGACAAAAGAGAATACTGGGGAAGGGGATCTTCAAACAAAACAATACTCTGGGGTTGTACCAAAACCACTGGTTTTAACAGTGACACACTCAGAAATTATGTAACCTATTTTGAAGTGAAGCCAGACCAAAAACAGGGAAGGAAAGAAGAAGCTGGGACAACAGGAGATGAGTGCCAGGAGGGATGACTTCCAAGAGATTATGAGGCTGAACTCCTCAAAGGAGCACTCAAACCTCTAGAGGCAAATACACGCATGACAAGGGATGCAGCTGTGCTTCTGGGAAGCCTTGTCCCCCAAAAGGCTGTCTGGCTGAGCCGCACACCAGGGGCTGACCTACCTCCCAAAGTGGGGCTTCCCACCCTGTGCTGTCTGTTACTTTTGCCTCCTTCATGCTGCTCCAGTCAACGAAAAAGTTGAGTCAGAAATTAAAGTTCTTCATGATTCTGGTTCAATCAATGACTCTTTGGCAAAGTCATTCCCTGTTTTGTGCTTCAGTTTTCTCTCCTCTTCTACGCCTGACATGTGCTAGAAGAATACAAACTCGGGCAGTTGTACCAGACTGAAGACGCTCTGGGGTGCAGATCTGATAAATTCTTCCCATCTGTCACCTCCACACCAGACTAGCTAAGCATGTCTTCACGTTTTATAAGAGGTGGGTCATGAAAAGAAGCCCTGCTGTGGGGCAGAGCAGCTCACTGAACCAACTTCTAAAACTAGAAGTCATTAGGCCTTGTTTCCACCCCAGGCTGCCCTGCCTGAAGCCTAGAAGACCTTGGGCAGGCTCATTTAAGCTCTCCAGACCTCCATTTTCCTTAAGGGAAGCTCTGACCAGGAATCTCTCCATCTCACTCAAAACTAGGAGTTTCCTCTGGCTTCTAAGATCCAACAGAAACTTGTCTGTTTGGCTTTTGAACTCTCCCCTGTCCCCCATCCTCACTGACACAACCTGGCCCTGGCTGGTCTCTGCAGCTTCAATAGATAGTCCTTCCTCTCCAGCAGGCGAGGATCCAGTTAATTCAGTCTCAGCTCTGCTCTTCCCTCACAGTACAGCCATCTTCTCCCTCCTCTGCCTTTGCACTAGCTAAGATGCTGGAAATTCACTCCCTCCACGGGTCTACCTCACAGAGACCCTCTCTTTCAAGTATCATCTTCTGAATGAAGTCTTTCTTATATCCCCCACCCCCAACTGCTAGTGCCTGACCTCTAAACTACCAGGTGTGTAACTACTTTGTATATATGTGTACTGACTTGTTTTATATTCCTGTTTATACACTTGTTATGTATGTGCTCGCTGCCTCCCCTACTAAAATGTAGGTTCCATAAGAACTGGCATTCATATGCTTGTATTCCTAGCACTTAGAGCAGTGCCAGGCACATAGTAGGTGCTTAATACTTATACTGATTTCCTTATCTATAAAAGGGTTAAATCAAGCTTCTACACTTTTTTTGTGTTATGGATCCTTCCAGCGATCTGGTAAAGCCTTGGATTCCTTTCTCAGAATACTGTTTTGAAATGCAGAAAATAAACAAGATTACAAAGGACACCAATTACATTGGAATGTAGTTATCAAAGTATTAATGCAAGATAATCTTGAGGAAGCAACAGGGAGGATGAGACAGTTTACTACAGAAGGTGGCAGCATGTGAGCTGGGCCATTCACTGAGTTAATAAACATTTATGGAGCACCTACTATGTTCCAAGTACTGGGTAAGTTCTAGGGATACAAGGAAAGGCAAAAGATAACTACTGTCCTCAAGAAGTTCACAATCTAATGAGGGAGAAGCAAACAACTAAGTATGAACAAGCTACACAGAGGATGACAAAGAAATAATTAACAGACAAAAGGCAATAGAATTAAGAGGGTTTGGGAAAGACTTCCTATAAGAAGGTGGGATTTTTCCTGACCCTTGAAGGAGGTTAGGAAAGGTAGCAGGTAGAGACAAAGAGGGAGGGCATTTCAGGCAGGGGGAGCAGCTAATCGAGAATCCCTGGAGCTGCAAAGAAGCCTTGAAGGAATTTAGAACTCGAAGAGGTGGAGATGAGAAAGGATGGCATTCTAGGGATACAAGTCAAGGCCCAGTCCTGGAAATAACAAAATTGGTCAATCTGTTTAGAACATAAAGTTAGTGAAGATGGGTGAAATGAAATGTCTTAGAAAGGTAGATTGGAGCCAGGTGCTGAAAGGCTTTACATGCCAAGTTGGGCAGTTTTTAGTTTATGCCAGAGGTAGCAAGTAAAAATTTTTGAAGAGAGGAGTAACATGATGATATTTAGGTTTTAGAAAGAGAGCAATCTTAGAAGTTGTGTGGAAGATGGATTGGAGAGAGAAGTTAGAAGTAAAGAAACAAATGAGCAAGCTGTTGCAATAACTTGCAAGAAAGAGAAGTCCTAAAGGTATGAACTAATGCACTAGCCATCCAAATGAAGAAGAGAAATAAGGGATAGTGTGGCAAGGGGACTGATGAGACTTGGCAAACTGATTTGATCTGGGGGAAGGAAGAGTCACGGATAATGTGTCCATAAGTTGAGGAGCTTGCTGACCAGAAAGATGGTGGCAGCTGCAACAGAAATAGGGAACTCTGGAGGAAGGCCAGAGATTTTGTTGTTATAGTTTGAAGAGAGGGACAGAGTGGGGACATGTTGAATCAGAGATGCTAATGGAAAACCCAAGTAGAAAAAAGGAGCTTATGATATTAGGGTTAGCTATATAGATCCTGAAGTCATCTGCCAAAAGATGAGAACTGAAATCACCAGAGCTGAGGAGATCACTGATAGATAGACCAGAAAGATGTTCTAGGAGAAGAACTTAGGGAACATCAAAGGTCAGGAGGGGAATGTGGGTGGGGATCCAACTAAAAAAGTTAAAAAACAGTTGGACAAGTAGTATGGGATGAAGTAAAGATCAATGTCCGTTCAAGAGTAGTGTGACCTACGAAATATTCCACTCCAGTCTACTTCTCCCTAACTATCGACTCATTTTGATTGGTCATACCAAGAAGCACAAGGGGTAAAATCCAGCATCTTCTTAACAGAGATTTCCCTTGCTGCTCAAACAATTCTTTCCTGACTTTGTTTTGATATTAAAAGTCTCCTTCCCTCATGACCATTAAAGAGGGGAATGGGAGACATCAGACAAATCTAAGTACTTGGTAACATTAAATCTGTAAACCTTATTTCCTTCTCTCTCACGCCCTCCTTCCCCTATCATGATCCTTATTCAAAATCATTTCTATCCCACACAGCACTGGACTTGGAAGTCTCAATGCCCTGACTTGATTCAATTTTTTACCATGCTATGAATTAGCTATGTGACCTTGGACCTTGGCCCTGATCTGTCAACTACAGGGGCTAGTAAAATGATCACGAGGGATTCTTCTGACTTGGATGGTCCTTATCTGGCATCTCTTTCAACTCAAGATATTTCACATTCCCAGAATCTCAAAGTCTGGAAGGGACAGGCCCCTCTAAAGGTATCATCTCTGAAAGAACCCCGACAAGTAGCAGTGTTATTTTGCTTCCATTTGAAACTCATCCATGACTCAGAATCCACTACCTCCTGAGCCAGACCATTCCCCTCTGGGCCTGCTCTCTTCGCTAGGACATTTTTTGTTATATTGAGCTAAAAACTACCTTTTTGCCAACATCTATCTATTGTTCCATGTTTTGCACTCTCTTCCAGTTATAATACTATATGCATTATGACCTGGGTTCAAGTCCCAAATCTATCACTCATTAGCTGTATGACCTTGGGCAAGTCTCTTTATGTCCCCACCCCCACCCTGAGCCTGTTTCCACATCAGTAAAATTGGGCTAGTGCTTATGTTAGATCCCTTACAAGGCTCATGAAAGGAAAAAGTGAGGTATGGATAATGTATTTTGTAAAGTAATTGTAAACATCAAGTGCCATATAGATGTCAGCTATCATCACTCCACTTGACATTTTCTGGTTAGAAATTTAAAATACCTAGTAGGAAGCCCCATATAAATAGATAAAATAAAAAATGGGACAGAGAACGAAGGGTAAGTGTGGGAATGACATATACATCTCATCTGAAGGTACTGTTAAGAGAAAAAGAAAGCTGACTGAGGAACTTCTCCATGTTCATGGTCAATTACCGAGCAGGGGAGCCTGGGAGAAAGCTCAAATTTGCAGGAACACTCACTTGTGCTGCCGTATCTGCTGTATTGAAAATCTCTTGGATGGTTCATATTCAAGCATGCCTGGAAATGGGGGAAAAAACCATTAAGTTGTAAATCTGAAGTGAAGAAAAAAGCATCCCAAATATGCTTTCCTCATTTCTTCCCTTCTCAACCCCCAAAGTGCTGATGAAGCAGCCCAGTAATTAGCAAAAGCAGCATTCTGTAGTTGCAAAGGCCCTGGGCAAGGAGCCAGGAGAACTGGGCTCTGGCTCAGCCAAGGATGCCCTGTGTGATCCTGGGCAGATTATTTAACCCCTTACAGGCCCAGAGTCATCATCTATCAAGAAGCTTCATTAACAATTTCACAGTGTTCTAGTGAGGATCAAATGAGATAATTTACTTAAAACGCTCAAAAACTGTGACATGCTCTACAAATCTAAGCTACTGTCATGGTTCTTCCACTGGTCCCATTCTCATATTTTACTGTGGCCTAGAGAGTTCTTGAAGGCTATGCCAGGGGAGCACAAGTGCTGAAAGATCCTACAAATTGGAAAAGCCCAATGTACAAATCCAAAGACAAACTCTGCCTTCTGGAAGAAGACAATGACTAAAGAGCCCCTTGGCTGTGCCTGGCATTCTATATCCCACCCTGAATACTTCTTCCTCTTGCCCCATGGAGGTTCAGGGCAAATGCAACCATGTATCTCCTTCCAAGAAGCTGTTCTTATTTTCCTAGTTCATAGTCTTCTCTCTACCACAGTGTATTTTATTTTTAATGCCTTCTGTAATCCTCTGAGAACACCAAGTCTCCCTCAAATAGATTTAGAAATAGAAAGGACTTAGTCCAGAGGAGATAAAGGACTTCTCCAAGGTTAAATAGGTTGTGTGGCAGAGCCAGAGGACCAATGGCTCCTCCAACTCCAAAACTTAGGCTTTTCCCATTACACTAATGCTTCCTCCCAGAAGGATAGGATTGCTTTCCACTGACAGAATACAAGCTCCTTGAGGGCAAGGACTTTGACATCTATTTTTTAATTTTTTAAATCTATGTGCAAGGTTCCATGCTAGGGACTAGTACAATGTCTGGCCTATAGGTGCTTAATAAATGTTTTATTAATTGAAGGACTGATTTGTTCAGAAAGGCTCATCACCAGAAGGTCAGCCATAGTGACTCAGGAATTGTCTACTAAGATGTGAAAGGGAAGAGGGAGGATACAAGGTGGATGAGCTCATAGATCTTTTGAAGCTTACATTAGCATTATCATTATAATGCAGTTTTATATCTCAAGAATTCCCATCTTCCTGGCTCTCAAACTCACAGGTAAGAAGCATCGCTACTCCATGGGCCCTTTTGCCACCTGCTGGACACCTTATGTAACATGCAAATTAAACTCAATTCAGTTCAACAAACATTTATTGATGTCTACTACATGCAGGGCTCTACTATAAAGAACCCAAATAAGACTAAACCTATGTTCTTCTCAACCCTCATAGAGTTTATTTAACTTCATATAAATTATGGTAGGGGAGGGGGAAGTAGGTTTCTTCCACTCCATTTTGTGGTTCTCATGACAATAACAAGCCTGAACTAAGTTATTTAAAACTAAAGTTTCGTTCAACTTCATCTCCTCCCTTTACAACAGACACACAATCAGCTGCAGTCCAATAGTAAGCAGATAGGATTCCCCCTTAATGTTCTATAACTTCCATCTTGATCTATTCTACCGAAAGGCCAGGTAATAAAGGAAAATTCCACCACAATATTGTAAGATTTCTCCCCCAAAGTCCCTCACTACATCGGACTGGCCAGATGCATGTCAGATAATGACCAGGAAAAGGTACTGCACAGAGATATGATAATGACCCAATAAAAAAGGTAAGTATGTGCTTCTTGACTGTACACTTTGGAGCAAACTAGAAAGATCATTTATCAGAGAATCAATTTCACATATGCTTACTTTCAAGAAGGTAGCAATTTGCCAGGCAGTGGCAAATTGACTCACATTTGACTTAACATCACAAGTGTAGTTGCTTCTACCAAAGACAGTTTTGCCTTTGGATTCCTAAAGGGGCCCTTCAGGAAAGGATACTAGACTAGGATTCTATAGGCTAAAAACTATACCCTTTCCCCCAAATTTGCTAATAATAATTGCATACACAGAATACATTGAATTCATAGATAAAAACTCTCCAAGATGTTGAGTGGATCCAATTTAGAGAACTTACAGAAAGATTACAGTATGAGACTGGATATATGTATAGTGAACTGGACCATTAGAAGAATACCCATGAAATCAGATTATAGATCACTACAGCAATAACAATTAGCACTTATACAGGGTGTCCCAAAAGTCGTAATTTTAGTATACTAAAACTTTTGTGACACCCTATATGGTGCTTTAAGGTTTACAAAATGTTTTCCAAATAACAATTCTGTGAGGAAGGGAACACAAGTATTATCTGCATGTTACCAATGGAGAAGCTGGATCTGAGGGAGGTTAAGGGACTTGTCTACATGTAGGAGTACAGTTCCACTGAGATAAAGGAACCTAAAATCAGATTACAGTACCTCTACCACTTACTGCCAGTACAACTTTGGGTATGTGACTTAGGCTCTCTCAGCCTCAGTTTCCTCCTCTGCAAAACAAAAAGCTTGGACTAGATACAAGATCTTATCCTGGGGTCTCTGGAGAGACGGGGGGAAGGGAATAAGGGCGGCCAACTTGAAACTTTAAATATTTTCATAACTATATTGAATATAATCGATTTTCTTTGTAATCCTCTGTACAGTCAGTTCTTACTTACTGTAAGTGGCCCCTTTCTTGGACCTCCCCCTATCCTCAAGGGGCTTTCCATGGTCCTACCCCTTTGGTGACTTCAATGCCTGGAAGGAGGATCTTAGCCCCAGGCTGTACTTGCACTTCAGCAGGCTGCCTGCCCTCATTTATGCATAATGCAGATTTCCATGAAGCTAGAACTGTCAACTGTCTGTATGTTATTTGATGAATTTAACAACGTGATTCTGAGCAAGGAAGGGGTCCATGACACCATCCCTGATGGTCTAGACTCTAGTGCATCTCTAAGATCAATCACAGTTCTAACATCTAAATGGGAAGTTCCAAGGTTCAATAGGATCCCTGATGTCTGTGTTTCAGGGAGTCATTGAAGGGGGCTGATTCCAACCTCTGCCTCTAACATTTACTAGCTCTGTGTCTCTAGGTGAGTGACTTGTCATCTCTCAGCCTCAGTATCCTCATCTGTAAAATGAGAACAATAACCCCTATCTCAGAAGGTTTTTGTGAGGATCAAACAATATATGTAAAGTGCTTTGCATACCTTAAAGCAATATAGAAGCTGCGATTATGATTACTTTAGACTTGGGCGTCAGGAAGACCCAGACACGTGACCCTAGGTAAACCATTCCACACATCTGTCTGCCTTAACTTCTCACTGCATCCTGGACCATCTCCAGTTGTCCTGACGAATATCAGGCCACTAGACCCAGATGGCTCTGGAGGAGAACGCGAGGTTGGTGACCTTGCACAGTCCTCCCCCTCACTCAAATCAAAGTCATGGCAAGTCATGGCATCATCTTGATGTCATGGTCCTCTTAGAGAAGGCAGGACAAACATAACAACCAGCCTTAACTTCCTCTTCTGTTGGGGGGGCATGGTGTTAATGTGATGGCCTCAAGGGTCTCTGCCAGGTCTAAATTTAGATGTGTTTCCCTTAAGTTGGTATAAAATTCAAGGACCTGCTGAGATAGTCCTTTATTGATTAACCAAAATTTAGAGGAAAGAATGGATCAACAAGTATTGATTAAGCATCTGCTTTGTGTCAGATACTCTGCCAGATGCTGGGTATACAAAGGAAAAGTAAACCAGCCCTGCCCTAATGGCACTCAGTCTAATGGGGAGACTTGTACAGACAACAACAGACAGCAAGGTTAATCTGTAGAGGAAGTTACTTTACCACAGATGGCAGAAAGAAGACCACAGAAGGATTCATGTAGGAAAGGGACTGGTGAATCATGGCCCACAGGCCCAGTCCAGCCTTTCTTACCTCTGGGTATTCAACAGCAGAGGGCAGAACTGGACCCTGATGGAGAAGGTGACATCTAAGCTGAACACTTATGTTATGTCAGGACCCTGGGTTTTAGTCCTAGTTCTGTCATTACCTATATGACTTTGTGTGTAAATCTCTGGACCCAAGTTTTCTCTTCTGTCAGTCAAGGATAATACTGACCACTCGGGGTCACAAATTTCATCACTACGTAATAGTCAGCTATGAAGTCCTCCACCCAGACCATGACTGCCATGATTCTCCCTACCTTTACCCTCTGCATACACTCTGGACCTCAAGAAACCCTGCCTCTAGTCCTCCAGATGCTAATCTACTCATCTCTGGAGTGCCTGTCATGGGCATTTATTCTCAATTGAGTTAAGTGCAGTCTCCATCACTTATCCCACTGTATTTACTAACTGGTTCTAGACACCATACCATGCTTTACTTCAACATCTTATCCAGCTGTCCACCTAGACCACATTGCTGGTTTGCTATGAGTATATTCATCCCTCTCCCTACTTTCCACTTTTGCAAGTAGAAACAACTGACTATCCTACACATCAGCTCACCAACTGATTCCCTAGACCAACAATCTCTTATATGTTGTTGTCTTCTCTTTTTAATACTTTTATCCCCTAGGAAATGCTTGCTGATTAATAAATGTTCTCATTTATTCATTCATTCACTGCAAGAAATGCACATTGTAAACCTTAAAGTTTCTAGGGGTACCTGGATGGTGCAGTAGATAGAATGCCAGGCCTGAAGTCTTCCTGAGTTCAAATCTGGCCTCAGACACTTACTAGCTGTATGACCCTGGGCAAGTCACTTAACCCTATCTGCCTTAGCTCTTCATCTGTAAAATGAGTAGAAGGAAATGGCCAACTACTCCAGTATCTTTGCCAAGAAACCCCCAAATAGGGTCACAAAGAGTTGGACATAATTGAAAAACAGCCAACAAAATCTTACAGGTTTTGCTACAGAAATTAACATTCTCATTATTATTATTAAAGCATATTGTATCCCAAAATTAGTCAAAGTACAAACCCCTCTCCCACAAACTAGCTAAAGGACATAGTCTATCTTTGCTCTTGCACTCTCCGGTTGTGTGTATACTACAAAATTCTGTCCTGGGCTCACTTCTTTCTGTACATTTTCAGCTCCCATGTTTCAATATTATCTCTATGCCAGAACTCCCAGATGTACAGATCCAGTCCTAGTCTCTTTCCTGAACCCCAGGCCCACAAGACTCACCACCTCTTGGGCATTTTGAACTAGATGCACTCTACGGCAACTCAAACTGAACAAGTTCAAAGCAGAACTCCCTATCTCCCCTTCCCTCCCCAGTCTACCCCATTTTGAACTTCTCCATTTCCTATAAGGGCACCACAATCCTTCTCATTGCCCAGGTTTACAACTTTGAAGCAATCTTCAAAAGCCCTCCACTTATCCTCACACTATGGATCTACTAAGTTGCCAAGTTTTGTTGATTCTCCCTGCACAACATTTCTCACATCCCACTCACACAGCTCTCCTTACTTTTTACTCCGACAACAACCACCTCCTAAATCAGTCTCCCTGCAATCCAATCTATCCTCCGCATAGATGAATATTCCTAAAGCATACATCTGACTACACTACTTCTGTGCTCAAAAAACTCCAGTGCCTCTCCTTTCCCTTTGGAATAAAATACAAATTCCTCTGTTTGGTTTTTAAAGTACACTTCATAACAGAAGAAGAAAATAAGTATACTAAACTCCCATTATGTGCCAGGTGCTGTGCTAAATGCTTCCCAAAATATTATTTATTGAATCCTCACAACAACTAGATGTTACCATTGCCCCCATTATCGGGTGAGGAAAGAGAGACAGAGGTTGAGTTACCTGCCTAGGGTAGTAAATATACAGGTATTAAGTGTCTAAGGCTGGATTTTAGCTCATCCTGACTAGAGGTCCAGCAAGCTGTGCACTGTGATGCCCCCTACTGGCTTCTAATAAGACAGCTGCAGACTAAGCCATTATTCCCCTTCACATACAATATCCCTCTCCATCTGGACACCTTTCCACAGGCTCCCCTCTCCTCTCCCTTCAGCCCTGGATCTCACAATTGGTCTTCCAGCCCCATTTTCTGCATGAGGCCTTTCTTGAAACCTTCGGGAAGATTCAGGGCCTCCCTCTGAACCAATTACCTTGTATTTCCCTTGCACATATTTTTCTATTTATATGTCATTTCCAACCAAAAGAATCTAAGTTCCTTGAAGACAGGGGCAGTTGGTTTTGAACTTTGTATTCCCAGAATCTAACACAGTACTTGGTACATGGCAGGTGCTTAGTAAATGCTGATTTATTGACTGATAGAGGCAGGTAACTATTTAGGGGAGCAAACTAGGATATTTTTAGAAAATATTTATTTGTATCACTTCCTCCCCTCCACCCCCTGCAAAAAAAAAAAAAAAAAAAAAAAGCAAACCTGGCTGCTCTAAGGCATCCCAGGAAGGGGAACAGGATGACTTCTTGCATAGCCTTCAGGCAGAATCTGGCCATGGTCTTGGCCAGACTTCTCAGTATGTGGAGGAGCAACACAGAGAGGAGGAAGGCAGTCCTCTCCCACCAGCCTCAATGAACCAATTGCCTGCCATCACTGCTGCCTCCTTCAAGGACTGACAAAACCAACAGCAAAATAGTGTCAGAGGTGGGTCGAAGGGTTTCAGAAACCAAGGAGAAAAAAAAATCTACCTTTTTCTTCAGTGATTCTCACTGACAGCAAAAGCAAGTGCCTAAAAGACTATGAATTGGTTTCTAATAGACCACAAGTAAGCAGAAATGCCTGCAGGGCAGCACAACCCTTGGCCCATCTGGACTGCCTCACCCACCCAATTCTAAAAGTCAGAGATGGCCAGAGAAACAGAATGGTAGGAACTAAAGAGATAATAACCCCTCATCCTAAAGGTGGGGTAAAAGAACCCTAGGAAAGTGAAGGGACTTAAATGTACCAAAGAACCCTCCCCAAAGGATATAAAGACAAGCAGGACAACTTGGAAAAGAATTGTTGAATTTATTATAAATACTTTTTGTTTTAAAATGAGCTCTACATAATAAATACTTTTAAAGTCCTCTTTAAAAAAACCTCTTTTTTCTCATTTACTTTGTATCTGGAAATGTTCATTTTGGGTATGTTTGTGAACTTTAGAATTTTAGCAAATTACTATAGACAATACCGAGATGTGAGGCAGAGGAGCTGGTAAAGAGAAGGAAGCAATTCTGAATTTTATGAGAGTGAGATTAATAGCACCAGCTATGTATAGCTCTGGTGCACAGAGGGAAGGCATTGTTCTCAGACAATGTAAAACAATTCTGGAAGCTAAACAAGGAGATGCAGTCTCCAAAGTTGAAGTATTTTAGTGGCACTGGGGATTAAAAGGGAAAGTTACAGGGACCAATTAAGCACAATATTTTAATAGTTTGGCAAAAGTTTAAACAACTCCATGAAATTCCAATACCACGTGGAAGGGAGCTCACTGCCAGGGAGCAGAGACCAAGCTGAGAAGAAATGGAGGTTGGTGGCAAGTGCCCCAGAGAAACAGCGGAAAACCCGGGTCTGCAGGGTGACACTGATATCTGTTGTGCAAGTATCTGTTCTCTGATATTCAGGAGCCTCAGTTGTCAGATGGGAGATAATACTTGTGTGACAGACTTTGGAGAAATACTCTGTACTCTTTTAAGTACTAAAGTACACTGCTCAGTAGCTAGGGAATCAGAAATAAAACTTCCCCTGCCCTCAGGGGCTTATATTCTACGGGGTAGGAGGAAATGGATGAACAACATGCACACAGAGAAGTAAATCTTAAATATAGTATCTGCTACATGCTTAAACGATGATTTTTGAATGAATTAAAATGACTTTCCCAGGTCATATAACTAGATAACAGCAAAGTCAATACAATTAAAACCCAGGTTTTGATTCCAGGTCCAGGATTCTTTCTGCTATGCTTTGCTGAAGTCTTTCTATTTAAGCATCTGTGGTTTCTTCAAGGCAGTTATTCTTTCCAGTGACGCAGCTCATCACCTCTCTACAACTCAACAGACAGTCTAGAAGTTGTTACGGTTCAAAGATGCATTGTCCTGTTATCAACTGGTGATGAACCCCTCTGAATACGCTTGGTGGGTCTTTGGACAACACAGAGTCCATCACTGGACCCATGTTCAAAGCCTATGCAACTTCAGAGGACCAGGCACTGCTTGAGCTCCACTGGCATGACCTTTGAAAACCAAGCGTCCCTGAACTTCATCATGACAATACATCAGACTAAGCCTTTAGCATTTGGTATAGTATCCCTTTGTACCGTGAGGAATTCTGGGGGAGCTATAGGGAGATATAGTGTTTTTTGGTGTAAAGATGACTACTTCAGAGTTCTGCCCTAAAAGAACAAATATCCCTCCTAGCCTGAGGTGCTTCTAAAGGAATTTGACTCAACTGGGAGTTTCTGAAGGAAAAATACACTAATAATGGACACCTACAGACATGCCCCCCAAGTTAGGCAACAGAAACGTTGATGAATTCAGTTCTCTGCTCCACCCCAATACTACAGCCTTTTATCAGATTCCAAGAACAATTCCAAGCTTTATTTAACTTCACACCAGGCCATCTCTTCTGAGGTTCCTGCTGCTGTCACCTCTTTAAAAAGGGGTGAGTGGGGAAGTATTTTTCCCCTTCCCTCTCAACAGGGATAAGACCACTTAGTTAAGTAACTCACTCAGTTCCTTTCACCACAGGACATTTTACCTTTTTCTATAAATACATACCTATAGCTCACCTCCTTAAGAGAACGAGGGAAGTAGGGCTTTAAAGAAAAGGGGTAGGGCCATCTTTAAAATCAATGAAAAATCTAGAATGGGATTAAAGAAAATGTGGAGGAGGGGGGAGAGAGAGAGGTAAAGAGTACAAAGAGAGAAATCAGTAACAAAAATTTTTAAAAAGAACCACTGAAAAATTTTCTCAGAAATTGGACTGCAGCCCCACTGCCCATAGCACTGCTGGAAGAGTGGGGCCAAACTTCCTTTGTCATTGCCAGGGAACTTTGAGCAAAGGAACAAGTAAAGATAAGCATAACTTCACGCAGTTGGCAGAGAAGAAGGCCCTTCCATATCTCAGAACTCATTCTGGCACAAAGCAGAAGCAAGGGTTTAGGAGAAGAGGGTAGAGCACTAGAGATTTACTGAGTTCAATTCCACTGACCAGTAGAACTGTGGGCAGGAATATTGTAAATCAAAGTTTAAGTTGCTAAGTGAAGTTGATACTTTAGAACTGAGATCAGAAGCCAGCTATTAGCATGCAGAAGACATACCAAATTTTTTCAGAAGTTATCTTGGAAATAGGTCTGTAATTTTGGAGGGGCCTGCCAAGTGTTCTGGAGTAACAACCTAACAAGAAGAGGGATCGTTAAAGTGGTAAAGGTCAAAAGAGGCAACAAGAGCACAAAGGAGAAAATAGAAAATCCTGCCATTTCCTCTAGTTGTGAGGAGCAGCAGCTAAATACTAGGTAATCTTTGGAATAAAAAATTGGCAAGAAAATAGATCCAAACAAGCAAAATAGAAACACCTCTAACTCTAAGTCTGGGATCAAGGACAAATAATCCCTTGTGTGGACATGGCTCCATATGCTATATAGGCCTAGCCCAAATTTCGAGGCTAGGCTGACATGTTTATTTTCTAACGAATGATTAGTTTACAGTTAATAGCTGTGCCCAAGAGTGTTGAAATATCAGTTAAGGATGACAAAGTCATCTTTTGTCTTGTTATTCTAAAGGATTTTTTTTTTTTGGAACCCACCTTACAGGGGTGGGGAGCTCTTACTCAATTCAACACTCTTCTCAGTTCTTGAGCTTTAAACAATTCAGCACCATTTACTAGTTTTTCCATAAAAATAGGCAAAGAGGCAATGGTATTCTGCATCAATGGAAGCAATATTTCCATTCTTCTAGTCAGTTTGCTCAGAGTCATCTTTGGCTCCTTTTCTCTTCATCTGAATCCATCCCTTTCTTACCATTTTTACCACCACACCTTAATTTAGTCTCTAATCTACTCAGTCAAATAGCCTAAATGATCTCCTAGCCTTCATCCCATCCTACACACCACTTTCGTATTGATCCTCCTAATGTACAGATTTAATTCTATCATTCGATAGCTTCAGGATCCTCAATGGTTCCCCACTGCCTACCAAATCAAGTTCAAACTCCTTAGTCTCTCTATAATCTAAGGCAAACCTGTATTTCTAGCTGTAACTTCCACTACTATCCTTCACCTACTTATTCTATATTGAAGCAAAACTGTATTCCACACCTTCTCCTGACAACATCCTTAACTTTATTACATCTGCTCAAGCTATTTCCAAGGCTTGGAATTCACTTTTCCCCAATTCATCCTTTAGTCAAGGGCCATATCAAATACCTCTTCTTCCAGGAAAACTTCCTAGATCCTTCAAGTCAGAAATGTTCTCTTCTTTATTTGATCTCAAAGAACTTTCCAGTCCCCTTACGCATTGACATGTGTATCACATATCTTATCTCCACTACTCCACTGAAACCTGCTGGAGTGCATGAACTAAGTTTTCTTTAATTTTGTACCTCTTCAGTGCTAAGTACAAAAATTAATAAATTTCTGCTTTTGAATATCTATCATTTGACATATATTCAAGGAATATAAATAATTTCCATGTTCAGGAAAACTGCTCCCACAAATTGTACACACTCATCACTGATGTTATATGGACTATGAAAATGGCCATTATCTTAGAGACTTAAATTATATTCTTCTCTCTGCCAGCAATGTTTTGGTCGATAACCCAGCACAGAGCTATTTCTGGCATAGACTCATGCAACTATTTATGAAATAGTTCTAGCTTGCCAAAGGAAAGATAGAAATTTTTGCCAAAGAACCTGAAAAGGTACTGAATTAACCACTTGGTGGCTAGGCATGCTGGGGATGAGGGAGGTCAGTTTATAAAAGCACAGCTAAATCATGGGAGGAAAAGTACCACCATTTGGCCACAGGCCAAACTTCCCTAGAATATCCCTTTGGGAAATCCTGGGGAATTGATAGTAAGTGCAGAGAGCACCACCTACTGCACCATTCTGGACATGCAGCAGAGAAAGACTTAAATAATGGAACTGGATAGCATTTAGAAACAGATCATTTTCTTTTGTATTAGGTTCTATTTTGTTTTATGGTTTCTTCCATTCAGCTAAATTCTTCTATGCAACATTTATTTAATAGGAATGTACGTGTAGAACCTATATAAGATTGTATGCCGTCTCAGGGAGGGAGGGGGGACGTACGGGGGAAAGAGGGGAAAAAAGACTTAAATACAAAAATTCTGCAGCAGACACTAGCAAGTCACTTAAATTCCATCAACCTGTGCTTTCTCAACTATCAAATAACAGTAACACCTAGAACAGCACCTATCTCATAGACTGTTTTGTGGATCGAAGGCAATGTAAAGCACTTAGCACAGAGGCTGACACATCGGTGTTTAAGAAATGCTTGTCTTCTTCCCTTCCCCCTTCCTGAAGGTGACCATATCAATTCTGCAGAATTCTAAGTCATAGCACCATAGAGAGTTTGGACAGCTAAAAGAAGTTTTTCTTTATCTCAAGCCCAAATCTTCTTTTCTACAACTTCTACCCTCTGCTTCTGGTTCTGTCCTCTAGAGCAGGGGTGTCAAACTCAAACAGAAAACCACATATTACCATCATCTAGGTTCTACCATATTTTCATTCTTCATTTCCCAATTACATTTGAATCTGGTTCCTAGCAGGCTGCATGTATGACTCCTCTGCTCTAGAGTTAAATGGAACAAGGCTAAATCCTCTTATATAACACAGACCTTCAAACATCTGAAGATGGTAATCCTCTCTTTTTCAGGTTAATCATTCAAGGTACTTCAACTAGTTCTTATAGGACATGGTTCTCAGTCTTCTCTTCAACCTGGTCACCCTTTCAGGCATGTTCCAGTTTGTCAATGTCCTTTTTAAAATATGGCATAACCAAAACTATGATATTTTAGAGAAGGAAACTAATGTCAAGAGAGGGGAAGGGGCTTATCCTAGGTCATTCAGTGAATGTGTGTCACAGCCTTTGCTGCTCCTTCTCAATTTCTTCCTTCCCTAATTATTTTATCCTGACCAAGCTAATTCAAAAGGCTCTTATTTTTGCCTTATACTTTGCCCCTAAGAGGCCAATGAAACTCTTAAGCTTAAGTCTAGTTGCTAGCATGGTGTAAATGATACTTAAAGGCAGAAAATTTCCTCCAGTCTCAAAGAAGGTGACCTAGAAAGTACCTGCCAGTGGAATGCAATGTTTCTAGAAAAATTTCTAGATGACCCTAAACTAATTCTCTGTATACATTCATCTCCAGAGACTGTTAGGAATTTCTGAAGTAACCAAAGAAAGCACTGATGATTTCTGGGACTTGGTAAAGGGGCACTTACCATTTGAACCTAAAATATAGTATTTATGATAAGAAGAGGACAAAGGACTACAAACAGTTGGGTGTTGGGTTCAGCGAGAGCTGAAATAGAAAGTCCTACCACAGCAAGAAGGTGGTAGAAACTGAATGAACTGGACTGGAAACTCTTGGCACCACTTCAGGTAGAAGCCCCAGAGAAGTTGAGGAATTTTTAAAGAACTATTCAAGTTCCCTGCCTATTTGTTCGTCTCAAATTTTAAGAACAATTACCCCATTTTTTGAATATCTTAGCATCAGTCAGGATCTCTGGCTTATTTCAAGGATCTCTGACTTTGCTGGTGCCTCAGTAAGCAGTCTTCTCAAGTTACTATAGCTAAAAGCATATGTAATAGCCAACATTCTGGTGATGTGTCCCTCCAATCTTACCCAGCCTTGGTCTTAGACTACAGACCCACATATGGTACAAGGCTCATACTCAGAGTCAGAATTTGCACTCCCCTTGGCCTAGTCTTTGAGACTCCTAGGTCACTTTCATAGTGAGGCCCTGGAAGAGAGCATTTGAATAAAGTTGCCAAGTCGAAAAGTTTGGTTTCTCCTCTCCCAGAGTTGTTTCACTCAAAGTATAGTCAAAGGCTAATGTGGTAAGAATAATTCCAGAGGAGTCCCCCAGCCACTATTATCTCAGGTCTCCTTACCTTTCAGCAGGTCAGAGAGTGGAGGACCACAATCCCCGGGAATCGTGTAGTCTCCTTTCCCGATGTTTTCAAATAATTTATAGATGTTGTCCCCTTCAAAGGGGTAAAGACCTGTTGTAATGTTGTATCTTGAGTTGAAAGGAAAGAAAGACAGGGAGAAAAACATAAGTTTTCTGGTGAAATTCCCAAGTATAATCCTTTCACTGCCCTACGAATTTTCTAAAGGTTGTTAGTATTTTCTCCTTCCTTGGACCCCCGCTTGTAGTTCTGCGAAGACTATGAATCCTTGCTTGGAATAATGTTTTTAAATGCATACCATAAAACACAAAGGGCTACAAAAGAAATTAAATATAAAGTAATAAAGTCTGAACAAATTCACACTTCAGGTTAAACTTTCTTTTCCCACTCGCCTTTCTGGCACTTTCTCCAACCAAGCCTCTACCTCACTGCTTCGATACTGTTTACATGAGTGACTAGGTGGTACAGTCAGGAAGATCAAGTGAGATACAGTGAAGCACTGTGCAGACCTTAAAGTGCTCTGTTAATGCTTGCTGCTATTATTTTTGTCATCATCATCATCATCGTGAGTCCCCACTTTACTGTAATTCAGGCCCTCATTACTTCCACAGATGATTCATGGTCCCATTTGTGTGGTTATTTCCCTCAATGCCCTCAAACAAAACCCATTCTTGTTGGCTCTTGGCCACAGCCTCCTATGGTACATATACTCACCTATTTCATTACAATACCTCTTTAACTGTTCTCCCCCTTAGATCTTCTTCTCCCAACCCAATTCACCTTATACTGCCCTGACTCATTAGTCCTGCTAATACAAACTTATATGGTAGATCAAAGGGACTAATTCTACAGCACAGATCTTCAAAGACTCCCCAATGCCTATCAAATAAAGCTGAGAGACACTTTAGCCCAGCATTCAAGGTTCCCAATAACTAACCATAAACCTACCTTTCCAGTCTTATCTCATATATTACTTTTCCCCTCATGAGAAAACTAAGCAGATGCAGTCTCATATTTTCCCAACTCAAATGTCTTTAAAATATATTCACATTCATCACCTTTTCTCCACTCCCATGGTTACCACCTCAGTTCAAGCCCTTATTTCCGCTACATCTACATTATTACAATAGGCTGCTGGGAGTCTTTCCCCTCTTCAATTCATTCACCACAGAGCTTTCAAAATAGTCATTATATTAAAAAGCACAGATGATGTCACTCATGCTCAAGAACCTTCAACAGTCTCCTATGATCTCTAAAATAAAAAACAAACTTCTTTGCTTGGCATTGAAAGCCTTTTTCAATATGGGTCAAGCCTACCTTTCAAGACTTCATTTGAACTCCTCACTTTACTCATTCTGTGTTTCAGTCAAATGGGCTCACTGGCCATCCAGTGAAATCTGTAATCCATCTTCCTAGCACTGAGTCTTTGCAATACGGGATCTAGGGAAACATTTCCACCTTACCTCCACCTTTAAATCCCCTACTTTCCTTCAGGACTGAACTTATGTATCATCTCCTATGGGTAGCCTAGTTATTAAGAGCCTCCCCTTAAGTGATGACATATCTCATTATCTGTTTACATATTGGTGCTCCAGAGTATTTGTGTTTTTGTATTCCTGGCATCCAGCACAATATTTTGTACACTGTAGGTGCTAAATAAATGCTTGCTGGATTGCATATTTGTTTCTCATGTCTTGAATGCTACCCCCCAACCATTCATCAAAATTCTGTTAAAGTGCCAGCTCTTCTTCTATGAAGCATTCCCTGATTTACCGTCAACAGAATTCAATTTCTCCTAATCCAGTCTCACAGCACTTGTATGCCTCCTGTACACTTAAATAGCAATTATACAAAAACAAAGACGTTATCTATATAATGTATATGTATAATGTGTGTGAGATTATAATATCTTATTCCTATACTGATTTCTCACCCTGCAAAAAGCAGTGTTTTGAAAACAAGTAAATACTAATGACTGTTGAAGAAATAAATACCTTGATATTTTTAAGCCCTAGAGAATATGCAGACAGTGCAAAGTGAGTCTCTGAATTTAATCTATGTTTGTCCATCATAACTCTGTAACTAGTATAGTACTCTCTTGGGAGCCAGTTATAAGTAGTTTCTAGAACAGTCAGAGGCAGCTAGGTGGCTCAGTGAATACAGCACTAGACCTGGAATCAGGAAGACCTGAGTTCAAATTGGGCCTCAGACAATAGCTAGCTGTGTGACCCTGGGCAAGTAACTTAACCTCTGTTTGCCTTCATCCACTGAAGAAGGAAATGGCGCACCATTCCCATATCTTTGCCAAGAAAATTTCATGGACAATGCTGGCACGCTATGGTTTCACGATGAGTTGGACGTGATCAACAAAACAACAAGTATCACCAGGTTCTCTCATCACACACAACTTCAAGAAGTCACAATGACTCGATATGGCTGAATCGCAGCTGAGGACTTCAAAAGGACAATCCAGAAGGTAACACGCTAGTGTGGTTAACTCCCTTGGGTACAGTGGAATGAGAACAAGGTTCAGAGGCAAAGGACATAGATATGACTGTAAGACCTCTTTCTTCTGTGTAGAGTGAGAGATGATTTCTAAGGTTTCTTCTGGTTCCAAAGAGCCCTCATTTCACACCTTACCACCTTATCTGATTTCTTCATCCAGCCCTGTATGAATGAATCTAAATTTCCCAGTGATTATAGTATAACAAATTGTGTCTTGGTTATCCAACTGCCACAATCTGAGTTAGTGAAAAAAGCAGTCAGGGTTTTTGGGCTATAGACATTAAATAACAAGAGATGTGTGGTTATGTGTTGTCTTAATAAGCCTAAGTAGGAGCTAGTTTATTTCTCAGCTGGGTGTGAAACTTATTGATAAGGCTGCTTTAATCATTTTACTTGTACTGGCTGGGGATGAGAAAGGCAAACTAGGGCACTCTCAATAGCCTGTCTCAGGCTTCAAGGCCCAACTGCACAGCCAGCATTCTACAAACAAGTCAGTAAACTGCACACCTTCAAATGAGACTAACTGGGCCTGAGAATCAAGTGCTTGGGAAGAGGTAGGGGCAACTGATATATATGCTTGATACGATGTAGTTGCCCTTTGAATAGAACACCTCACAAAGAGGACCCTGGACCTTTATAGGCTGTATCCCACCTTTTCCCACAAGTCTGCTGGGTTACCTTGGGTAAGTAAGTGCCTTCACCTCTTCTGGGCCTCAGTCTGGCCTTTTGTTAAGTAAGAGTGTTGATCTTGATTTCTAAGGTCCTTTTTCTCTATATTTGAAAGGTACTTTTAATTTAACATTCCGAATCTCTAGCTCCTCACAGTCCAGGAGATCTCCCAGGACGAACTCTGAAAAGTCCATCCAGCCCTACATCCTCTGAGGCCCAAACGTTAGAGCTCCTTGCTTGTCAATTGTCCTCCCAGACTTTCCTTAATTCTCCCTCCTATTTTCCTATCAGAAACAGCACGCTGAGTTCATGGGCTCAATCTCTGAGCTGAAGGGAGTCTCCAAGGGCATGGGATCCACCCTCTCACTCAGTGCAGGGAGCCCCTCCACGGCATTCCTGGCAGGCTATCATCCAGTCCTGTTTGAATACTTCTGCTATCTGGGTGACGGGAGCTTAAGTCACTTACAGCGTGACCCCAGCTGACCAAATGTCCACTTTGAAGCCGGAAAAGGTGTCTAAGCCATTGGCTATTTCTGGTGGCTGGAATGCTGGTGACCCTTGGCTCGTTCTGCACGTATCATCTTCTGCAAAAGGATGCAATGCCTATACCAAAAAACAGAAAAAAAAAAGATGAAATCAACCTCCTCACAAAGTAACATGGCTCTGGTATACCACCTTTGCAACTGATGGAAAAGGTACCACTTTCTATGAGAACAGGCCTGGAGGCAGCAGGTCTAAAAGAAATACACACACACACACACACACACACACACACACACTTACCTCTGCTACTCCTAAGTCAGATATTTTTAGCGTCCCATTGGTTGTAAGTAGCAGGTTCCCTGGTTTTATATCTTTGTGGACAATTCCTTGGCTGTGCAAGTATTCTAATCCATCTATAAGCTGGCAAAAGTACCTGCAAAGAATGAAAAGCACAGAAAGAATACAAGGGCATCAGGGAAATGAAGTACATTCAGATCAAACCCATCTGGCCCCCCATTATATACACTTGTGTTATGGCACACTGAGGGGAGCTAGGTGGTGCAGTGGATAGAGCACCAGTGCAGAAGTCAGGGGGATATGAGTTCAAATCTCACCTCAGACACTTGACACTCACTAGCTGTGTGACCTTGGGCAAGTCACTTAACCCCAACTGCCTCATCCTAGGTCATCTCCAGTCATTCTGATGACTATCTGGTCACTGGATTCAGATGGCTCTAGAGGAGAAGTGAGGCTGGTGACCTGCACAACCCTCCCTCACTCAAAACAAAGTCAAGTGTAAGTCATGTCATTATTTCTCTGATGGCATGGCCTTCTTCGGCAATGAAGGATGAACATATACATTCATGGAAAACTGAATTGAAGTTAATGAGAACTGGGGCTCCAACCTTGGCTTTGATGCCAATCAGCTGGGCCACCTTCAGAGAGCAAATGCTCATATCTCAGATTTTGGACTGGGAGTTAAGAGACTTGGGTTTTAATCCTATTTCTGCAACTAACTCTCTGTGTGACCTTAGATAAGTCCCTCAGTTTCCTCACCTGCAAAATGAAGGGCTTGGAGTGAAGGAACTTTAAGGTTTCTTCTAGTTCCAAATTCTACAAATCTATGAGCTCCTTCTGAGCAAGGGAGTTGACCCTGATTTGGAAGAACCTTTCCAGCTCTGATGTTCTATGTCCAATAGTCCTTTCTAGTGGCCATGGTCTCTTTTTGAAAGCCCTTTCCACCTAATGACTATAAAATGAGTGGTAGTAGGGGGGCTAATGAAACACCTCTTTGTTTACTAAAAAAAAATTTTAATGGTACACACTCATTTAGCCACTTTCTACTTTGACCTTGATAAGTACAAAGGAAAATAAAATCTTCTAAATATCTAAGCACCTCCATTCCTCCCTCTCCTATGCCAAATATGCTTAAGGAACTCTGTCTAACCACAAGCTCCATGGCGCAAGCGTGTGCATGTGTGTGTGTGTGTGTGTGTGTGTGTGTGTGTGCACACGCACACATGCGCACTCAGTGTTCTAACAACAATTAATCAAGTAGGGTTACAGTAAATACAAAGAACAAAAAAGAATAAAACTGGCCTAGGTTCTATGGCTGAGAATTTTTTGGGAATACAAACTCCATCATTGGCCATTTTCTCCTTGGGTGCTCTAACTTCCTAGGGGTCGGTTTTCAGAGAGTCCCTAAGCTCATGGACTTCCCTGGCAAAGCCTAAGGTCACAATTCCCCTGCCAAGGGGCTTTGAAGAAGCTCAGGTGGCTCTAGTCCAGCTTCCCACAGTGAGTCACAGCAAGTTCCCTAGAAAGTTCACCAACTTCCTGTCAGAGAAAGAGGATGGGTATAAGGAAGAGGCCAGTCTTGGAGATGCTGCTGTAAACTGGAGAGCAGGAAGCATTCTTGGAGAGAGGTTAGCACTAATCCTCTATCAACCATCAACTTCTTGAACAAAGACGAAAGTGGGAAGGAATGGTTATGTTAATGGCTGCATTTGCTTCAACTCTTTCAGGACTTCATGTACTAGAGTCAGAACACTGGAAGATGGCTTTGTTGATAGCCCTAGGAAATACAGAAGTAGGACTAAAAGTCAACAGGTTTCTGTTTCCCAGGAGAAAAGGGAGTATCTCCTTGCTTTTAACACTTCCCCCACAACTGCCCTTTCTCTTCTCATAGGCATGTGCCTATGATGACTTTCCTTTGCTTTTACACAAAAGTAAAGGAAACTGGTGCTTTTCCCCTAGAATTACTCTGCCAAGGATACCAAGGATTATGGTTGCAGAAGGCAAAGGGCACGCACATGGACAGTGCAATCCATCACACTCTAGAGCAAAGTTGGGGGAAGCAAGGGAACTGTGTGTGCTATAATCTTGTTCAAGTTTAATTCTCCTGGTGCCACCCCTCCAGTCAAAAGGTCAGTATTGCAATACTCTTAAATTCCTAAGAGCTGCTGCCTGAACTGAAGGTCTTGATGGAAATAGTTTCCTTTTATTCTGGATTACTGTAGCTACATGAAGAAACACCAGGGAAGGAAAGTCCCATTGGTGTTAGGATGAAGTTTTTCTTTGCCCTCCCAGGAGAGGGTAGTACATGGGGTGAACTTGGCAGGGGAGGGTGCTTCACAATAAGCCAAGAATTTCTATCCCTGCCTCCTGAGAGGGATAGAACACATATACAGGAGGAGTAGAACATGTGAAATCACGGGGTATAGCTACTTCATTTTACAGATGTGGAAACTGAGACTTAGTTGACTTGCCCAAGACATGGCTATTTGGTGGTAGAGCTAGGACTCAAATATGGGTCCTATGACTCTAAATAGTCCAGAATCCAGTGCTCTTCTCACTACATCACATAAAAACTAACACAGCCAGGATTCCAGGACAAATAGACACAAGTAGATGCTTTGGGAGAATCTAAAGCCCTGGTCCAAGGATAGTACTGGAGAGATGGTCTTGCTTGAAGGGACTCCTCCCTACTAAGTATAGCCAGATCAAGATGTGCTCGTCAAGAAGCCTCACTGACATGCCAAAGTCAAGGTAATTCAGAAAAACAGCATCAACAAGGTATAGAGGGGGGAGGAAATAGAGGGATTGAAATCAGACTTACCCGTGAGCCTGAAAGACTGGAAATCTTTTCTCTGGAACGCTGTCCAGCATCTCCTGCATCCCACACACACAGTACTCCATCACCATATACGTGGGGACATAGTTAAAGAAAACAAAGGGGAAAAGATCAAACCAACCCCAGGCTGTAAACACCTGGAGGGGATCGTGGTATATTTCAACTCCAAGGACTCTAAAGGAGAACTGAATTTTTGTTCTTTCACTAATCTCTTTGAAATTCTTATTCAAATTTCTTTAATCCAACTAAAGAAAACATTGTGTTCCCAATCCTCTACAGATTCTTCCGAGGATTCCTCCCTCCCAAGTAACCCTTCTCTCCTGTATCTTCAACTGAATCGTCTTTTTGACACTGAAAAGCTTTCCCTTAACCTCTCTTGCTCATCCAGCTACTGTCCCAGTGGCTCCACTTCACTGCTAAGCTTCAGAAAGCTGTTCAATATCCAATACCTTCATGTCCTCTCTACTGACTCTCTCAACCACATGCAGTTATATACACATGTACTTTAACGAATCTGCTCCATAGTCACAGCGGCCTCTTAAGTGCCAAATCCAATCAACCAGCCTTTACTAACTGCTTACTATGTGAACTGTACTAAGGACAACGACATAAAAACCAAAACCTGCTATTTTTGGCAGGGGGGCGGGGGGGAGGCCTTATCTCTGCCACATCTGATTCCTCCCTCCTACTTCTACTCTGTTCCTTTGCTTGACTGCTCATCTTCTCTAAAATAACCCACCCTTGGTGCCTTTGTGTCTATGCCCTGTCCCTCTCTACCATGTTACATGCCAAAGCCTCATTGTGGTGGCATGGTAGCATGATTTCTCTACCATGCTAGGAACTCTTCCATAGACTGTCTGCTTCACAAAAAGAAGCCTAGCTCATCCCTGATAAGTTGGCCATTTAGGGATAAATTCTTTGGACATTGCAACCTATGGAAGAAAGACAAATACAAAGTAGTATGCAAGCCACTTCTGCAGTGTCAGGAGTAGAAAGGAGAACCAGGACTGTTAAAGAGTTTTTTTCTAATACTTCTACAAAAAATGCTACAGAAGGAACTGAATTATGTCAGTCTTGATGTTCTCTCTATGTTAGAAATAAGACAAAAGGAAGTTCATACAGCTAAATGGAAACATGGTTCCTGATATTCCTTGAAAAACAGCTGAAGTTTAATAGTACATACAAAGGCAACAGAAATGTCACTTTACCAAACATCTGGCCATTTTGTCTTGCCATACTCAGAAACATTTGCAAAAAGTTCAACATCTGATGTAGAGGATGAAGAAATAAAGAAATTTTACAAAAAACCTGATAAGTTTCCCTAAGTTAAATTAACATATAATTTTACATGTAACTTCAATGTAAAGTTGGACAAAAAGGAAGAAAGCAAAGTTAAGTTGGAAACTATGGATCAGCAATAAGAAACTGAATTTAAAAGCCTGATAATCATGCATAAGCCTGCTATCTATATGTCATAAATACTCTCTTCAAGAAAAGTAGTTAGGGACAATGTACATGATAAACAACAAACAACTTTTGGAATTAAACAGATTTAAATTTGCAGATAACAAATAATTCCTTTACCCATATGGAAGTCATTCCTGAATCATCTATCTATGTACAATCAGAGCACTGACTAAACTTGTCAGAGAAAATGTGAAAATGAAAAAACAGAGCTAGAATTTTTAAAATGGGGAGTGGGGTGGGGGAGAAGCAAGAGAAAGGTAGTTATTCTAATGGAACTATGACTTTATCAATGTTTGCTACAATGATGCAGATGACAACCCCTCCAAATCTCCCCATCCTATATGACCCTTCTCTTCCACCTCCTCCCAAAAGTTCAGCATAGCAGATCCATCTAACTTGCTGGGACATTCTTCATTTTCTATTAACACTGTGAAGGCACCCATCATCTTTACTGATCACACAGCTTACTCACACCCACCTTACATGTCTTCATTTCTCTCCAAGTGAAAAAGAAAAATAGTATTATTCAAAGGAAAATGGAGAGATGCACAATGGATTTAAACAGGCTTAATGCATAACAAATAAGGAGCTATTACAGAGAATTGATCAAAAGGGTGTCAGAGAAGAATATGATGAACAAGAATGATAGGTGGATCACTTGACAAAAAAGAGACAGTGGAAAGTTTGTGTGCTTTCTGTTATTAAAGAAGAACTGTGAATGCCAAAGGCAATCCAGCCCACTCTTCTTCCATTTAATTGTAGGCCTGACTTATGGTCTATTTACACTCTCTCAGGTACATATACTGATGAACAAGTTTTATACATTTTCCATCTATTTGTTTTTTTCCTGTGTAGATGGTCAAACCAAACTCTTGAGTTATTATTAAGTCTCTTCAAGAGTTTAATTCAATCGACAAGATGTCATCTGCAAAAAGGAGTTCTGGAAGATCTCACTATCCATGAGAAAGCCGTCTTTAACTTGGACTCCATGCTGGATCTCCTCTATGACAGGGGCAAAAAATTCTTTTTTTTTGGTTTATGGTTTATTTATTTATTTACACATTTATTTATTTATTTTTATGTAATGGAGGACTGGTCAGTTGGAGCCAGTCCTTTATTAACATTTAATTCATTCATTCATTTATTTATTTAATTTTCTTACATTCATTTTCACAAATTTTTGGGTTCCAAATTTTCTCCCCTTTTATCCCCTCCCCCCACCCCAATACCCCAAGCAATCTAATTCCCTATCTCCAATCTGCCCTCTCTTCTGTCATCTCTCCCTTCTCTTGTCTCCATCTTCTCTTTTCTCCTGTAGGGCCAGATGACTTTCTATTCCTCCTTAACTGTATGTCTTCTTTCCTAGTTGCAACAACAATACTAAACAGTTGTTCCTAAAACTTTGAGTTCGTTAAAAAAAATTTTTTTTTCATTTTCAACATTCACTTCCACAAAATTGTGAATTTCAAATTTGTCCCCATAACTCCCCTCCCCTCATCGCAGGACAGCAGAATTTTGACTGCCCTTTCCTCCAATCTGTCCTTCCTTCTATCACAGACCCCTATTCCCCATCCCCTTACCTTCTATTTTCCTGTAGGACAAGATAGATTTCTATACCCCACTGCCTATACAGCTTATTCTTGCATGTGAAACATGCATTTAACATTCATATTTAAAGCTCTGAGTTCCACATTCATCCCTTCCCCCCTCCTCGCCCACTACCACTGAGAAGGTGTAGTCATGCAAAACACTTCCATAACAGTCATGCTGTGAAAGACTGTATTTCCCTTTATCCTGTCCCACCCCCCATTTATTCTATTCTCTCCTTTTACCTATCCCTCTACCAAAGTGTTTGCTTCCAATTACTTCTTCCCCCAATCTGCCAACCCTTCTATTATTCCCCACTCTCTTACCCCTTCCCCCTGCTTTCCTGTAGGGTAAGATAAACTTCCATACCCAACAGAGTGTGTATGTTATTCCCTCCTGAAGCCAAATTCAATGAAAGGAAGACTCACTTATTCCCTCTCATCTTCCCCTCCAGTGTAAAAGCTCTTTTTTGCCTCTTTACGTCACAAGATTTACTACATTCTACCTCCCCCTGTCTGTTTCTCCTAGTACATTCCTCTCAACAATTTTGTTTTTTAGATATAATCCCTTCTTATTAAGCTCACCCAGAGCCCCCCATATATGTACATATACACATATTTATACATACAAATATACACATACATACATATATAAACATGTGTGTGTGTATATATATATATATATGTATACATCTATTTACACACACAAATACGTTTCCTCCAACTATCCTAATACTGAGAAAGATCTCATGAGTTACAAATATCATTTTTCCATGTAGGAATGTAAACAGTTCAACTTGTGGTTTCTCTTTCCTGTTTACCTTTTCACAAATCTCTTGATTCTTGTATTTGAAAGTCAAATTTTCTATTCTGCTCTGGTCTTTTCACCAAGAATGCTTAGAAGTCCTCTATTTTACTGAAGTTCCATTTTCCCCCCTGAAGTATGACACTCAGTTTTCCTTTGACCTCTGGAATTTCATATTCCAAGCCTTTTAGTCCCTTAATGTAGAAGCTGCTAGATCTTGTGTTATTCTGATTGTATTTCCACAATACTCAAATTGTTTCTTTCTGGCTGCTTGCAGTATTTTCTCCTTGACCTGGGAATTCTGGAATTTGGCTACAATATTCTTAAGTGCTTATCTTTTCATTCAAGAATTGGTGAATTCTTTCAATATTTATTTTATCCTCTGGTTCTAGAATATCAGGGCAGTTTTCCTTGATAATTTCATGAAAGATAATATCTAGGCTCTTTTTTGATCATGGCTTTCAGGTAGTCCCATAATTTTTAAATTATCTCTTCTGGATCTATTTTCCAGGTCACTTATTTTTCCAATGAGATATTTCACACTATCTTCTATTTTTTCATTCTTTTGGTTTTGTTGTGTAATTTCTTGGTTTCTCATAAAGTCATTAGCTTCCAAATGCTCCATTATAATTTTTAAAGAACTATTTTCTTCAGTGAGCTTTTGAACCTCCTTTTCTGTTTGGCCTGTTCTGCTTTTGAAAGTATTCTTCTCCTTATTGGCTTTTTGGACTTCTTTTGCCATTTGAGTTGTCTATTTTTAAAGGTGCTATTTTCTTCAGCATTTTTTGGGGGTCTCCTTTAGCAAGCTATTGACTCACTTTTCTTGCATTGCTCTCATTACTCTTCCCAATTTTTCCTCCACCTCACTTATTTGATTTTCAAGCCTTTTTGAGCTCTTCCATGGCCTGAGACCACTGTGTGTGTGTGTGTCTGTGTGTATATACATACATACATACATATATATATATATTTTTTTTTTTTTTTTGAAGGTTTTGGATGCAGAAGCCTTGACTTTTATGTCTTCCTCTAATGGTATGCTTTGTTCTTCCTCATTTGAAAGGATGGAAGAAAATAAGTGTTCACCAAGAAAGTAACCTTCTATAGTCTTATTTTTTTTCACCTCTTGGGGCATTTCCCCTGCCAGTTACTTGACTTTTCAGTCCTTTGTCAAACAGAGGATATACTTTAGGGACCTGCAAATTCTCAGTTCCTCCAAGGTGACACAATCAAGGGAGGGAAGTTTACTCCTCTTCTGGCCTGCACGCCGGTCTGCCCAGGATCTGAGTAGAATTCCCTCTCCAGAGCCTCCACTAGTTCCACTACACCAGTACTCTTCCTTACCCCAGGACCACCACTCAGGCCTGAGATGCAGATCAGTGGCTCGATTCCCCCTAGGTCTTTAGGCTGAGGGCTCTATGCCCTGCTGCCACCTTGGGGGCAGGGCTAGGGTCAGACCCTGCTCCGTTCTCACCCAGGTGAAAGAGCTTTCTCTCTGACCTTTGAAGCTGTCTTTGGAGTCTGTGGATTGAGAAATTTGGGAACTGCAGCTGCTGCCCTGATTCCATGCTCTGAAGACAGCTCCAGTCTGGTCCCTACTATGCTGCAAGGCCAAGGCTGGGCTGCACTCCACTCCGAGCCTGGTGTGATACACCTTTCCTGTCAGCCTTTCAGGCTGCCTTGGGCTGGAATTCTCTTCCATTCTGTCATTTTGAAGCTTCTGCTGCTCTAGAATTTATTTAGAATCATTTTTTTACAGGTATTTTATGGGTTATGGGAGTTGAGCTAGAGCAGGTCCGCCTTTCTACTCCTGGCACCTTGGCTCTGCCTCCTGATAATTTCTTGAAAGACGATGTCTAGGTTCTTTTGTGCATCATGGCTTTCAAGTATATCAATAATTTTTAAATTATCTCTCCTGGATCCATTTTCCAAGTTAGTTGTTTTTCCAATGAGATACTTCACATTGTCTTCTATTTTTTCATTCTTTTGGTTCTGTTTTATGATTTCTTGTAAAGTCATTCCATTAGCTCCATTCTAATTTTTAAGGAATTATTTTCTTCAGCGAGCTTTTAGACTTCTTTTTCCATTTGGCCCATTCTGCTTTTTAAGGCATTCTTCTCTTCATTGGCTTTTTGGACCTCTTTTGCCATTTGGGTTAGTCTAATTTTAAAGGTGTTATTTTACCACAGACACTAGTTGCAAAAATTCTTTCCCACTTTTCTGCTTCCCTCCTAATATTTTATTTTGCACTGTGTTTGTGCTAAAGCTTTTCAATTTAATGTAATCAAAATTTTTCATTTGCACTTTATAATGTTCTCTATCTCTTGTTTGGTCATAAATTTCTCCATAAATCTGACAAATTAACTACTCCTTGTTCTTCCAATTTGCTTATAGTATCAGCCTTTATACCTAGATCAAGTATCTATTTGGACTTTATTCTTGTGTACAATGCCAGGCATTGGCCTATGCCCAGTTTCTGTCACATTATTATTCAGTTTTCCCAGCAGTTTTTGTCAAACAGTGAGTTCTTATCCCAGAAGCTGGGGTCCTTGGTTTTACCAAACAGTAGACTGCTATATTCATCAACTACTTTGTCTTGAGTACCTAACCTATTTCATTGGTCTACCCCTCTATTTCTTGGCCAGTACCAAGTGGTTTTGATGATTGCTGCTTTCTAATACAATTTTCAATCCGGTAGGGCCAGGCCATCTTGCCCAGCATTTCTTTTCATTAATTCCCTGGATATTCTGGGCCTTTTGTTCTCCTAGATGAATTTAGGTATTTTTTCTAGCTCTAGAAAATAATTTTCTAGTAGTTTGATTGGTATGGCGCTGAATAATTAAATTAATTTAGGTAAAACTGTCATTTTTATTATATTAGCTTGTCCTATCCACAAGTACCTAACGTTTCTCCCTTACTTAGATCTGACTTTATTTGTGCAAAAAGTGTTTTGTAATTGTGTTCACATAGTCCCTGGGTTTGTTTTGGCAAGTAGACTCCCATTTTATATATTATAAAATATAGATATTTTAGAGTGTCTACTGTAGCTTTAATGGGATTTCTCTACCTCTTGCTGCTGGGTTTTGTTAGTAATATATAGAAATGCAGATAGTTTATGTGGGCTTATTTTGTAACCTGAAACTCTGACAAAGTTGTTCATTATTTCAAGTAGTTGTTTGCTTGATTCTCTAGGATTCTCTAACTATATCATCACATTATCTGCAAAGAGTGATAACTTAGTTTCTTCTTTGCCTATTCTAATTCCTTCAATTTTTTTCTTCTCTTTTTGCTAAAGCTAAAATTTCTAGTACCATATTGAATAAGCAATGAGATAGTGAACATCCTTGTTTCACCCATGATCTTACTGAAAATGCATCTAGCTTCTCCTCATTGCATATAATGCTTGCTGATGGCTTTAGGTAGATGCTGCTTATTATTTTAAAGAAGGCTCCATTTGCATTCTATGCATTCCAGTGTTTTCAATAGTAATGGATATTGTAATTTGTCAAAAGTTCTTTCTGCATATCTAAAATATATAAATAACTGAGTCAAATTTACAAGAATACAAGTCATTCTCCAATTGATAAAAGATCAAAGGATATGAACAGGCAGTTTTCAGAGGAAGAAATTAAAGGTATTTATAGTCATATGAAAAAATGCTCTAAATCACTACTGATTAGAGATGCAAATCAAAACAACTGCAAGGTACCACATCACAGCTATCAGATTGGCTAACATGACAAAACAGGAGATGATAAATGGTGGAGAAGATGTGGGAGAGTTGGAACACTAATTCATTGTTGGTGGAGCTATAAGCTGATCCAACCATTCTGGAGAACAATTTGGAACTATGCCCAAAGTGCTAGAAAAAAGTATAAACCTTTTGATCCAAGAATATCACTTCTAGGACTGTAACCCAAAGAGATCATAAAAATGGGAAAGGGTCCCACATGTACAAAAATATTTATAGCAGCTCTCTTTGTGATGGCCAAGAACTGGAAACTGAGGGGATGTTCATCAATTGAGGAATGGCTGAGTAAGTTGTGGTATGAATGTAATGGAATACTATTGTGCTATAATAAATGATGAATAGGAGGACTTCAGAGAGGCGTGGAAGGACTGACATAAACTGATGCTGAGTGAAAGAAGCAGAACCAGGAGAACATTGTACATAGTAACAGCCATGGCATGCAAAGACTGTTTCTGATAGACTCAGGCCTTCACAGTAATGCAAGATCTAAAACATCCTCAAAGGACCCCTGGGGCACAATGCCATCCACATCCAGACAAAGAACTATGGAACTTGAATGCAGACTGAAGCAGACTATTTTCTCTAGTATGTTGCTTTCTTTTGTTTTTTTTTCTCATGGTTTCTCCAATTCATTTTAATTCTTCTATGCAACATGACTAATATGAAAAGGTGTATAACAAGAATGTATGTTTAGAACCCATATAAGTTTGCATGCTATCTCGGGGAGGGAAGGGCAGGGAAGGGGAGAAAATTCAACATTTATGGAAGTGATTATTAAAAACTGAAAACTAATCAATTTCAAAAAAAAAAAAAAAGTTGTTTTTGGCATTTTTTTGGGCTTTCTTTACCAGGTTGTTGACTTGTTTTTCATGATTTTTTTGCATCACTCTCATTTTTCTTCCCAATTTGTCTTCTACTTCTGTTACATGATTTTCAAAATCTTCTTTGAGCTCTTCCATGGCATGAGAGCAATTAATATTTTTCTTGGAGGCTTTGGATGCAGGAACTTTGGCTTTGTTATCTTCTTCAGGTTGTATGTTTTGATTTCCTTATCACCAATGATATAACAAGGCATCTTTTCACCAAGAAAGTAAGAATCTATAATCTATTTCTTTTCCCCTGTTGGCTCATTTTCCCAGTCACTTACTTTACTTTTGAGCTCTTTGTTAAGTGCAGGGCTCCAGAAAGAGCCTCTGCTTCAGCAGAGGCTGCCACTTCCCTGGGGCTAGGGCAAGACCACACTCCCTTCTCAGCATTCCCATTGACCTTGGAAGCTGTCTTTGGCATTTGTGGGTTAAAAAACTACAGCAGTCATCAGTGGTTCAGTCTCCTAAGGCCTGCTTCAGTTCTGTCCACACTGGTGTGGCCCATGACAAATTGTGTTCTACTCCCAGGCTGCTGCAATAGACCCTTCCTATTGACCTTCTAGATTTTCTTGGGTTGGAAATTTGGTTCAGTCTGTCATTTTATGGTTTCTGCTGCTTCGAAACTTGTTTAGTTATTTTTTATAGGTTTTTTGAGGAGTTTGGTGGGAGAGTTCAAGCAGGTCCCTGCTTCTATTCCCCCATCTTGCCTCCATTCCCCTCTAAAAAACCTTTTGATTGTTCACATATTGCCTCCCTACCTCAGTCTTCCCTTGACATTAATGTTTAGAGAGTTGTCAAATAACATTTTCTGTCATATACATATATATATATATACACACACCCTGTTAGGGGGGAACCTTGAAATGTATTTTGTTTTACTCAATCAAATGCTTACTTACAATCAATACAAAAAAGATACAGTGAAATCTTCTATTTCCTATATCTTTCAGTTAGCTCTTTAGTAATAAATATGTGGTCTACTGGGGAATATTGCTTCTGAAAGCCTGTTTCCTACTAATATCCCCTCTGGGAATGTCCTTGATATGTTTATACACTGTCCTCACAGAAATTTTAAAGGTAGCCACGTAGATGAGTGGTAAGTGATATTCTTTTGGTTGCCATTCTTTAGTATTAATAAGTGTGCCAGATTTTTTCCATGCCTTTGTTATTTTCTCCTTCATGTGTATCAATCCCTTAATGTCCTTTCTACTGTGTCACCTTGAGAATGTATCTCCTCTATAAACATATCTAGGACTATGATGTTTGACTTTATTATCCTTAATGGTGAAAACAGTTGTTTATAACAATCTTTGTAGAACGTTTCCAACTTTCTTCTCTTTGTTATCCCTCTATTTTCATTCTTGAATTCCATTATAATAACTTTGCTTAGTCATATCTCTCACCAAGCTTGCTTTAAAATGATTTTATCCTCCATTGCTTCTATTTCATGAGGAGATTCTGCTCATCATCCTACATCACCTATCCTCGCAGGAGTTTACAAACGTTTACAAATCAATTAAAAGACTACTAAGAAAAGTTTAGGCTTTTTTAGCCTCCTCATTATGGCAACTAACTTATATTAGTTAAAATTCTACATGAAATAATTGCAGTCTGTGTCCATACCCTTTCTTCTCTCCTATACTTGATCAATAACTTATTAAAATAGGTCATCCCAGATGAACAACTGCATGCAATATTCTTTCTTCATTTTTTATTTTTCCTACCTTTGTACTAATTTTGATCTTTGCTTTAAGAAGTCAGTAGTGTGACTAGACAGCTGATTCAAGAAAGACTACAGAGTAACAAGTAGTTTCCTATATATTAAAATAAAATCATTTTCATTTTTTGTGATGCTGACTGATGATCACTATGTTCAGCACCTTGAAAATATAAATCACTAAAGTATTCATGACTTGGAGGAATGAAATGTTTACAGGTCGTTGTCCTCATTCAATTCTTACTCCTGATCTACGTTTTCTCATATATTTCTTACCATCTTTACCTATTCCCACCTTCATACTGAAGTCAAAGAATACAAAGTATATCTTTATTTTTATCTGAAAGGTCTCACTGCATTCTTCATTAAAGTTTCTTTACATCTATAAAAAATGTTGGTAAATAAGTTCAAATATTTTCACAGTGATCTCTTAGCTAATACTTATCACAAGAACAAGACAAGATGATAAAATGTCTGATAAAAGGATGTTTCTTACTGTCTTTACATACATAAATATGGAGGCAGCCAGTGGTGCAGTGGACAGAGCACTAGGTCTGGAGTCAGGAAGACATGGGTTCAAATCTAACTTCAGATACTTACTAGCTGTGCAAGTCACTTAAGCTGTTTGCTTCATTTCGTCTACTGTAAAATGGGAATAATAACAGCACCCACCTTGCAGGGCTGTTGTGAGGATCAAATGAGATAACATTTGTAAAGTGCTTAGCAAAGTGCCTAGCACATAGGATGTGCTCTATAAATGCCTTTCCAATTTGGCCAACTTCTTTACCTCTTCAAAAAAAAAATCTGTGAACAAGCCTTTTTTAAAAATAACATTTCCTTTTTTTCTGTTTTTGTTTTTAGTGAGAATGTCAAGATTGTTACGAATCAGTTCCTCCAGTAGTATGTCTATCAGTTGTCCCTAGACATGAATCTCATATATAGAACTAAGTTTAAGACTACAGTATTAACTCAAATTATTAACTCTAAGAGCTAAGGTTATTAACCATCTTCAAAAATTTAGTGGTTTTATTTAGTCAAAAATTTCTCTATTCTCCATAAATCTGACAAATACACTATTCCTTGCTGTTGGAGAAGATGTGGGAGAACTGGAACACTAATTCATTGTTGGTGGGGCTGTGAGCTGATCCAACCATTCTGGAGAGCAATTTGGAACCATGCCCAAAGGGCTACAAAAATGTGCATACCCTTTGACCCAGCAATATCACTTCCAGGACTGTATCTCTAACAGATCATAAAAATGGGAAAGGGTCCCACATGTACAAAAATATTTATAGCAGCTCTCTCTGTGGTGGCCAAGAACTGGAAGTGGAGGGGGTGTTCATCAATTGGGGAATGGCTGAGCAAGTTGTGGTATATGAATATAATGGAATACTATTGTGTATCATTTTTTATAACAGGAAGACTTTAGAGAGGCCTGGAAGGACTTATATGAACTGATGCTGAGTGAAAGGAGCAGAACAAGGAGAACACTGTATGCAGTAACAACCACAGTGTGCAAGAAATTTTTCTGCCAGACAGCCCTTCACAGCAATGCAAGAACCTAAAAAACATTCCCAAAGGATTCTTGAGGCAAAATGCCATCCACATCCAGAGAAAGAACTATGGAATTAGAATACAGAATGAAGCAGAATATTTTCTCTTGTGTTATGTTTTGATTTGTTTTTTCTCATGGTTTTCCCCATTCACTTTAATTCCTTTATGCAACATGACTAATGTGAAAATGTGCTTAATAAGAATGTATGTATAGAAATCATATAAGATTGCAAGCTTTCTAGGGGAGGGAGTGGGAAGGGAGGGGAAAAAATCTAAGATATATGGAAGTGATTATAGAATACCAAAAACAAAATAATTATTAAAAAAATAAGAAGAGTAAACTAACACACAATAACAAAGTACACTCAATTACAAAAATAAATTTAGTGATTTTAGCGCTTTTTAATACCTTTCTCACCACTTTGTCACTGTCACAGCAGAAGCAGAGCTGGGTGAAAGTGACTGAAAGCCACTTTGTATTCATCTTTGTTTTATGGGTTGCCACAGTCAGAGAATTCATCACTAAGTAGCAAGCCTACCGGTGAAAAAGATAGGGTATGCAATTGTAGCAATTCCAACCTGACTTACATAAAATTTCAATTAAAATAATTTCTTACATAAGTTTTACTGATGAAAATCAGCTGCCATAATGAGAAGACCCAAAGAGATAAGAAACTACCTTGGCCAGAAATAACCTTACTTTTTTATCAAGTGAGAGATATGGCAATCAAGAGCAACACCAATTTGGAATATAAAGTCACTTGCAAAATTTCTCTGGAGAATTGTGGAAGATTATAAGCTGTAATGCCTCATAAAACAATGAAGAGGCTGCGACAGCCAAAGGACAAGCAACTTGACCAGCTTTACTCAGACACAACTATTAAGTGTCTGAGGTCACATTTAAACTCTCGTCTTCCTGGATCCTGCCTCGTGCTACTGCGTCATCTACATCCTGAGCCCCAAAAGTTTGAGAATCACTGCTACAGATTCCAAAGAACTGAAAGTGAGGATCAACCAAAGAGCAATGGAAAAGCCCATGATGATATGAACAGGTTGCAACACATCACAAATAAGTTACTTTGCAGAAGTGGTGTGACATATGCAAACCAAAAAAAGTAAGAATGGGAAAAAAGGGCTAATTACATAAGACAGCATGGAATTTCTGATGTATAGTTTACATGCTCCATTAGCATCTGGGTGATGTCAGAAAATGAATGCCTCTAGCACACTGAGTGACCCTCAGTGGTGAAGGGCACAGCTGAAAACTGCTTAAGATGGAAAGTCCTGGATGGATTGTGATTGGAGAGAATATCACTTTTATGAGATCCTAGATCCATTAAAATTTTGTTTTCTTGGGCAATCTTATTCATTCCCTCTGCTTCAACTATCACCTCTATAGAAATGCTTCTACCATTTATTTCTCTAGTCCTGATCTTTTCTTTTGAATTCCAGACTTTCATTTCCAAATGACTACGGGACATTTCCACCTAGATGTCCCATTAATACCTCAAATTCTTAATGTTTGAAACCAAGTTTATCTTCTATATTCCTGCTTCTGCTCCAACCAATTCGATAATAGAATAACTCTGTTCTGGAACCATCTGTATGGCATTCCTACAGGATGAGTACTCAATCCCTCCTTGAGATATGTCTAAGGACAAGAACACACTTCCTTTCTCCACAATACTTTGTGGACCATTCTATTGTTGAGTAGCTTGGCTAGAAAATTCTCACTTACACTGGGCTAAAATCTGTCTCCCTGAAATTTCCATCTTCCCATGCTAGTTGAGAGATGGAATATTTTCTTTGAGAAACAGAAAGAAAGCTTTGAAGTTTTACTGCAAGATAGCACATGAAGGGGAGTAGTGTATAAAAAACCCAGAAATGTAGGTTAAAGGCAAGTTGTGAAGGGAATGGAGAAAATTATTTTTCTTTGTGAAAAGTATAGCTTCAAACAGCTTGAATGAACATCCAGACCAGAAAACTCTGTCAGATGATGTTCCCCCAAGACCGCTGTATGAGATGAAATTTCTAAATGGACAATTCATTGATTTACCTTTTTCTTTTGGGTCTCTGTATTTACTTATAAAAGGGGACTGCCCCCTTGTAATTTGTCAATGTGTTAATCAACTTCTCTTTCCCTTCCCTTATTTACTTGATGAGGAGACAGATAAGGAGAAGAATTCATATGAGAAAGAGACTAAGGGAGTATTAAAATGTGGAAACAAAATCTGAATAAAAGGGGAAATTTGTGGGAAACAAAAGGAGGAATTCTGTTTCCACAGGATTAAACCTCTTCCCCGCTTTGAGTAACAGCAGAATGTAAGCCAGAGGTTACTGGTTCTAATCAGAATTGCACCCTAGGAGAACCAAGCTTCTGATCAGGTAAAAGGTCAGAAGTTTGTATGTATGCTTAACGAGTTGTCTGAAGGGAATCTATCAGAGAGGAGAACATGAAGAGAGGAGAACATGAAGCAGGAGGTTCAGGAGGCTATATCTAACCAATGGAGAGCAAGGAGGGAAATGCACATTGGGAATAGCACAAAAAGCATTGCATTTGTCTAAAGTGTTCTCTCCATTAGAAAGAGACCTGTTCACCAAGAACATAGAATAACTGACTAAAATAAAATGAGAATTTTCCTGGATTCTAAAAAAAAAAAGTATAGCTTCAATCTGGAGAGGGAAGACATAAAGAATCAACAAAACATATGGAAACAAAGAAGGGTGGTCTAAATTTGAATTAATTAGAATTGTTTTAAAATAAAATGTGGTGCCCCAAACTGAACACTGTATTCCAGATGGAGTCTGGACAAAAGACAGTATTCTAGACTAAAGAGAACATATGCTTCTTTGGCAGCCATGCTGAAAAGAAGCATACATTCCTTCTATTTCAATTCAACACAGGTGAGGACTGAGGGAGCCAAAAACAGTCAGCTTCAATAAGAGGAAAAGTCAAATATCAGAACTGTTTTCCCTGGATCAGAAGTAAAATACAGACAGTCCCAATTTCTTGTAGAGAAAATGAACTCTTAGCACCTCTAAGTAGGAGTGATACATGTCTTTCTTTACAAAGGTCCTCTTTGAAGAATATGGGAAGACTTGTATGAACTCATAAAAAGTAAAGTGAACAGAACCACAGTAACAGCGATACTGTACAATAATTATCTGTGAATGACTTAGCTATTCCCAGCAATAGAGTGACCCAAGACAATTCCATAGGACTTATGATGAAAAATGCTATTCACCTACAAAGAACTGATGGTGTCTGAATGAAGATCAAAGCATGCTTTTTAAATTTTCTTTATTTCTCGAGTTGTTTTTTTTTTGCTTTGTTTTCTTTTGCAACACGGATTATATATAAATACGTTTTGCATGACTGCACATGTATAATCTTTAGCAAACTGCTTGTCTTCTCAAGGAAGTGTTGGGTAGAGAGGGAAAGAGAATTTAGAAAACAAAATTTTAAAAAATTAATGTTAAAAAATTTTTTTTACATGTAATAGAGAAAAAAATAAAATAAAAACAAAGGTCCTGTTTACTGATTATTAAAGATTTCAGGGTTTAGACCCACATCCTGGTAAAATGTCAGATTAAAATTACATAATCCATCTCAGAGTGCCTTACAGATTAGCACACCTGCCAAAAACTTTGCCTCATAGTTATTAAGCAGTAAGTAACAGCCTCTGTGCCCAAGCCTGCCTGTCACTGGGAAATATCTACTGCCAAAATGTACAAAACACGATAGTTTCCCTTGCATTAAGTTTTTTTTTAATGCGAATTACCCACATGAAGGTTATTTGCCAAATATTATTTTCCTCTTAACTCTGAACTTCAGGGTTCCTTTTGCTCTTAGGGTCAAAATAAATAGTATTCAAACATCAAATTCATGGATTGTTACATTTCAGAGATATGAAAGTAGAAGGAACCTTAGACCATCTAATTCAACTCACTCATTTTAAAGATAAAGAAACTCTGCTGGTTGACCAAAGGCCCAGAAAGGCTAAGTAACCTGCCTAGTGTCATTCAGGCAGTAGGAGTGTCAAGATTTGAGGCCCAATCCTCCCATTCCAAGGTTGTCCACTAGGCCTAGAATATCCTCCCCCATGCCCCTTTTCTCAGTTACCTCCTAGAGGTCAATGAGCCTGGACATTGTGGTTGGGGATGAACACAGAAGATAAAACCATGTATGGAAGTCATCATTATCAAGAAGGAACAGTCCATTTTATGTGAACAGATATAAATTATTAAAAAAAAACAAAAACAAAAAACCAGGCTGTGCCTAAGGAAAACCAGCTGTCTTGCTGGTGTGGAGTTTCTTCATCAGGATTCTGCTACAAGTTTTAGATGTCCCAGATAAACTGACTCCAGGCAGTAGAAAAGACTATGAAAGAAATGAAGGAGAATTAACAAGAAACAAGCTCCCAGAGATGCCTCAACAACCATTATAAGCATATCTACATAGTACTATACAGTACTATATAATTTTAGAAGAATATGGTAAGGACAAGGTATAACGGATGACTTTTAAGGTCTCACTATATCTTCGTATCTTGTCATCCTCAAAACGTAAGGCATAGATTCCAATACATACTATTCTAACTTAAAAATTAGACATGACTTCACCATCCAGAAATTTATACAAATATGTATTATTTTCACCTCCACTGAAAAAGAACAAATACTATATAATGGAATTAAAACCTTTAATAGGTAAAGAGTTAATAAAAGAGCATTCAGCTACTTTAACTGAATTTGAGTTTCCAAGTACAGACGAATTCCATCTCACTGTACTGAGGAAACCTGCAAAAATGAGCAAGGAAACCACTCAAGGGCAATGCAAGAGAATAAGAGGACAGGCATTCCCTTTTCCAAAGAAGACAAAAAGGTTGTTTTTGTAAACTATGGCCTTTTAAACCTGATAGCAAACTGTGGTGAAACTGTCAAGGGTAATTTTTGCTTAGTGGTCACAGAAGAAAGCAGTCATCATTAGGCAAAATCAAGGGTGCACAAGAAACATGCCATGACAGACAAAACAGGAGTGGCTTCACCACTGCTCCTATGACCAGCTCTTTTGAATCTGACGCTTGAACACCCTCCCCCCCGCCCCACAAAGTCAGTGGATTCCCAAAGAAAAGGCTGAAGAACTAGTAAAGAACCACTAAGGCCAAACTGCACTCAAGGAAATGGTGAAGAGCCAAGTTCTCCAAATGTTCCTCTAAACTGAACAGCATGTTCCTACTTTAATCCATAGAAATCAGAGTAAGAACAAATTGTTATCTGGTCCCATTCTTTAATGACACAGGGTCTGTCTCTGAAATACTGGAACAGAAGGTGTTTTGTTGGAATTCTTGTCCCTTCTACAGCAATATAATATAAGAACTCATAATTTACAAACTTAGTGCTTTGACTATTGACTTTTACTGAGTAAGATGCATAAACAAAAAAAAAGTGTAGCTATTAAGAGCCTTCCTCACAGAAATACTGATTAGTGTTTAGCAAAACCTAGCAAGAATGTCAGTGACTTTATGATACTAACTTGAAAAAATGGTCCAAGAGTTTACTACAATTGCAGGTGAAGAATGCCCAAATTTACTGAAGAAGGCTCTCTGATGAGAAAGGAAGTCTCTATTGTTATTAGAGAATGAAATTGGCTAAAAGTAAGCTGACAACAAGCCCCAGTCATTCTGTACCATCCATTCTTTGAGAATGGGGACTATAATTTACCTAATATTGTGCTCATGGCACACTGCTTTGCACATAGTAATGACCATACTCAAAAGAATATACTTCATCAGCATGGGAGGAACTCCTAGCATGGTAATTCCTTCCATTTGTCTATGATTTTGTGGCAAGAAGTTCCAGGAAACAAAAAATTTGTAAGGACAAACTGACCTTGTATACTAAAGGAGCTAGGTGACTTCTCCAAGGTCACATAATAGTAAAGAAACAGAAGGGGGAGCAGAGTCAAGATGGCAGAATAGAAGCAGCAACCTGTTAAAGCTCTCCCCCTAAATCCTTCAAAAGACCTATAGAAAATGACTCTAAACAAATTCTAGAGCAGAAGAAGCCACAAAAGGACAGACTGAAGGAAATTTCCAATCCAAGACCATCTGGAAGGGTCTGCTGCACTGGGTTGGGAGCAGAGCACAGTTTGGTATGGGCCATGCTGGAGCGGGCCTTAGGGGACTGAATCATTGATGGCTGCTGTGGCTTCCAGAATTCTTAGCCCACAAATGCCAAAGACAGCTTCGAAAGTCAATGGGAAGGGTCTCTCACCTGGCTGAGAGGGGAGCGTGGTCTGGCCCCAACTGCAGGGAGGCAGCAGCCTCTGCTGAAGCAGGGGCTCTTTCTGAAGCCCTACACTTAACAAAGAGCTGAAAAGTCAACTAATTGGCTGGGAAAATGAGCAAACAAGGGAAAAAGAAACAACGATAGAGTCTTACTTTCTTAGTGAAGAGGTATCTTCTTATGTCATTGGTGAGGAGGAAGATCAAAACATACAAGCAGAAGAAGATAACAAAGTCAAAGCTCCTGCATCCAAAGCCTCCAAGAAAAATATTAGTTGCTTTCAGACCATGGAAGACCTCAAAAAAGAATTTTGAAAAATCAAGTAAGAGAAATAAAGGAAAAATTGGGAAGAAAAATGAGTGATGGAAGAAAATCATAAAAAATGAGTCAACAGCTTGCTAAAGGAGACCCCCAAAATGCTAAAGAAAATAACATCTTTAAAATTAGACTAACCCAAAAGGCAAAAGAGGTCCAAAAAGCCAATGAGGAAAAGAATGCCTTAAAAAGCAAAATGGGCCAAATGGAAAAAGAGGTTCAAAAGTACACTGGAGAAAAATAATTCTTTAAAAATTAGAATGGAGCAAACAGAGGTTAATGATTTTACAAGAAATCAAGAAATCATAAAACAGAACCAAAAGAATGAAAAAAAAAATAGAAGATAATGTGAAGTATCTCATTGGAAAAACAACTGACCTGGAAAACATATCCAGGAGAGATAATTAAAAAATTACTGGTGTACCTAAAAAGCCATAATTCAAAAAAGAGCCTAGACATCATCTTTCAAGAAATTATCAAGGAACTGCCCTGACAGTCTAGAACCAGAGGGTAAAATAGAAATGGAAAGAATCCATTAGTCATCTCCTGAAAGAGATCCCAAAAGGAAAACTAGGAATATTGAAGCCAAATGCCAGAGTTTCCAGGTCAAGGAGAAAATATTAGAAGCAGCCAGAAAGAAACAATTCAAGTATTGTGGAAACACAATCAGTATAATACATGATTTAGCAGCATCTACACTAAGGAATCAGAAGGCTTGGAATATGATATTCCAGAGGTCAAAGGAGACAGGATTAAAACCAAAAATCATCTACCCAGCAAAACTGAGTCACACTTCAGGGGAAAAAAAATGGAACTTCAGTGAAACAGACTACTTCCAAGCATTCTTAATGAAAAGACCAGAGCTAAACAGAAAATTTGACTTTCAAATACAAGAATAAGGAGAAATATGAAAAGGTAAACAGGAAAGAAAAACCATAAGAGACTTTATTAAAGTTGAACTGTTTATATTTGTACATGGAAAGATGATATTTTTAGGTCATTAGGATAGCTGAAGGGAATATATATATATATATATATACATATATATATATGTATATATATAAGAGTACGTGTATGTATATGTATATATTTATGGAGAGAGAGAGAGAGAGAGCAGGCACAGGGTGAGCTGAATATAAAGGGATGATATCTAAAAAAGAAAATGAAGTGTTAAAAGAAACATACTAGGAGAAAGAGACAGGGAGAGATAAAATGTAGTAAATCATCTCATATAAAAGAGGCAAGAAAAGGCTTTTACGATGGAGGAGAAGAAGGGGAATTAATATGTGGTGTCCAGAACTAAAGATGACACTAGAAATGAGATCTGAAAAGGGCATATTCCTGGAAGCCAAGTTTTTTTGTGGCCACCCCATCACACTGCTTATTCATGCTGAACATGTGGGTCCACTAAAACCCTCAGATCATTTTTCAATCCATGCTGTCCTCAAATTCGTGCTGGGTTTTTTTGTACCCAAATTCCAGACTTAAGAATTATTCTTAACAAATATCCAGATTTATCCCAATAATCTCCTGTACAGAACTTATGGGACTCTGGTTTTGTCATTCAGTGTGTTAGCTATCCCTTTTAGTTTTATGTCATCTTCAAATGTGATGAGTACACCATCTGTGCTTTATCCAAGTTAGTGATAATAATCAACAACTTAGGGCCAAGTACCCTTCCTTGGGGTCCTTCCACATCTGCCACATTGACACTGAACTATTAACAACCCCTCTGAGTCTGGCCATCCAGCTAGTTCTGAATCCGTCCAACTGTATTACCATCTAGTCTATATCTTTCCATCTTCTCCACAAGAAATGGAGATACTTTAAAAAAAATTGTGGAGTTAGGAAGCCTGTGTTTGAATCTTGGAACCTATATGGGAATGGTCAAGACTTAATTTCTTCAACTGCAAATGAGGATTTTACCTGTACTACATACTTCACAGGATGGTTGAAAGAAAAGTGCTATGTGAATTTAGGTGATACATCTTTTTAAAGCATTTACAATATGGACCACAAAAGAATTTTTTTTTCAGACATTAACCAACTGAGACACAGATAAAATTTATGTTGCTAACTTCACAAGCTCTCGACCTAATTGTCTCCACAGTATTACTAAGAATTAAAGGACCCTACCTTAATGTTGTTGGTCTAAAGTCCTATGCCTAATAGCTTAATTTTAGACAAACTCGGATGTTCCCCTATCCATAATCTATAATTGAATAGATCTAGTATTAAGCTTACAAACCTTTTGACTATAGGAAATTGCCACCAATAGTAAGGACATTGCAGGGATACAATATATCCCCAACTTCATGTCAATTCCAGGCAGGATTAGATTATCCACTTCCATGCTATGTCAAATTTAAAAATATAAATGTAATCATTCTACTTAAATACAACATATACCAACATTTTGTCCTAGAGAAAGTCTGAGACCTTTTAAAGAACAAAGTCTTAAAAAAAAAAAAAGTCCATCACACCACTCTGAGTCTGCTGTTCTACCTAGTTTCAACTCCATGGAACAAGACATCCCTCTCAGCTTATCATTTTTAAACTTACCACCATGCTGCTAACTCAACTCTTGATTGACTCTACCTCCCTAAGCCTCCTTTCCCTTTTGGCTGGAGGGATAGAGTACAGAGTACCAAACTCCTTCCAATGCCTTCCTTTATGGAAGGAAGAAACTGGACTCAGTTCATTCCACATGGCATCTGATGTCCTGCCTGTTTTCCACTCCACAGAACAAGATGCCCCTGCACTGGGTACCCCTGGATTCCCATCTTGCCCTCCTTTCCTGCCTATTTTTGTATGTTATCTCCTGCTTCAGATTGTAAACTCCTTAAGGGTAGAGGCCATGTTTCTTTTTTATTAATTGTATCCCTGATGCTTAGTATAGTGTAGAGAGCCCTTAGCAGGTGATAATAAATGTTTAATTCACTTACTGAATTGTGTTGGTCCTGCAAATGAAGAAAAAAAACAAAGACAGGTCCTTCCAAAGAAGAGACTGAAAAATGCATATCATTCTACCCAGCTAGCATTCAGCAAGACGCATCTACTCATAGGATTGTGTTTGTCCTTCTTTGTCGAAGAAGACCATGCCATGAGAAATGATAACGACTTGCACTTGACTTGGTTTTGAATGAGGGAGGGCTGTGCAAGTCACCAGCCTTACTTTTCCTCCAGAGCCATCTGAATCCAGAGACCTGATATTCCTTAGGATTACTGGAGATGACCCAAGATGCACTGGGAGACCTTGGACTATTCATTGAATAGGCCTGTTTAAGAAGTAGCCAGGGCATGGCTCCTTTAATGAGGTCAAGAAAAAAGAAAGACATCAGGCTGGGTGGGATATTGATAATCACTCTGAAGCTAGGAGGGTCCAGAGGAGTCCTCAGTAGAATGTCAGTTCCTTAGCAGGAAGGCTTGTTTTTCATATTGCCTTTCCACCCCTTTGACTGTGTGTGTGTTCATCCTTCGCTGCTGAAGAAGACCATGCCATCAGACATGACTTAAACTTGACTTTGTTGAGTAAGGGAGGGCTGTGCAGGTCACTAGCCTCATTTCTCCTCCACAACCATCTGAATCCAGTGACCAGATATTCATCAGGATGACTGGAGATGATCCAGGATGAGGTAATTGGGGTTAAATGACTTGCCCAAGGTCACACAGCTAGGGAGTGTCAAGTGTCTGAGGTGAGATTTGAACTCAGGTCCTCCTGACTCCTTCACTGGTGCTCTATCCATTGCACCACCTCACTTTCCACCCCTACCACCTAACACAATGGACAGTTGCTGTATATAATATCATGTTTACAATGAACCACCAGGAATAACTAACTCAACAGCATCATCTACTCCTCTGGCCCCCAAATCACTGAAAAGCATTACTATTTGTTCTTTCTAAGAGACATATTCCCTTAACTCAGAGAGCAAATGAGTGAGTAGATATATTCTCTATCAGAGAACATGCACAGGATGGCATCAACAGACTTAGAAATAAAATTCTCAAGACATAATCTGATAATAGTTCAGAGTTTTTGCATTCTAAAATAGTAAAGATAATGCAGTTTATTTATGTTGTTTTAAAAGCAAAGTAACAGGAGGCCTAGGAAGGCCATATTTAAAGTTAGACATCAGTAATCCATTCTTGTGGAGAAGACCAACAGTATGGATAATACAAAATAGTAAATAATTTTAAAATACTTATACTTGGTTTTAGAAATAGTTTTTACAATTCTTGCAGGTAGATGTCATTAATTTTTGCTGTTGCTCTGACTTAAAGGAATGTTAAAATTAGTTTGTATTATATAAAATATTTGGGAGTCTACCTGCCAAGACAATCTCATGAACTCTATGAGCACAATTACAAAATACTTTTCACACAAATAGATCTAAATAATTGGAAAAGTATCAATTGTTCATGGGTCAGCTGAGCTAATACAATAAAAATGATAACTGTACCTAAATTAATTTACTTATTTAGTGCCATACCAATCAAACTACCAAAAATTACTTTACAGAGCTAAAAAAATTAATAACAAAATTCATTTGGAAGAACAAAAGGTACAGAATATCTAGCAAATTAATGAAAAGAAATGAAAGGGAAGGTGACCAAGCTATACCAGATCTAAAACTGCATTATAAAGAAGCATCAAAAACTACTTGTTACTGGCTAAGAAACGAAATAGTGGATAAGTAAATAGGTTAGTATACAAGACAAATACTTGTCTTGTATACTATACAAGTCAATGACTATAGTAATCTACTGTTTGATAAACCCAAAGATTTCAACTTCTGGGATAAGAACTCACCATCTGATAAAAACTGTTGGGAAAACTGGAAAAATAGTATGTTAGAAATTAGGCATAGATCAATATCTTACACTGTATATCAAGATATGGTCAAAATGGGTATATGATTTAAACATAAACCTAAGCAATTCAGGAGAGCAATGAAAAGCTTACCTATCAGATGTATGGAAAACAGAAGAATTTATGACCAAACAAGAGATAGAGAATATTATAAAATGCAAAATGGATAATCTTGATTACATTAAATTAAAAGGTTTTGCACAAACAAAGTCAATGCAACCAGGATTAGAAGGGAAGCAAAAATCTAGGAAATAATTTTTACAACTAGTATCTCTGACAAAGGTCTCATTTCTAAAATATGTAGAGAACTGAGTCAAATTTATAAGACCACAAGCCATTTCCCAACTGATAAATTATCAAAGGATATGAACAGGCAATTTTCATATGAAGAAATAAAAGTTATATACAGTCTTATGAAAAAAATGCTCTTAATCACTACTGATTAGAGAAATGTGAACTAAGAGAATTTTGAGGTACCACATCACACCTAGCAGATTGGCTACCATGACAAAACAGAAAAGTGATAAATGTTGGAGAAAATGTGGGAAAATTGGAACACTAATGCATTGCTGATGGAGTTATGAACTGATCCAACCATTCTGGAGAGCAATTTGGAACTACACCTAAAGGGCTACAAAATTGTGAATATCCTTCGATCCAGCAATACCACCACTAAGTCTGTATCCCAGCAGACCATAAAAAAAGGAAAAGAATCCTTTCTAGAAAAATATTCATAGCAACTCTTTTTGTGGTGACAAAGAACAGCAAATTGAGAGGATGTCCATCAATTGAGAAATGGCTAAACAAGTTGTGGTATATGAATGTAATGGAATACTAGTGTTCCATAAGAAATAGTGAGCAAGTATATTTCAGAAAAACCTGGAAAGATCTGCAAGAACTGTTGCTAAGTGAACTGTTTCCTTTCAGAAAGGGGATCTGGGTATTTTTTGAAATTCTGCCTTCCTATAGACAAATAAGAGCAGAACCAGGAGAACATTTGTATACAGTAACAGCAACTCTGTGTGATGACTGACTTTGTTAGATTTAGCTCTTCTCAGTAATACAAAGATCTTTCTAAGGCAATTTCAAAAGACTCATGATGGAAAATAAATACTATCCATATCCAGTGATATGGAGGTCTGAATGCAGATGGAAGCATACTATTTTTTTTTTTGTTTTTTTCTTTCTCATAGTTCTTCCCTTTTCTTCTGATTCTTCTTTTACAACAGGAAATATATTTAACACGATTATACATGTATAACCTATATCAGATTGCATGCCATCTTGGTGAGGGGCGAGAGGAGTGAGGGGGGGGAAATTTAGAACTCAAAATCTTATAAAAGTGAATGTTGAAAACTAAAAACAAATTTAAAAATTTAATTTGTATTCTCTTAGCACACATCAGTAAGGGGAAGATGAAGAAACACAAGGCCTAGGGCTGGGAGGAAGGACAGAGAGTAGAATCTGGAAGATAGGATGTTTGTTGCAGATTCTACAAAATGAAGAGTCTGCATTGTGGCTTATCAGAAACAGATTGGAGGCATCATGTGGAATCAAAAGAACAAAACACTACAGTCAGATAATCTAGTTCAAGAGGCAGAACACCAGTGAAATAAGTGGGAGATTTTAGAACCTTCTCTGGTTCTGTTTTCTCATCTACAGAACAGGGAATTGAATTAGTTTAGCTCTAGGGTTCCTTTCTAGCTCTAAAACTCTGTTTCTGGATAGAGACCAAAAAACATCTAGAAGGCATTCCAGTTTCAGTCATAGACTTCACCCAGAAAACCTCAAAGCTGTCTTCCAGGTCAAATTCTAGAATTGTCTGACTAAATCTAAGTGCCATAAAGCCAAATAAGCTAAACCTGAGGCCCAAACATTGTGCCACTGTGGCTCTGATATCCCTGAAGTACTATTAACAACTTAAACTAGGTATTATCCAGAAAGATGCCATCTGCCCATCTCCTCACTTACCACTGTTCCCTCATAAGGCTAAATCTGGATGCAAAGCCCAGTTCAGCTTAAAAATCATAGCTTCCCTGCCAAACAGCAGCAAAGAATGAGCCCTTGGTAGACAAGCAGGAACAAAGGAGAAGGAGTCAAAGATCACACTCCAGAGAGCCCAGCATTAGTGAAGTGCCTAGGCAAGCACTGACTCCAGAGATTCAGAAGAAGCAGGAAAAAAAACAAGTGCTACCACTGTCCACAAGTCATTTTGCTAAAACATATTTTCAAATATTTGGGATGATATGGCCATCTAGAAAACTACACAATTTGCTGAAAAATGAAAGAATCATTACAGAACAAAAAGCAATGATTAAAGAAAGAACTATTTGCCTATAGGAGGGCAGAATTTCAAAAAATACCCAGATTCCCTTTCTGAAAGGAAACAATTTAAACTTGAAAAGCAAGGTTGTACATTTTAGGAGAACTGCCAAAGTTTTTTCTGGGCCAGAGGCCATTGAAAGCAACATAACAGGAGACATTCCTGTGAATTACAAACAAAAACAAGGTCCTCAGTGAGCCACTGCATGATAACTGGTTTAGAGAGAAGGAAGAGACTCTCAGGACATGTTCTGACTTATAAACAGTCCAGAATGGAATAGTCCCATAATTAGGAGAGAAAACTGATGGCAGCAGTTATTTTAAACAAGTAGGGTCATAGCAACGAGTCTTTTATAGCTTTTTACAAAGGCAGTATTATAAACCAGAGGTATAAAACAGATTAACAGAGTCAAATGTAACCAGGAAATAATTGACAAAATGAATTAAAAAGAACAGAACGTAGATAATGTTAATATGTGGTTTTCGAAGTTATTATGGGATCGATAGTTTAGTGCCTCTTCCCCTTCCTTTTTGAGTTTAACACTACTATTGAAAATCATTAAAAATAATGTCTGAAAAATAGTACTTTTCACAAATGGTTCTAAATAAACTAAGTTTGAAATCATCAGAAATCTGGACACAGGCAAATCAACTTACCAATGTCAAGCCAACACACTTGAGATGTAAGGTAAGTCTGCCCATTAAAGAATTCTGAAAGTCAATTCACTGTAACAGGAATTTGGGAACAAGAATTACAAGATCTTAAGATGAAAAAGGTCTTCTGGGAAATCTCTAGGCCAGAACTTTTTAACCTTTTTTGCATCATCTAATAAAGCCTCAGAATAATGTTTTTAAATGCATAAAATAAATCTACAAAGGAAATCAATTATTTTGAAAGAGTTATCAAAATGTTTTTTAAACACAAGTGTGTGGATCCCAGGTTAAGAATCTTTGTTCTAGTCCAGCCGTCTACTCTCCTTCAGAATCTCTGAACTGTGCTCATCCAACTTCTGCTCTGACACTTTCAGTGAAGGAAAATCCAAAGAGCTACTAAGTCTCTCCAGTTCTTTGTCCCGCACCTTCAGCCATCATAAAATTACTGATGCTGAAACAAAATCTTCCCCCCTGTATCTTCTATCCATTGGCCCTAGTTTTACCCTTCAGATCCACAAATGAGAAGTCTGTTCTTCTGTATAACAGCTCTTCAAACGAAGACAGGTATCATCATGTCATCACTACCGCATAGGCACACACACCTAGATCTCCTATTATTCCTCAAGCTAAAAACAAATCCCAGATTCCTTCCATCTGCTCTCATAGTACCTAACTTAAAGTCCCCACACAATGCTATCTGCCCTACCTGGATGCATTCCAGCTTGTTGATGGCCATGACAAGAGGCAGCATGATGAAGGAAGCCCAACACTCTAGATAGGGCCAAAGTAGAGCATCCTAGGACTGTGATCCCGTGGCTGTATGATGTAGCAGAAAGAACATTAGCCTGGACTCAGGGAGTCTATTCATAGCCCATGACTGGTAGCTGCAGGACACTAAGTCATTTAAATTTTTGGTACACCTCAGTTTCCTCAAACATTAAATGGAGATAACGTCTGCATCACTTACTGATTCTTAGAAAAGTATCTTGGAAACCTGAAAGCACTGCAGGAAGTGTGAATCATCGGCAGTTATGACATCCACCTGACTGGTCTTGAGACACTTGAGTTCCCAGATCCCTTTCATGTGAATGGCTTTCTAGCCACATCTACCATCGTAGCTTTGGGGATTTTGAAATACTATATGTGTTTATGATAATAAACATTTAAGAAATATGCCAACCTTCACTGCCAAAGCACATCGGGGTACAACAAAGGCCCCAAAGGATATATTTTCTGCTTCTCTTCATTATACAATACATCCACCAGCTGTATGACGTTTCTGTGCCGTAACCTCCTCAGTAGCTGAATTTCCCTAGAAGAAAAATGGAAGGAAAGAAGCTGTTAGTGCCCGTATTACTAAACAAGAAAGGTAATCTGCTAAAGCTGTGACTGTATTTTCGAGTTGCTTTTTCGAAAAATTATTTATTAATTTATTTTTGAATTGATGCCAACATCTTCTCTATCCCCTATGGAGGCTCTAAATCTGACCAGCATGCCAACAGCTGGAGTGTGACTTTGATCATCTAGCCAAAGAGTATAACCTCCAGATACTTACCAGGATCATTGGCACACAAGGTTTACCTCCCCAAATAATGCTGTGCAGTAAGTTAATCCTTCCAGGATTTGTATTCCAATGCACTGGTATAAGATTAGGGGAGAAAAACTACAGGCAGAGGAAGAGAGAAAAGTCAAAGCTACTGCTGGCCCTCCAACAGCCATAGTGCATTGGTGCCATGGTCCTGATGCAAAATTCTTGCCCCTGGTGGGGTGCACTCAGAACCACCAAATAAAGGATTTACAAGGGGAGACATTAGCTTGCCTACAAGTTTAAATTCAACACTACCTATGTCTTCATATACAACACAAACAACCTTCAACATGCTTCCCCCAGCCCCTCCTAACTAGGAAAAAAAGCTAAAATTAATAATGATAAAGACCAGAGGGAATAAAAGATCAGTTAATAGGTTTTTATTTTTAACTGAAAATAAACTAAAATCTGACCCATAAACCAATCATCATTACCTACAAAGTGACATTAATTTTTCATTTTAGATAGAGCAAAGGCCAGCATTAGAGAGCACTAGATAGGACAGCATAAGGATGGAAGCCAACATAAATAGTGGAAAGAGACTTGATTTAGGGTTCAAAGGACCCAGGCTCAAGTGCCATTTCTTCCACAAACAAAAGAACACTGGGCAAATCACTTGTCTTCTTGAGGGCTCCTCAAATGACATCTAAGTTTCCTTCCAGCTCTGACATTCTCTGTTCTATAGTTTCTACTTCCTAGCTGTGAGTGACTGTGAGAATCAGGGAATCACTTTAAACTCTGGTTTTGATTCTCTGTAGAAGGGGGCTAACAATGATCTACTCATGTAAAACATCAGCATTTCTATATATTACCAAAAAGGTCCAGGAGGAAGAAACAGAAAGAGAAATTCCATTTAAAATAATTGCAGACAACATAAAAATTTGCGAGTCCACCTGCCAAGACAAATTCAGCAATTATGTGAACATAATTCTGAAACACTTTTCACAGAAATAAAGTCAGATGTAAACAACAGGAGAAATATTAACTGTTCATGGATAGGCTAAACCAATATAATAAAAATGATAATCCTACCTAAAATAATTTACTTATTCACTGCCATACCAATCAAATATTTTGTAAGGGTATAAAAAAAATTAACAAAAATCATCTGGAAAAAGAAAAAGTCAAGAATATCAAGAGAATCGCTGCCGAGGGGGTGGGGAAGGGGAATGTAAAAGAAGGTGGTTTAGCAGCACCAGATTTCAAAATGTATTACAAAGCAGTAATCATCAAAACAATCTGATACTGGCTAAGAAAAAGAATGGTAGATTGGTGGAATATATAGTTACACAGTAATAAATGACCATAATAATTTAGTGTTTGGTAAATGTTAAGATCCAAGATTTGGGACTAGAAATTACTACCTGACAAAAATTGCTGTGAAAATTAGAAAGAAGTTTGGCAGAAACTAGGTATAGACCAGAACTTCACACCATTTAGCAAGATAAGGTCAAAATGGGTACATGGTTTCAACAAAAAAAGGTGATATCGTAAGCAAATTAGAAGAATATGGGAAATTTTACCTGTCAGATTTATGGATAAAGGAAGAATTTATGACCGAATAAGAGATGGAGAGTATTACAGGATGTAAAATGAATTTAATTCCAACAAATTAAAAAGTTTTTCCACAAACAAAACCAATGCAGCCAAAATTAGAAGGAAAGCAGAAAACTGGGGGGAAAAGTTTTATAGCAAATTTATCTGATATTGAGTCAAATCTAAAAGAATGAGTCATTCCCTGAATTGATAAATGGTCAAAGGATATGAAAACATAGTTTTCAGAAGAAATCAAAGCTTCTATAGTCACATGAAAAAATGCTCTAAATCACTACTGAATAGAGAAATGCAAATTAAAACAGTTCTGAAGTTCTACCTCACACTTATCACATTGGTTAATGTGATACTAATTATCACATTATTGTGATATATTGCTGGTGGAGTTGTAAACTGACCCAATCATTCTGGAGAGCAACTTAGAACTATACCCAAAGTGCTATAAACCCATTTATACCCTCTGACTAAGCAATACCACTACTTAGGTTGGTACCTCAACAACAGCAAAGAAAAAAGAAAAGGACCTCTATGTACAAAAATATTGACAGCAGCTCTTTTAGTGGTGGCAAAGTGGAAATTGAGGGGATGCCCATCAACTGGGGAATGGCTAAACAAGCTGTGACAGTAAGATTTTGAGAAAATACAATGATGAGCAGGCTGGTTTAAAAAAAAATCTGGAATACATGAACTGATGCGAAGTGAAGTGAGCAGAATCAGGAGAACGCTGCACACAGCAACAGCAATGCTATGCCACGTGACTTATGAAAAATGCTATCCACCTCCAGAGAAAGAACTGATGGATTCTGAATACAGACTGAAGCATACTTGTTTATTTTATTTTTCTTAATTTTTATTTTTTGGTCTGTTTTCTTTTGCAACATGGCTAACATGGAAATGTTTTGCATGACTGCACATGGATCATCAGGGGAAGTTAGGTGGTACGGTAAAATTTTAAAAAATAAATGTTAAAAATTTTTGTTTACATGCAATTGAAAAAATAATAAACATTATATGTAATAAAACAACACTGACCTTAGCTACAGGTAGGACTGTCATAAGAAAAGGAGCCTGGAAACTATCAAAATGACAAAAAAAAGTGCACTGCATGAACTGCAGTCTTAAGATCTCTTCCAGCTCTGATAGTTTATGTTCAAGATCCAGTTGTAGAAATGTGGTAATATCTTCTCAGTAAAAGAAGCTTTATTCATTATTTCACTGCTATCCAAATCCTGAAAAAATGATACTAGGGCCTGGGGTGGAGGGAGAGTTCAGCCATTCTGATCCAACTAAAAGCTAAACTCCAGGTAGTACCACTATGAAGCTAAATGACTAAAAATGAAAACTGGTTTACAAGCTAGATTCACTTTTACTATAATAATTTTGGTGTATACAGCTCTTCTTTAATTTCAAACAATCAAAACAGATAGATAAAATTCATTCCTGGCTGCTTTTGATTGCTTGGGATGGGGTGAGGGATGGGAATGCAAGGATCACTTCTGTCTGTTTTAGTCTAAGTTTCATGAAGGAATTTGTTAAACAAATATTAAACTAGCTACTCAGAAAGAAGAAAGAGAACAATTTCCCCCTAACTACTAATTTCTCATTTCAATGTGGGCAAATTTAACTGTCCCCTTAGGCAGAAAACACAGTTGGATGCTTTTTAGAAAAGAAGTCAACCTATATGTTAAAAAAAACATTCTCTAATTCTCTGCTCCAGTACATCCTCTACAAGTCTGACATACTGTTTGACTACATTATCCACCCTCTATTTCCTACCCCCATTCAGGCAATTCCCATTGCCTGTAAGATCAACTATAAAACCTTCTGTTTGGCTTTTAGTCTCTTCACAGCCTGACTGCTTTCTACTGTCCCAGTCTTCTTATATGTTATCTCTACATAATCTGCCATCCAGTGAAACTGGCTAGTCTCCATGCAGTTCCTCAAATAAGAAGCTCCATATTCTGATGCTTGGCATTTTCAATGGCTGTCCCTTGTGCCTGGAATTCTTTCCTTCCACATCTCTACCTCCCAACTTCCCTGGCTTTCTTCATATTCTCGGTCAAAGCATTATCTTGTGAAAGAAGCCTGTCCTAATATCCCTAAATGTTACTGGCTTTACTCAGAATGTTAATTATCTCCATTTTATCTTGAATAAAGCTTGTTATATGCATACTGTCTTATCTATTAGACTGTAAATTCTCGGAAAGTAGAGATGTTTTTTACCTTTCTTTATAACTCTAGTGCTTAACAACCCTCATGTGGGACAAGTACAACAATCACAGGGGGTCTCTCTCTTAGTCATTGCTGGCAAAATTCTTGCTAGAATCCTCCTTAATAGGCTGATCCTTCACCTGGAAGATGGTCATATACCTGAGAGCCAGTGTGGCTTCAGAAAGGGCCGAGGAACAGTTGATATGATATTGCTGCCCGACAACTCCAGGAGAAATGCCAGAAGCAGAACATAGAGGTCTGTATGCAATGTTTGTAGATCTGACCAAGGCCATTGATATTGTTAGTCGTGAGGGCTTATGGAAAATTATGTCAAAATTTGGCTGCCCAGATAAGTTCATCAGTATTACACGTCAATTTCATGATGACATTTGCCTGGGTTCTGGATAGTGGACAATGCTCTTGTGCCTTCCCAGTCACCAATGGAGTGAAACAGAGCTGTGTGCATGCTCCCATGCTTTTTGGCAAGACATTTTCAGTCATGTTTTCAAATGCTTTCAATGAGGATGAACATGGCATCAAGGTCAACTACCATACTGATGGTAAGTTCTTCAATTTGAAAAGGCTACAAGCCAAGACCAAAGTGGAGGGAGTGTTGGTGCATGATTTTCTGTTTGCAGATGATTGAGCACTCAATGCAGCCTCTGAAGCTGAGATGTAACAAAGTATGGTCAATTCTCTGCTACCTGTGCTAATTTTGGCCTAATAATTAACATCAAGAAAACACAGGTGCTCCCTCAGCCACCACTGCACCATCCATATGTGGAACCATCAGTTACAACAAATGGAGAAGTTGTGAATAATGTGGATAAGTTCACTTGCCTTGGTAGTGTACTTTCCAAGGATGTACACGTTGACAATGAGGTTGATGCATGCATTGCCAGAGCTACCTCAGTGTTTGGGAGGCTCCAAAGAAAAGTTTGGGAGAGAAGAAGTATTAGACTGACTACCAAACTGAAGATCTACAGAGCTGTTGTTCTGACCTCACTGCTGTATCCCTGTGAAACATGGACAGGCTACCAGCGCCATGCAAGGAAACTGACTCATTTCCACTTGAATTGTCTTAGGAAGATTCTGAGAATCACCTGACAGTATAAGGTACCAAACACTGAAGTCCTTGCTTGAGCTGAACTGCCAAGCACTCAAACTCTATGCTTCAGAGAGCACAACTCTGATGGGCTGGCCATGTTGTTCCAATGCAAAATACATGCTTGCCAAAAAGAGTATTTTATGGAGAACTCACATGGGACAGGCAATCACATGATGGTCAGAAGAAATGATACATGGATACTATCAAGATCTCTCTCAAGAACTTTGGATTTGACTATGCAATGTGCGAGACACTGGCACAGGACCACTCAGCATGGTGTGCCCACACCAGAAAGGGTGCTGTGCTCTATGAGCAAAGCAGAATTGAGACAGCACAAAGTAAACGTAGGATGAGCAAATTAGGAGTATCCACTTCAAATATTCACACAGACTATCTGTGCCCAACCTGTGGTAGAGCATTATGAGCTCGTATTGGTCTGATCAGCCATAGTAGGACACACTGAAATTTCACTTTATCATGGTGATGTCATTTTGGTCCTCTTCGAAAACAAAGGACAACAACCAACCAGTGCTTAGCAAGCACAGTAGGTACTTAATAAATGGGGAAGAGAAGAGGAAATAAGCATCTATATAGCATTCAGTGTGCACCACTAAGTGCTTTACAAATATTTCATTTGATCCTCACAAACAATCCTGGGAGGGAGGTGCTGTTATTACCCTGTTTTACATTAAGAAAACTGAGGCAAAGGTTAAGCAACTTGCCTGGGATTCTACACAGTTGATAAATGTCTGAACTGAATTTCAATTCAGGTCTTTCAGATTCTAAGCCCAAGTGCCCTATTCACTGAGCAAATGTTAGGTTGATTAACTCACTGATTTCAGGGGAAGTTTTTTTTCCAGTTTACCACTCATTAGCAACTTGGAACAAAAAGGGAAGTCACTGATGTATTACTGTAAAGAACCTTAGAATTCATGCTGTCAGTTATAAGTATGTGTGTGTGTGTGTGTGTGTGTGTGTGTATTGTATAAAAAGCCATAATCACTGATCACACTGCATGTATGTAATCCCTTTTACTTCTCCCCGAGATGAACACGAAGCTCAGCAAATCAAAGTGATTATCCTGTAAGAAACAGAAGCTGGCTTTAAACCCAGCTTTATAGACTCAAATCTCAACCACTTTGGATTCTACCCAGCTGTCTCCTCTTTTTACACCTCTCTTAGGGGACTGGTATACTAGAATATGCCATTACATGTCAGGCCACTGGTATGAATTTAGTCTCAATCTCCTCCCTCTCCAAACACAGGAGAGTTCTGAAGCTTTACTTATTGCTTTTTAGTATTAGGCAGCCCACTAACTGGCAAATGGCTGAACAAGTTGTTGCAATATGATTGTGATGGAATGCTACTGTGCTGTAAGAAAGAATGAAGGGGATGAATTTGGAAAAACCTGGGAAGACTTATATGAACTGATGCAGAATGAAGTGAGCAGAACCACGATGTCATTGTACACAGTAACAGCAATACTGTAATGATGATCAGCTGTGAAAACTTAGCTACTCTGATCAAGACAAGGACTCATGACAAATCCACCTATCTAGCTACCCCCAGATACAGAACTTATGAATTCAGTGCGAATTGAAGTATAACTTTTTTATTTTCTTTATTTAAAAAGCAATATTAAGTACAAATAGTTCTAGCAAATAATCAACATCGAGAGCTACATATAATGCTTAGTACTCTGAAGGATACATAAAAAGTCAAAGTCCTTCTTAACAAATCCCATTGCTTTGCTATCTGTATTAGCCAAATACAGTGGGTATCAGCCATGGCTAAGCACCACTGGTGATGGGCTGAAATCAGTCTTTTGAATAATTCAGAATCTATCACAATCTGCCCTGTAACATATGACAATCAACTGAGTAGAAAAGCCCATCTAAGGGGGAGAGAAAACTCTCAGAAATGAAATTCTGAAGGTATGAAGAGAAAGCATTCCAATGAGAAATAAAGCTAGGGGTAGAAAGGCTGTCAAAAGCTCAAGACAGATGTACAACAAACTTAGATCATAAAATGACATGTACAGAAGATGCCAAGTTTGATATAAAACTTTGTTTTTATTTTTTAAAAAGCCCCCCAAAGGGGTAAAGATTCTTACTTGCAATATGAATAAACCTTTCATGCTTCTCTCCAAGCCTTTCATCTTTCTGCCTGAACTTTCTATCCCATCCCCCCACACCCTCTTCCCACTTCCCTGTCTCTACCCCCAACACACACACACACCCAGTATTTGAGCTGTGAAAAGCTGTATGTTACAGTGGATAGAATGTAGGTCAAGAAGACAGGAAGACCTGGTTTTAAGTCCCATAACTGACACATATTGGCTAGATGACTCTGTGCAAATGACTTAACCTCAAAGTGTCCTAGGCCACTGTAGAAAGTAAGTTGCAAAGAAGGTGCCAACTTGCACTAGTAGAATAAGTTTTCTTAATCTGGAGTTCAAGAACAATGGAATCATAGGCTTAGTCCCTAGCCCTAACTTGGCAGCTCTAGCAACTCAATGTCTGAATTGCCACTGACTCTTGCATCCTAGACAAGCTAACCAGAATCATCATCTCAAGCACAGCAGCACCAAGTCCCAGGCACAGTCCTACATGAATATGGTATCCAAAATGTTTCTGATTCTTGGAGTTGGTTTCTAACTCTGCCATACTCAGTATGGATTAGTAAACTTTCTTAAGTACATTTTATCCATGAGTGTAAAACATGAAGATGCTGAAATCAGCTTTGCCTCTTCCTTCAGGAAGATGCTTTAAGATTCCCTGACTATGGGTGTTGTGGGTCCTCTTTTCTTCTCTTTCTATAATCCCTAAATGACTTTATCAGATCTGACACGTTTAATGACTACATTAAAGTACATGACTCCCAGCTCTACAAAGCCAGCCTTAGTCTATCCCCTGAGCTTCAGTTCTGTACCAACTGCCTCTTGGTTCCTTTAAACTGGATGTTATGGAATATTTTTACTGTGCAAACTGAAGGCACCCCCATACCCAGCTCTCTTTCAAATTTCCCAATCTCTGTTGAAGGCACCAACCATTACCAATCTTCTAATCACCCCGGTTCATAATCTTACTGTTAATAACAATAAATACTATTATATTATATAACACAATTGCTATCTAATATAGTCACCAGACATTATATTAAATATAATAATAATCTAGACTCCTCACATTCTCTTACTCCATATATCCAATCAGTTGCCAAATCTTGCTGTTTCTACCTCCACATTTCACCTCTTTCCCTCTATTCAACAGCTCAAGCCCTCAGTAACTCTCATCCATTACTGTCATGACCCCTGACAGTCTCTAGCTCATAATTTTCACCACTCCTGAACATCTTTCAGACTGTTGCCAAACAGATTTTCCTTAAGCTTTGATCTGACTATGTCACTATCCTGTGGTTCCCTACTGTCTTTAGAATTAAAAATGAATTGTGTAGCTTTAAAAATCCTTTATAACCTTACCCCATCCTACCATTACAGCCTGCACTCTGTGACCCAACAAAATTGGCCTCTTCTCTTCCTCCCACATAACAGTACCACTGCAGTCTCTGTTTATACTGGCTATATTGCCCATATCTCTGATGCACTCTTTCTTCAAGAGTCACTTTCAACCTACTTGAATTTCCAGGAGCCAAGATGGCAGAGTGATCTGTAAGTGCTCTCCCCCCTTCCCGTGTTTACCTTGAAAAACCCAGAGAATATTTCCCCAGGAAAAAGCCTGGAATAGTGAGAATAGCCAAAGGAGTAAACAGTCTCTCAGCTCAAGAGGCCAGGAAAATCTTTAAGGAGAGCCCCCTTTTGCTGTGGCTGAAAGGGACCAGTACAAGATCTGAACTGTCCCAAAAAGGTCCACCTCAACGAACCAGGAGGAAATTCTGAGGCCCACCTCCCCACCCCCAGCTTGTAAGCACCAACACCAGGACCCCAGGTATGTCTTCTCTCAGCTAGGGGAATCAGGAAGACACTAGTGCAGATGGGGTTTCACCAACTACTGAGCCTGCCTATGCTCTGGCTCAGGAGAGGAGACCTCTGGCAGCCAGATCACCTCTCCCTGACACCTAAAGCAGCAACCTCCAGGGTAACCCTGGGGAAACTCAGAAAGACTTTACCCGACTTTTGCTATGGCACACCAGCCAGCTCAGCATCAAGTAAGTTGTAGCATTCTAGCTTCCAGTTGACATAACAAGAGGCCACAACACAAAGCCTCAAGTACTCAGTACAAGAACCGTGGGACAGAGTCCTCCATGCCCCAGAAGCAGAGATCCACTTTAAAAGCCAAGAAAAAGGGAATCATCATTAGCAAGAAACAAACCATAAAAGAAAAGACCATAGAATCTTACTATGGGGATAAAGATCAAAACATGAATGCAGAAGATGTCAACATTGAGACTATACTCCCACCTGAAACCACAGAAGGCAATATCAAATGGTATCAAGCACAAAGAGCATTCTTTTTTTTTGTAATTAATTAATTTTATTTATTTTCAGTGCTCTACAATAACTACTCTAAGACTTAGACTATTATTCCCCCCCACTCTCTCCCCAAGATGGCATACAATTTTGTATAGGTTCTACACATATATTCCTATTAAACACATTTTCACTATAGTCATGCTGTGTTGAAGAATTAAAATGAGTGGGAGAAATCATCTAACAAACCAAAACACAATACACACACACACACATGCACACAAATGATCTGCTACAATCTGCAATTGAATTCCATAGTTCTTTCTCTGGATGTGGAAGGCATTTTGCCTTAGAAGGCCATTGAGAATTTTTTTTTTTAAGTCCTTACATTGCAATGAAGTTCCAAGTCTACCAGAAAAAACTCTCGCACACTGTGGTAGTTGCTGTGCACAAAGTTCTCCTTGTTCTGCTCCTTTCACTCAGCATCAGGTCATATAAGTCTTGCCAGGCCTCTCTGAAGTCTTCCTGTTCATCATTTCTTAGAGCACAATAGTATTCCATTACATTCATATACCATAATTTATTCAGCCATTCCCCAACTGATGGACATCCCCTTGATTTCCAGTTTTTGGCCACCACAAACAGTGCTGCTATAAATATTACAAAAAGCATTCTTGAAAGAGCTCAAGAAAGATTTTAAAAGCCAAATCAGAGAGAGAGAAGAAAAAATGGCCAATGATTTTTAAAATATGAAAAAAGAATTCACTGAAGAGAACAGCTCCTTAAAAAGGAATATTGGACAAATGGAAAAAGAAATACAAAACCTAATTGGAGAAAATAACTCCTTAAAAGGAAGAATTGGACAAATGGAAAAAGAGATGCAAAAGTTAACTGAAGAAAACAATCTATTAAAAATTTGAATTAGGCAAGTAGAAGCTAATGACTCTATGAGACATCAAGAATCAGTAAAACAGGATCTAAAGCATGAAAAAAATAGAAGAAAATATAAAATAACTCATTGGTAAAACACCTGACCTGGAAAACAGATCCAGGAGAGAAAATCTAAAAATTACTGGTTTACCAGAAGGGCATAATGAAAAAAAAAAAAAAAAGCCTGGACAATATCTTCTAAGAGATCATCAAGGAAAATTGCCCTGAGATCCCAGATCCAGAGGGCAATATAGTCATCGAAAGAATCCACGGATCACCTCCTGAAAGAGACCCCAAACTGAAAACACCAAGGACTATTGTTGCTAAATTCCAGAACTATCAAGTTAAGGAGAAAATACTGCAAGCAGCCAGAAAGAAACAATTCAAATATCTAGGAGCTACAGTAAGGATCACACAGGACCTTGCAGCTTCTACATTAAAAGATTGGAGGGATTGGAATATGATATGCTGCATGGCAAAGGAGCTTGAACTACAACCAAGGGTCAATTACCCAGCAAAATTGAGCGTAATATTTCAGCCAAGGAGATGGACATTAAATGACATATGGGATTTCTAGACCTTCCTGATGAAAAGGCCAGAGTTCAATAGAAAATTTGATCTTCAAAGACAAGTCTCAAGAAAGGCATAAAAAGGTAAACAGGGGAAAAAAAACTTGTTACTCAATATGGGCAAACTGTTAACATCCTTATAAGGGAAAATGATACTTGTTACTCTTGAGAATTGTATATTTATTATGATATTTAAAAGGGATATACATAAAGGAGGTGAGTATAAATTAACTGAAGTGATAATAAAAAATGTGATTTAAGGGTGAGAAGGAATAACAGGAGATGTGAAAAGGAGGAGGCAGAAAAAGGTAAATTACATCACAGGAAGAGGCACAAAAACATATTATAATAGAGGGAAAGAGGGGAGGGAGCACTGTGTGAGATTTACTCTCATCTGATTTGGTTCAAGGAGGGAACAACAAACTCAGTTAAGTATAGAAATCTAAATTGCCCTATAGGCAATAGGAGAGTAAAAGGGAAAGAAAAGGAAGGGGATGTTAAAAGGGAAGAAAGAAGTAATAAGAGAAAGGGGGAACAAAGGAGAGGAGGATTAAGAGAAGGGAGGGAAGACTGAGGGAGGCAGTAGTCAAAAATTAAAACTATTGTGGAGGGGAAGGGAGAAGGGAGGACTAAAAGCATAAATGGAGGGTAACAGGACACAAATAGTAATCATAACTGTGAATGTGAATGGGATGAACTCTCCCATAAAATGGAGGTGGATAGCAGAATGGATTAAAAAACATAATCCAACAAGGGGTTTACAAGAAACACAATTGAAACAGGGCGATACACGCAAGATAAAGGTAAAAGATTGGAGTAAAATATATTATGCTTCAGGTGACATAAAAAAAAGCAGGGGTAGCAATCCTAATCTCAGATAAAGCAAAAGCAGAAACAGATCTAATCAAAAGAGATAGGGAAGGAAACTATATCCTGCTAATAGGCTACACAGACAATGAAGCAATATCATTCCTAAACACATGCACAAAGTAGTAGAGCATCCAAATTCTTAGAGAAGAAGTTAATGGAGTTATAGTAAGAGATAGGCAGCAAAACTATACTAGTGGAGGACCTCAACCTCCCCGTCTCTGAACTTGATAAATCTAACTTCAAAATAAACAAGAAAGAAGTTAAGGAGGTGAACAGAATGCTGGATAAGGTAGATATGATAGATCTCTGGAGAAAACTGAATGCAGATAGGAAGGAATATATCTTTTGTACATGGCATATATACAAAAACTGACCATGTACTAGGGCATTAAAAACCTCACAATCCAGTGCAGAAAGGCAGAGATAGTCAATGCATCCTTCTCAGATCATAATGCAATAAAAATTATATGTAATAAAATGCCATGGAAAGACAGATCAAAAATTAATTGGAAACAAAATAATCTAATCCCTAAAGAATGAGCAGCTTAAATAACAAATCACAGAAACAATCAATAACTTCATTCAAGAGAATGACAATAATGAGACAACCTACCAAAACTTACGGGATGCTCCAAAAGCAGTTCTTAGGGGAAGTTTATATCACTGAAGGCCTACATGAATAAAATTCGTTGGTGGTTTTGGTTGGTTGGTTGTTATCCTTTGTTCTCAAAGAGGACCAAAATGACATCATCATGATAAAGTGAAATTTCAATGGGTGATCAGACTTCTTAGTTTTAGCAATAAGAGAAAAAAAGAAATTGAAGGAATTAGAATAGGCAAGTTTTATATCATTGAACATCTACACGAATAAAATAGAGAAAAGGGGGATCTATGAATTGGGCATGCAGCTGAAAAAGCTAGAAAAAGAACAAATTGAAAATCACCAAGTAAATACCAAATTAGAAAAACTGAAAATCAAAGGAGAGATGAACAAAATTGGAAAACTATTGAACTAATAAATAAAACTAAAACTTGGTTTTATGAAAAAAAAACAATAAAAATGGTACACTTTTGGTCAATTTGATTAAAAAAAGAAAACCAAATTACCAATATCAAAAACGAAAGGGGTGAACTCACCTCCAATGAGGAGGAAATTAAAACAATAATAATTACTTTGCCCAACTGTATGTCCATAAATATGACTATCTAAGTGAGATGGATGAATATTTTAAAAATATAAATTGCTCAGACTAATAGAAGAGGAAGTTAAATACTTAAATAACCCCTTCTCAGGAAAAGAAAGCCATCAATGAACTCCCTGGGAAAAAATCTCCAGGGCCGGAAGGATTTCCAAGTAAATTCTATCATACACTTAAAGAACAGTTAATTCCAATACTATATAGATTATTTGGGAAAATTTGGGAAATTTGGGACTCCAAAGGAGTCCTATCAAATTGTTTTTATGATACAAAGATGGTTCTGAAACCCAAACCAGGAAAAGCCAAAACAGAAAGAAAATTACACACCAATTTATCCAAAGAATATAGATGCAAAAACTTTAAATCAGATATTAGTGAAAAGAATACAACAACTGATCACAAGAATAACATATTATGATCAGGTAGGACTTATATCAGGAATGGAGGGCTGATTCAATATCAGGAAAATTATCAGCATTATTGATCATATCAACCAAAAAACTAACAGAAACCATATGATTATTTCAACAGATGCAGACAAAGCTTTTGACAAAATATAATACTCATTCCTACTGAAAACACCGAAAGCATAGGATAAATGGAACCTTCCTTAAAATTATAAGCAGCATCTACCTAAAACCATCAGTAAGCATTATATGCAATGAGGAGAAGCTAGATGCATTTCCAATAAGATCAGGGGTAAAACAAGGATGTTCATTATCCCACTGCTATTCAATATGGTACTAGAAATTTTAGTTTTAGCAATAAGAGAAAAAAAGAAATTGAAGGAATTAGAATAGGCAAAGAAGAAACTAAGTTATCACTCTTTGCAGATGATATGATGATATACTTAGGGAATCCTAGACAATCAAGTAAACAAATACCTGAAATAAAAAACAACTTTGTCAAAGTTGCAGGTTACAAAATAAACCCACATAAATCATCTGCATTTATATATACTACTAACAAAGCCCAACACCAAGAGACAGAAAGAAAAATTCCATTTAAAGCTACAGTAGACACTATAAAATATTTGGGAGTCTACCTGCCAGAACAAGCCCAGGGACTATAGGAACACAATTACAAAACACTTTTTGCACAAATAAAGTCAGATCTAAGTTAGAGGAAAAACATCAGTTGCTTGTGGGTAGGTCAAGCTAATATAATAAAAATGACAATTCTATTTAAATTAATTTGGTTACTCAGTACTGTACCAATCAAATTATTAGAAATTATTTTCTAGAGCTATAAAAAAGAGTATCAAAATTCATCTGGAAGAATAAAAGGCCCAAAATATCCAGGGTATTAATGAAAAGAAATGTTGGGGAAGGTGGCCTAGACCTACCAGATTGTAAATTGTATTTGAAAGCAGCACTCATCAAAACCACTTGGTACTGGTCAAGAAACAGAGGGATAGACCAGTGGAACAGGTTAGGTACTCAAGACACAGTAGTCAAATGCATATAGCAGTCTACTATTTGATAAAGCCAAGAACCCCAGCTTCTGCGATAAGAATTCACTGTTTGACAAAAACTTCTAGGAAAACTGGATAACATCATGGCAGAAACTGGGCACAGACCAATGCCTGACACCGTACACAAGAATAAAGTCCAAACGGATACATGGTCTAGGTATAAAGGCTAATAGTATAAACAAATTAGGGGAGCAAGGAATAGTATATTTGTCAGATTTATGGAGAATGAAGAAATTTATGACCCAACAGGAGATGGAGAACATTATAAAGTGCAAAATGGATTATTTTAATTACATTAAAGTGAAAAATTTTTGGACAAACACAATGCAACCAAGATTAGAAGGAAGGCAGAAAATTGGGAAAGAATTTTTGCAACTAGTGTCTGTGATAAAGGCCTCATTTCTAAAATATATGAAGAATGGAGTCAAATATACAAGAATACAAGTCATTCCCCAATTGATAACTGGTCAAAAGATATGAACAGGCAGTTTTCAGAAGATGAAATTAAAGCTATCTATAGTCATATGAAAAAATGATCTATATCACTATTGATTAGAGATCAAATCAAAACAACTCTGAAGTACCACATCACACCTATCAGACTGGCTAACATGACAAAACAGGAAGATGATAAATGTTAGAGAAGATGTGGGAGAGTTGAGCTAATTCAACCATTCTAGAGAGCAATTTGAAACTAAGCCCAAAGGGTTACAAAACTGTGCATACCCTTTGACCCAGCAATATCATTTCTAGGACTGTATCTCTAAGAGATCATAAAAATGGGAAAGGGTCCCACATGTACAAAAATATTTATAGCGGCTCTCTTTGTGGTGGCCAAGAACTGGAAGTGGAGGGGATGTTCATCAATTGAAGAATGGCTGAGCAAGTTGTGGTATATGAATATAATAGAATACTATTATACTATAAGAAATGACGAACAGGAAGACTTCAGAGAGGCCTGGAAGGACTTACATGAACTGATGCTGAGTGAAAGGAGCAGAACAAGGACAACATTTTACACAGTAACAACCACAGTGTGCAAGAAATTTTTCTGGCAGACTTAGCCCTTCACAGCAATGCAAGGACCTAAAAAACATTCCCAAAGAACTCTTGAGGCAAAATGCCATCCATATCCAGGGAAGGAACTATGGAACTGGAATGCAGAATGAAGTAGAATATTTTCTCTTGTGCTATGTTATGGTTTGTTTTTCCTCATGGTTTTCCCCATTCACTTTAATTCCTTTATGCAACATAACTAATGAGAAAATGTACTTAGTAAGAATGTATATGTAGAAACCATATAAGATTGCATGCCCTCTCAGGAAGGGGAGTGGGGAGGGAGGGGAAGAAAAATCTAAGACTTATGGAAGTGATTGTAGAAGACTGAAAACAAATTAATAAAAAAAAATTAAATTATAAAAAGAGTCACTTTTAATGTGAATGAAGACTTTCCCAATCTCCCCAGCTGCTAGTATCCTTTTCTCCAAACTGCCTAGTATTTAACTATTTTGTATTTATTTGTATTCATCAATTTTTATTTATTCTAGATACGTATACACATACACACACACACACACACACACACACACACACACACACACACACACACACACTTGTCTCTCCTTTAAGAACATAAGCTCCCTGAGAGGTGGTATTGTTTCATTTTTTGTATCTGTATCCTCAGCTCTTAACACAAAGTATAAATTTAATGAATGCTTTCTGACAAAATGAAATTAGGGCAGGTAATGGAATACGAATTTTAAAATATAATATGGTACCATAAGGATAGTGTTAAGAGTATAAGAGGTCAGAATGAGCTGAGTAAGGTTGGCAAAGAATGTTAAAACCAATAACAAAAGAATTTTTAAAACCTGTGTTAGGGAATAGAATAAGATCCAGGAATAGGCTCACTGCTCTGAATAGATAGGAAGATGATATAACAGAGAGATGGAAGGAAGGTAAAACTACTCATCTTTTATTTTATTTTCTCTACTAAGAAGAAACTGGAAAGAGAACAAAAAAATGTAGTGGGATATTTAAACCCAAGGTAAGTAGAGAAACTTAATTGCTTTTGATTTCAAATCACTAAATCCAGATGAAGTAAAATCCATGGTCCTCAGAGAACTAACAAAGGTGAATGACAAGCCACTATAAGCCATCTTCAAAGAACATGAAAAATGAGAGGAGTGCCATAGAATTATAAAAAGATAAACACCCCGATTTTCCAAGAAAAAAGGGAATAGTCTGCAAATTAATGGCCAGTGAGCTTGAAGAATTTCTGGCAAATCTCCAGAACAAACTTGAAATACTGAAATTGAATTAAAATTTAGAAAAGCAAGTAGTAATAATAAAGAATCAGAATGGTTTCTCCTTCTCTGACAGAGATATTAAACTCATAGATTAGGAGAATACTACACTTTATTCAGATTATATCAGAGTTTCTCATATTTTCCTTGTGCATAAGATGGAGAGATATGGGCTAGATGACTGCACAGCTGGGTAAGTTCTAGAATGGCTGAATGTCCAGACCCAAAAATCAGAAACTAATGATTCAATGTCAGCTAAGAAAGAAGTCTCTAGTGGAGTGCCTCAAGGACTTGTTCCAGGTCTTATGCTTTTTAACAATTTTATCAATGACTCAGATAACGAAAAATTATGCTATCTTGCAGATAGTTTTAGTGGACTGAAATCAGGGATATGCTAAAACCAATTTGAGCTGGTTCTGTTAAAATTTCAGTGTGAGCACTTATTCCTCAGAAACCAGGAAATATTGCAAATCGAGGTTTGAGTTATTGTTTTGTTGGTTTTCTAGGCTTATGAAGCTAATGAAAAAATGTTAATAAGGAAGATTAAGCTTAAAAATATATGTACATTTAAACTTTTTAAATTCATACTTTTTCTTCCAGAGTTAGTTGTTAAAGATTTACCAGCACTCCCCTAACTGGAATTCAATACTGTATGGCAGAGAAAAAGTTACTGTGTTCTTGAGAGAGACATGATATATAGTTTGTATACTCTTTTCTCTTTCGTTTTACTTCAAAAATCAGAATGTCCTTCTCTGGTTCTGTGGGACCTCTCCCATTTTTCATGATCTAGAAATATAAGAGTGCCACTGTAGCCTGCCCTGCTAAGACTCATGTGCAATATTGTGTTCAGTTCTTGATGCCACATTTTAAGGAGGACACTGATATACTACAGAACAGTAAATGAATTGGGGAGGTTTAGTCTGGAGAAGAGAAGATTTAAGGGAAAATGAAATATTGGAAAGGTTGTCATGTAGAAGAATTGATTAGGCTTGTTCTGCTGGACCCAAGATGAAAGAATGAGGAGTAGTGGAAACAAGTTGCAGTGAGGCAGATCATAAGTTAATGTAGTAAAATTTCCCCAAATCAGAGCTATTAAAAAGTGAAATGGGATGGGATACCACAGGAGATGACAAAAGTCTTTAAACAAAAGCTGGATAGTTCCGTGTTACTTAGGGATCCTGAAAAAAACTTCTTGTTCCAGGATGAGTTGTATTAGACCAGCTTCTAAGTCCAGGTCAGCTCTCATTCTATGGGATCTGTCTTGGTCAACTCACAATCAATGTCTATTTGCTGTGTTTTTGGTCCTCAAGAAATTATTTTTAGTACCAATGCAAATTCTGATAATGGGTAAAATTTGCAAATTTGAGGAGACAAAATAGCAAAATCATTACTGACCAAAAACTCTACTGCTGAATCAAGAATTCATGAATCTCATTTTACCAAAGCTGGCACAAATGAAAGGAAGGATGACAGTTAATTCTCATTTGGACTGACTTTTAGTGATTTTTTAACGAAACTCATGTTATCAAAATTTTTCTTTACATTGCAGTGTTTTCTGCAAAATCATTAAGTGCATTTACCAAATACATTTATTGACAAAACAAAGCAAATTTTAAAACATTCTCATTTTTAAAATGAAAATGTGGTTAATTAAAATATCCAAAAGAAACGAATTAAGTGTAGAAGAAAATAAAAATTTCTATGAAGCACTGTATTATAAAAGTGAGCTAATTAATCCAACAGTTTCCAATTTATAAAATACTTATTGATAGCTATCCCATCCCTGTCACTAAATAAGTTGACTGCAATATTATTTCTACAAGGATTCAAGATTCTATTGGTGCGGCCACTGACAGATCACAGTTTCTTCACTCCTTAGTAGATAGTTATTCCAAGTAGCTTGGTCAAAGGATATAAAAAAACAGTTCTCAAAAGAAACAAGCAATGACTACTTAAAAATGTGTTTCAAAACCACTAACCATCAGACGAATTGCTAATTAAAGTATCTCAAACCTAGACCAATTAAATTGGCAAAGACAGAAAAGAACTGAAAATTTCATGAGAATTCCAGGAAACTAAATCACTACCATTGGTTTGATTTATTATTATTTGATTGATATTTTGAATTGGTCAAGACACTTGGGAAAACAACTTGCAACTGGCAAATGAAATTATTAAATTGCATCTATCTTTCAATTCAGTAGTCCCACTGGGTTATGAATAACAATAAAAAAAAGGACTACCTGTATGAAAATATCCAAAGTAGTATGGTTTGTAATGGCAACAAGCTAGAAATAAATTATGTGCCCAAGAACTAAGGAACGACTGAACAAAATTGTACATTAATTTAATAAATTACCAAACCATGACAATAAATATGAATTCAAATAAATATTTAAAGATCTGAATTCAGCAATGTAACATGAACCAAACAGACAATACTCATAATTACTACGATGATATAAAGGAAAAAAATTTAAAAGGGGAGCAAAGATCAGAAGAATATTGGTGCTAACATAATTTTTAACAAGCAGAAAACTAACAGAGTAAAAGGTTCTACATATATTATCAGTCATAATCACTTTTATGTTGTTTTGACTTAACTGGTTTGGAGGATTATATATTGTAGGGGATTCAATTATGAGTAAGTAAGAACTTATTACAAACAACATTTGCAAAGAAACCTTATCATAAAAAATAAAATACAGGAAACATGAAAAAAGAATGTCATTAACAGAAATTAACAGTTTCTTTTTTGAGGAAAAAGTCTATGAAGCATAAAGCATGATGAAAATGTAGGCTACTCTTATTTTTATCACCTCATTACCAGTGCTTACTTCCTCTGGGTAACGATGAAAGCACTAACCAGGTAGAAAGGAGAAAGGGAAAAGATAATTCAGCACCATTCCCAGTCAGCAACATCAGAGCAACAACATTAATAACATGTAATTCCATGTATAAATTGAAATCATTACTTTTCCTCTAAAATTTGAGCATCATTCTCTCAGGTACTCATGCCCAGGAGTTATCTTCTGACCTTTTCTCAATCTACCCACCCCTAACCCAACATCCAGTCATCAAATCTTAGATTCACTCTTCCTGTTATCTCATAAATCACTTTCTCTGATTTTCTTCTGGAGCCAGTGATCCTAGTTTTAGTAACCTAGTAACCTCCTAACTGGTGTCCTAGCTCTAGTCTCCTACTACAATGCACTCTACACACACTGCCGTATTAATCTCCCTAGGGTTCAATCCTGACCATATCACTCCCTTAAATCAAAAGTTTTATGGTACACAAAACTCCTTATTTCAGAATTCAAAATGCTCCATATGTGGAGGTAATAGGTAACTACCCATGAGTCATACAACTACAGTAGAATGAAGATACTGGTCAATCAAGCAATCAATCTCAAATCATTTATTAAGTATCTACTAGTGCCAGGAATATAAAGACAGAAGTCAAACAGCCCCTGACCCGAGTTTCAAACAGTGTTTATTAACTGCATTAATTATTAATAATTAATTATTAATTACATTTAATTAGGAAAAGTGTGTGTGTGTGTGTGTGTGTGTGCGTGCATGTGTGTATGTATTGGATGTACTGGGAGGATAATAAGGGCTGGGAGAACAGTAAAGACCTCATGTAAAAGATCACAACTGAGCTGAATTTTAAAGGAGACCAGGGATTCTAAGAGGCAGAGAGGTAAGTGGAGAGTGGAAGGAGTCAGGGAAAAGGCACAGAGAAGGGAAATAAAATGACATCTATGAAGAATTATAAAAGTTAAATTTAATACAGATTTTTAAAACCCTGTATGTTAACAAAAATTCAGTTTCACATATAACTCTCTATTGTTGTATGTCTTTGTTTATTAAAACACTCATGCTTGCTAATATTAAAGTCCACAATAAATCACTGTATCAATTGTTCCTTAGCTCTTTCTAAAACCACACTAGCTGTCAGGTAGATGACCATCTTCCACGTGAAGGATCAGTCTAGTAAGGGGGATTCTGGCAAGAATCTTGCCAGCAGTGACGAGGCAAGAGCAATCTATTTCATTTACCTTTATAGAGATGGACAATGGAGGCATCCTTGAACTCCTGGGGGATAACCTCCTCTTGTCATACAAGTGGGAAAATTTCAGTCAACTTTTGTATGAGCAATGGACTCCTCTACTTTGCAAATCTCAGCTGGAACAGAATCAGAACCACGTGCTTTGCCACAAGAAAGGAGCCTAATGGTACTCAAAACCTCTTCTTCAGTTAGAACTTCAGCTAGGAAGGGACTGACTTCAACCTGAGGTAAATGGTCAATGACTTCAGTATTGATTGATGACGGTCTATTGAGAACACTATGGAAGTGTCCAGAGGTGGGGAACGTGGGGCCTCCAGGCTACATGTGGTCCTCTAGATCCTTGGGTGAAGCCTCCTGACTGAGTCCAAGTTTTACAGAACAAATCCTTTAATTAAGGGAATTTGTCTTGTAAAGTTTGGGTTCAGTCAAAGGGCTGTACTTGAGGACCTAGAGGGTCACAAGTGGTTCCCTACCCCTGGTTCAGCCCATCTCTCTAAAATCAAGTTATTATTACTAATCAATGTGGCTCCATGAGCACTGAATAGCTGAGATACATCATAGCTCTTTGGTCCATAAATAGCCTTCAGTGCATCATAAAAATGCTTTGGATCGTTACTATCAGCATAAAACTGAATTTCAAATAACTTCTTACAGAGTCAAGAATTCTGCATCTCTCTAAGTTTCCCTTGTACTTTACTTTTGAGGGAAATAAATGCTGCCTTCTTAGAGATGGATGTACTATCCTGCTGGTAAACCCTGTGGAGTTCTCATTTTTTCATTTGGGAGCTTTTGAATTTCCCCATAATTTTTTAGGGATGTACATACACTGATAATGAGGTTGAAGCATGCATTGCCAATGCTAGCTCAATGTTTGGGAGGCTTCAAGGGAAAGTATGGAAGAAAAGAGGTATCGGATTGACTACCAAACTGAAGGTCCGCAGAGCTGTTGTGCTAACCTCATTGTTGTTAACATGTTGTTGGACAGTATACCAGCACTATGCCAGGAAATTGAATCACTTCCATTTGAGTTGTCTTGGGAAGATTTCTGAAGATCACCTGGCAGGATAAATTTCTCTATAAAGCATTCTAATTAAAAGCAATCTTTCATATCTATACCACTAGCTATCTTTGTACAATTAAAGGAAATCTGTTATCTGTACACCGTTAGTCATTCTTGTAGGTGGAATAAAACAATGAAAATTTCCCAGCAAGATGGAAAGAGGAGGTACTGCTAGTCCCACATTTTCAATTTCCAGACAATCATATTTCCCATGCCTGTGATACTTCTGAGGTATAGAGAAACTGAACTTTTAAACTTATCTCAAAAAGGGAAAGTGAACTTCTGAACCTATAAACTTAACTCAGAGAAACTTGACTTAAGCAGTCATAGAAAATATTGGTGGTTGGTGCAGAAGAGAATCAATTTTCTCAGGTTCATATGAACTGATGTAGAACAAAGTGAACAGAAGCTAGAGAACAATTTACAATATAACAACCCTGTGTAAACTAACAATGGTGAAAGATTTTAGAGTCATTCTTATCAACACAGTGATCATTCAAGATTCTACTAGACCAAGACTACTACTTATTGCCTGACAGAGAGGTGGACTAAAAATGCAGAATAACATGTGTATTTTTGAACAATAAATAATATGGGGTCATTCTGCTTGTCTATGCATATTTGTATAAGAATTTTGGTTTTCTTTTTCTTTGGTGGTGGGGGAGGAGGGAAGGAGAAAAAGTTTGGTAAATCAAAAAAATAATTTGAAAAAATCACCTCTGAAAGACTCAAGAACTCTAATCAACATCAATGACCAACTTCCAGGGAACTGATGATGAGACATGCTCCCTACCTAACAAAGAAGTGAGACATAGTTTTTGAATATTCTCAAATTTGTTTTTGTTGACTATTAATATTTGTTACGAGTATTTCTGCTCCTTTTGTCTTTTCCATTGGGAAAAGGGAGGAGATGTGAAGAAGAGAAACTAGATTTTTGCCCATTGGAAAAAACTGAATTTTAAAAGTAGGCCTAACTTCTCAGCCTAGTTCAGAACTTTTGGAGGCATGAGAGAGGCACTCAGTACGAGAAAGGGAGGTCAGTGTCCTCTGTTGTCAGCCAGGTTTCAATCAATGTAAAAGGATGTAAAAGACTAAAATGATCTAAGAAAAAAGGGTATTTCTTAACAATAGCATGAGAGTTTCAGAGAGCTCAATGGAATCAACAGGCAAAGAAGGATGTGGCTTGTGGAGGAATATGATTATGGTAGATACACTAGGGGTAAGATTACAAGAAAAGATAGAATAGGGAAAGGATTTTTGACTAAACCACAGAGATAAGGGAAAAGAGCACGGAATCAGCCTGCCACAGCCTGGGGAGTAATTAGTCAAATCTATCTCAAAAGAACCCCAACTGCAGATGACTAAAAGGGCAATGGAATAACATGTAAGGAAGCCACAGGATACCTACACAGTCTACATGCTACAGGGCAGATTTAAAGAAATACTTGGACGAGAAGCATATGGGATAAGAAGGCATGTATAGGTTATGATCTATACTGCTGAGGAAAGGAAGGACCTACAAGAATCACAGCTTCAAAGCCACCTATTCCACAAAGTCTCTTTAATCCCCCATGTAGAAGGTATCTGCAAACTCTCCTCTTTCAAACTTTCAATAGTTACTCCAATGTCTTCATCTTATTTTATATTATAAATATTTCTATATGTTTTTTCAATCCTGCTAGACTGGGAGTTCCAAGCAGGAACAGCTCATCTTTGTACCTCCTCCGGAGCCTAGAACAGGGACTCATAAATTTATGTCTCATAAACTTAACATTTGCCAAGTGATTGAAAAGCAGGCAGGAACAAATATACTCTGTACTACGTGGAAGGTAATGGAAGACCGACAAGAAAAAAACAGGAAAAGTGGGCTATTATAACGGAAAGTCATCCTCAGTGAAAGCATAGTGTGAAGCTTCTAAACAAGAACAACTCATTGCACTAAACGTTCTCCATAAAAGGAAAGGAGGAAGTACAGAGTTTATAGAGCCTGCCTACAGCTGATAGACATATCACCACTACAACACCCATGTATATCTCCATCCCAAAGGACTGTCTGTGCTCAGGATAATATTAGGTACTTCCTGTTAAATTATGTTCAAAACCTGAACATGTAAGAGGTATGGACAATTATCTTTCTCAGAAATTAGAATTTTGTTTAACTATTACAGAATATCTGGGCTTGTAATGGGTGGTACATACAATCTAGGCCAAACTTTTTCACTAGGCAGAAGAGGAAATGGAAGCAGAGAAAGGAAGTGACTTACTCAGTTACAAAATAGGGACAAGGACCCATATCTCCTAATTCGTAGTCTTATCTTAGTGTTTTTTTTTTTTAAGCTGAAACCACACTATTTCCCTAAACATTGCTATAATCTCCTCTCCAAGGGCATCCTTCCTTTTTCTCTATTTATGAAATAACTTACTGTATCCACTGCCTAGATAAAGGTATTTAGGAGGTAATACTTGAAAAAAGAAAAATTGAAAAATACCTGTAAAAAATGACTAAACAAATTCTAGAGCAGCCGAAGTCACAAAACAACAGAGTGAAAGAGATTTCTAGCCGAAGGTAGCTTAGAAGGCCAACAAGAAAGGTCTACCCCATGGAGCAGAGCGCAGCCCACAGAGCCCAGCCCAGCCTTGGCCCAGCTGGGAGGAACAGCACCAGAGCAGGGTGGAATTTCCAGCAGCAGATGCGGTTCTCATTGAGACCCCCCTCAACCCAAAAATGCCAAAGACAGCTTCAAAGGTCAGTGATAAAGTTTTTTCATCAGGGTGAGAAGGGAGCAGGTCCTCCCCTAGCCCCAGCCCCAGGCAGTGGCGGCAGAAGCAGCAGCATCCATTTTTGGAGCCTTTGGCCTAAAGTCCCTGGGGAAATTGAGTCACTGATCTGGGTCTCAGGCCTCAGTGGTGGTCCTGTGGTGAGGAAGAGCACTGGCTGATGTGGTGGAGCTGATGGGAGGTTCTGGAAAGGGAATTCTACTTGAAGATCCTGGGCAGAAAAGCTTTGGTAGCTCCCAGATCAGAGCTCAGGCCAGGAAAGAAGTAAACTCCTCTCCCTTGATTATGCCACCTTGGGGGAACTGAGAGCTTACAGGTCCCCAAAGTATACCCTTCTCTTGACAAAGCACTCAAAAGTCAAGTAACTGGCTGGGGAAATGTCAAAAAAAGGGGAAAAAAAAATCACACTATAGAAGATTACTTTCTTGGTGAACAGTTATTTTCTTCCATCCTTTCAAATGAGGAAGAACAATCCTTACAATCAGAGAAAGACATAAAAGTCAAGGTTTCTGCATCCAAAACCTCCAAAACAAATGCACAATGATCTCAGGCCATGGAAGAGATCAAAAAGGATTCTGAAAATCAAGTAAGAGAGGTGGAGGAAAAATTGGGAAGAGAAATGAGAGCAATGCAAGAAAATTGTGAAAAGTGACTCAATAACTTGCTCTTTTTTGGAGACCCATAAAAGTGCTGAAGAAAATAACATCTTTAAAAATAGACTAACTCGGGGCGGAGCCAAGATGGCGGAGTAGAAGGACGCACTTTTACAAGCTCCGAAACCAAAAGCCCATAGAATTAATGTAAAAAGAGTCCCCCATAACTTCTGGGTCAATACAAGGTGTGCAGAAGCAGAGTGGAAGAGATTTCCGTTCCAGGGAGCCCTGCAGACCCGTCCCCAGGGTCCGGCGCGCCCCGGAAAGTGGACCCCACCCCCAGCGCTGCCCTGGCCGCGGCCCCAGAGAAGCTGATCCGAGCAGGCTTCAGAGACGTAAGCTCCGGCAGCCGGGAAAGTCCCTCCGCCCACAGAAGCTACAGGTCAGTGAGAGAGAAGGCCGGGCTGGAGGAGAGGGGAAGCAGGGCGTCTCTGTGACTCAGGCCCCCTTGGGAGGAAGCGGCGGCGGCAGAGACGGGGGCAGGAGGCAGCGGAGGCAGAGGTGTGGGCGGCGGCTGAGGCGGCAGCGGACCGAGACTCAGGAATCCCCCAGCTGCAGGCAGGATCTTCATTACGGAAGATTCCCGCATAAAACCTGATGGAGCTGAGCCTGGGAGACGGCCCTGCCCCCACCCCGCTCTATTACTAAAGGCTTCTGCTCAAAGCCCCCAAGGGAACTGAGATTGGGAGGCAGGCCCCCCACCCTGCCCCCACCCGCTCCATTCCTGAAAGTCTCTGCATAAAGCCCCTGAGGTATCAGAGCCTGGGAGGCGGCCCTGCCCCCACCCCAGCACCTGAACTAAAGCTCACTGATTCACAGCCGGCAGGAGGAAAGCCCATTTAAATCTCAGAGGCCAAGCACTAGCTGGGTGGATCCAGGCGGGGGTGGAAAGGAATCTCAGAAGTCAAGTAACTGGCTAGGAAAATGCCTAGAAAAGGGAAGAAAAATAAGACTACAGAGAGTTTTTTCCAACAAATGCAAATGATCCCGACATTCGGATCTGATGATGAGGACGTATCCTTGCCATCAGGGAAAGACGTGGAGGGCGGGGCCTCAGTACCCCAGACACCCCAGGGGGGTGGCGGGTGGGCTCAGGCCCTGGAAGAGCTCAAAAAGGATTTTGAAAAGCAAGTTAGACAGGTGGAGGAAAAACTGGGAAGAGAAATGACAGAGATGCAAGAAAAGTATGAAAAACGGGTCAATGCCTTGGTAAAGGAGACCCAAGAAAATGCTGAGGAAATTAACACCTTGAAAAATAGGCTCACTCAATTGGCAAAAGAGGTTCAAAAAGCCAATGAGGAGAAGAATGCTTTCAAAAGCAGAATGAGCCAAATGGAAAAAGAGGCTCAAAAGCTCACTGAATTTAATAGTTCTCTCAAAATTAGAATGGAGCAGATGGAGTCTAATGACTTTACGAGAAACCAAGAAATCACCAAACAAAACCAAAAGAACGAAAAAATGGAAGAGAATGTGAAATATCTCATGGGAAAAACAACTGACCTGGAAAATAGATCCAGGAGAGACAATTTAAAAATTATGGGACTACCTGAAAGTCATGATCAAAAAAAGAGCCTAGACATCATCTTCCATGAAATTATCAAGGAAAACTGCCCTGACATTCTAGAACCAGAGGGCAAAATAAGTATTGAAAGAATCCATCGATCACCACCTGAAAGAGATCCAAAAAGAGAAACTCCTAGGAACATTGTGGCCAAATTCCAGAACTCCCAGCTCAAGGAGAAAATCTTGCAAGCAGCTAGAAAGAAACAATTCCAGTACTGTGGAAATACAATCAGGATAACCCAAGATCTAGCAGCTTCTACATTAAGGGATGGAAGGGCGTGGAATAGGATATTCCAGAAGGCAAAGGAACTAGGACTCAAACCAAGAATCACCTACCCAGCTAAACTGAGTATAATACTTCAAGGGAAAATATGGTCTTTCAATGAAACAGAGGACTTTCAATCATTCTTAATGAAAACACCAGAGCTGAAAAGAAAATTTGACTTTCAAACACAAGAATGAGAAGAAACATGAAAAAGGAAACAGCAAAGAGAAGTCTTAAGGGACTTACCAGAAGTGAACTGTTTATATTTATACAGGGAAAGACAATATTTCCAACTCTTAAAACTTTTCAGTATCTGGGTAGTTGGTGGGACCACACATACACATGTACACGCATGCACACACATACACACATGCACACACATACAGAGATAGAGAGCACAGATTGAACTGAATAGGATGGGACCATACCTTAAAAGAAACTAAGGTAAATGGTGAGAGAGAAATGTAGGGGGAGGAAAGAGAGGGAAAGGGAAGGGGGTAACTATATGTCATTTAAGAGGCAGGTAGGAGTTTTTCTTAGTGGAGGGAAAAAGAGGAGAGGTGAGAGAAAAAAAAAACAAAACAAGAAGTTTACCCTCATCACATTTGACTAAACGAAGGAGTGAAATGCACACTCATTTTGGTATGAAAACCTATCTTACAGTATAAGAAAGTGGGGGAGAAGGAGATATTGCAAGGGAGGGGATGATGGAGGGGAGGGCAAAGGGAGGAGGGAGCAATTTGAAGTCAACACTTGGGGAGGGACAGGATCAAGAGACAGAAGAGAAACAATGAGGGGCAGGTTAGGAGGGATGGTAATCCAGTTAGTCTTACACAACACAACTATCAGGGAGGTCATTTGCAAAACTACACAGATAGGGCCTATATTGAATTGCCTGCCTTCCCAAAGGGAATGGGTGGGGAGGGAGGGATGGGGAGAATTTGGAACTCAAAGTTTTAGGAACAACTGTTTAATATTGTTGTTGTAACTAGGAAAGAAGACATACAGTTAATGAGGAATAGAAAGTCATCTGGCCCTACAGGAGAAAAGAGAAGATGGAGACAAGAGAAGGGAGGGATGACAGAAGAGAGGGCAGATTGGAGATAGGGAAAATTAGATTGCTGGGGTATTGGGGTGGGGGGAGGGGATAAAGGGGGAGAAAATTTGGAACCCCAAAATTTGTGAAAATGAATGTAAAAAATTAAATAAATAAATAAAATTTTAAAAAAAGAAAAAATAGACTAACTCAAATGGCAAAAGAGGTCCAAAAAGCCAATGAGGAGAAGAATACTTTAAAAAGCAAAATTAGCCAAATAAAAAAGGAGGTTCAAAATCTCACTGAAGAAAATAATTCTTTCAAAATTAGAATGGAGCAGATGGAAGCTAATGACTTTATGAGAAACCAAGAAATTACAAAACAAAACCAAAAGAATGAAAAAATAGAAGACAATGTGAAATATCTCACTGGAAAAACAAGTGACCTGGAAAATAGATCCAGGAGAGAAAATTTAAAAATTATGGGACTGCCTGAAAGCCACAATCAAAAAAAAAAAAGAGCCTAGACACCACCTTTCATGAAATTATCAAGGAAAATTGCCCTGATATTCTAGAACCAGGGGGCAAAATAAATATTGAAAAAATCCACCAATCACCTCCTGAAAGAGATCCAAGAAAAAAAACTCCTAGGAATATTGCAGCCAAATTCCAGAGTTCCCAGATCAAGGAGAAAATATTGCAAGCAGCCAAAAAGAAACAATTTGAGTACTGTGGAAATGCAATCAGGATAACACAAGATCTAGCAGCTTCTACATTAAGGGACTGAAGGGCTTGGAATATGATATTCCATAAGTCAAAGGAGCGAAGATTAAAACCAAGAATGACCTACCCAGCAAAACTAAGTATAATACTTCAGGGGAAAAAATGGCCATTCAATTAAATAGAGGACTTTCAAGAATTCTTGATGAAAAGACTAGAGCTGAATAGAAAATCTGACTTTCAAACACAAGAATCAAGAGAAGTATGAAAAGGTAAACAGGAAAGAGAAATCATAAAGGACTTTACTAAAGGTGAACTGTTTACATTCCTACATGGAAAGATAATATTTGTAACTCTTGAGACTTTTCTCAATATTTGGGTACCTTAAGGAATTTTATATATATAGACAGAGGGCACAGGATGAGTTGAATAGGAAGGGATGATATCTAAAAGAAATAAAATTAAGATGTGAGAGAGGAATATATTGGGAGGAGAAAGGGAGAAATGGAATGGGGCAATTATCTCTCATAAAAGAGGCAAGAAAAAGCTTTTCCAATGGAGAGGAAAGGGGGGGAGGTGAGAGGGAAAAAGTGAAGCTTACTCTCATCACAATTGGCTTAAGGAGGGAATAGCATGCACACTCAATTTGGTATGAAAATCTATCTTATACTACAGGAAAGTAAGGGAGAAGGGGATAAGTAACGTGGGGAGATGACAGAAGGGAGGCGAAGAGGGGGTAATAAGAAGTAATCACTTCAGGGGAGGGACAAGGTCTAAAAGAGAGAACAGGATAGGGGGCAGGATAGGATGGATGGAAATATAATTAGTCTTTTACAACATAACTATTATGGAAGTCTTTAGCAAAAGAAATATACAGCCCACATTGAATTGCTTGCTTTCTCACTGAGAATGGGTGAGGAGAGAGAAAGGGAGAGAAGTTGGAACTCAAAGTTTAAGGAATAAATGCTGAGAATTTTTTTTGCATGCAACTGGGAAATAACAAATACAGGTAATGAGGTACAGAAATCCATCTTGCCCTACAAGAAAAGAGACAAGATGGGGAGAGGGGAAGGGTGTTACAGAAGGGAGAGCAGACTGGGGGAAAGGGTAATCAGAATGCATGGTATTTTGGGGTGAGGGAGCGGAGAGATGGGGAGAAAATTTGGAACTCAAAATCTTATGGAAATGAATGCTGAAAACTAAAAATAAATAAATTTTTAAAGAGAGGAAAAAAAAGAAAGTTCTCCATTTCAATACTCAGTGAGTTAAATATATACTCATGTCTCGGTTCCCCAGCAAAGCACTGTGTGATTATTTATAGAATGTTGGCAATATGCCGGGTATTTTACAGCCAAGTGGCAACGAGTACAGGACTGACTGCTCCTGCATCAAGCAGGTGTACACTAAGAACTCCCTATCAAATGATACAACACACAAGTTTCTTGGTTCCTGAGACAATCAGATCGCTTCAGAGTGGTGTAGTCCTAGGCCACTCACTTCACTTCTATGGGCTTCAGCTTCACTTGTACTTTGCAAGAGAAGGACTACACTAGAAGTTATCCAGTAACACCAGTTCAGATTTATATAGTGGTTAAAGGGGTAAACATGCACTAGCCATAACAACTAGAGGTGGCACACAGAGTAAGAGAGCACAGTGAAACTACTGGCCCAAATCACAAAACTCATATATCCTGGCTCCAGGATCCACACTCAGTTCTCTCAACTCCAAACACATCTTTCTTTTGACTATTACCACCCTACTTTTCATTTAAGGTACCATCCAGCTCTAAAAGCATGAGAGTAAGCACACAGCCCTGTTTCACTCCACTGCTGACTGGGAAGGTATAAGAGCATTGTCCACTATCCAGAACCCGGGCAAGCATGCTGTCATGAAAATGATATACAAAACTCATGAACTTCTCTTGGCGACCAAATTTTGACATAATTTTCCATAAATCCTTACAACTAACACTGTCAAAGGCTTTGGTCAGATCTACAAACGTAGTGTATGTTCTGCTCCTGGCTTTTCTCCTGAAGTTGTCAGGCAACAAACACCATATCAAATGTTCCTCGGCCCCTTCTGAAGCCACAGTGGTTCTCAGGTAGATGATCATAGTCCAGGGGAAAGATTAGCCTATTAAGGAGGACTAGCAAGTATCTTGCCAGCAATGACTATAAGAGAGATACCCCTGTGATTGTCGCAGGATAGCCATATTGTCAAATGCTTTCAATGAGGGTGAACATGGCATCAAGGTCAACTACCGCACTGATGGCAGGGTCTTCAACTTGAAAAGGCTACAAGTCAAGACTGAAGTGAAGGGAATGTTGGTGCATGATTTTCTGTTTGCAGATGATTGTGCACTCAATGCAGCCTCTGAAGCTGAGATGCAACAAAGTATGGTCAATTCTCTGCTACCTGTGCTAATTTTGGTCTAATAATTAACAACAAGAAAACCCAGGTGCTCCCTCAGGCACCACTGCACCATCCATATGTGGAATCAATACAGTTACAACAAATGGAGAAGTTTTGAATATTGTGGATAAGTTCACTTACCTTGGTAGTGTACTTTACAGGGATATACACATTGACAATGAAGTTGATGCACGCACTGCCAGAGCTAGCTCAGTGTTTGGGAGGCTCCAAAGAAAAGTTTGGGAGAGAAGAGGTATTAGACTGACTACCAAACTGAAGGTCTACAGAGCTGTTGTACTGACCTCATTGTTGTATGCCTGTGAAACATGGACAGGCTACCAGCACCATGCAAGGAAACTGAATCATTTCCATTTGAATTGTCTTAGGAAGATTCTGAAGATCACCTGGCAGGATAAGGTACCAGACAGTAAGGTGATCACATGGTGGTTAAAAGAAGCGATACAAGGACACTCCTAAGGTCTCTCTCAAGAACTTTGGATTTGATTGTACAACATGGGAGACACTAGTACAGGATCGCTCAGAATGGCGTGCCCACATCAGAAAAGGTACTGTGCTCTGTGAGCAAAGCAAAATTGAGGCAGCACAAAGGAAATGTTCACACAGATTATCTGTGCCCAATCTGTGGTAGAGCATTCCAAGCTCATATTGATCTGATCAACCACAGTCAGACACAATGAAACTTGACTTTATCATGGTGAGGTCATTTTTGTCCTCTTTGAGAAGGAAGGACAACAATCACCATCCAGCTCTGACATTATAGTATTCTATGATCAAAGTCCCTTTCAGCCAAGACATTCAACATTCTACATTCTTTCCAACTATAATGTTCTATGTCATTTGTTAAGGGCAGTAAGAATGAAACAAGTCAGAGACGGCATTGAAACGATGCACCATTTTGCTATTCTAAGATACCCTGTTTTTTAAGCAAACGAATTTTCACAAAGATCAAAAACAAGCACATGCTGGACTAGGTGGAGAAAGATACGTTTTTAGATACAATCAAGGTATGAATGTTTTACTTGACCATATCTGTTTGTTTTAAGGCAAGTTTTTTACTTTTGGCGGGGGGAGAATAAAAGGATAGTGACATAGTCTGTCAGATCTGGGGAGAAAGGAAGAATTCATGACCAAACAAGAGATAGACAGCATTATGAAATGTAAAATAATTTTGGTTACGTTAAATTAAAAGGCTTTTGGACAAACAAATCCAATGCAACCAAGATTAGAAGGAAAGCAATAAGTTGGGAAACAATCTTTACAATAAGTGTCTCTGATAAGAGCCTCATTTCTCAAATATATAGAGAACTGAGTCAAATTTATAAGAATAAAAACCATTTCCCAATTCATAAATGGTCAAAGGATATGAACAGGCAATTTTCAGATGAAGAAATTAAAGCTATCTATAGGCATATGAATTAGTATTCTAAATCATTTTTGATTAAAGAAATGCAAATTAAAAAAACTTTGAGGTACCACCTCACACCTATCAGATTGGTCAATATGACAAAAAAGGAAAATTATAAATGTTGTAGAGGATGTGGGAAAATTAGGACACATGCACTGTTGGTGAAGTTGTGAATTAGTCCAACCTTTCTGGAGAGCAATTTGGAACTATGCCCAAAGAGCCTTAAAAATGTGCATACCCTTTGATTCACCAATACTACTACTAGATCTGTATCCCAAAGATATCAAAAAAAAAAGGGAAAAGGACCTACATGTACAAAAACATTTATAGCAGCCCTTTCTGTGGTGGCAAAATGTCTGAAACTGAGGGGATGCCCGTAAATTGGGGAATGGCTGAACATGCTGTGGTATATGAATGGAATGGAATACTCAGTGCAATAAGAAATGAACAGGCAGATTTCAGAAAAATCTGGAAAAACTTGTACAAACTGATGCAAAGTGAAATGAGCAGAACCAGGAAAACATCTGTACACAGTATAATCAACACTGTGTAAAGATCAACTATGAATGATAGCTCTTTTCAGCAATACAATGATTCAAGATAAGTACAAAAGACTCAGGAAGGAAAATGCTATCCACATCCAAATAAAAAATTGATGGACTCTGAATATAGATCAAAGCATACTTTTTTTATTTACTTTATTCTTTTTTGTGGCTTTTTCCTCTTGATCTGTTTCTTTTTTTCACAAGTGTGACTAATATGATCATGTATATCATGTATAACCTATATCAAATTGCCTACCATTTTAGAAAGAGAGGAGAAGGAAGGAAGGAGAAAAATTTGGGAACTCAAAAATCTTGTGAAAATGAATGCTAAAAGTTGTGTTGACATGTAACTGGGGAAAAAATATTATTTCAAAAAATACAATTGTATATAAGTACATACACAGAAGAGGATGGGGTCAAAATTTAAAAAAGAATTATGAAATATTAAACTATATAAAGCAAGAAAAGAAGAAAGAACACTGGAGAAGTGGACAAAAGCAGAGCAATGTTGGTACTACTGAATTTTAAATGTTCTTTAAAAAACAAGCTGATCGTAACAGAAATTCACAACATATATAATTCTCTTTTTCTATTTATTCTTCTTTGTATATGGACATCTTTGTTGATGTTTGTCAAATTTACAACCAAATAAGAAAAGGAAGGAAAGGAGGGGAGGGGAGGGAAGAGGGGAGGGGAGGGGAGGGAAGGGAAGGGAAGGGAAGGGAAGGGAAGGGAAGGGAAGGGAAGGGAAGGGGGAAGGGAAGGGAAGGGAAGGGAAGGGAAGGGAAGGGAAGGGAAGAAGGAAGGAAGGATCAACTAATGCAAATTCAAGGCATCTGTAAAAATTACCAAAAATAACCTCAACAACAGACACAAGTAAATTCCCTAGAATCCACACTGTGGGCTAATCTCTTGTTTCTTTCTTGTTTTTAAAAGGTTATTTGGAGGTAATTATGGGAAGATGGCAGCATGTTTGAACCAAGAAGGGCCCAGATTCTCCACAAACACCCCAGTAAAGCTCTAAAAATGAATGAGGACAAATGATAAAACCAATCAGAAACTGCTTTAAGCTCCTGTATTAAATCTAGGACTGTAAATGTTAAATTGTATATTTTAAAAGAAAAGCAAGCTATAAATAATAGAACTTTGAAATGTCTGGTATAATCCTCTTTTTCTGTTCTACTATGTATATGAAAATCATCATCGTATTTCTTGTGAAGTTCTAAGTTCTCAATATTGAAAACAAATAAACTACTTAGGAGAAACACAACCCACAGCCTATAATAATGCTAGTTAGCTTCTAGCTATCACCCTACCAGACTATATAAACTCTCTGAGAAAAGGTGAAAGTCTTTTCTTTGTCTCTCACCTAGTGTCAAGCATCCTACTGTACACAGAGTAGTCACTTAACAAAAGTATGTTCAATGAATAACTCCAGGTGGTCCCTAGCCTTGTAAAGCCCCAGAGCTCTAGCATATGGGTGAAAAGTACAGAAAGTAGAGAGGTACAGTAGAAAAAAGCCTGGATGTTGAGAACCATATTTTAGGTCAATTCAATTCAGCAAACATTTCTTAAGCTTCTAATATGTATCAGGCATTGGGGATTAAAAGAAAAGCAAAAGAGTCTCTGCCCTCAAAGAACTAATATTTCCTGGAGGTGAGGGTGGGAAAGAGGTGGAAAAGATGGGGACTGATAAAATATATATGTAGATAAGTAAATATAAATATATAGAAAATAAATATAAAGTAATTTGGTGAAGCAGGAACAAATGAGAAAGTTAGAAGGGGTCATTTGTTGAACATGGCATTTGACTTGAACCTTGCAAGGGCACTAAGGATTGCTAAGAGGAAAATGTTAAGAGAGACAGTGTTCCCATCATGAGGGACAAGCTATGAAAAGGCACTGAGGCAGGAGATGGAATGTTATTGATGGGCAAGGGTCAATAAGCCGTTTTGGATGAAAAAAGAATGAAGGGGAGTAATGTAAAATTCCTCAGGAAAAACAGATTGGATGACAATGCAGAGCCAAGATGGCAAAGTAGTAAGAAACAGTACAACCAAGCCACCTCCATCTGTCCTCAAACAAACCTAGAAAATGCACCAGACCAAAATCCTGATGGGGAAATTGAATACAAAGGTAATTTGTCCAACCTTGGTAGTAATAGAAAGATAAGACAGAGAAGTCTGTGGACAACAGGACAAAGTCTAGCCAGGAAAACACCAGGGGGAACACTGCAGTGGCTAAAGAAAGGCTGTAGAGCAGGACAAGAGGTCTCAGACTCAGATTGAGGTATCCTTGTATCCTCAGACACATCATGATAGGAGTGGTTGCCAATCAACACCTACTACCCAGTTTCAGGTAACAGATCCAGGGAAGACTGAGAAGGGGACCTGCACCAGGGGGAGAAAGGTGAAGGGGGTGGGGTGGGTAAAATTCTGAGTAAGAAGATTATTCTGCAGTGAACAGAGAAAAAAGGAAGTCCTGAAGCACGTGGCAAGAGTCAGGCGGTTCAGGTTCCAGGAGTAAGAGAGGTCTCAAGTACAGCTTCTAGGCCATCCTGCAGAGGAATATTCAGGGTAGGTATCTCAGACCAAAAAATTAAAAAGTCCATAATTCTGTCACTTTGAACCAGCAGAAATTTCCAGCTGGCTAGCAGGAGATGAATCCAGAAGCATTCCTTTGTTGCTCAGACCCAAACCCAGGTCAGGAACTTACAGAACTTGAACCACAGGGGCAGCAATTAGACTTTTCCCACATCAGATCCTTTGGGAGTATTGAAAACTTCTAGGTCCCCAGTCTGAGCTGTCCCTGAGATCCTAAAACAACATAATAATTGCTACCACAAGGATGCAGGAATCTTTCCTAAACCTTTCCTCCAGAAGTAATTAGAACCCAGCCCTGACGTAAAATCTGAATTCAGAAGTGGGCAGGAAGAAGATGCAAATAAAAAAAAGAATCTAACTATAAAGAGCTACTATGATGTAAGAGGCACTGAAGAAATAAACCTAGAAGAGAATGACTCCAAAACATCTACAAGCAGAGCCTACAAGCAGAGCCTGAGAATTCCTGGAAGAGATAAAGCAAGAGTTTTAAAAAAGAGTTTAAAATGCTTTATAAATGAAATGAAAACAACTGAGGAAAAAACTGCAAAGATATGAGAGCTAAGGGAAAAAGAAATAGAACGGGAATTAACAGCTTGAAATGAGAGCTACAAAACCTTACTGTGGGATCCTGACTTAGAATAAAGTCATAAAATACAGTAATAAGTAAAAAGCCATAAAAACTCTGTGAAGGGTGAAAGGCTGAACATGGTGACTTGTTTAAAATCCTAACTTATATACAAAATTATATTTCAAAATGAGTCAACTGAGTCAAAAGTTAAGATATTATGACCTACGAAAGCCAAAACAAGAATCTTGTGACCCATATATGACTGGTACATGATCCATACACAAACTTATGTTTGGGCATAACACTGGCTTAACCTCCAAGCTCATTACTAAGCAGAAAACCAAAAATATCCACCAATCACTGGTGATGCACTCTCCAGCTCTTCCTGCCTTTGTCTCTTTTCTCTAATTACCATGCGGATATTTGGGGTTCTTAGCTAGGATCCACAGAACCATCTGGCAGCCACCACAGATTGCCCTTGTTTTCTAAGTATTCATAGTGATTGATTAAACTACTATCTAGAATCAGTATGGAGATATTTGGCCTCTTCCTTTGATATCAAAATAACATTCCATGGTAATAAGGGAATTCTAGATCTTATACCCATCCAAGGAAAACATTTTCTAAAAATCAGAATGGACCAAATTGAAGCTAATGACTCCTTACAGCTACAAGAAATATTAAAATCAAGACTAAAAATTTGAAGAAAATATAAGTTATCTCATTTTACATATAAGGAAACTGATGCAAACAGGGTTAAGTGACTTGCCCAGGATCACACAACTAGTATGTGAGGCTAGATTTGAATTCAGGTCTTTCTGACTCCAGGCCCAGCTCCCTATCCACTCTGACAAATTGCTGTCCTTCTTCTGCTGACAGGAAAAGGGAATGTCATGCTATAGGTGACAAAAGGATTTGAAACAGACACTGTAAAGGAGTGGAAGAAGGAATCAGAGAAGAGTAAAAGGACTTTTCCCCTCAAGGCCTCTCTGCTTCCTAACTTTTCTGTTACTATAAAGGGCATGACCAATCACCCAAGCTTGAAACTGCCATTCTGGCCTCCTCACTCTCTCACCTTCATACATCCAATATCTGTTGCAAAGGTCTGTCAATTTTACCCACATAACATCTCTTGTATACACCCCCCTCTCTCCAATAGCACTGTCAGCACCCTAACGAAAGCCATCATTACCTCATTACTAGACCATTAAAACACTCCAGATCATCAGTCTTCTTCGTAAAAAGTACGTCTAACCATGTCATCACCATTCATTTTTAATAAACTCCAATGGCTCCCTATTATCTCCTAGATCACATGTGGAAAATCCTGTTTGCCATTCAAAGCCCTTTACCTTGCTATCTTTCCAGTCACGTTAACTTCTTACTCTACTTCACATACTCTGGAATCCAGTGACACTGTACTCCCTGCTGTTCCTCAAATAAAGATACCCATCTCCCAACTCTGGGCATTTTCACTGGCTGGCTGTCCCCAATCCTGAGAATGCTTTTCCTCCTCATCTCTGCCTCTCAACTTCTCTGGAATCTTTCAATTCTCAGCTAAAATCCCACCTTCTACAACAAGCCTTTCCTGAGTCCCCTTAACACTAGTACCTTCTCTCTTCTGGTTATCTCCAATCCATCCTGTCTGCATCTTCTTGGTACATAGTATTTTTCATGTTGTCTCCCGCTTCGATTGTGAGCTCCCTGAGAGCAGGGGTTATTTTTTTTCCACCTTTCTTTGCCTAACAATACCCCTGGCATACAGTCGTAGTTTGATAAATGCTTAGTTACTACGTGGATAGCATATCTGTAGTGGACCCAGTAAGTGCTCCCAAGAAGGATTCAACAACGCAGCAACAGGATCTGTAGACAGACAGAAGTAGTACTCTGAATTTTGGATTGTTAGCTAGGCGATACTACAGAGAGAATGCTGGGCCTGGAGTCAGGAAAACTTGAGTACAAATCCAGCGTGAGATATTTACTAGCTGATGACTCTGGACAAGTCACTTAATCTTTATCTGCCTCAGTTTCTTCATTTGTAAAATGGGAATAGTAACAGAACTCCCAGGGTTGTTGTAAGGATTAAATGGAATATCTGTAAAGCACTTACCACAGTGCCTGGCATATAGCAGATGCTTAATAAAAGCTTGTTTTCCTCTCCCTTTCCTAATAAAATTGAGATTATGAAGGCAAGAAAGTAAAGCTAGATCAAGGGTGAAAAGCTGAGACAGATAGATAGGTAGACAAATAGACCGGTAGACAGACAGACAGACAGATAGAAGCATGGAAAGTGGTCAGAGGAATTTGAGCATTCCAGACTGGGTAAGTATGTTATCAAGGCAGAATAAAGGTGCAGGTCACGGGAGTTGAGTAGGTTAATGGAATTGGAAAGTCAAACTGTCTGAGGGGACACTGACATGTATGTGCACTGAAGTCCCCAAGTATAAGTGCAGAGGCTGGGATGGGAGGGAAGACTGTGAAGCCAGATATGAAATCCTTCAAAAGGGCACTCAGAGAACTGCAGATAACCGTCCACCTGGATCTGGACAGAGTGATACATATGAATGGAGTGAAACTTCAAGGAAGAGAGGTGCCTGAGTGATGGTAAGGTGGGAGTGGAGGTCTAGAATTCAGTGAGCAGTAAGGACTTCAATTCAAATCCAAACTCTGTCACCTACAACATCATCTTTGATAAATCACTTAACATTTGTAAATCTTAAGTTTTTCATTGTAAAACAAAGATGTTAAAATAATTGATTTCTAAGATCACAAAAATTCTACCATCTATAACCTAATACAAGTGACAGTAAAGACCAATGAGTGCTTCTAATTTTCCTCTTAATTCAGCATATCAGGGGGTACAAGACAAATACATCCATTACTGGAGGGGGTGATTTTCCCACAGATAACGTGAATTATTGTAAGAAGACTCTGATTACCTGACAGGATAAGGCATTAGACACCTAGACACCTTAGCTCTTTTAGAGCTAAACTATCAAGCATTCAAAACTCTACTGCAGAGACTGCAACTCCAATGGGCTGACCATGTAGACCAAATGCCACACATATGTCAACCTAAAAGACTATATTATGGTGAACCCGCACAAGATAAGCACTCACATGGAAGTCAGAGAAACAGTACAAGGACACTCTCACGGTTTCTCTGCATAGCTTTAGTATTAATTATGAGACATGGGAGACTCTGGCAAAGGACCACCCAGCAGAGCATACCTACATCAAAGAAGGCTCTAGGCATTATCAGTAAATCAATCTCAGTAGCACCAAGGAAATCTGAACTAAGTAAATCGAGAAGCATCTCCATCCCAAATGTTCAAACAGACTATTTGAGCCCAACTCGTCGTAGCGCCTTCCAAGCTCACACTGGACTAACCAGCCACAGTCAAACACACTGTACCTTGACCCCAACATCATGATGTCACCGGTCTTCTTCAAGTATGAAGGAGGAACAACAACACATCTTCTGGAACAAGTCAGGTTTCCATGATTGCAAACTGACAGAAGACATAGGAGAGGACAAAGTCTATCTAATACAAAGGGCTATTTCTTCACAGTAAACAGGGAGTTCTGGAGAGTACTATAGGATAAGGACACAAAGGGGTAGGAGGGAAGTACAGAGGCATGAGGGAGAGAGAAGTGATAGCAAAGAAAGGAAACTTTTTGTTTTTCCCCAAGCAGCTTCAAATATGAATCACAGGAATTTGGAGAGGATTTGCTAGCTGCAGGACAAGAAATTGTCATTGAACCTTTCCCAGCAACAGAGGGAAGTGCGCCCTAGTCAACAATAACAGACTTATTAAGTGTTCCAGGCACTATGCTAAGTCTTGGAGATACAGAGAAATGGGAGGCTGGGGGGAGACAGAAACCAGTCCCTTGTCTCAAGGAGCTCCCAGTCTAATGAAGGAAACAATACGCAAACAACTATGCACAAACGAGACATAAATTATAGATCACCTCAGAGGACAGGAACAAAGATTAAGGAGGACCCTGAGATGTTGATTTTCCTCTCTGGAGGCAGGTAGGGAGGAGGGTTAAGGGAAGGAAAGGAGAAAGCTCAGAACTCCTCCCAACAAAAACACCTCTCCAGTATTCTTGTACCTTGTTCACTCCCATTTACTTCGCAGTCCAATAACATGGACCACCTGGATGTTGGTCCATTATGTGCATTTTCACTGGCTGCCCCTATGCCTGAAATGCTTCCCTTATGTCTTCTCATCTCCCTTCCTGGCTTCCCTGGCAGGCACCCTTCAAGTCCCAGCTAAATTGCCATCTTCTCCAAGAAGCATGTCCTGATCCTGACTAATGCTAGTGCCTTTTCCCATTAGTTATCTCCAATTTATCAAGTCTATAGTTTGTAAGTACAACACACACACAAGAAGCTCAGTAAGAGTTCTGTTTGGCAGACTGCCATGCGACAAAAGGGAAGTCCCATGTAGATAGAACTTTGGTATGGAAGCACCCTCAGACATCATCTAATTCAATTTATTTATTTTACAAGTGAAAATATTAAGGCTAAGAGGGGAAATTACCTGCCCAAGGTCATGGAATAGGTGAGGTTAGATCTAAAGTTACTTTTAGCTGTAAAATTCTGTTTCCATGATTTGTCATTTTCTTCCCCAAATCTGACCTCATTTCTCTTTCCAGTTAACTAGACACTAATTACCTAGGAATCATCTTCAGTTCTTCCCTGTCCTCCACACCTCACATTTCCATGCCAAGTCTTACCACATGTGTCCTCCCAAACCCTTCCTTCTTCCTTATTTGCCTATTACCATGGAAGGTACCACAATTTTCCTGTCATCCAGGCTCCCAAACTAGGTGTCATCTTCTCTTCCACCCTCCCACAACTGCTCACTTGCTCCCTTCTCTCTGCCATCTCCCTGGTACTGGTCCTCCTCACCTCACAACTGGATTACTGTGAGAGCCTGCTGGCTGGTCTCCCTACACAATTCTCTCCCCACTCCACCCTGTCAAAAGTGATCTTCCTAAAAGATCTTACCTTATCACCCCCTACTACCTAAGAAACTCTAGTAGCTCCCTACCACCTGCCAGATCAACATAAAATCCCACTGGGCATTCAAAGCCCTTTATAACATTATTACCTTATATGATACCTTACTCTCCTCTACATACTCTCTGATCCAGTGACACTGGCATCCTTATTATCCCTCAAACAAAATGCTCCATCTCTCTACGTAGTACATTTTTACTCTCTCCCTCCTCATCTTTGCCTCCTGCTTCCCTAGCTTCCTTCAAGTCTCAACTAAAGCCTCACCTTCTGTAGGAAGCACTTTCCAATTCTCTTCAATGACTTCCAAGACTATCCCTAATTTATCCCATCTATACCCAGTGATGCTACCCTCTTGTTTATTCCACAAACAAGTCACTTTATCTCTCAGCTCCAGACATTTTCTCCGACGCCTGGAATGCTCCTCCTCCTCAACTCCACCTAATGACTTCCTTGGCTTCCTGTCTCAATAAAAACTTCATCTTTCACGGAAAGACTTTCCCAATTCCTCTTAATTATAATGCCTTCCCTCTTTTATTTATCTCCTATTTAATCCTGTATATAGTTTGTATATTTGCTTGCTCTCCCCTGCTAGACTGTGAGCATCTTGAGAGCAGGGATGGTTGTTTGCCTTTCTCTGTACCCCCAAAGCTTGACACCATACCTGTCATACAACAGACACTTTAAAAGAAGTAGAAGTAAAACATATTTTACCCCCCATTTCCTCTCATGTCTGACTGCAACCACTTTGTTGTGCCCTTTCCTCTTCTTATCTACTGTAAGACTATCAGAATAGCCTTCTTACCTCCAGTCTACCCCATTCTTCCATGCACACTGCAGCCCAAATAATCTTCCAAACAGACAGCATATCAAAATTTCACTCGTCTATTCAGAAGTGTTCAGTTACCTAAGTTTAAACTTCTTATCCCGGCATTCACAGACCTCCACAACCTGACCCTGACCGGACTGTTTATACAAGTAGACTACTCTTAGTCCCACTCCACGCCCTCCATCCTGGTAACCACCAGGGTCATCCTTCTCTTCTCACCTTTTATTCTGGTTCTAGCCACATCAGAATCCACCCTAGACTAGAGGCACCCTTCCCTCCTTATCACCCCAGAACCCATGGAAGCAACTCTCCCTTCCTTCTTAATCTACTTCCAAGACCAGACCCAAAGAATCTTTTCACTCACACAGCTCAGATGGGACAGGAATCACTAAAATTGTATTCTTCTGAGTTAGACAAAAGATCTCCAGGCCTTATTACCAGCCCCATCTCTATAATGTGTAGGCCTCTGACAATATCATCTGAACTAATGATATATGTATATACATATGTGTGTATATATGCATGCATACATACATACATATGCATGTATGTGTGTATGTACATGAAAACACCTGATGGACTCCGCCATCTGCCTGACTGCTGCACCCTTGGGATTTTTAGGCTTTTCCATCTACTCAGAAGCTGAATTTTCTTTTATAAGTTGTAAATTCCTTGAGGGCAGAGACTGTCTTGTCTTTTCTACCTGTATCTTAGCACAGTTGTTAGGACACAGTAAGTGCCTGATAAATGTTCATTCATTGAATCCATTCACTGTATCGCTCATTCCCTTTGTCCTTGCCTCATTTACCCTGTTTTCCATGTTTATCATAAACCTACTTGCTCAGTTGTCTGACTCTTCATGACCCTGTGGACCATACCGACTATGGAGTTTTCTTGGCAGAGACACTGGAGCGCTTTGCCCAGAAAACCTACTGAAGTAAATTTCCTTCCTTTAAGGTTCTCCCTGAAATATTGCTCTGTCTTCCCTTTTTTCACACTCCAATCCCTCCCACTCCTCAGTGAGGACTCTCCCTCCTCAAGTTTTCACAGTACTTCATTCTACCCTACAGCACATCTGCTTGGATATGCCTCACCCCCTTTCACATTATAAGATCCCTGAGGAGAGGTAAAGTTTTATTTTTTTTACCTTTTTATTCCCAGTGCCCATACATACAATAAATGGTTAATAATTTTTCAAAATTGAACTGACAAAAACCTAGGATTATACCCCTGATTTCACCTATCACAAACAATTAGAGTAAGGATAAAATGAGATGGTGAAAACACTTTGAAAATCATAAAGGACCATAAAAATTCAACAATTATGACAACTCTTACAATCACTCACACATTAACTCATCTACTTAAGGTTAAGTCACTAAATGAATGTACAGTGTGTCCAGGGGACCACCTCTTATCAGTGAAGTACCAACATGAAGGAGTGTCATTCTAAGTTGACTGTGGCACTGCCATGCTCCAGGATACAGTGGCCTATTCACTGAAACCTCACTTTTTCCAGCTAGCCTCTGGCAACTCTCAGGGCCTTTCATTCTGCCAAAGCCAGGGATATTTTTAGATTAAACTGGGGTACTGAAAACTCCTTTGACTTGACTGGCAGGCTTACAACCAGATTTTCATACGTAGGGCCTTGGCAAGTTTCAAAACAGGCTTAATGTAAAAGCAAAATTCAATGACGAAAACTATTCAAAAGTGTAATAAGCCACCTTGTGAAAAAAGTGGGCACTCCCCCAGACTAAAGGGGTTCTTATTCAAGTGCAAGTTGTCCTGGATGACCTCTAAAGTCCTTTCCAATTCTGAATTGCTTTTTTTTTTTTTCTTTTCTCAACTTTCATTTATTTTTATTTATTTATTTATTTATTTAATTTTTACATTCATTTTCACAAATTTTTGGGTTCCAAATTTTCTCCCCTTTTCTCCCCTCCCCCCACCCCAATACCCCATGCAATCTAATTTTCCCTATCTCCAATCTGCCCTCTCTTCTGTCATCTCTCCCTTCTCTTGTCTCCATCTTCTCTTTTCTCCTGTAGAGCCAGATGACCTGAATTGCTTTAAAATGGGCTTTTTCTCCCAAACACCACTAGGAAGTCCAGGAGGAAGAACAAATGGTTTCCACATGAAGGGAAGAAAGAATTTTAGCTTTCACACCAATAATTATGGGTGACTAACTCACCAGATAGCCTTAGACAAGTCATTTTCCCCCTCTAAGTCTATTTCCTTAGCTATAAAATACGGAAGCTGAATTAAGGATCTGTGAATTTTTAAAAATAGTTTGATAACTGTATTTCAATATAATTAGTCTCTTTTAATCCTATGTATTTTATTATACATATTTACAAATATGATTCTGAGAAGGGTTCCCTAGACTGCCTGCCCCAGGGGTCTAAAACACCAAAAAGGTTAGGTAATTACTATGGCCCTTCCAGGAGTATGGTGAGAGTTCTAAATACTTTCCTGCTCTGACCTTGCACATTCACACATTATCAAGCACCTGTATACAGAAGATTCAGTTCATGTAGCACAGTCTCTTCCAAAGAATGCTAATTCTGTGATTCTCTAGGAATAGGTAAGTATGTGAAGCATTCTGAACTAATTCACGTCACATAACAGTAGTTTCTCCTTTTAGGTTTTGTGATGAACAGCTTGCAGAGTGGGCCTGCCCTGCTTTCTGGATGGACACTCTTCATAGCCCAAAGCTAGAGAGTCCTAGGAGAATGAGAGTCACAAACCAGAAATGACACAATGACAGCATTATTCCCCAATGCACTTGGAAAGCTATTTGAGAAGCTTCAGATAAACCATGAAGAGGATACAGTCCTGAAGTCCCGAAATATGAAGACAATAGGCAACTCTAAAAGAAAATCACAGTGACACTAAGATACTTTTTATTCTAAGCCAACCATTTTCAAACCTGTGGTTTAATATGACCTTTTAAAATAAGGTCATTCCTTTGCTAAGGAAAGCAACAGGAAGTGTTATCTTTGGAAGAATCTATCTGGGGCAGCTAAGTGGTGCAGTAGACAAAGCACTAGCCATAGAAGACCTGAGTTCAAATTCAGCTTCAAACAGTTGACACTTATTAACTGTGTAAGTCAACTCTGACTGCCTCACCAAAAAACAAAAACAAAAAAATTACCAACAAACCTATCTGCCATAAGGTCAAAACAAACCACACAAACACTACCATAAAAAGTCCTTGGTATCATTTCCTATATTTAACAGTCCAATCTTATCTAGAAGTCTTCTTAGCAACTGGCAAAATAATTAAATTAAACAGGTCTCCTCTGCCATGAAATAAATGCATGACGATTGGCAAGTTATGCCCCTTCTCTGTGTATCAGTTTTCTCATCAGTAAAATAAGCAGGTTGGGCTAGATTTCTATGGTCTTTTTTAACTCAAAAATACTATTTCTACTCCAGTCTTTCCTTTCCTGAGTAGCTGTAAACCACAAAATCTAGCATCTAATTAAATACCAATCAAAACCATTCTAATTATTTTATGGTTTAAGTTTCACCTCCTCAACATCACTCCCAGATCCTCAAAGGAGAAGCTATCTCATACTCTAAAACACAAAGATGTTCATATGGAAAGCTCTCAATAAGGTTAGTAAAATTAAATACTATAATTCAGCTTTCTTGGATTACAGATCTAGAGCTGAAAAGGACCTTAAAAGTGATGCAGTCCAACAGACAAGCTCGCTCCCTCTTCAGATCTCTTAAAATACCTTGTTTCTATCCATCCCATGCATTTATGGTCTGGTTTATGTTGTAGTTACCTTAATAACTATATTATATCACCTTTGGGAACAAGATCTCTTTCTTTACCTGCCTCATCCACAATGCCTACCACATAATAAACAATCAGCATATAGGAAGCAGAATTATCACTGTCAGCAATTATGGCACTGAAGCCATTTCACCCATTCTTTTGAACTTTGCAGTCAGGTCAGGTAAGGTCAAGACAATAATCAGGAATGGTTGGGTGGAAAATCCACAGAATGGTACTCAGGAGATTTTCCTTAACCCCTAGAAAGTAATATACCTATAAATAATTCAGATATTCAAGAACATTAAAGTAACAATCTAAATTACATATAACTTGAATTCTTACATCAAAGTCTACTCTACAAAAGCGACTTAGAAAAGATTCAGGTGACCTGGGGGTTCTAGCTCTGATTATGCCCCTAATTTCCTATGTGATTTTGGTTGAGTTACCAGCCTTCTGTGAGCTTTAATTTCTCCAAGTGCATTGACAAGATTTAGATCTGAGAACTTAGCCCAAACCACCAGTTTTACAGAGGACCCTAGAAAATTTATGCAGCCAAACGAAGGACAAAGAGGTATCAACTGCAAAGCCAGGATTCAAACACATGTGCTCTAAATTCTACAAAGTCACACAACCTAACGTTAATTACTGAAGAAGCTGAACCAGATGATGCTTCTGGCTTGAATGTTTCAGAATTCTGTTGACAGGGTAATAAGGATGACATGTCTTAAGACAATACATTTTTACAAAATGGGTTTTCTAACTCTCAATTCCCATGGGTCATTCAACTGTCACATAATATGTGTTTAACTTAATAAAATGTTCATAACCCTACAACTTGCAGAACTACCAGGACAGAATTTCCACTTATCTGCGACTTTCGTTTCTGGGATAATTAACTCTAGTGTTTTACAAGAGAGAAATGCACCTGTGCCCACAGTTATAAAAACAGACATTCTCGGGGGGCGGAGCCAAGATGGTGGAGTAGAAGGACGCACGTTTACGAGGTCCGAAACCAAAGCCCATAGAATTAATGTAAAAAGAGACCCCCATAACTTCTGGGTCAATACAAGGTGTGCAGAAACGGAGTGGAAGAGATTTCCGTTCCAGGGAGCCCTGGAGACCTGTACCCAGGGTCCATCGCCCCCGGAAAGCGGACCCCACCCCCAGCACTGCCCTGGCCGCGGCCCCAGAGAAGCTGACCTGAGCAGGCTTCAGACATGGACGCTCCGGCAGCCGGGAAAGTCCCTCCGCCCACAGAAGCTACAGGTCAGTGAGAAAGAAGGCTGGGCTGGAGGAGGGGAGCAGAGCGTCTCCACGACTCAGCCCCCTCGGGAGGAAGCAGCGACGGCAGAGACGGGGACAGGAAGCGGCGGAGGCAGAGGCGTGGGCGGCGGCTGAGGTGGCAGCGGCCCAGGACTCAGGAATCCCCCAGCAGCAGGCAGGATCTTCATTACGGAAGGTTTCTGCATAAAACCTGACGGAGCTGAGCCTGGGAGACGGCCCTGCCCCCACTCCGCTCTATTACTGAAGGCCTCTGCATAAAGCCCCTGAGGGAACTGAGCCTAGGAGGCGGCCCTGCCCCCACCCCAGCACCAGAACTAAAGCTTGCCTCGGAAAGCCCATTTGAATCTCAGAGGCCAAGCACTAGCTGGGCGGATCCAGGCGGGGGTGCAAAGGAATCTCAGAAGTCAAGTAACTGGCTGGGAAAATGCCTAGAAAAGGGAAGAAAAATAAGACTATAGAGAGTTTTTTCCAACAAATGCAAATGATCCCGACATTCGGATCTGATGACGAGGACGTATCCTTGCCATCAGGGAAAGACGTGGAGGGCGGGGCCTCAGTACCCCAGACACCCCAGGGGGGTGGCGGGTGGGCTCAGGCCCTGGAAGAGCTCAAAAAGGATTTTGAAAAGCAAGTTAGACAGGTGGAGGAAAAACTGGGAAGAGAAATGACAGAGATGCAAGAAAAGTATGAAAAACGGGTCAATGCCTTGGTAAAGGAGACCCAAGAAAATGCTGAGGAAATTAACACCTTGAAAAATAGGCTCACTCAATTGGCAAAAGAGGTTCAAAAAGCCAATGAGGAGAAGAATGCTTTCAAAAGCAGAATGAGCCAAATGGAAAAAGAGGCTCAAAAGCTCACTGAATTTAATAGTTCTCTCAAAATTAGAATGGAGCAGATGGAGTCTAATGACTTTACGAGAAACCAAGAAATCACCAAACAAAACCAAAAGAACGAAAAAATGGAAGAGAATGTGAAATATCTCATGGGAAAAACAACTGACCTGGAAAATAGATCCAGGAGAGACAATTTAAAAATTATGGGACTACCTGAAAGTCATGATCAAAAAAAGAGCCTAGACATCATCTTCCATGAAATTATCAAGGAAAACTGCCCTGACATTCTAGAACCAGAGGGCAAAATAAGTATTGAAAGAATCCATCGATCACCACCTGAAAGAGATCCAAAAAGAGAAACTCCTAGGAACATTGTGGCCAAATTCCAGAACTCCCAGCTCAAGGAGAAAATCTTGCAAGCAGCTAGAAAGAAACAATTCCAGTACTGTGGAAATACAATCAGGATAACCCAAGATCTAGCAGCTTCTACATTAAGGGATGGAAGGGCGTGGAATAGGATATTCCAGAAGGCAAAGGAACTAGGACTCAAACCAAGAATCACCTACCCAGCTAAACTGAGTATAATACTTCAAGGGAAAATATGATCTTTCAATGAAACAGAGGACTTTCAACCATTCTTGATGAAAAGACCAGAGCTGAAAAGAAAATCTGACTTTCAAACACAAGAATGAGAAGAAGCATGAAAAAGGAAACAGCAAAGAGAAGTATTAAGGGACTTACCAGAAGTGAACTGTATACACTCATACAGGGAAAGACAATATTTCTAACTCTTAAAACTTTTCAGTATCTGGGTAGTTGGTGGGACCACACATACACATGTACACGCATGCACACACATACACACATGCACACACATACAGAGACAGAGAGCACAGAGTGAACTGAATAGGATGGGACCATACCTTAAAAGAAATTAAGGTAAATGGTGAGAGAGAAATGTAGTGGGAGGAAAGAGGGGGAAATGGAAGGGGGTAATTATATGACATTTAAGAGGCAAGTAGGAGATTCTTTTAGTGGAGGGAAAAAGAGGAGAGCTGAGAAAAAAAAAAAAACAGGAAGTTTACCCTCATCACATTTGACTAAACGAAGGAGTGAAATGCACACTCATTTTGGTATGAAAACCTATCTTACAGTATAAGAAGGGGGGGAGAAGGAGATATTGCAAGGGGGGGGATGATGGAAGGGAGGGCAGGGGGAGGAGGGAGCAATTTGAAGTCAACACTTGGGAAGGGACAGGATCAAGAGACAGAAGAGAAACAATGAGGGGCAGGTTAGGAGGGATGGTAATTCAGTTAGTCTTACACAACACGACTATCAGGGAGGTCATTTGCAAAACTACACAGATAGGGCCTATACTGAATTGCCTGCCATCCCAAAGGGAATGAATGGGTGGGGAGGGAGGGATGGGGAGAATTTGGAACTCAAAGTTTTAGGAACAACTGTTTAGTATTGTTGTTGCAACTAGGAAAGAAGACATACGTTAATGAGGAAGTCATCTGGCCCTAGAGGAAAAAAGAGAGGATGGAGACAAGAGAGGGGAGGGATGACGGAAGAGAGGGCAGATTGGAGATAGGGAAAATTAGATGCTTGGGGTATTGGGGTGGGGGGAGGGGATGGGAGGGGAGAAAATTTGGAACCTAAAAATTTGTGAAAATGAATGTAAAAAGTTAATTAATTAAATAAATAAATAAAAATAAAAAAAAAAAATTAAAAAAAACAGACATTCTCCCCAGGCTCCGGTCTCCCAGGCTGCATGCTTGGTATCCCTCACCCTGACCTCTTCTGTCTATCCAGCTCACATACGCCACCACTTCAACACATTTGTGCTTTAACCTTCAGCCATGAACACCTGAAGAACATTGTCTCCCCTTAGCTCCTGCAAACTTGCATAGACATGTACAGAGTTCTTTCACACTTCTGAATCATGAAACATCAAAGCTAGAAAAGCCTCTTTATTCTAATACGAGAAAACTAAAACTGAGAGAAGGAAAGTGACTTGTCCAAAATCACAAAGTGCAATAGTGATTCCCAGGCCAGTGGATCCTTGCCCCACTTCTTGGGAGTGGGCAGGATGGGTAATAGAAGCCCCGTTTTAAAGATCAGGAAGAGAAGGCTCAGAGAGGTCCAATATCTCTACTTCCTTTTTCAATTCTTCAATTTTTCAATTGAATTCAAATTCAATTCAATGATTCCTAATTTTATATCTGTAGAAATATTCTCTTTATCAACAACAGAGTAATAAACTCTCTTAAATATTAATGGGTTAATTTCTAATAGCTCATTTAAAAAAAAACAACTTTTCACATTTCATCTATTCAGTCAGTGACTAGACACACTTCAAATTGTTGGCATAACTTTCCCTTGAAGCTCCTGCATCTAGTAAGTCATTCACTGCCTTGTATTTTCTTCAAGTGACCTCTGCCAGCTCCAAAGACCATATCTACCAAAGGGCTTTACTCTGGCATTTTTTCAGTTGGACTGTCTTTGCTTAAGCATCTCAAAAAAAGCCACCACAGCAAACCTATTTAGTGTCTGGGAGGATTCAGGATTAGGCATGTGGAGGGTCCTGGCCCAGACCACCATTTCATGAGGTGCCCAGGCCATTCTCACTTCATTCCCCATTCTTCTATGAATTCCTTTACCAACAGGCCTGCCCACCCCCTAGATGAGCACATATCCTCTTTAGCTCCCCTTTATGTACAGCCTTCTTGCTTTAGAATGTAGGTTCTTGGATAGTAGGGACTGTCTTTTTTGCTTATACTGGCATTTTATCACTGTACCTGCATATAGTAAGCTTTAGTAAGTGGATTATCTATCTAAAAAAATAAAATGTGGCCCCTGTCCTCGAGGAGTTTAAATTAAATTATCTACAGATAAATAACATACTTATACACAAATGTATAAGAGTAATAAAAGTCTTACAAGATCAGTTATGGGAGAAACTAATGACAGCTAGGAAATAAGGACAGATCTCCTAAAGGGCCCATGTTTTTACCTTTTCATCTCCAGCACGTAACACAATGTCTAACACACAGTAAGCACTAAATAAATGCTAGTGGATTGTCTAACTGATAATTAATCTAAATCCCTACCCCAAGTATGAACGGCAGCTTGACACCAAAATGAAACACAGAAATCCAGATGTGGCCCAATTTCTAAGCACCTTCCAAGTAGTTTCCAGACAGAGGATTAGGGGCGTGCCCAAGGGGAATATTAGAGATTAATTTCTGTTAATATATATGAGGCAAATTTTTTGGATCTTTAAGAAACTATAAAGTGTCTAATGTAAAGATTAAATATCAGGTCTTAAGAGAAAAAAAAAAACAAGTTTATTTTGCATCCCAAAGTAAAGAGAAAAAGGTTGTGCCAGTCCCAACTTAGTCAATCGTTGGCCAAATAATTAATTTGGTCACACAGGCTACTGAGTTATATTTAGAATTTACAACACACTTTTTTATTTCAAGAATATGGAAGGGGAGCTTCCATGCGGTATAACAGAATGAATACTGAATATGAAGTCAAAAGACCCAGGTTCAAGTTCCAGTTCTGTCACTATGAGTATGACTCCTTTGGCCTTAGTTTCATAGGTAAAACAAAGGGGTGGGACTAGACAAAGGGATCCTTAAAATCCTGTGACTCTGCTCTTCCCTGAACCTCCCTATCCTCCAAGTACATGTGTCTTAAAAGAAGCATAAAACCTGCTCTATTGCCATCCACAACTGATCTGCTTCTCCAGTATCCTCAAATACTGCCCTGAAGCACCAAAGAAAGAATCCACTGCTTTAACCTCTCAAGAAACCCAAGGATAATGCAATGCAAATATGAGTCTGTTCTAAGTAGAAAGGAAAGAAGAGAAGGAAACAACAACAATGGTTTTTTCTTGAACTAGTCTGGAAAAATAGCAGCTTTGCCAGTACAGAAAGTGGTCTTGAGTGTGACTATGTCAATTCCAAGCTCCGGGTCACTTACTCACTTTGAACATGTTTCCTCATCTGTAAAGTGGGCGTACTACTACTTTCAATACTTCACAGGACTGTTGTGAGGAATAAGTTTTAAATCTTCAAAGCACTACATAATTGTTAACTACTCTTTCAAAACCCCCTATAAACTATGACAGCAAAGTTTTATTGCTGTGAGTCACAACAGTTACATTACATGGTTTTGCAAAAGTTGCTTTTTATAGCAATGCATTATCAGAAGTTTGTCAAGAAGTTATCAAGGAGTCAAAACAGAATTTATCAATAAGAAATAAAATAAAAAGTATACCCAGAAGCAGTGGAAAAAATAGTATGACATTATCATTCTAACAAGTGTCCTGGTCTTGAATTTCTCTTCCCTCCTCACGTCTGTTCCTCACTGCTGCCAAATCCATCTCCCAGATACACACCTCTGATTGTCATCTTCCTGATCAAAACTCTGGGATGACCCACAACTGCCTACAAGACAAAAGCTCCAGTTCCCTGGACTAGCATTTGTGCGCTCTGATATCTGGCTACAACCTCCTTTTCCAGTCTCTTCACACCAGACTACTGTATCCTCTAAACACACTGTATTGTTTCTTGCTTCTGTTCCTTTGCTCACCCTGCTCCCTGTGCTGAAAAATGTCCCCAACACCCTCCCTCTTCCAACCTTTCCCTCCTTGTCTGGCTACCTCCTCCACAGCTGACCACACCACAGTCCCTAGGAAAAATTCCTGCCCTAGGCCCTGTTCTTCTGCTTGTTCATGGCTTTTCTTGGACTACTATTTCAGGAAATCCTCTTGGCCATGTATCACTTCACTCCCTCCTCTAACCATTACCCCCAGTTTTCTGACCATCTCAGGACTATGCATATATTCTTTCCTCCCTTCTCCCTCACCCTAATTGTGGAACCAATACCAAATCAACTCTGACCTTGTTCTTGGATGAAGTATATCCACTTCCCCCCACCCCAATCCCTGTAACTTTCAACCCAGGATCTTTGCCAAGAAAATCCCAAATGCAGTTACAAAGAGCCAGACACAACTAAAACAACTGAATAACAACAACAAAAAAGCCATATATTTGTCCGTTTTATCTTGCCTAAGAGACTACAGAGGACAGGGCTATGTATTTATCTTTTTATCTCCCTCAGATCCTAGCAAAAAACTCTGCACAAACTGATTAAAAAATACATATGACGTACCTATGTATAAGGTCCTATGCTCCTGTCAGGTGTGGGGAATTTGTGACCTCGAGCCATATGTAGCCACAGGTTCCCCACCCCTGTAAGATTATGGGCACCTAAAGATGACAAGTCAGTTGTATACCTTAAGGAGTTTATGATATAGCAAGGGAAGACAAAATATGTATATGAAATGTAAATTAGAACAAGATAAAATACACAGGGAAGATCAGAGGGTTATAAGAGTTTTAAGGAAGAAAAGCAACAGGACAAGGGGTGGGGAAGTGGATCAAGGAAGGTTTTATGAAAGACAGTAGGAAATGGTACACATCAGCTTGACCAATGGAAAAACTTTCTAAAAACTGGAGTCCAAATCAGAATAGGTTGCTTCTCTAGGTAAAACACTTCCCTTCACTGGAAATCTTCAAGTGGTAGTAGTTGGAAATGTGAGGTTAAAGGCCAAGAGAAAGGAGTTGTTGTCGAGTTATTTCAGTTGTGTCTGACTCTTTGTGACCCCCATTTGTGGTTTTCCTGGCAAAAATACTGGAGTGGTTCACCATTTCCTTCTCCAGCTCATTTTACAGATGAGGAAACTGAGGCAAAGAGGGTTAAATGAGTTGCCCAGGGTCATACAGCTAGTAAGTGTGTGAGGTCACATCTGAACTCAGATCTTCTATTTCTAGGACTAGTACTCTATTCACTGCACACCTAGCTGCCCAGCAGAAAGATTATTGTTGAATATGTAGATCTGAGAATCACCTGCAAAGACAATTAAATCCAGGGGAAATGATGAGATCACCAAGTGAAATAGTACAGAGTAAAAAAGGGAACAGGACAGAGCCTTATGGGAGGGACAGGGACACTCAACATGAGCTGGAGGAAAATCCAGCAAAGAAGCCTGACAAAGAGTGGTAAGACAAGAAGGAGAATCAGAAAAGAACAGTGTTACAAAAACCCAGAGAAGAGAATATCAAGAACAGAAAGTGATCAACAACGTCAAAGGCTGCAGAGGGGTCAAGAAGAATGAAGACTGAGGAAAAAGCCTTACATTTCACAACTAAGAAATCAAAGACTACTCTGGAGAAGGCAGTTTTGGTTGAAAGATGAGGTCAGCAGCCAGGCTGCAGAGAGTTAAGAAACTAACAAGAGGAAAGGAAATAGAGGCACCCATTGTGGATGGCCTTCTCAAGGAGTTTAACCAGGAAAGGGAAGAGAGATAAAGAAAAGCAGAATGCTTAAAAAAATAACAACTGATGATGGCCATATTGTACACTCAAGACTTTAACACAAAATACAAAGTGATTAATATAAAAACCACTTGCTATTAGGACAAAAAAAGAGAAACAGATCAATGAAAGGGAAAAGATACTTTAGACATACAAATATATACAGAAGACCAGTCATTAATAAATCTATAGAAAATAAAACCTGAGAAAGAATTTTTTTTTTAAACAAATGTACTTAAGGACACTAGATACGGATTTGGACATTTAGACCTATATCATACTATACATCTCAGTGAATTCCAAATGGATAAGAAATTTTTTTAACCCTACAAAAATGGAAGAAAACTGAGTAATGAATTTATCTAAACTGGAATGGAAATGATTTTTTTCCCAATTCAACAAACATAAATTATTACAAACTTGAAAAGTATGCCCGACCACACCAAAATTAAAAATTCTATACAATCCAAAAATTTAGAACAAAAATAAGAAATTGGGAAAAATATAGCAATTACAACAAACAGAAATTAATATCTAGACTATACGAAGAACTGTTAAAAATTTATAAAGTATAAAATGAACAAATGGTCAAAGGTCATGAATAGTTTCCAAAAAAGGAAACAAGTGTGGTATATGCTGATGGAATACTATTGTGCTATAAGAAATAACAAGCAGGATGCTTTCAGAAGAAAGGCTTACATGAACTGAGGCAAAGAGAAGTGAGCAGAACCAACTATCCACCTCCAGAGAAAGAACGGATGGCGTTTGAATGCAGATTACAGTATATTTTTTAAACTTGATTTTTCTTTTCTTGATCTGTATTTTCTTTCATAACATGACTAATATGGAAATGTTTTGCATGACCGGACATGTACAACCTATATCAAACTGCTTACCTTCTCAATGACAGGAGAGAGGAGGGAAGAAAGGGGAGAATTTGGAACTCAATATTTTTAAATATTAAAAATTGTTACATGTATTGGGAAAAAATCTTAATTAAAAAAGGAAACGGTTGATAATTGTTTGAAGAAATACTCAACCTCATTAATATTCAAAGATGCAAATCAATGGATGTTGAACTTTGACTTCAAATCCATCAAAAAGGCAAAGACTAATTTTAAAAATGAAACTCGATGCTGGAATTGTTGAGAAGAAATGGTTATAATCATTCAAATCTGATGGAACTGGAAACTTTTTGACATGCCAATATACAGTAAAAGTTATGAAAATAATTATAACCTCTGACCCAATAATTCCATGAGAATTCCAGTGGAAATATACCCTGAAAGTGTTATCTGAGTAGAAATTTATTATGTCCTGAGCATCTTTCCTCTTTCAATGATCTAATTTCTTCCGTTCAGTACCAGATAGTTTTCAACGTGTGTTCAAAAATTTAAAAGCAACATTACTTATAATTGCAAAGAATAGGAGCAACTGAAATTAAGAATAGCAGATGTGAAGAAAATAAATCTGTAAAAACCTTTATAAAATTATGCAAAGTGAAAAAACAGAACCAAAAAAAACCCCAGTATATCCTAATAATGACCCAAAATGTCCACAAAAAAGTGGAGAAAAAAATCTGTTGAAAACTTAGGGGGAAGTGACTATAAAAGTCATGGAATTTTGTGTGCTAAAATTTATTTAAATGTTGAAAATCATGTTTAATCAGTTGTACTGTTTACTATTGAATTAATAATAAATCACTAATTTAAGAAATAAGTACACTAAGATCAACCAAATATTGACAGCCTATTTATTCCTCCAGTACTTAAAAGGAGCCTACATCACTGGTTAGTGACAAAATGTAGGATTAGAAGAATTCAGGTCTTCTTATTCCTGGGGTCTTTTGCTCTATTTCCCCAGGGATTTACTCACAGCACCAAGTTAACTACTTAAATATCTAGTAACAGCTCATCAATGACATGCATCATCTCATTTGATCCTAATGCATCCCTTTAAGTGGTATATTCCATGCACCATTCCCATTTCACACATGAAAAACTGAGGTCCAGTCATTCAACAAACACTTATCAAGTGCCTACTATGTTCCAGGCACTCTGCTAAGCTTTGAGGATACAAGTAAAGACAAATAACAGTCCCTGCCCTCAAGGAGCTAACAGTATAATGGGGGAAACATCAACAAAAAAATAAAACAAACTAAAGAGGATAAACAGGAAATAATCAAAAGAGGAAACGCACTAACATTAAGAACTGAGGAAGGTTTCTTGTACAAGATGGGATTTCAGTTGTGACTTAAAAGGTAATCAAAGAAGACAGCAGGTAGAGATGAGGAGGAACATTCCAGGCATAGAGGACAGCTAGAGAACATACCGGTAGCTGAGAAATGGAGTGTCTTGATCAAGAAACAGAAAGGAAGCTAGTGTCACTGTACTGAAGAGTATTTAGCAGGAAGTAAGGTGTAAGAAGACTGGAAAGATAGGAGAGGACTACATTATGAAGGGCTTTGGACACCAAACAAAGGATTTTGTACTTGATTCTGAAGGTGACAAGGAGCCGCTGGAGTTTACTGGGTAAAGGGGTGATATGGTTGGACCTGTAATGTAGGAAAATCACTATGGTGGTTGAATGAAGGATGGACTAGAGTCAGGAGACTTGAAGCAGGAACATGCACTTGTAGGATATTTCAAGACAGGGGTGAAGTGATGAGGGTTTGTACTAGAGCAGTGACCGTGTCAGAGAAGAGAAAGGAGCATATGAGAGAAATGTCAGTAAGGTGAAATCAATAGGCCTTCATATAACAGGCTGGAAATGGGGGTAGGGGAGAGAGTGAGAAGCCAAGGATGACACTTAGGTTTCAAGCCTAAGACACTGCCCTTTACAGTAATAGGGAAGTTAGGAGGGAGAGAAAGTTTGAAAGAAATGTGTGCAGTTCTGAACAGGCTGAGTTTAAGATGTCTACTTGACATCAAGATGTTGAGCTATCTGAAAGCATTTGGAGATGCAAGACTGCAGGTCAACAGAGAAGTTGGGGCAGAATAAGTAGATTTGAAAATCATCAGCATAGAGATGGTAATTAAGTCCGTGGAAGCTGAAGAGATCACCAAGTAAATATAGAGGGGGGAAAAAAAGAGGGCCCAGAACAGAAGAACCTTGTGAGACTCTTGTAAGTTAGAGGGCATGATCTGAACGAGGATCCAGCATAAGAGACTGAGAAGGAACAGTAAAATAGGTTAGGAAGACAGCCAAGAGAGAGTGATGTCCTCAAAACCCAGAGAAAAGAGAGTATCAAGGAGAAAAGGGTGATCAACAGTGTCAAAGGCTAGAAAGAGGTCAAGGAGTATACAGATTGAGAAAAGGTCATTGGACTTTGCAACTAAGAGATCATTACTAACTTTGGAGATGACGATTTCAGTGGAATAATGAAGCTGGAAGCTGGATTGTAAGGCGTTAAGAAAGTGAGGGGAAAAAAGTGAAGGAACCTATTGTAAATGGTTTTTTCAAGGAGTTTAACCACAAAGGGCAGAAGAGATATAGGATGATAGCTACTAGGCATGGAAAGATCAAATGAGAGTTTTCTGAGGATGAGGGAGACATGTTTGTAGGCATTTGGGAAGGAGCCAGCAGGCTGAGAGAGAGTGAGGATAACAGAGAGGACAATATATTAAAGGAGACGGGATGCGATGGGGTTGCTTATGTAAACAAAGGAGTCAATCTTGGTAAGGTCATTGCTTCATATGATACAGGTTAAGGAGGAAATAGTGACAGAAGGCATCTCAGTGATAATGAGATGAGGATGGGGGGAGAAGAGGGAGCTCACAGTGAACGGTCTCAGTTTTAAAAATATAAAGCTGCTCAGATCAGAATGTGGTAGAAGGGGGAACCATGGGAGGTTTGAGGAGGGGTGAAAATGTTTGAGCCATTGTGGAGAGTGGAGACCGCATTGATAAAGGAGGTAAAGAAGGTCTACCTAGCAGCACTGAATGCCCAACTGAGGTTGTGTAATATAAACGGTAGTGGACCCAGTCAGAACTGTTGTGTGATCTTCTCCACCTTCATTCAGGAGGGTATGTGTAGGAGCAAAGGTTGTATGAAAGGTTACAGGAACTGCTCTGAGTCACAAGGCAGAGCTATGACTGACCTAGGTTTTCAGTCCATTTCCTGAACTCTCCACTACACTGCACCGCTCCCTCTGACACAAAGTTCTGTCCACGTCCCTCAGGAGGCCTTCACCTAATAAGGGTTTAACAAATATTTATTGATTGACTAACCAGCAAAACATTTGTTGAAATACATCATCACTTGTATGATGCATGGAGAAAAAAGGCTAGACGATCTCTACCGCACCTTCTAACGGTGAGCCCTTGAGAGCCCATTAGCCTAGACCTCTCCACCAGCAAAGAACCTACAAAATAAGAGAAGCAAGATCCTGATCAATTTCTTCCCTACAATAATAGGACTTGGGTACCCATTTTCACTTAAAATTACTAAGCTACAGTAACAGATGAACAAGTACCCACTTCAAAGAGCCTAGGCTTCCTATTCCCTGTCACATTTGATTAGTTTATACCAAGGACAGCTAGCTAACAGAGAGTCTGGAGGCCAACTACATATAAATTCATCAAAGGAAGTTTTTGATTTCTGAATAGGCAAGAAATGGTAATGGCCATGATAGCACAGAAAGACTTAAGTCTTTAACAGTACCCTTTTCAAGGGACCTCCAAATAAAGAAGGGAAGGGTCTATTTACTTTGCAGGAAGATAGATTTGAAGAGTGGTGCAAGCAGCTCTAATTATAGCCATCATTACCAAAAGACTAAAGTGGATTAAATGACTAAAGCAACTGAAGAGGCATTAGTGTAGGTCTAATAGGATCCCAGTTGATGAGAGGAGACAAGGCTGGTAGCTAACAAGATAGGCACAAAAGAATAGGGTCACTTGGGGAAATCTGCTCTCTGAAAAGGTAAATGGCAAAGAAAAGAAGAACTAAACAACTAAATGTTAGCGTGAGACAAAGACCATTGAGAAAACTGCAAGGTAATCCAGCGGAAATTAGATTTAGATCAAGATCTCACATCTTACCACAATAACCTTTAATTAGGTACATGACTCAGAAAAAAGGTGCCACACATCATAAACAAATCAGAGGAGCAAGGAAGGCAATACCATGAGCAACTATGGATATCAGGTGAGTTTATGGCCAAAGGATAGAGAGAATCACAAAAGATTTGCTGTTGTTCAGTCAATTGTCATGTCTGACTCTTGATGGAACCCATTCAGGGTTTTCTTGGCAAAGATAATGGAATGGTTCCTCATTTCCTTCTTCAGCTCATTTTACATATGAGGAAACCAAGACACACTAGATTAAGTGACTTGCCTAGAGTCACCCAGCTAGTAAGTATCTGAGACCAGATTTGAACTTAGGTCCTCCTGATTCCAGGGTCAGCACTCTATCCACTGTGTCACCTCACTGTGACTGCCTCACATGAAAAACAGAGTGCACAATTTTGGTAACATAAAATTAAAGTTTTTCCACAAACAAAATCAATGCAGTTAAAATTAAAACAAACCTTTTTTTAGTTAACTACAGATGAGGGAAAGTCAGTAAAATGCTGATTGATTCATGATACTGCATTTTTCCCCCTTTTTTAATTCTCTGTTATAGAGACAACTCATTATGGGGTGTGAGGGGAAGATATTTCAAAATGTGATATAAAAGAAAAAAAAAATCAATAAAGTCAGTGTTAAGGCACTATAAAGTGTTTAAAATGTCTGCTTACCTGGGCTGTCATTTCTAGTCTAGCTCCAAAAGTCACAGGCAGATCACATATTAGTAATGCTCTTGAGTTTCACTGGAGACTTAAGGCAGCACTCATGGATACAATATCCAAGGCCTCAATCAATACCAAACCCTAGGCATCTAAGCCATCTCTGAGAGATGGTAAGAAACTTTCCAGCTACTTCACTGAGCTATAAAAAGCAGACAGGGTGGGAAAAACACACTTCCTCTTGTTCATAACCATCACATTTGGCATGTACTGTGTGACATGTTACTCTTGAAAACTACTTATCTTGAGCTAGTTCAAACCATCATCCTATCAGGTCAACTAGGACATAAAATATTTAATTGGACTAGATGACCTCTATGGTCCCTTCCTACTCTGAGGCATGGAACAATTCTTTAAGAAATCCATGATGAACTTAAGGGATTCTATTCTACTCCTAAACCATGGTTGTTCACCCAAGGTTGCCTGGACCTTTTTTTCTCTCAGTACCCCCTTAGTGATCTCAAATTATATATCCAACTTCACTCCCCTGAGCTCTATCACCAATCCAAACAAAAATGAACACATAACACTCAATAAATCTGTCTCTAGATAAAATATAAGCTCTTCAGCCAAAGAACCCTTCACAACCCTGCCCCAACAGGTCTTTTCAGCCCCATTTTATCTTTTACCTTCCCTACTCCCTCCAGGATCCACCCAAACACTCCTCACATAAAGACTCCACTTCTTCACTGACTACCTACTATCTTGTTCCAATGTGCTCCTTCTCTTTCTAGTTCTTCATGTACTTTTATATTAAGCCCTCACTGTCTCCCGTTAGAGCATGAGCTCCTGGAAAGTAGGGATTCTTTTATTCTGCATTTCTAGCCTAGCTCGGTCAGCTGGGGCCCTTGCCCCGAATCATCCTCTATTTCTGGGATCAAATTCCCTTAATGCTTGGCTCCTCTTCACACCCTTCTGTCTAATCAGCGCCCAAAACTTGCCAAGTCTATGTTCATAGCCCTCACAGGCACCTTTTCCTGTCCCTTTTTTCATTCAGGCCCTCTATCCAAACACACTCTAACCACCATCCCCATCCACCACTGAGCTGCCAAAATCATACAGCTAAAGCACAGCTCTAACTATGCTACTCCCAGACTCAGAAAACATTAGTGACTCCCTATGAAGGAAAGAATAAAATACAAACTCCTCCACTTGGCATTTAAAGCTCTTCAAAGTCTAGCTCCAGCCTAGCTTGACAGACTGACTTCCCATCAAGCAGACTCATAGCAAACTGGTCTACTTGCTAATCCCAAATCTGGCATTCCATCTCCCACTTCCTCTGCCTTTGCTCAGGCTGTGACCCACCCCGGAAGTGCACTCCTTTCATCTTTGCTTCCTTTAAGCTTCACATGAATCACCAGCTCCCAGTGAAGCATCTGATGATCTCCCTATTTCCAGGCTCAAATTATCTGATACTGGCTCTTCCGTGTAAATACTGTATCTCTTCCTCAGAGAATAGATATAACATATTCCTTGAGGGCAGGGATCTGTTTTTTTATTTTGACCCAAGCACAGCACCTTTATACAAAGAGGTGCTTAAAAAATGCTTATTGAATCTCCTATCCCATGGAAAGAATAATAAATTTATGCCTAGAAGTTGGCACTCATTGTGAAGGCTAAGAGTGTATTTTAGTAAAATGGTTTTCTTTCTTTCATAAAATCATCACTGCCCATGCATAAATCGTGACTGAACATCCAGACTATTTCTATTTCAATGAATAAGAGATGGATGGAACCCATGGGTGATCAGCCTCACACAAAATCTGAAACCCTCCCGCTGCTGGCCTGAAAATCCCCTTGCATCTTGTATGGGTCCACCTACTTCCGTGAACAGGGACCTAAGCCCCTTCTGGGCCAACATTGCAACTGGTCTGTTCTAGGTGTGAGGAAGTTCTTATTAATGAACTGAAATCTAACTCCCTGCAACTCTCAACTAGTTCTAATTAACTCAACTTCTCATCATGGTAGCTATCACCAGCAAATATAATAAGCAGGGACCTACACAGAATACTAAAGTATGGGTCAATCCAAAAACAAGCATTTATTAAGGGGCTTGCTAGCCCCTGTGGTAAGCACATAAAACAGTCCCCTGCCTCTTGAGGAATTTATACTCTATAAAATGGATACCAGATAAACTTAACCTTCCTAATGAGTATAAATGGTAGCACTAGGTCTAGAATCCAGGTCTCACAATTATTTAATCTTTTTAAAAGGGATATTAGATTTCATCTAATCCGGTCTGATTTAATTCAGGTCAACATACATTTCGTTGCTGTTATTCTTCAGTCATTTCCATCATGTCCAACTCTTTGTGACTCCATTTGGGATTTTCTTGGCAAAGACACTGGACAGGTTTGCCATTCCCTTCTCCAGTTCATTTTACAGAGAAGGAAACTGAGACAAATATGGTTCAGTGACTTGCCCAGGATCACACAGCTGGCAAATGTCTGAGGCCAGATCTGAACTCAGAGAGATGAGTCTTCCTGACTTCAAGCTGCCCCAACACATATTAAGGACCTACTACATGCAAGGTATCGTATTAGACGCTGGGATTATAAAGACAAAAATCAAACATTCTCTCTCTCCAAAGAGTCTACATTATGAAATTCCTTCTACAATATCTGGGGCAAGTAGTCCTTTATCCAGTCTTTGTTTTTAAAAACATTCAGTGTCCCATTTTCTGCCAGCAATTTTACAACACTCAATTATAGAATAACACCTGGATTCAAGCAATAAAATTTGGCTTAGAAACTATCAAATTATTATTCAAAAAAGTATAAACAAAAACCAGTTCACCAAGTGCTAACTGTTCTTCCCTACATTTTTAAGGTAAAAAGGGTGAAAAAAAAAATTAGATATACAATATTCAGAAAATGAGAGGCACCATGTAATTTCTATAAAACCTCAATTTTCCTTTTAATCCCTCTTGATATCTTCAGTGAGTCACAGAATTTTAAAGCTAGAAAATATCTAGTCCAACCTTGTAATTTTATAGCTGGAGAAACTGAGGCCCAAAGCTAAGTAGTGATTCCCACAAAGTCACAAAAAAGATGACAGCAAAGCTGGGACTAAAACCCAAAGATTCTTGATTCCCAAAGTGCTTTCTGCTGTAACATAAAAACTAGAACTAAAAAGTCTTTCTAAACGTTGGCCTAAAAGTCTATTAAGTTATTACTGTGATTATTAAAGATTATAGAACTGAAGCAAAAAATTCAAGCACTCATGGAAAGTGCTTCCATTGTGAGAAACTAGAGTGCTAAAGAAAGGAATATCCTTTTCTTCAGTCTTTTCTTCCATCATTTTATCTCTTTAAGCTTCCTAATTTTATACAATTATCCATAATGAATATTTAGCACAAAAAGTTATAGCTAAACAAATCTAAGACTATACATAGGTCCTTCACAAAGTCTCCTCTAATGACACCCTGCAGTATACAGTTTGTCCTATGTTCTCCACAGCTATGCCATTAGGATGCATGTTTTTATCTACTGTCCCACCAAAATATAATTCTATGTACTACCCCAGAACCAGCCTAACCACATTGAGGGGGGTCAGTTAGGTTGGCCACAGAACTTCAACGACAACCTTAGTTCTACTGGAGTTACAATCCTGTGGGTCGAGGAAGTACTCAAACTGCCAAAAAACACAACAGTGAAGTAGAAATTAGGAACCATTATCTAACAATTATCTTTCTGTCCTGAAACAGGTCAAAAACAAATGATTGTCACTCTTTACTGGGTATGTTCAATCAATGATTCTAGGCAAATAAAAACACAACTTTTCATAGAATCTCAAGGTTGAAAGGGGGCTTACAAGATACCGAGACAAAGCTGGGCATAACTCACCTATATAACATATCAGAAAAGTGGTCATCCTCTTCCTAAGATTACCAGTGATGTGGAATTCACTACATTTGGAGGCAGCTCACTCCTCTGAACAGCTCTATTATGAAATTTTCCTTATAAAGAGAGGTAAAATTTGCCACCCACTGGTCCTATTTCTTCTCCTTGAGGCAAAGCAAAATAACACAGATCTCTCAACTACAATCAGCAAACATTATTGAGTCCCTATTACGTGCCAAGCACTGTTCTGGGCACTGAGGACAGAGAAAAATGAAATCGATCCTGCATTCAAAGAGCTTTCATTGTGTCAGAAGAGAATAGGTATACAAAGAAGTGTATACAAAATAAATGTAGGTAAAATTAGGGGGCAAGAGAATACTAGCAGCTAAAAGATAAAAAAAAGCCTTCATGTAGAAGGTGGAGTTTTGAAGGAAATAGTATGTTAAAAGGCAGAGGCAAGGAAGGAGTAGATTGCAGGTATGGAGTACAGTTTGTGCAAAGGCAAGGACATCAGACATGAAGTCTCATATGTGAAGAATAGTAAGGATGTCTGGCTGGACCATAGAATGCAGAAAACGAAGTAATGGGTAATAAGACTGCGGAGGTATTTCAAGCCAGGGTGTAAAGGGTTTTAAAAGTCAGAGTCGATTACATTTGAGCTTAAAAGCAATAGGGAGTCACTGGAGTTTACTGAATAGGAGAGTAACAGGATCAGACTTGAACTTCAGGAAAATCACTCTGCCAACTCTGTGTAAGATGGACTGGAGAAGGTAAAGACTTAAGGAAGAGAGAGAAATTATGAAGCTATTTTAATAGTCTAAGTGAAAGAAGGCCTTTAGCAGGGTAGTAGTTCTGTGACTACAAAAAGGATGCAAAAGATATTGTGAACACAAAAGACAAGAAATGATAACTGAGGGGCAGCTAGGTTGCCTAGTGAGTAGAGCACTGGCCCTGGAGTCAGGAGGACCTGAGTGCAAATCCCACCTCAGACACTTGACACACTTAGTAGTTGTGTGACCTTGGGCAAGTCACTTAACCCCAATTGCCTTGCCTTCTCCCTTCTACCCCTCCAAAAAAAGTATAATAACTGACTGACTCTGTGGGATGAAGGAGAGTGATGCCTCAAGTCTAAGAACAAGGTTGTGAACAATGAAGAAAAATAAGAAAATTCAGAAGAGGTATGTAGTTAGGAAACAAAAATAACGAATTCTGTCTTGAATAGGTTAAATTTTAGATGCTTACAAGACACACAGTTTGAAGAGATATACCTAAGGACCTTAAGAGAAAGAAAATAATGCTAGATATATAACTACAGGACTTCTTAGCATAAAAATAATAACTGAACCCATGGAAACTAATGAAAGATCATGAACAGAGTGAGAAGAGGATAAAGACTAGGATGGAGTCTTAATTAATACTCACAGTCAAGGAGCATATTATAGATGATGCTCCCACAAAGGAAAATAAATAAAAGTAATCAGACAGGTAGGAGCAATTTCGTAACAGGACAATGTCCAAGGCCCAGAAAGAAGGAAATCTAGGAAGAGAGGATGGCCAACGGCATCAAATGCTGTAAGGATCATGAAGAATTAAGCCTAAGAAACATCCACCAGACTTGGCAATTAAGAGTTATTTAGTACTTTTGGAGAAAGCAATTTCAGTTGAGCTGTCAGAAGCAAAAGGTTGAAAAATGAAAGAAAATAAGGTAAATAGGGGCAATGGGTGTAGATAACTTTGTCAAAGAGTTTGGCTGTAAAAGGGAGAAGAGATAGGACAACAGCTTAAAGGGGTTATGGGATTACCAGGGTTTTTTTCAGGATGGAATAAACAGACATATTTGTGGGTCTAGGTAAGGAGTCAAGGATAGAGAATGACAGAAGAAAAAACAGAGGGGAAATGATTGTGGGGACAGGACAAATGGTTGGAGAAGGAAGACAGGAGGGGATGAGCTCATGAACTCATGGATAGGGGTTGGCCTTAGTGAAAAGGGTTACCTCTCCAGAGACTAAAGAAAAGGAGGGGTGATGTGAAGGGGTGTTGAGAACTGGAGAAAGGAAGAAGCTCACAGCTAAGGAGGTAAGAACAAAAGGTTTGGAAGTGTCTGTGGGGAGAAGAAGAGCAAAAGGACTGTTTTGCTGCCGTGTGGGCCCACTTGTGGTTCAATAACAAATCTGAAGTGGACCCAGTCGTCCTGGTGTGATTTTCTTGGGCTCTATTCAGTAGCACATGAGTAGGAGCAGAAGAAGCAAATGTTGTGACTAACCCAGGGTGTTGGGGCTTTAGAAAAGACTAAGGGTGACTGGAGGTCATGGTAAGAACGAAGAATAGAGTTAGGAGGGGCAAGGGAGAAATGGCAGGTTATGATCATAACCAGACCTCCTTGTACACCCTCACAGATGGGGACTCCACCACTCTTGAGAAAGCCCACTCTACTTTTGGACAGTTCTGATTGTTAGGAGGGTTTTCCCAGACTTTAAAACTTAAATTTGCTTCTTTGAAACATTTACCAATTGTCACTTGTTCTGCTCTTGGGAGTCAAATAGACTAATCTCTCCTCCCACAGTTATCATGTAATTTTAAGCATCCCTTCTCCAATGTAAACATCCTCAGTTCCTTAAACCAATTTCTCATACAAAATGGACAAAAAGCCCTTTCCTTCACCATCCTAGCTGGTCTTCTCTAGACACTCTGCAGTTTACCAATCTTTGACTTAAACTGTGGCAGCCAGAACTAAACGTAATAAGCCAGATGTGTATGTATGACTATAATGTACAGTATGACCGTCACCTTCCTAGTTCTGGTTACTATACTTCTCTTAATGAAGCCTTAGCTTTCTTGTTTCCCACAGCATGCTACAGATTCATTTTGAACTTGAAGTTCTGCAAAATTCCCAGGTACAAAGACAAAAAATGAAATAGTACCTGCCTTCCAGGAGCATATATTCTATCATGGGAAATATCTGTAGATTTGGACATGTACAAAGTAATCCATTTCGCCTAATTGCAAAGGGCTCAACTTTGAAAATGTGACTAATAATAATTCTGCTGCTTCTTTTGTCTGAGTGTTCATGGAATTAAAAATGAGCACAGAATGATTTATGTAGTCTAACACCAAAAAAAACTGCCCTTTCCTACTGGTTTCCATGATCCTCCTCTTTCTGAGTTCTCTTCCCACCAAAGGGCCAGTTCCTTTTCAATCTTCTTGGTCACCCTAAGGCACTGTCCTAGGCCCTCTTTTCTTTTTTTCTCTATTCTGTCTTATTTGGTGATCTCATCAACAGTCCTGTGGGGTTTAAGACCATAGATTTAAATCTTGAAGGGATCTCAGAGGCCATCCAATTTAATTACTGTATTTGCATAGATGATTCTCAAACCTATATATACAGACCATGAATTTATGAATTTCAATTCCATCAACTAAAAGCATTTCTTAAGCATTCATTGTCCTAAGCACAGGAGATATAAATAAAATGTGAAAATATTCCTTGTCGTCAAGGAACTTACATTCTAGTCGTTTCTATATCGCTAACCTTATCCATTATCCATTTGGATATCCCATCAGCATTTTAAGTTCAATATGCACAAAGTGTAATTCCTTATCTCTTCTCCTAAACAGGCTCCTCCTCCACAATTATTTTTTTTTGTGCACTGCCATCATCCCAATCAGGTCCACAATTTCAGTCACACTTTACCCCTCCCCTTCCCTCTCATCTCACACAACCAATCGGCTTCTAAGTGATGATAGTTCCACCTCCATATCAGTTCACTTTCATCTACTTCTCATATAATTACTGCTCAATTTTAACTCAACAGGCCTACTGTAAGAGCTTTCTAAATTGTTCTCCCTAATTCCAGTCTATCCCCTCACTAATTCATCCACTATGCAATTACCAGAATGAACTTGCCTAGGCAAAAACTATCAGCCTAAGAGATCCTATTAATACCAAAATCACAAATATCAAAAGATGCAGAGAAAGTCCAAATAGACACAGCACTCAGGTTTTTTTTTTTAAAACATGACTAAAAAGCATAGGTATAAATCTTTTGCTTACTCCAGTAGACTATTTAAACCCAAGAGTTAAAATAACTTAGAACTATTCTATAAGCTTTTCCAGGAAGATCAGAATTAAAGCAGTTTGCCCGATATCACTGCTATTACGTAATACAATCCTAGAAATGCTAGCTATACCAATAAGGCAAGAAAAAATATATTGAGGGAATAAGCATACATTAAACAAGAAGCAGAATTACTATTTACAGATGATATGGTTTAAAGAATTGCAGATTTCCAACAAAAAATTTAATCAAAAGGATAACCAGTAAAATAAAAAGATAAGAAATTAGCTCATAAAATTCATCAGCCTTTCTTTATATTACTACTAAAATCCAGCAGATGGAGACAAAGAAGTTTCATTTAAAATAAGTACAAAATATATAAAATATCTGGGAGTTAACCTACAAAGACACAGTCAGGATTTATAAAAATACAACTACAAAACATCTTACAGAAGAAAAGGAAGATGAATAACTAGAGATAGCTTTTGGTCATGGTTGCTCTACGCCAATCTTTTTTAAAATGAAGATATATTAATGGAATACTATAGTGTAATTAAAATGAACAATTATAAGGAATAAAAAGAACTATAAAAGACTTTTATAAAATGACACAAAAGAACAAACAATCGAGAAAGAGGAAACAACGTTAGGATGACCACAAGGTAAAAGGGAAGCAAAAGAACTCTAACCCTCATCTGGACTTCGGAGTACTGAGAGCAATTCCTCCTCTCCGCAGAGAGGTGAGAGACGCCAGGAACAGAATGACATATATTGATTGTCACAACCAGGCAACATGTTGGTTTGTTTTACTTTGTTAAACGAGGAGATGGAATTCTTCTGTGCACTGTGGAAAGAAGGACTACTGAAATCTAGTATCATAAAACTGGGTTCAAACCCTAACTTCTGCTTTCTATTTGGGTGACTTAGAGAAAGTTCCCTCACTGTTCTGAACCCATTTTCTCATCTGTAAAACATGGAAGTTGGGTTTAATGTTCTCTGAGGTTCCTTCTAGCTCTAAATACACGATGCAATGAATTATTCTTCGTTACAGGAGGGTTCTAAAAGAAGCTCGGAGGTAGGAGTGTTAAACACTAGGGAGCGATATTGATGTCAAACAAAATTATCAATAAAACATTTAAACAGTAACGACCTTCCTTAGAAACAGGTGAGAACATGTCATGCCTCTAATCAAAAATCTTCAGTGGCTATCTACTCACTAAATAAAGTTTAAATTCCTTTGCCTACATTCAAAGTCACTAGAAACAATGAAAATATTAGGAATTAAGCGTTAGTATAACCAAGTTATCTGTTATTATGGTATTGTTCTCCTCCTGCACTTCTTTCTACTAAACTATAAATGCCTTGAGGACAAGGAATAGGTCCTACTGGGCTCCCTATCTCCTCAAGTATCTGGTGTAGTAAGCGCAGCTTAATCCAAGTTTGTGGAAATGCTGAAATACTCAATTGTCCCTTTGCTCAAAGTTTTCCTATGTATACAATGGTCTTCTCTCACCCTATATACAGCACAGGTCTGACCATGTCACTTCCTTGCTTTTGAATGACTGAATGACTACAGGCAGCTAAGTGGTGAAGCAGAGAGAGGGCCAGACCCAAAGCCAAGATGACCTGAATTCAAATGTAGCCTCAGCCACTTACTTTGTTTGGGTATTTCAAATTTTATTTCCTATGACCTTGGGTATTTCACTTAACTAGTCTGCCTCAATTTCCTCATCTGTAAAAATGAGGATAATAATAGTACCTACCTCACAGGATTGTTGTGAGGATAAACTCAGAGTACTTATAAAGTACTTTGAAAACCTCAAAACAACATATAAGTATTAGCTATTATCAGTAAATGTCAGAGGTACCCTCTTACCTCTAAGATCAAACCTCTTCTGTTTCGCATTTAAAGACATGGTTCCACCATTTTACAGCTTATTATATATTACTTGTCTTTACAAATCGTATGCTGCAGCTGAACTCATCTTCTTGCTGTTCCTCACACATGACATTCTATTTCCAATCTCCATGCCTTTCATGCCTGACACGTATTACCTCTACAACTTAGGCAGTTTAACTTAAAACTGGAAATATACTAAGAAAGTTACTAAAATTTTAACATTATTATTTTAATTTAACTAAAATTTCATGGATAAGCATACACACCAAGAAGGTCAAAATTATATGGGTCCAATATACTATAAAATACTTAAGAGTAACACTTTTTTGTAGTTGTGAACAATTAGGAATAGATGCCTGACAACTAGGGAATACCTACGCAAACTAGGGTTCAAGAATATAATAGACTACTACTATGCCATAAGAAACAATAAATATAATGGTCAAACTTGACCCCAAAGAACAGACATAAGAAAGTGCCTCCTTTCTTTCTTTGTAGAGGTGGGAGACTAAAAAATACAACTGTTTGTTAGTTTTGCTAAACAGTTTTTTCTTCCTTTTTTTTATTCTTTGTGATAACTGATGGCTCTATGGGAAGATTAGTAGAAAATGTATTTGGAAATGAAGAATATATAAAATCAAGAGATATCAATGAGAAAAACATTTTACGTCCCTAGCTTCCTTCAAAACTGGTTTAAGTACCACCTCCTACATGAAAACATTTCTGATTCTCCTCCCCCTCCATAAATTATCTCATATTACTCATATTATATTTTGCATATACTTACATGTGTATAGATTGTACCCCTACCATGGAATGTTAGTTCTTGTGTCTCTACATCCCTCTTGCCTGGCACATTAGAGATGTTTAACAAATGCTTTATGCTTTTGAAATCCTACTTGTCCTTTAAAAGCCAGTTCTGATGCCATCTTCTGTGATTCCCCACCTCAGTTATAAATAATCTTTTCTTTCTCTAATTTGATTACCATCTCTATGCTGACGATTCTCAAATCTACCTATCCTGTCCCAAACTCTCACTAACCCCCAATCTTGCATTTCAACAGCCTTTCACACATCTCAAACTAGATGTTCAGTAGACATCTTCAACTCAATATGCCCAAAACAGAATTTACTATTTTCCCACCCCTACACACCACCACCACTTCATACCTTCCCTATCACTGTGAAGGGCAGAACTATCCTCCCAGGCCTTCAGGTTCACCACCTAGGAATCACGCTGGACTGCTCACTATCTCTCACCCTCCATGTCCAAGCTGTTGCCAAAGACTATCCATTTCACCTTTGTAACATCTCTTCAATACACCCCCTTCTCTCCTCTGACCCTGTCACCCCCCTAGTGCAGACCACATCACCTTATACCCTAGACTACTGCAATAGGCTGAAGGTGGGTCTGCAGGCCTCAGGGCTCTTTCCACTCCAGTTCATCCTTTATCACTATTTATTAATTACTAAAATAATTTCCTTAAAGTGCAGGTCTGATCAGGTCACCTCTCTAACTCAATAAACTCCAGTGATTCCCTATTGCCTCCAGGATGAAAAACAAAATGCTCTGTTCAGCATTCAAAGTCCTTCATAACCTAGCCCCCTCCTATCTTTCCAGTCTTCTTACACCACACTCCTCTACACACTGGCCTCCTGGCTGCTCCATGAACATCTCTTGGTGCCAGGCATTTTCTCCAGTTGTTCCTCATGCCTGGAATGCCCTACCTCCTCCAATCAGACTACTAACCTTCCTGGCTTCCTTTTAAGTCCCAACTAAAACTCTACTTTCTACAAAAAACCTTCCCTAATTGCTCTTAATTCCAGTGCCTTAATGGGGTATAGAAATCTATTTTACCCTACAGGAAAACAGAAGGGAAGAGGATTGCGGGGGAAGGATTGAGGGGGTGGGCTAAATAGAAGGGAGGGCAGATTGGAGGAAAGGGCAATCAGAATATGTTGTCCTGGGGTGGGAGTAGTGGGGAGATGAGGAGGAAATTTGAAATTCCAAATTTCATGGAAGTGAATGTTAAAAATTGAAAACAAATTTATGTGGAAAAAAATTTAAAAATTCCAATGCCTTCTCTCCGTTAATTATCTCCTATTTATCCCATACATAGCTTGCTTTGTATACATTTATCTGCACATTTTCTCCATTAGGCTGTGAAGTCCTTGAGGGGAGGGGCTGTCTTTTGCCTCTTTTTTTTAATCCCCAGCAGTTAGCATAGTGCCTGGCACACAGAAGACACTTAATAAATATTTACTGACTGATAGATTCTAACTTCAAATAGTTCTCTGAATTTCTCCAGCTATCACTTTCTATTCTGCACTTTTATTATTTCAGAGGTATAGGTTATTGTATATTTGTTTATGTCTTAGATCTCCCCTGCTGAATAAGCCCTAGACCCTGTCCTCTCAGAGCTTACAATCCAGTGGAGAAGATACAACAAATATTAAATACATTACAAAAAGACTGACTGAACAAATTAGTTACCAGGAATACAATAATGGTCAATTTTTAGGGATTTTTTTCCAAAAGAATTCATCTAAATACAAGAGAAAAGCACCTAACTCTTCCCTTAAGATTAAGCTCCTAATACCCCTCCTTTTTTTATATAAAGACATTTTCTATAATTGGATTGACCTAATAAAGATTTACTACATGTGGCTTTTTGGTTTATTAGAAAAGAAGAAAATCAATAAACATCTATGAAGAGAAAGCCCAGTGCTGAGGACTCAGACCATCTGGACTATGCAGAAGTACAGGAAGTGATTCTTAAATTGGAGGAAACGGTACTTAGAACCTACATGTAAAACTTGACAGAATGGGGAGGCTGAACAACATCAAGTCTACACAGATTTATTTCACAATGAATACCTAAATTAGACTTCTTGCCTATTTCATTTTTTCCTGTGGAGATTGGTAATGACAACATTCACTTCGGCTGCTTCCAAAGCTCAGAAAAAAAGCAGAATGCCTGTTTGGTTGACTATGGAATCAATGGTTGACTAAACCAAAAAATCCCACAAGATTAGGGTCATAAAAGTTGTTCATGCTTTGCAAAAGAGTGGAAAATAGTTGCACAAATAATTAGCTTGTCAAACTAAAACAGAGAAAAACTGAAAGACTTTAGGATAAGACTCATTGAGGAAAATTCCCTGGAGGAAATTCTAGCTTAGTGTGTCCGAGAACAAGCCTCAAATCATACCCCACGAATAGCAGGCAGTCTACAATACTGACGATAAACTCCTTTTATCACCTCGATGCCCTGCATTCTCCAACCACTAAAAACTTAGAAACCTAAGATCTTAGAGCCAAAAGCGATCATACAAGTCCTCTAAATCAATGATCAAATGAGGTAATATTGGTAAAGCTTAGCACAGTGCCTGGCACATAGAAAGCATTTTTAAAATGCTTATTTCCTTCCCTATACTACAGTTCCCCACCTCCACCTTTTTACAGACAAGCAAACAACCCAGATGAGTTAAAAATGACCAGTCCAAAATCACACAGCGAACTAGTCTGAGAGCCAGGACTAGACCTCAGGTTATCCAACAAGCAGGTGGGCAAGAATCTGTACCCAGAACCTACGTAAGAGAGTACGGCAAAAAAAAACCCAACTAATCATTTGCTCAAACATTGAAGTATCCAAGTGCTTAAAGTAGCATGCCAGGTGCTAGAAGACAGATGCAGCCTGTCTTGCCCAAACTCTTGCCCAAAATAACTCAAGTCTAAGGACCTGGGGGAGGGACAGGGAAAGCAGAGGTGGGAGGCTGTCAGTCTAGAGCACTTACAGCAATGCCAACTTGCTACTACTTACTGCACAGTCTATAGAGTATAGCCTGATAAGTCACTGTAAGCAGTTTATCGATACCTTATGTCTGGAAAACATAAGATTCACTGACAGTCAGGGGACTATGCAATGCAAGAGTAAAGTATTGATTCATTTTACTTGACTATATTTGTTATGAGGGGAGGCAATTATGGGGGAGAGCTGCACATGAAAGATATGAAAAAAAGGAATAAAAGGACAATAAATTTTTTTTAAATACACAAAAGAAAAGAATTCAGAATGAAACACAATCAGAGCAATTCTGTTACTATTCTGTTAAATTTAATAGTTTTAAAAACCTGTACATAATGAAAGTTGAAAGTTTCATAAGCCATTCTCTTTTTTGCTTTTTTTTTTTTTTTTTTTTACTAAAATGTTCAAGTTTGTTGATGACTATGTCCATTAAAACAAAAAAATACAACCCTTCCCCCCTCCTTCCCCCGCAAAAAAGTAAAGGGTTTGCCAGGAGATAATCTTATAGCTGTAAGTCACTCTACTCTTCTACAGGACCCTCTCCCCATACTATTTCTACCCTTTCCCCCTCCAGTTTTTGACTACTCCTGTCTTGATTATTAACTGACATAAAGCCTGGTCCGCCACTAGGGAGCTATGTGAACTTGGGAAAATCACCTAACCTTTTTCCTCATCTATAACATGACTAGGGTGAGGGAGAGGAACTGGAACAGTGGCACCCTTCTAGATCTTTCCTGTCCCAACTATCTGACTTTAACAATCTTTGAATCAACATTCATTTTTCTGTCATTCACAGTCCCTGGTACTTTTTCCTCAAACATTTCTTCTAAGGGCAGCTTCTCCTTTCCATTGTTCTTCCTCTCCTGGACCTCAAGAGAAACCCTCTTTAAAAGCTTGGCATATAGTGTGGCAAACACTCGAATTCTTGTTCCAATTTACTTACAAGAATAATTCTTCCAGTTTGAAAGTGTTGGAACAAACTAATGAATCACCTCCCTGCATTCCTCCAGCTCACACTGTCCGTTAAGGTCACATCTTTATTTCAAAATCATTCCTTCTTTCTGCCAAATGAAGTGACAAGACAAACAGTGAAATAACCAGAGACATCCAAGACCCTTATTCTAGCTAGACTCCTAAGGCAGCAACAGGTTAGTATCAGAAGGGATTCAAACCAGCTACATTCTGCTCATATTCTCAAAGCAAAATACTGATCTCACCCAGGGAGAAAGAGTAATTCTCAAGTAACAGACTGAACTTGATATATTTCACCTCACAAAAACCACAGCTGACAAAGTCCAAGGCTCTTGTTCTTAACTTGCGGAAATTCTGACTATTTAACATCCAAATTCAGGCATCCACCAATCAATCTAAATATAGTACTTGGCTTCACACAGAAAGGAATAGGGAGCTCAAACCTCTACAACTTTGCCACATTCAGTCAAGTAAAGACTCCTAAAAATCTGATAATGAATTTAACACCACACTTAGGAAGCCATTGCTAGCTTTCAGAGAGGAGCAAATTACTCAGCAAAAAAGACAACTGCTGAACAGCTCAATTTTGTCACAGGGGTTTCTTGATTGGCTAAATAAAGTTAACTCCTGTATTACCTTTTTTAAAGAACACAATTTTTGAGGTATTTGAAAAATAAAACATTCAAGTAAAACAGAAATGCTGAACATTTTAAGTACAGCACAATGCTCTTGGGGCTTGCGCCAAAGGTCCCTGACACTTAATTAAAAGAGAAGACTATTAGTGTTTAGTTTATTAAGCTTCTGACAGACAAAGGATCTTTTCTCCTTGCAGCTGGTTCATACTAGATATAAACTCAAAGAACAAGTTCACCCAGAAACTCATGATTTAAAGAATCACACCCAACTTCTTTTCCACTCGAGGAAATGGAGGTGATCCTGAACCCTCTAAGGAGCCCCAAACCACCCAGCCTGGCTAAGTGCAGAGAGGCTCAATCTCAAGACCTACCACCAGTTAGCTAGAATTTCTTTGGCCACAGAAACTCATGGAAACCATCTAAGGTATGAGATACCCAAGCCAATGAAATCACAAGACCCTCTAAAGTATAAGAAGTTGTTATCAACTCTAAATTTTACATCAAGCTATAGACACTGGTTTAAAAAAATAAAATTGGTGCCTTCTCAATATGAACCAAACAGAAAAATAATTTTCAGTACTAGATTCCTTCAGAGCATCATTTGGGTGTGGCAACAAGAGGCCTGAGACCTGAGGGCATGAGTCACAGCCAGCCAAGCAGCTGGTCAGAGGAAGAAGGAGGTGGCAGTTTCTAATATTTATAACAAATTTAGGGCTCTTAATCACACACTATGCAGATGGTTTAGGCCAAAGATTAGGGAATATTCATGACACCCAGGAACCTGTTTTGTAAACCTGAATGCACAATACACTGATGAACTGAGAAGCAATATGGTTTAATAGAAAGAGCATTGGATAGGAATCAGGAGTTCTTGGTTCTCCAACCCTGGCTCTGCTACTCTATGTGATCTAAGACAAGTCATTTCCCCTTTAGGGGTCTCAGTTTCCTCATCTTTAAAACAAGGAAGTTTTGGACAAGATGTGTTCTAGACCAAAGAAGTGGAAGAGATTTAGCAACCATCTAGTTCAGTGCTCTCATTTGACGGGTGAAGAAACAGAGGAGAAGAGGTTGATTTACCCAAGGTCACACAGATAACCAGAGGCACAGTTAGGACTGAAACCTAGAATGTTGTACTGCCTTTTTCAGTTCTGAAATGCTATGATATTGATGAAAGATCATAGGATCTCAGATTTCAAACTAAGGCTCAGACAGATTCTGAGCCTTGTCTAAGGTCACAGTCAGTAAAGAGGACCATAGCTGTATTTTGTCGCTGTTACTCTATCATTCCGTTATGTCTCTCTCTTCGTGACCCCATGGACCATACTTTCATGGAGTTTCCTTGGCAAAGATATAGAAGACGTTTGCCATTTCCTTCTCCAGTGAATTAAGGTTAAGCTACCTACCCAGGATCACAGAGCTAATGAGTGTCTAAGGCTGGATTTGAACTCAGGTCTTCCTGACTCCAGGCCTAGCTCTCTATTCACTGAGCCACCTAGCTGCCTCCTATGGCTGGAATGCAGGTGCTACAATTCCAAAACAACCTCTCTCCACTGTACTACATTCACCAGTACTAACCAGCTCTTTAGTAAAGGCAGTTGAGATCCAACAGGACTACAAAGTTCAGAAATCATACTTAATTCCACACCTGTATTCTGTGTAGACCATACAACATCTACTGTCTTGGATAGTGTTTCTGAAAGGAAAACATTCACAAAGATATAACTGAGATCTCTAAATATAAAGCTACTTGCAACCCTTCAACAAAAAGACAGTTGCTCCTAACCAGCTCCCTTTTCTTCACTGAAAAAGAGTTTTCAAAGTTTGTGGAAGGAACTTCTTTGGCAATCAGAGAAAGCTTTGAGAGTTGTTTCTGATGCTTGCTATCTCAGGAATCCAGTCAACTCTGTTGATACAAGTTAATAGCCTTCAAAAGTTTATTCTCAGGAAGAATCTAAATGCATAACTATGTAACTTTAATAGGATGCCGATAATGCTTGTAATTGGGCCAGGCAGTTCCAAGGACAATGGGCAAAATTATCTACTAGTAATACCAAACCCGAGTAATATTAGCTCCTATTTAGACAGGGTTTTTATATATATCTTTACAATCCTATGAGATAGGCAGGGCAAGGGTTATTTCCACTTTAAGTGAACAAACTGAAATTCAGAAAGGTTACTTACCCAAAGGCACACAGCTACAGTGCCTGGCTAAGCAGGCACTCTAACCCATTGTCTCCTCTATACCAGCCTACCTCTAAGTACTAAGTAAATATTTGTCAAATGTCAATGGTAAAACCCACGACGTCCCTTTTCTGGGAATGGCTACAGGGTGAACCAGAGCACTGAGGTCCCCTCCAAATATGAAATTCTAAAACAAATGGCAAGGCTGGGACTTAAAGCTAAATTTCCTAACTCCCAGGGTCAGCGTTCTCTCTTCTACACCTCACTGCTTCTCCAGTTCTTTGAAAAACGACTGTATCCACCTAATGCCCAACTGTACTAAGATATATAAAGGTCTCATCAGAAATTATTAAATTACTCGAATGATTAAGTTTTAAACCCAAATGTTCTGGTTAGGCAAAGAATTAACCTGTGACACTGCCCAATGGAAACACTCTAGCAGTGGTGAGATGGAAATGCCCACATCACAGCTAGCAATGTGTCCAGGCTTATAGTTCACATTAGTGACACAAACCTGGATACAGACTCCAATCCTGTTCCACCTAACCCAAAGTAAAAGGGAGTAAAGTAAAACTAGACCAAAGGGAAGATGGTATGGTATTAGGCAGAGAGAGTTTCAGAGCACCCTTCCTAGGCAAAATATGGGAAACGAGTGCACCAACTTCACAGGCTGTCCCATCATGCATCATATCATAGGCTAAGAGCTGTAAAGGCTGCTGGAAATTATCTAATCCACACCCTCCTTTTATAGGTAAGGAAACTGAAGCCCAGATCAGGGAAACTTGGTCAAGGTCGCATTACTGATCTGTGGAAGGGTCAGAAACAGAACTCAAGTGTCCCAAGTCCTCATTCAGTGCTCTTACCACTAGACCATGTACATTATCCCACTCTAGTCCTACCTTCCAAACACTGCCCCCAAAGAGCTATAGAGGTTCTTTTATGACACTTTCTAATAAGAAGATACTTCCACTTTCAAAACGAATTTCCATTAAGAAGCCATAACCCAAGACTACCTTCCTTTCTCTGGTGTCCAGTCTCACTGCAAAGGGGAAAGTGCTGAATCCCATTCACAGAATGACATGGGGTAGGTATGATGACATGAATGGTTATTTTGTATTAACAAGTAGTTTATGATGAACTCAGCTCAACTCAGCCCCTTAACTGATTCTGCCATCCTACTATAACTAACCCTACCCATCCACTTTGCCAGGATTGGAAGGTACCCTTAGAGTTACTGGACAGGGCCTGATTCATAAAGTCATCTCCAGAAGGGGGTCAGTGCGCAGTACATAAACAGCAGAGGCAGCAAAATATAAAACCACTAGAAATCAGCAATTCACAATGTTAGAAAGGAAAGGGACTTAAGAATTAACCCAGTTCATCAGTCCCTTCATTTTACAAGGGAAACAGGCCCAGAGTAGGGCCATGACTTGCCCAAGGTCACTTTCCCACTGAGTGCCTCAGAGCCAGAAGAACCACAACCTAAATCTTCTGCCTTCCAATAGAGAACAATTCTTACTCCAGGCAACCTCCAACACTAGACAGAACTCATCAGGGGTCATGAATCTGCAGTCACTGATGTTTCTTATGTTACATCATAAGCAAGTTAGAAAGGTCTAAGTTTTCCTTCCTGCTGACTGATAAGCTGGTGCAAATAATTCATTCTGGCAACAGCAGGAACCCCTCTGAACAGGATAAACAAATCAAATCTTGCTTGGCCCCAGTAACTGGCAGCATGTCATGCAAACTATCTACTAGTGGCTCAGAAGGACATTCTGTGGAAATGCAAACTTAAATCGAGTAGACATACACATGACAACAGAGCAAGTAGTTCTATGATAAAGCAAACAGATATAAGGATGGGAGAGGGTGTTAACAATGTATAGGTCTGGGCTACTGATATGTATTTTGCTAATATTGCCTTCACCAGTTTAACATTCAGTGGGTTATGATTATCATCTACCTGAGACTAAGATGTAGTGAACAGGCAGTTTCTAACATTTCCTTTAGAATGTGACGTTCATTTGCTTGTCAGTTCAAAGATTTTAAAAGATGAGATCGAATTACACTGTTTTTCTAATGAGCAAAAAGATTATACTTACTTTTTAACATTTGCCTCCCCATTGGGGATCCTTCGCAACTTTTTCTTCTTAAGGATTTTCACAGCTCTCCGGCATAGGGTTTCAGAGTCTAGCATCTCCTTCACTTTCCCATAAGATCCTTCTCCCAACAAATCCCCCATCAGGTATTTGCCAATGAGCTTGGCTCTTTTTCGTCTTGGCTGGTAGATGACCTCGGTGGAGTCTATTCGATGGATAAATGTGTCCATACCCACAGACATCAGTTCACTTTCTGTAAACATGCCCAACTGCTGTGGTTCTGCCAAATCCATCCTGGATTAAACTCCTTAACCAGGCTCCCTTAGATACACCAGGATCCCTTAATCCAACTTGAGTTCTTGGTTTCCCCAACTTTTCTTCTCAAAACAAAAAAACAAAAACAGAAGAGAAAAAAAAAAACCCAACTCTTCCAAAGATTGTACTAACGTAATTCAGTAGTCCCTGAAAAGGGTCTAATGCACCCCAAGTGCCTGGCTCTCAAGCAAAAAAAAACAAAAAAACAAAAACGTCAAGAACTTTTGCTCAGGCACCTGGCTTGTTTTTTGACCCAGTCTCACTGCTTTGGCTCAGCCAGGTCTCCTCACTCACTGTAGCCCCTAAAAAGGCCCAGGTTGGGTTCTTAAGTGCTAGGTCATCCTCTAGGACTTTAGACCCTTGGACAAATACAGAAGGAAAGTGAAGTCTTTTCAGGACTTTCCATTACCCTTGTGTCATGGCTCCCAAATACCAACTGGGATCAGCAGTCCGAACGTGCTCACAGGATATTTGCACCTTGAATCCCAAACTTGACCCCCTTTGAAAATATACTGGTGGTGGAAATTTGATTGCTTGAAAGGGTTCTCTCTATTGAATATTAATCTCTTGTCCCACTCCCCCCACCCCAACACGTTCACACACACAAACACACAGGCTCCTCCCCTCTATCTGCCAAAAGTTCAAAGCCCTCAACACTTATCAAGGTTTCACAGGGGGCATCCCTTCACCCGGAGTCTGCCGATCCCTCCCCCACCGCTTCCCTCCCCAAAGGTCCCCTACTGCCAGCCCCCCAAAGGTCAATGTGAAGACACTGATCCTGGAGAGCCTCCACCAAAGGGCTCCTGGAAAGAGCTCAGAGAAGTTTTCCTTCCCACCCACCCGCTCCGGGGGAAATCCCTCCCTTTAATAAATAAAGCCGGGAGGAACAGGACGGGAACAAACTAACCCAATCCCAATTTTCTGGGTCCCTCTCCCCAAAAAGGTGGCAGGTAGAGATGAGTACCCCGCTCCTTCTAAAGAAAAAAAAAGAGTAAGGGGGAAGGAGAGGGGCAAACAACCCCCACCGAAGTAGAGGTGCTAAAGGCGACCTTCTGACCCCACGACCCTGAAACAAAGAAAGAGTTGGGGGCGCGGGGCTGGGGAGGGGAAGTAAACTTAAAAGGAGGGTTCTCACGCCCCCCTCCCCCCGCCCGCCCTTCCCTTTGCTCTCGGGATCTCCAAGCGCGGTGGCTTGCCGGCTCCCCTCCGCCCGTCCCGGGGAGACTCCCGGCAGAGGGGGCTGCGGGGGTCGCCGCTGCTCCCTCGCTCCCTCCGAAGGTAACGGGCGGGGGGCTGGGGGGAAGGGGCTGGGGCCTCGGGGCCCCCGGGAGAGCAGCCCCCTCCCCCCAACCCTCCGAGTCCCGGGCAGCCCGGGACCGGGCCGGGCCGGGGCTCGGCTGCCTCTCCGGACCGGGCTCGGTGAGGGCGGGTCCCGCACCGCAGGCCGCCGCCGCCGCTGCTCCCCCACAGCCGGGCCCCGCGCGGGGCAGCTCTGAGGAGGCCGGGCGGCCCCGGGCCCATCCAACGCGGCCCAGTCGGCACCGGGCCCGCTGCGCACGCAGGCGGAGAAGGAGGCAGGAGGGAGCGGCCGGCGCCCGGGTTCGGTTCCCCCGGCGTCCCCGCCTCACTTAAGAGCGGTCCGAGCGGCCGCCTCCCCCTTCCGCACCCGACACGCCGCCGCCATCTTGTTTACCTCCCTCCCCCCCCGGCCCTCCTTGGCGCCGCCGCCGCTGCTGCCGCCGCCGCCGCACGCCCCGCCCCCCAAGCGCGCCCGGCCGCCGGCGTGAGCGGCCGTTGGCTGGCGCCGAGGGGCCCCCACCCTGCTGCCCAGGGCGATTGGACGGTTTGGACCGGAGCGGGCTCCGAAGCAGGGATTGGTTCCCGAAGGGAACCGCCCTGGAGGGTGGAGCGCGATCTCTGATTGGTCAGGGGAGGGGCCCATTCTGAGGAGAGGGCGGGGAGCGGCCCATGGAGAGGGAGGATGCGGGATGGACACTCGAAAGGGGGAAGGGGAGGGGGAGGTGAAGTGTAATTGGGGGCGGGGCCAGAAAGCCCAGACCCAAGGCAGGAGCTAAAAACCAGTTCGTAGGATTTACAGCTGGGCAGTGGACCATCCTAGAGACGACTTTGTCCAAGCCTCTTATTTTACAGATGGGGAAACTGAGACCCGGAGAGAGGAAGGGAAGTCATTATCAGAGCTGGGGCATGAATATAAGTCCTCCGACTCCAAACCTATGTTCTTTACACCCACCCCTAGGCTACTACTTCTCACCATCTCTTTTTAAACCCGTAAAGGCTAATCGACCTATTATCACATGAACTGCAGACCTGATAGACCCTAGGGACAGCCCAGTCCAGCCCTGCATTATAATAGATGAGGAATTGAAATCCAGAGGAGGTAAAATGACATGTGCAAGGTTACGTTGCTAATAAGTAGTCTCGCTTGGATTTGAGCCCAGATCCTCATACTCCTCATCCAGCTTTCTTCCATGGTCCCAGCCCCTTTTGTAGGAATGGGGCTGCCTTGCTGGTCTGGGCTTGCTTTGGGACAAGTCCTGCTAGGACCGTGTAAGCATCTTTTCTTGTCGTTGAGGGTTGGGAGAGAAGGAGTCAGCCCTTCTATTGCAGTGAGGGACAAGAGAGGAGTGAGCCCAGCTGAACCTCCTCTTCAAGAGGACCCAGAAGCTCGGCCAGCTCTTCATTTCCCCCAGCACATGCACTGCTAGGTCTTGACTCCACCATCCAACCAATCCATCCAGCTGGATGCCCTCTGCTATCTTGTCTTCCTTCGCAGCTTCCTTTTGCACAGTGTCTTCTCCCGTTACATTGTAACCACCTTGAGGGCAGAGAGCTACTGTCTTTGCCTGGCCCCACTGCAGGTGCCTAAACAATGTTTATGACACCAAGTACAGCCTGTGTTGGGCACAGGCATGGGAACACCCAGAGAACAGAGGCAGGACAAGGCTATAAGCATCTAGGCTGCTCATCTTCATTCTAAGATTTTCTTCCTCCATTCCAATGGTTTGGCTTAACAGACTCTGCAGAGGTGAGGGCACACACCACTCTGAAGACCACTACTCTCAGTCATCAGACATCCTTCACTCCACTTTTGTCAAAGGGAGGTAACAACTGCCGATACAGAAATGTTCAGAAAAAATGTTTGGCTGTTTGACCCAGGAATACCACTACTAGGTCTGTAATCCAAAGAGAACAAAGAAAAAGGGAAAGGACACAGGTGCAAAGCTATTTATAGCAGCTTTTTTGGTCATGGCCAAGAATTGGAAATTGAGGGGATACCCATCAATTGGGAAATGACTGATTGTGATGGGATACTATTGTGCTATAAGAAAAGATGAGCAGACAGATTTCAGAAAAACCTGTAAAGGCTTGCATGAACTGATGCTGAGTGAAGCCAGCAGAACTGGGAGAACATTGTACACGGTAACAGCAACATTGTGCAATGATCAACTCTGAATGACTTAGTCATTCTCAGCAATACAATGATCCAACACAATTCCAAAGGACATATGATAAAAATGTTATCTACCTCCAGAGAAAGAACTGACTGGGTCTGAATGCAGATCAAAGCGTACTTTTTTAACTTTATTTTTCTTGATTTTGGGGGTAGTTTTTGGTCTATGTTTTCTTTTGCAACATGGTTAATATGGAAATATGTTGAGCATGACTACACATGTATAGTCTATATCAAATTGTTTTCCTTCTTAAGAAAGGGGGAGGAAGGGGGGAGGAGCCAAGATGGTGGAGTAGAAAGTCTCACGTATGCTAGCTCTGGAACCTACAACCCATAAATTTCCTGTAAAAAGAACTCCCCACAAATTCTGGAGCAGTGGAACCTGTACAGCAATGGAGGGGAGGAGATTTCCATTCCAGAGAGCCCTGGAAAACCAACCCCAAAAGTCCGTGGTGCAATGGACATTGGAGCCCACCCCTGCGCTGCCCTGGCCACACGGCCCTGAGAGGAGCAGATCCGAGCAGACTTCAGGGACAGAATCTCCAGTGGCCGCAAAGGTCCCTCCACCCACAGGCACTCCAGGTCAGTGAGAAAGACTTCTGGGCTGGCCGTGAGGGGAGCGGGGTGTCTCCGTGACCCAGCCCCCCTCGGGAGGCAGTGGCAGAGGCAGCAGGAGAGACAGCAGCAGAGGCAGTAGCGGCCTGGAACTCCTGGAGCAGACAGGACCTCCGCTCCATTACTGAAAGTCTCTGCATAAACCCCCTGAGGGAACTGAGCCTGGGAGGTGGCCCTACCTCCACCTGAGCACCAGAACTTAAGCTCACATTCAATAGCAGCCGCACTCGCTGCTGAAAGCCCCGAGGCTGAGGAGCAGCATTTGAATCTCAGACCCCAAGCACTAGCTGGGCAGATCTAGGTGGGGGTGGACAGGAATCTCAGAAGTCAAGTAACTGGCTGGGAAAATGTCCAGAAAAGGGAAGAAAAATAAGACTATAGAAGGGTACTTTCTTGGGGAACAGATGTTCCCGCCTTTCGTTTCTGATGATGAGGAATAATGCTTACCATCAGGGAAAGACATAGAAGTCAAGGCCTCTGTACCCCAAACATCCAAAATAGATATCCAATGGGCTCAGGCCATGGAAAAGCTCAAAAAGGATTTTGAAAATCAAGTTAGACAGGTGGAGGAAAAACTGGGAAGAGAAATGAGAGAGATGCAAGAAAAGCATGAAAAACAGGTCAATACCTTGCTAAAGGAGACCCAAAAAAATGCTGAAGAAAATAACACCTTGAAAAATAGGCTCACTCAATTGGCAAAAGAAGTTCAAAAAGCCAATGAGGAGAAGAATGCTTTCAAAAGCAGAATTAGCCAAATGGAAAAAGAGGTTCAAAAGCTCACTGAAGAAAATAGTTCTCTCAAGATTAGAATGGAACAGATGGAGGCTAATGACTTTCTGAGAAACCAAGAAATCACCAAACAAAACCAAAAGAATGAAAACATGGAAGAGAATGTGAAATATCTCATTGGAAAAACAACTGACCTGGAAAATAGATCCAGGAGAAACAATTTAAACATTATGGGAGTACCTGAAAGCCATGATCAAAAAAGGAGCCTAGACATCATCTTTCATGAAATTATCAAGGAAAACTGCCCTGATATTCTAGAACCAGAGGGCAAAATAAGTATTGAAGGAATCCATCGATCACTGCCTGAAAGAGATCCAAAAAGAGAAACTCCTAGGAACATTGTGGCCAAATTCCAGAACTCCCAGCTCAAGGAGAAAATCTTGCAAGCAGCTAGAAAGAAACAATTCCAGTACTGTGGAAATACAATCAGGATAACCCAAGATCTAGAAGCTTCTACATTAAGGGATCGAAGGGCGTGGAATAGGATATTCCAGAAGTCAAAGGAACTAGGACTCAAACCAAGAATCACCTACCCAGCTAAACTGAGTATAATACTTCAGGGGAAAATATGGTCTTCCAATGAAACAGAGGACTTTCAAGCATTCTTGATGAAAAGACCAGAGCTGAAAAGAAAATTCGACTTTCAAACACAAGAATGAGAAGAAGCATGAAAAAGTAAACAGCAAAGAGAAGTCATAAGGGACTTACCAAAGGTGAACTGTTTACATTCCTACATGGAAAGACAATATTTGTAACTCTTAAAACTTTTCAGTATCTGGGTAGTTGGTGGGACCACATACACACACACACACACACACGCACGCACACACACACACGCACACACACACATACATGCGTGCGCACACATACACATATGCACACACACACAGAGACAGAGAGCACAGAGTGAATTGAATAGGATGGGACCATATCTTAAAAGAAATTAAAGTAAACCGTGAGAGAGAAATGTAGTGGGAGGAGAGAGGATGAAATGGAATGGGGTAAATTATCTCTCATTCAAGAGGCAAGCAGGAGACTTTTTAGTGGAGGGAAAAAGAGGAGAGCTGAGAAAAAAACATGAAGTTTACCCTCATCACATTCGACTAAAGGAAGGAATAAAATGCACACTCATTTTGGTATGAAAACCTATCTCACAATACAGGAAAGTGGGGGGAGAAGGAGATAAGCAGGGTGGGGGGGGGATGATGGAAGGGAGGGCAATGGGAAGAGGGAGCAATTTGAAGTCAACACTCTTGGGGAGGGGCAGGATCAAAAGACAGAATAGAATCAATGAGGGCCAGGATAGGATGGAGGGAAATACAGTTAGTCTTACACAACATTACTGTTATCGAAGTCATTTGCAAAACTACACAGATAGGGCCTATATTGAATTGCCTGCCTTCCCAAAGGGAATGGGTGGGGAGGGAGGGATGGGGAGAATTTGGAACTCAAAGTTTTAGGAACAGCTGTTGAGTATTGTTCTTGCTACTAGGAAATAAGAAATACAGTTAATGGGGAATAGAAAGTCATCTGGCCCTACAGGACAAAAGAGAAGATGGGGACAAGAGAAGGGAGGGATGATAGAAGAGAGGGCAGATTGGTGATAGGGAAAATTAGAATGCTTGGTGTTTTGGGGTGGGGGCAAGGGATAAGTGGGGAGAAAATTTGGAACCCAAAATTTTGTGAAAATCAATGTAAAAAGTTAAATAAATAAATTTATATTAAAAAAATAAAGTAAATACAAAATAAAAAAATTTAAAAAAAGAAGAAAGGGGGAGGAAAAGAAGTGAGAGAATTTGGAACTCAAAAACAAATTTTAAGGGAGTGTTAAAAATTGATTTTACATGTAATTGGAAAAAATAAATTAAAAAAGAATGTTGAGATGTTTAGTTTTTTACTTTTCCTTGTATACTCAATTGGAAGTGTGCTTAAATAAAAATATGTTGATTGACTGGTTGACTGGGCAGAGACTTGGCTCTTATGTGATCTTGGGCACCCAATATGCCATAGTATAAAGAGAGCTAGATTTAGAGGTAAAGAAACTGAGTTTAAATTGTAGCTAGGTGATGCAATGGTTAGAGCACTGGACGGGGAATCAGGAATACCTGAATTCAAACTTGGTCTCTGACTCTTGCTATCTGTGTGGCCCTGGGCAATTCACTTAACTTCTATCTGCTTCAGTTGCTTCACTTGTAAAATGGAGGTAATAATAACACCTATCTCCTAGGGTTTTTGTGAGAATCAAATGAGATATTTGTAGAGTACAATGTCTGACATACAGGAGGTGCTATATAAATGCTAGCTGATGTTGTTGTTACTACCTATATGACCTGGGCACAGGGCCATCTCTAATCATCCTGATTTATATCTTGCCATTGATCCCGGTAGTTCTGGAGGAGAAAGTGAGGCTGGTGACTGCACAGACCTTCCTTGATTAAATCCAATGCACTTGCAAGTGATAGCATCACCTCCCTGAAATCTTGGTGCCCTTTGAGAATGAAGGACAAACAACAACCTGTGAGTAGGCTGAGCTTCCCCACTGGGGATTCAACTAGCCAGTTCCAGTTGATTAGCTCCTTTCCTTTCCTTTCCTTTCCTTTCCTTTCCTTTCCTTTCCTTTCCTTTCCTTTCCTTTCCTTTCCTTTCCTTTCCTTTCCTTTCCTTTCCTTTCCTTTCCTTTCCTTTCCTTTCCTTTCCTTTCCTTTCCTTTCCTTTCCTTTCCTTTCCTTTCCTTTCCTTTCCTTTCCTTTCCTTTCCTTTCCTTTCCTTTCCTTTCCTTTCCTTTCCTTTCCTTTCCTTCTTCCTTTCCTTCCCTTCCTTTCCTTTCCTTCTTCCTTTCCTTTCCTCCTTTGTCCCTTCCTTCATTTCTTTCCCTTCCCTTCTCCTTTCCCACATAGGATATCATACCCTTGCCTTTAGGTGATCTTCCCAACAGAATGTAAATTTTGATGACTGAAATCTAGCAAAATATCTTGGGGTTTACTGGCTTGATTCTTCTCTTAAGACCATGCCTTAAACCCAATTCACTCTGGCTCTCATTAATTGGTCAATCTTAGATCCCAGCCCAAGCACCAGTTAGCTGTCATTGCTTGGCAACTGATAGGGGTCATTCCTTGACTCTTGCCTAGCCACAATCACTGAATGGGCATTGCCTCAGTCAAAGTGATAACTCAGAAAGACCTTACCTTAAAAAGGCCAAAGTCTTGCACTGCATCAGGGCCATCTCTAGTTGTTCTGATCTATACCTTGATGGCTCTGGAGGAGAAAGTGAGGCTGGTGACTTTGCACAGCCCTACCTCACTTAAATCCAATCTGCTTGCAAGTCATGACATCATCTTCCTGAGGTCTCTGTCCTCTTTGAGAAGGAAGGACAAAAAACAACAACATGTGAACATGGGCAGTTCACATACCTTCACTGGACCCTAATTTCCCCATCTGTAAAATGAAATGATTGGATTAGATGATTTACTAAAATTCTTTCCAGCTCTAAACATGATCTGCCAAGCTTCCAATCCTGAGTCTGAGCCATCTAACTTTCTCTGAGCCTCTGTTTCCTCACCTATAATTTAAGGAGACTGGACTAGATGACCTCTAAGTTTCCTCTCTTCTCTGACATTCTATGCCCTTTATTTAAGGACCATTGTAATTTAACCACCTCTGCTCTGCTTTAATTCAAGAATCATTAATTAGCACTTACTCTACATAAGATACCATGCCCAGAGAAGGAGATTCAAACCAATTCTTACCCCTAAGAAGCTTCTATAATACCATTATATATTGTATATTACAAAGAAGCTATGATCACAAAGACTCCTGGATATGGAAAGGAAGGTCTGATCCCACTGATGTGGGAATTCCCACTAGTAAAACAGATTACAGTGCATCTCTGCCTTTTCATGCTAGTCAGCCATCCCATGTCTATTTCTTCTCATAAATCTTCACCAGGGTCTCCATCTAGGTGGATGCCTTTCTGTATATTTTGTGATTTGATAGTGATGCTAATGGAGTCACCCCAAACCCTGTTCTTTGGTTTCACTCACTGTGACCTCCAATACCCCAGTCCTCTCGGTGCTTTCCTAGGCATCAACTCTGTGCTGACTACACAGTCCTTCCTCGTCTTGACCCCTTGGTAAGCCCTGCTCACCAGTTTAATTTCACACTGTCCTCTTGAGTCCCTTGTTTCCCATATTTTATTGCCAATCTTGCCTTGCCAAGACTCATCAGTGGCTCACTCCCACCATCCTCTGCTTTAGATCCTACACATATGCTGCTGAATGAAGGTGGAGAAAATCATGAAGCTGCAATGTCTGCATCCGTTACAAATGTATTTTACACAACCGCACTGCTGCTAGAAAAATCCTTTTACACTTCTCTAATTAACTCACTATCCCATTCTCCACAGAGGCTCATCCAAACCTTTTCATCCCTCCTTAAACTTCCCCTGGCTCCCCCTCTCCCTACTCTCTCTCAAACTGGGAATTTTGCCTCATATTTTCCTGAGAAAATGGAGGGATTTACTGAAAGTTCTCTCTTCTCTCCTCCTCATCTCTTATCCTTGTGCCACTATCTCCCCCTGTCTCCTTTAAGAGCTGGCCCTTCTCCATGCCAAGGCAAAACTCTCCACATTCAAGTGTTTCTATCAGTTGATCAATATTTTTAAGCACCTACTATGCGCCCTCTCCACCACATTCATCTTCTCCCTTAACTCAGTGTCTCCCTATCTACAGGTAGATCCTATCCTTCCCTACTGCCTACAGATGTCTCCTCCATCCAACCTCCTCTCTCCAAAAAACCTCACTTCATCCATCTATCCCTGCTAGCTGTCCCATCTCTCTTTTCTCCTTTACAGTTAACCTCCTTGGGAAAATACCCCATGCCATTTACTGTAGGCAACTCCACTTTCTTTCTTCTCACTCTCTCTTTATCTCTACAATCTGGCTTCAGATCACATCATTTAACCACAACTGCTGTCTCCAAAATTGCTAACCATGTCAGAAATGGCCTTTTTTCAGTCCTCATCTTTTTTGAACTCTGCCACCTTTGATACTATCAATCTCTTTCTTCTCCTTGAAACCCTTTTCTCTCTGAGTTTCTGTGATGCTTTTCTATCCTGGTTCTCCTCCTACCTCTCTGGTCTCTCCTTTTCTGGATCGTAGTCTGGGACACATGCGCTAAAGGTAGGTGTCTCCCAGAGCCCTCTTCTGTTCCCCTTCTACATTACCTCCCTTGGTGTTCTAAGTTCCCAGGTTTCAGTTATTATCTCTATGCTGAAGATTTTAGATCTGCTTATCCAGGCCCAGCCACCATACTTACATCTCCAACTGCCTATCAGAAGTCTCAAAGTGGATATCTCCTAGACATCCAGCTCAAAATGTCCAAAACTGTACTCATTATCTTCCCCCCAAAGTCCTCCTCGCAGTTTCCAAAATTCCCTTTTGCTATCTAGGGCACCACATCCTTCTAGTTACCCAGGCTCCCAAGTTCATTGGCATCCTCATTTCCTCACTCTCACTCCCCATAACTAATCTGTCACCAATTGTTGGTTTTACTTCTGTAACATCTTTCATATATGGCCCTTCCTTTCTTCTGATGCTGCTGCCCCTCTTGTTTGAGCCCTCATCCCCTCCCTTCTGGACTATTGCAGGGATCTGCTGCTTGATCTCCCTGCCTCAAGTTTTTCCCCACTCCAGTCCTTTATCTTCTCAGCTAACAAACTGAACTTTCTCAAGTGCTGATCTAACCATGTCACCCCTTCCCCCCCATTCTTCTCCTCTTCCTCCTCCTTTTTCTTCTTCTCCTTCTTCTTCTTCCTCCTCCTCATCCTCCTCCTCCCTCTAAAACTCATCTTTCTCCTGTACTCCCCTATTACTATCAAAACCACTACCACCCTTCCAGTCACTCAGATTCTCAGCCTTGGTGTCCTCCTTGATGCCTCCCTCACCCCTTACTCCATGTGTCTGATCAGTTGCCAAATCATTCTATCTCCCCAGCATCTGTCACATCTGTCCCTTCTCTCTGCTAATGCAGCCTAATTCAAGTCCTCCTTATCACCTCTGCCTTACACTACTGTAATCACTTTCTAATTGGCATCCTTGCCTCCAGTCTTCCCAACTGGAGTCCATCTTCCAGACAGCTGCTAAAATGGTTTTCCTAAGTTGTAGTAGCATTGACCATGACATCCCCTCCACACTAATAATAAATTCTATGAGTTCCTTATTATTTCGAGGGTCAAACATAAACTATGTGGGCAGCTAGGTGGTGCAGTGGATAGAGTGCCATGCTAGAATCAGGAAGACTCATCCCCTTGAGTTCAAATCTGGCCTCAGATACTTACTAACTGTGAAATCCTGGGGAAGTCACTTAATGCTGTTTGCCACAGTTACCTCATCTGTAAAATGAGCTAGAGAAGGAAATGGCAAACTACTCCATTATCTTTACTAAGAAAACTCCAAAGGGTCATAAAGAGTCAGACATGACTGAAAAAATGACTGAACAATAAACTGTGTTTCCAGTTTGGCATTTAAAGCTCTTTACAGGCTGGCCACACCCTACCTTCCCAGCCTTATTGTATGTCACTCCCACTTATTCTGTGGTCTAGCCCAGGGGTGGGGAACTTGTGGCCTCGAGGCCATATTCGGCCTTCTAGGTCCTCGGGAGTGGCCTTGTGACTAAGTCCAAGTTTTACAGAACAAGTCCTTTTATTAAGGGGATTTGTTCTGGGAAGTTTGGATTCAGTCAAAGAGCTCTTGAGGACCTAGAAGGCCACATGTGGCCTCAAGGCCCCAAGTTCCCCACCCCTGGGCTAGCTTTAGTGGCCTACAGATGGTCTGTCTCCTCTCTTTGGGGTTTTGCATGGACTGTCCTCAATGCCTAGAATGTTCCCCCTTCTTACTGGCGCCTCTTAGAATCTCTAGTTTCCTTCAAAACTCAGCTTGAACTTCATCTTCTACAGGAAACCTTTCCTCACTGCACCCCGCCACCTTCCCATCCCCAAAGTTACTACTCCCTTTCCTTCCAAAATAATAATTATTTCATTTACTCTTCACCACATCCCTAGGAGATAGGTGCTAGTATTGCTTCTGTTTTACAGATAAGGAAACTGAGGCACATAGATATTAAGTGATTTGCCCAAGGTCACACAGCTGATAAATGTCTAAAGCCACTCTTGAACTCAGGTTTTCTTGACTCCAAATCTAGGGTTCTATCCACTGTACCACCTAACTGCCTTCATATGCCTTCATATTTATTCTGTACTTACTTATGTACGTGCCATTCCCTGTTACATACATAGGCATAAACTCCTAAGGATTTGTCTTTGTACCCCTTAGTATAGTGCCTGACATATAGGTTGTGTTCGTCCTTCATTTTTGAAGACCACGACATCAGAGAAATGATGACATGACTTGCACTTGACTTTGTTTTGAATGACATATAGTCTGATATATAAGAGGCACTTAGTAAATTATTTTTCTTGCTATTGATTGAGGCATGACTAGGCTGCCTCCTTTCCCGGTCATACCTTCCTCTTATGACACCCATTAGTCCCTTGTGTGCAGTTCCTCACTGGTAATACAGCCCACCCCTACCTCCATCTGTAACTACGGACCTTCTGGTGGCATTTCCAGTGACCGACAACATCAGTGCTTTACAAGTCCTGGGATTCCATAGCTCACAACCCTCTAGTGTCATCAGGAGAATTTTGGTGTTTGGGCTTATTTGTTTGGTTTTTAAAAGATAAACCTTTGTGAGAGGGAGAGGCACGCAGTAATGGACCGCCCTGGAGTGCTGGGTCACCTCTCATTACTATTTTTCCTGTCCCATTCTAGGCCATATTCTTTGCCCATCAATGAAAACATGCATGTGAAAAGGATAAAGATGAGTAAGGCTACAGGGATAGAATGCTCTAAGGAAACCGGAGGAGGGACAGTGGTGAAATCTTGAAAGATTTAATGAAGGCAGAAACACCCGAACTGGCCTTCTATAGTCCAAGTTTCCTCTCTTACTGGATTTACTCTGACTTCCCTTTGATGTGATTGCCATGGGCAACCTCCTCAGGACCTTGCCCTCCTCCGTCCCTTCCTGACTGCCGCATTTATCCAGATCCCAATGGGCTTTTTTAGATTCAGAAGGATAGGCCTGGAGTGGGGGACCCTTCTCTTCCACCTACCCCTGCTCCCACTACCCAATCCCCACGAAGTGCCTATTGATGCTGACCTCCCACTGGAGGTAACACAGTGCCACGCTCACTGCCTCTTCCCAATAGTCATTGGTCAGAATTGGACACTCATACCACTTGGAAAAGCAAGGGAATTCCCAGCTATAATCTGATAAAATGGTGTACCCCTGGGCCTCCCCATATGCCCTGTCTCGAAATGACTTTCCCTTTCACCTTTAGGATTCCTCAGTCATCCACACTGGAAGAGTATTACAATGACTGTTAGACCTTCCCATCTGCCATCCTGCTGCACCATCTTGCTTTTCTATTTATATTCACAGCCCTTGGCACATACAACGTGCTTAGTAAAATCTTTTCCAATCCTTATACTATAGATAGAGTTGCTCTGTTTAACAGGGGTGAGGAGCCTGCAACCTCGAGGCCAGGAGGTTCCCCGCTCCTGGTTTGGAATGTGTTTCATTATTGATTATTTATTTGCCTGAGTCTTCTGCTCTAAGATCTTCCTCTGCTGCAACACTGAAACGGAACTGTGGATACACTAGCAAATCCTAAGTTCTTACCAAATTGGAGAGAGTCTAAATATGGTTATCTGGTGCAGTGGATAGAGTGCCAGGCCTGGAGTCAGAAAGACTTGAGTTCAAATCCAACCTCAGACTCTTACTAGCCTGGGCAGCTCATTTAATCTGTGCCTGCCTCCATTTCCCCAAATGGAAAAAGAGGACGGTAATAGCACCTACCTCCTATTTGTAAGGGTCAAATAAGATAATATTTGTAAGGCACTTAGTATAGCGCTTGGCACATGGTAGACACTTAATAAACATTTGTTCCCTTGGTGACAAATGGTCCACTTGTGTGCTTAGGACCAGCCTAGACAAGTGTAGCTTGGGTTATGAGCTTCTTGAGGAGAGATATTGTTTTGGCCTTTCCTTGTATCCCAAGTTGTACTAAATGCTAAAGACTCAGCTATTGAGTCTCACCACCTGAAAGCTGAAAATCAAGAAATAAGTTCTTTTTTTCCCCCAAAGTACTTTACAAAGAGAGAAGCAATATGTTTATTATTACTATCACTGTTAACAACATGTATATATTATTATTATATTATTTTAATCACATATATCACTTGAAGATTTGCAAATCATTCTTGCATTTATACTTTATTATATAGTATATATTTAACATATTTGTTATATGTATGTATATATACATATATTTCTTACACATATGTACTTTCTGAAATAAGTACTGAAGGGCCTGGGACCAAGTTTCTGGGCCCTGAAACAAAATTACATAAAAGCCCTATTCCCTTTGATCTCTTTCTCATGGGATCTCATAGCACCTTATTCACTCACCATACTCCAATGCAGAATGTGCTGTCAAATAACTCTGGAAAGAGTCCTAGCCTAAAAGTCAAGAACACCTGAATTTGAATCTGGCCTCAGATATTTAGACTCTGGACAAGTCACTTAACTGTCTGCTTCAATTCAATTTCCCCATCTGGAATAAGGATAAGAATAACCCCTACCTTCCAAAGGTGCTATAAGGATAAAGTTAGATAATACTTATGAAGCACTTTACAAACCTTAAAGTGCTACATAAATGCTATTATTAGTAACATTGAAAGCATTTATAATAATGTTAATCATATAATCATAATGGCCTTTATGTGTTTATTATGAATTTTTGCATGTTAATTTATGTGTTAATATTAAAATTGCTAATTTATTATTTTGTATATTAATAGCATTTATATAGTACATAATATTATATAATTATATAATATTATAATAATAATAATATAATTGGGTAGGATCTGCGAAAAGCAAGGAACCGCAAAGCTGAGAACCATAGGAGGGTCCAGACCTAAGAAGCCTGGATTTTGTCCTTCAACTAGCACTGTGAGTCCCATGAACCAGATGTCATTGAGAAAAGAAGGGTGGCTCTCCAGGAATCCAATCAGCCACTCAATTGGCAAACATCTCTTCAACACCTACTGTGTTCCAGACACTGTGGACATGGGGACCTGGATTCTGATAGAAGTGAAATCAACTACATTCTAACAGGGAAAACTAGCCTCACGTATCTACATATATGCAAAGCACAAACAAAAATGGGGTGATCCTTGGAGAAAGGCAGTAGACCCAGGGAGAACAAAGAAAAACCTGCTCCAGAAATGTCTTAAATGAAACATCTTAAAGAAAGCCAAGAACTCCAAGAGGTGAACATGGCAAATGGAAGCAAATTGAAAAGGATTGATTAAGCATTTACTGTATGTCAAAGCACCATACTAAATAAAAAAATCAACTAGGGCTATTCTCTGGCTGTCCCCCAGGCCTGAAATGCTCTCCCTCCTCATTTCTGCCTCCTGACTTCATTGAAGTCCTAACTAAAATCCCATCTTTACAGAAAGCTTTTCTCTAACCCTCCTTAATTTCAGTGCCTTCCCTCTATTAATACTTTCCTATTTCTTCTGTCTTAAGCTTGTTTTTGTTCCTGTTTGCTTGTTTTTTCCTCCATTAAATTGGGAGGTTAGGGACTCTCTTTTGCTTTTTTTTTAAATATTCCCAGTTCTTCACACAGTGCTATGTTTACTGACTGACTGTTGACTGTTGAATGACTAGAGATATGGACTGAAAAAGAAATCAGAAGAGGAAGACACCATAGAAGAGGGGTCAGCTGCAGGGGGAAAATTCTGGATATAGAGGATCACCAGTGCAAAGACAAGAATGGAGGCAGGACATGAAAATATTTATGATGAATAGCAAGAAGGCCAGTTTTACTGAGCCCTTGAATCACGGAGGTGACCAAGGTGTAATCATTCTGGAAAGGTCAGAAGGGGCCAAGTTGTGAAGCATTTGAAGAGCTAAGCAGAGGATTTTATTTGTGATCCTACAGGTGATCAAAACTGTCACTAGAATTTATTGAGTAGGAAACTGATACTTTTTTTATAGGAATATCCCCTCAGTGACTAGGAGGATGGATTGGAATGCAGAAAACTTAAGGCTGAGAGACCAATGAAAAAGTCTTTGTAGTAGGCAAGAGGTGAAAAGGGCCTGAACTAGGGTGGAGTCATGTGAGTAGAGAGAAGGGGATGTGAATGAGAGATATTGTGGAGGTAGAAATGACAAGATTTAGTTGAGAATAAAAATGAGGAATCAATGATAACACTGGAAAGATGTGACTAGAAGAATGGTGGCATCTTCCAAAGTATTACCAAAATCCCCTATGAAGGATAAGTTTGGGGAAGGGGTAGGAGAATGAATTCTGTTTGGGACATGTTGAGTTTTTGAGATGCCTGTGGGACATCCTGTTCAAAATGCCATTTGTGATGGGAGCTCGTTAGAGAGATTAGAGATGGATATGTATAGAGATGACAGCTGACCTTAGGGGAGCTGATGAGGCCACCAAGTAAGAGGGTATAGAGAGAAATTAGAAGAGAGCCTGGGACAGTGACTTGGGCGGGGCGAGGGGGAGAATGCGAGAGGAGGTCATTCAGGTAGGAAGAAAATAAGAGATCCCAGTCTCATAGAAACCCAGAGGGAAGGGAGCATGTAAGAAGAAAGGGTGGTCAACAGTGTCAAAAGCAGAAGATGGTCAAAATCTATGGAGATTGACACAATATTATGAGATCTGGTGAATTAAGAGAGCATCTGTAACTTTGGAAAGACATTCCAATTGAGTGAGAAGGTTGGAAACCAGCTTGCAAAAAATTTAAAAGGAAGTGAGAGGGAAGGAAATACAGTTATCTCTACCACATCGAGGGGGGTTAGAGGCATAGTACCCTCCTTTACTACCCCCTTCATGACCTAGAAAATTTGCATAAAATCTTTTGGCCTTCCCTTCATACCAGAGAAAAAGTCTAAATTTTTTTTCTTTTATGGGTCATTGATGTTATACAATACTGTACGTATATTTTTTGCATTTTTGAATTTCTAAACTTTTTCTGTGTCATCTGCTATCCTTTGCATTTCTTCTGCAACTTCCACAAAACTCCCTCAAAATTTCCATTTAATTTCTTATGGCGACCCATGATATATTGAAACTGAGATGGGAAAGTTGTAATGTGGAAGGGTTAATTGTAGAGGTAAGGAGTGAAGGCTTTTTTTAGGTTGCTTCTTTTTCTTCCAAGAGACCATTTAGAGTAGTACTATAAGTATTATACCAGCCTCTAAAAAGTGGGAGTTTTATTGGTAGATTATGCACTCAGGTATAAAGAGTTTCTATCTTGTTGCTGTATAAGTCAAACTTGTCACATATTTACTGTCTTTTTAGCCTAAGTCTTTGTACGGGGACTGAAGGATCTTTTGGAGAAGAAAGAGGAGCCAAAAGCTAAGGGTTAGGAACTAAAACACCCCAAGTAGAAGCATAAACCGTAGAATTTTTAAACTGGTCAGTACACAAGTCCAAGAGACTTTGTAAGAGACATCCCTGAGATTATTCTTGGTCCTGAGTTGAGTTGGGAAATATTGACAGTAGAGTTACAAAGAAATACAAACATATGTACATGATAAGTACACAGAAGTATATGCCAAGTATTATGTGTGAGCTAATGAGTAAAAGATATTAGGAACCAAGGAGACCAGGAAGAGTTCCTGAAAGAGAGGGTGTTGGCAAATAAACTATGTTAAAATAGGGCCCGGATTTCTCAAGGATTATGCTAATCAAAAGTGAGATTTCTCAGCTTCAACCATTGTGAAAACACTTTGAGTGTGGTCCCAACCACTATTTATTTCTGCTTCCCCAAGGATCAACCTCATTAGCTTCAGAGCTAATCCGAAGGTTAGCTTCACCAGTAGGCTGGCCCTGGCAACTCACAAAACACCAAAAGTACAGAATTGCCCTCAGTCCTGTGTGGTTCCCTTCCGCATCTAGGGTTACAGTGAAAAAGTGATAGAAAGGGGAGCAAAGGATCTAAGAAGTACATGGTTCTTAGCCCATTTACAAACATTTATTTAGTTATTGGTATGCTAAATGTGAGTTCCTTCTCCAGTGACCTATAAGTGAACATAGTGCTGGAGGAACTGAATCTCGTCAACCTTGGTTGGCATTCTTGCTATAAACGAAACCAGAAGACTAAAGAAATTCACAGCTAAATGAAAGGCAGGCTCACAGACTTTCCTTGGAAAGTAGAATAAAGGAGTTAGTTGGCAGCTAGAAATATAATTTCACGGGATTTTTGACCATCTCAAATTGCAATGCCCCTGGTAACTATTTGCAAAAAGACCATGATGAGAATATTTGAAGTTTAGATGCCAGCATCTGTTTCTGGGACCCATGTAGAAAAATGTTAAAAAAAAAAAAAGTGCAATTGTTGTAGAGTAATTTTTCTGTCATGTCCAACTCTTCTTGACTCCCATTTGGGGTTTTCTTGGCCAAGATACTGGAGTGGTGTGCCATTTCCTTCGCTGGCTCATTTGACAGACAAGGAAACTAAGGCAAACAGAGTGACTTGCCCAGGGTCACACAGCTAGTAAGCGTCTGAGGCCAGGAAGTCTCAGGAAGATTGAGTCTTTGTGACTCTAGGCCTAGCACTCTACCCATTGTACCACCTAGCAGCCCAAGACCCTCCAAATTAAATCATCATATGCTTCAATATTAAATAACTTCAGTGAAAAGATGACAATGGCAACTTCAGTGAAAAGGGGACAATGGCAGAAAAAATGTTGCAAACTATGGTTTAGGAATAAAAAACAAAAGAGACTGAAGGCCTATAAAATATGTAGAATCCCAAAGTAATCTATCTTTCACACCCCAAAAAAAATTATGAAAACTTCCTTTGACAAAATCAGGAGCTACTCGTAGTAAGCATCAAATTGCCAATAATGATGCTGATTATTTTGAAATATGAGAATTGGAAGGGACCTCAGTGGCCCATATACTCCAATCCATACATGAAAGAAACTCCCACTATAACTTACCTGATCAGTGGTTGTACAATTCCTGCTTGAAACCCTCTGAGAGGTGGGGGAGGGGGTGGCCAGGAACCCACCACTTCTCAAAGGAGCTTATTCCACTTTGGGGCAGCTCTAATTGTTGAGGAGTTCTTGATATCAAAAAAATCTAAATTTGCCTCCTTGCATCTTCTTACTGTGGCCTTCTGGGGCCAAATACTTCCATCCTTCCCTCACGGGAATTCATCCTGGGCGGCCAGGTGCCTTCTCATCTCTTACTTCTCATGAGTCAACTGGCCAAGCTTGTTCTGCCATTTCCAAGGCAATGATCAGTTTTCTTGGCTGAGAAAACAAGAACAAAATAAAGGTCAGATAGCTTTGCCTTCTCTTTTTTGTCAATTATCACCATTTTTATAAAGTTAAGTCCAATCTTTCTATTCATTCTCTGTGACTTGTCCAAACTTTCATCAGTTCTGTATATATCTTTTTAAAATCCAGAAATTCTTAATAAATAAAATCCTTAACTAAAAGATTTGTTCTATGAAGTCTGGATTTAGTCACAGGGCCATACTTGAGGACCTAGAGGGCCATGTGTAGCCTAGAAGTCAAAGGTTCCCCACCTCTGACTCAGATGGATTTGTGAGTCACCAATGAACCCACTTCAACCTTTTCTGATAACTCATCATTTGACTCCTCACTGGAACTGCTTCCTTTGGCAGCTTCAGAATTGCACTCTGAAGTTTCTTGCCTTTCTTTAATTATATTTGGGGAAGCGTACAAGCAGGGAGTTTATTTTATTCCCCAGATTAGTTGGTATATATAATCACTGTGATGTGATCATGTAAGGTAAGGAGATGAAATGTTAATATGCTAAAACAAAGCCTGAACATGAGTTTATGCCCTCTTCTCGTTTTAATCAATGAATCAATAAACATTTATTAAGGGTCTACTATGTGCTAGGCACTGTGTTAATGTGCTGGGGATACTGTCCACAAGGAGCTTATAACCTAACAGTGAGACAACATGCTGACAGACATATGCAAAGCAAGCTGAGTACAGGATAAATAAAAAATGATTTACAGAAGGGAGGCTCTAGAATTAAGAGGAATCAGGTATGTTTCCAGTAAAAGACAGGACTTTAGTTGGGACTCAAACCAAGTGTGAGAGAGTTTTCCCTAATGAAATTAGCAACGCAGCTTTCCATCAACTGAGCAAAGACTGGCTGTGTCCCTGCTAGCTCTTAACATGGCCTGCCTCTGCTGTTGATGGAGTTGTGAACTGATCTAATCATTCTGGAGAGCAATTTGGAACTATGCCCAAAGGGCTATAGAACTGTGCATACCCTTTGAGCCAGCAATATCAATCCTAGGTGTATATCCCAAAGAGATCAAAGAAAAAGGAAAAGAACACATGCAAAAATATTTATATTTATAGTAGCTCTTTTTGTGATAACAAAGAATTGGACATTGAGAGCATGCCCATCCATAGGGAAATAGCCGAACAAGTTATGGTATATGATTGTGATGGAATACTATTATGCTATAAGAAATAATCAGCAGAATGTTTAAGAAAAAAAACAGTGAAAAGACTTACATGAACAGATGCATAGTGAAGTAAACAGAACCAAGAGAACATTGTACATAGTAACAACAATATAATGTAATGATCAACTGTGAATGACTTCGCTATTCTCAGCAATACAGTGATCTAAGACAATTCTGAAGGACTCATGATGAAAAATGCTATCCACCTCTGGAGAAAGAACTGAAGAGAGTCTGAATGCAGATCAAAGCACACTCTTTAACTCTCTTTATTATTCTTGTTTTTTTGGTCTGTGGTTTCCTTTGCAACATGGCTAATGTGGAAATGTTTGGCATGACTTCATACGTATGGTCTCTATCAAATTGCTTGTCTTCTCAAGCAAGGGGGAGGGGAGGAAAGGAAAGAGAGAATTTGAAACTCAAAATTAAAAAAAAATAATGTTAAAGGAGCACCTAGGTGGTTCAGTGGATAGAGGCAGCAGCCTGGAGTCAAGAAGATCTGAGTTCAAATCCAGCCTCTGATCAGTTCCTAGCTGTGTGATCCTGGGCAAGTCATTTAATCCAGTTTGCTCAGCTTCTCATCTGTAAAATGAACTAGAGAGGAAATGGCAAATTACTCCAGTATCTTTGCCAAGAAAACCCCAAATGGGATCATAAATAGTGGAACAGATCAACAATTAAGAAAATTAAAATTAAATGTGAAAGAAAGGAAAAAGTCTGCCTGTCCTGATTAGTGGCTGAGGCACATTTAAGCCAGGGAACAACTTTGTGGAATGTGATCCTTGTACCTATACCGGAGGAAAGGTTGGGAATTTCTCTCTCATTTCTTCTCCCTCTGCAACCCCTGCCAACCTCACCATTGGCCGTGGTATCATTTATCAAAGATCTAGTAGGAGGGAGGGAGACAAAACACAGACACAGGGAATGAGAAAGTGGAAACAGCTTCACAAGGAGCCTGACCTCTAGCAACGGAAAAGAGCGACAACCATGGATTCAGTAAAGAATTAGCCCTTAGTTAGTTGAGAGCTAAGCTACCCAGAGGAACAGAACCTGGGAATCCAGTTGAGTGACCAGGCTGGCAGGGATACTGTTCAATGAGGAAGTAGTCTGAGGGCTCCATTATAAACGAAAGGCTAGTAGGGCCTTGCAGTCAGTACCAGCCAGGTGAGTCATCTTGACTACATGGGTTTCCATGCATGTGCCTCATTGTCAGCTAAGGAAAACAAAAGCATTAAACAGCTGGCCCAAACCAAGTACATTTAGGGGAGGTCCATGCTGGAGGTGACACAATTTCAAGGATACTGAGAGATCAACACTCAAGGTGTCTGAAAGAGGAGAGAATTCCAAAGATATGGGAAAAAAATCTTGGACTTTACCATGACCAATAAAATGGGAGACCAAAAACATCTCAATAACTAATTTCTCATTTACCAAGGACATTCCACTAATGTGTAGAGGACATTTCTTAATGAAAATTTGAGAAGGGGCAAGTTATAGCAAGCCATGGTGTTATAGTTACACAAACAACTGGAAAATGTAGAGAATATCTGACCCCACTGTGCTCATTGTTTACTGACTGTAAGTAGAGCACTTGGCTGGGTAGAGCTTTATAAGCCTTTCAACAAGGGACCTTCCTGTATACATCAAAATTGTATGATTGGGGCAGCTAGGTGTCACAGTGGATAGAGTGCCAGACCTACAGTCAAGAAGACTCACCTCCCCGAGTTCAAATTTGACCTCAGACACTTAACTTAGGTGTGACCCGGGGCAAATCATTTAATCCTGTTGGCCTCAGTCTTCCCAACTGTAAAAGGAACTGGAGAAGGAAATGGCAAACTACTCCAGTATCTCACAAAGAGTCAGACATGAGTAAAACAACTGAATAAAAAGAAAAATTATGTAAGATTTCTGAAATGATGGAACAAAAGAGAGAATTTTGCTCAATGATCCTCTATTAATATCAGTTGAGACATACAACAGAGAGACATTTACTCACTTAAATGTGCTGCCCTTGGACATTTTAGAGTAGTTTGGAGTCTGCAGTGCTGGTCTTAGGACAAGAAAGGCCTGAGTTTAAATCCTTCAAAAATACTTACTAGCTGTGTGATCCTTGCGAAACCTCTTGACCTCTCTGAACTTGGTGTAAAATGACAGACTTGGATTAGATGACTTCTGGGGTCCCTTCCAGCTCTAAATAAATATATGTTCCCAGGAACCTCAGTTTCCTCATCTGTAAAATAGGGATAGTCAGCAACCCCTCAGCATTGTTATGGGGATTAAAATAAAATGGGACAGTGATTGCTCTGGCTCCCACTGCCTAAAGGCTTACATTTCCCTTGCTTATCCAGGGTTCTCCAGTTCTCTTAGGAGTCTGGGGTGTTTGGCCTCTGCATAGACTCAAGCCCCACAGACTGACAATTTACCTGGTGCTTCACTCGTGGTCCCTACCTCTGAAAAGAAAGCAAAAGGTCCATATTTTCATAACCAATATTCTTCTGATGGTAGTGCATAGTTATGAGTTTGGACTATAGCAGTCTCTGAAGGGTTGGAGTTGAGCATCATCTAAAGGCAGGCTATGCAGAAGCTAGCTCATATGGGATTGTGAAATCTGATTGCCATATGCCCAGCATGAACATTTACATCTTGGAAAATGGCAAATGCTGTATATCAGGGCTTGATGTAATGTTTTGTGGATTGTCTAAATTTAAGAAAGTGATGGAGAAAAAGTTAATAATAAAGATTACGCTTGAACATATATCACATATATAATATATGTATACATACTGATATACATTCATATGCACTTGTATATGATATATACATACTTATGATATATATACAAACTTATATATGATACATATGTACACACATATATGATATATACACACTGATATATACACTTATATATGATATATACCTACACACATATACATATATGCATATATGTGTGTATATGTTCCCAGAGAGCTGGTTGTTACACATTAACTCTGATAAAGGGCAATGTTATACTGTATATGTTGGGCTTGAGAGAGATGACACTTTACAAAGAATGATACAGAAAATGATACAACATAAAGGATGTCATCAGAGAAATGTGTTATCAGAAAAAAAAAAGTGAGCCAGTCACATACATAGAGCAAGGAAGGAAGAAAAGAAAGATGGAAGGAAGGGAAGGAAGAAAGAAAAGGAAGGAAGGAGGGAAAGGAAGCATGAGGGGAAGGAAGGAAGAAAAGGGAAGATAGAAAGGAAAGGCAAGAAGGAGGGAAAGGAAAGAAGGGAGGAAAGGAAGGAAAGAGGAAAGGAAGGAAGGAGAAAAGGAAGGGAGGAAAGAAAGGAAAGAGGAAAGGAAGGAGGGAGGGAAGGAAGAAAAATAAATGGAAGGAAAGGAAAGGAAAGGAAAGGAAAGGAAAGGAAAGGAAAGGAAAGGAAAGGAAAGGAAAGGAAAGGAAAGGAAAAGGGAAGGGAAAGAAGGAAAGGAGCATTGATATAGTGCCTACTAGTGGACTGTGCAAAGCACTTTACAAATAGTAACTCATTTGATCTTCATAAGACCCTGGGAAGTAGGTGCTGTTATTATTTCCATTTTATAGTTGAAGAAACTGAGGAAGGCAGAGGTTAATCGACTTTCCCAGTGTCCTACAAGTAGCAGGTGTTTGGGGCTAGATTTGAAGTCGAGTCTTCCTGACTTCAGGTCCAGCACTCTAGATCCATTGCCCCACCTAACTATTGACATTCATTGACATCTATGTAATATCAAGAAAATGTGAGACTCCCAGCACATTGGGTCAAGTCTTCTGTGGTGAACTTATGGGAAGACCTGGATAAGTTGCACTGGATGGGCAGCCATGGATACCCATAGGATATCTGTGTGGTTGGAGATGATGCCCGTCTCAATGAAGTCATGTAGTCACTGCAGTATTGCTGTCCTTTTAGTAGCAACAGGATTTCAAAATACAAAAATGAGGAAGAAGGAGGAGCTTCTTATCATAGGGAAGAATCTGCACAAAAGCCCTGGGGTGGGAAGGCCAGGGGAGGCACAAGTGGTCCAGTTTGACTGTAGTGCAGACAGTGTATGAGAGATAGAAAGTAGATTGGTGCCAGAAGGTGGAGGGCCTCGAATGCTAGGCAAAAGCATTTGGACTTTAATCGGTTCAGAATAGGGAGATTCCAAAGATTTCTGAGTGGCAGTAACAGGGCCAGGTCTATGCTAAAGATGATCAGTGTCTCCGTGCTGACAGGATTGTTGAGAGACAGAGAAAGTCGAGGCAAAGTGTTTTAGGAGGCTATGACTCCAATCCAGGAAGATGGTTGTGAAAAGACCTAAGCTATGCCCCCAGCAGGGGCTGGAATGTCAGCTGGAGAGCAGGGATTGTTTCATTTGGGGGCTTTGGGTAGCACCTGGCATAGAGTAGGAGCTTAGTAAGGGTTGGTGACTGATTGTCACTGTTGTCCCCACAGGACAGAATTGAGCCATCCCTAGCCTTGTCTGACCCCAGAGCCCACTTGAAGGGATCATCCACATGTGGCGCCATCTGCTCTGTGCCTAATGCCAGTGCCTTTGAGTCTGGCTGGTACTGCTTCCTGGAACCTGGTCTGCCTTTGGCTCTAAATTTAACAAGTGTGAGGCCACCAGGACATCGTCAGGTTACAGATGGCAGGCTCTGCTTCGCTCTCTCTCTCTCTTGGCTTTTACCCTTCTCTGAAGTGTGTGTGTGTGTGTGTGTGTGTGTGTGTGTGTGTGTGTGTGTGTGTGTGTGTGTGTGAGAGAGAGAGAGAGAGAGAGAGAGAGAGAGAGAGAGAGAGAAACAAAGAGAAGAAAAAAAGACAGTAACAGAGACAGAGACACAGAGAGAAAAGAGATCAATGAGAGACAGATACAAAAACACCGAACTGAGAAAGGAGAGAGGAAGGGAAGTCAGAGGCAAATGCAGAGACAGAGAGAGCATTAAGATCAGGATGAAGGAGAGACAAGAAGGAAATAGACACACAGAATCAGAAGAAGGAGAGAGAGAGAAGACAAAGAATGGAGAGACAAAGGAAAGAAGAGCAGGGAGAGAGGAGACATGAGAGAGAGAGAAAAAAGAGAAAGAAGGGCATGAGTGAAAGCAAAATGGAAGAAGTGAAGGAGAGAGAGGCCCAGTGTTGTAGGGAAAGAAATAGAAACACAAACCCTTTCAAGAAGAAGCTGGGGGTGGAGTGGGGGTGAAGGACACAAGTTAGGTTCCTGCTAGCAAACAAAAAGAGCTGGGACAGAAAGGGGCAGATAAGAAAAGAACTGAGATCACAGAGAAAGAATCACAAGGGAGGAGAAACAGAGAAGAGGAAAGCCTAGAAAGACACAGACAGAAACACAGAGGGATGGTAGAAATAGGGGGGACCACCACGGAGTGCAGAGAAAGGGATGGGGGTTGGTCATGGAAGAGGATACTATATTTCAGTTGAATGTTCCCACTTCCTCAGCCCTTCTCCACCTTTGAGTGTTTTCTCCTTCTACCCAACCTTAAGAAATAAATAGATAAACAAACGAATGAATGAATGAATGAATGCATCAATGAATGCATAAATAGATTAAATAAGCAAATAAATGGATGGATGGATGGATGGATGGATGGATGGATGGATGGATGAACGCCAGAAGATCAATCTAGCTGCAGAGAGAAGCTTTTCCAGGGAAACAGAGCCTTGAATGCCAGAACAAGAGCTAAGGACTTTCTCCAGAGATATTGAGAAAGGGTGTACTGGAGGCATCCTCACCTTGCCCTTGAGTGCAACTAGGTGGTGCAGTGGATAGAGCACCAGTGCAGGAGTCAGAAGGACCTGAGTTCAAATCTCACCTCAGACACTTGATACTCACTAGCTGTGTGACTTTGGGCAAGTCACTTAATGTCATCTCCAGTCATCCTGGTGATTATCTGGTCACTGGATTCAGATGGTTCTGGAGGAGAAGTGAGGCTAGTGACCTGCACAGCCCTCCCTCAAAAAAACAAAGTCAAGTGCAAGTCATGCCATTACTTCTCTGATGGCATGGTCTTCCTTGGCAACGAAGGACGAACACACCTGGCCCTCACCCTGATCCAGTTTCCCAATAATGAACCAGTATGCCAGCAGCGGAATGGAAGGGAACATACACCACGACGATCCTATTATGCTGTGGCTGGACAGCACCGAGGGATTCCCTTTTCTCACTCTCTGTTTTTACTTAAGGCCTCCTGGGTTGGGAGAGAGGGGTCAGAGCTCAAAGGAGCGACTTACTGCTTAGTTAGGGAGTTACTGTTTAGTTAGAGCAATCCAGACTCAGGCTCTGCCTGCCAAGAAGGGACCTGAGCTGTTGTTGACTCCAGAAAACGCAAGGTGGCAGGCTAGGCATACAGCTTCCAAGATAGGTGTGCTGGTGGGTTTAGGCACACTGATAAGGGAGAGTCAGTTAGTAAACGTATTAAGCAGCTACTTTGTGCCAGGCACCGTACTAAGCTCTAGGGATACAAAGAGAGGCAAAAGACTGCCCCTGCTCTTGGGGACCTCATACTATATAACATTACAAAAATATATAACATATAATACAGATAACATGACAGAATAAAGGAGCTTCACAGAGATAGGTTCCCCAAAGCTAGGGATATGACAGGGAAGGAAAGAATAGATATAAACAGACAGAAGGACATTACGCAGAAAGAACACTGGATTCAGTCATCACTTAGCCATTCTGGACCTCAGTTTCCTCATCTATAAAATGAAGAGGTTGGCTTAGATGTTCTCTTCTATCTCTTTGGTCTCTAGATGTATGACCCTGATTAAGGTTCAAGGTTTTGTTCTTTATTAGCTGTATGACTCTGGCCAAGTGACTGAAGATCTCTGGTTCACCTCACTGGTGTAACCTTTATAAGCTCCAAGGGGTCCTTATCGCAAATCCCATTCTATTGCTCTGTTGGTTCTGTTGGAAGATTTGTGGCTTACATTACCCGCTCAGGGTCCTAGGGGTACCTCTAAGAGGTTATGGAATTCTTTTGTAATGTTATCAGACTGAGCCTCTACTTCTGTGTTGTCTCCAAAGCTCAATCACCAGTAATTAGAGCACTTGTATCATTGAACCAAGTAACATTACTTAGCTTTTTAAAAGGGATTTACTGGGAAGATATAACAAGAACAGAAGTACAAACACTTCTCCTCGACACCCAGGAGCATATTCTCCTTTATACCACCTCAGTCCCTGGGGAGGATGGGCTCAGTGTTAAGGTAGTTGCTAGAAAGCATTCACCCCATCAAGTCCACTTCTGAATGTAGCATAGCCAATGGACATTGAACACCCTTGAACATAAGAACCCAGCATGTTGGCTATGAGGTCAACCCATTGCTGGGCTAGTCCCAGATGGTCCTCAAGGCTCTGCTTATGGACTAGTCTTGGCTATCTGCAAACTCTAGTATGGACTCTAGCTTCTGGACCTCTGGTGGCTCTCTCAACCTTCAGAGGCTCATGAGGTTGAAGCCTAGTAACCATGATATCTCCAATTCCATTCACCTAAGTCAAGAAAGTACAGACACATTAGGGAGAGAAACATACACTCACTGTTTCATGCCAATGCCATAGGGGATAGTAGGCCACTGCCACCAGCTTCTCTTCCCATCCCAGACCCATGGCAATCCTCACCTCCTGGGGGAATGCGGCTAATTTAGAAAGTAGTGAATTGTCCATGTGAGTATCTTGTATGCACTCCTGGTTCTGCCTCAGCAGCCAATTCAAAAGGCACACAGTAAGTAGTCTTAAAAATAGAATCTCTGCCCCGCTCTGAAGTTGGAGAGCAGGACCATTCTACTACCTATGCCCAGAAACAGAATTATCCAGCTTCCCCATGGGGATACCCAGGCAGAATTAATAATGACTAGTATTTATATAGTGCTTTAAAATTTGCAAGGTGCTTTACAAACACTGTCTTACTTGATCCTCACAAGAATCCCATGATGTAGGTGCTATTTTATTCTCATTTGACAGATGAAGAAAATGAGGCAGACAGAAGTTACCCATGGTTACATAAGTAGGAAGGGTCTGAGGTTAGATTTGAAACTGGGGCTTCCTTACCCTAGTTCCACATGGCTAGCTACCAGAAGACTTCAGATGCTCTAAGGATGGGATGGATCTCCCATTGGCTAGCAATCCATTACAATCCCCACACTGTTCAAAAACTTACCATCTCCAGTAAATCAACTGGAGTGCATTTTGAACATATTATCCATATCCCCAATCTATAACCATCTCCAGGGATTCCAGAAAGGCATAAGCTTCATCCTTTCATCTGTTCCCCCAATACCACACAGGAAAGAATCTCAAAATAGTTCACATAGCATAGATGTCAGACAACCCCACAAAAACATGCTGAATCAACAAATAGAGGACATCATATAAAGTTTATCAAAGATTACTGCTTGCCTAGCACTCGATAAATCCCTGACCTTGACAGAATACTAATAAAGCTGCCCCCAGCTCCAACGCTGTAACCTCCTTTAGGGCCCACTGAACAGTAGGCATGTCCTGATTTAGCCACACAATTTGACTTTAACCACACCTCGGGTCCCCAGCCTCATTATAGCCACTGCCCCCCAGATCCAATTCACATATTTGAACAGGTGCATCCTTGCACTCAACCACCATCATATATCATCCATTTTAGCCCAAGAAAGGACAATAATATCTAACTATCCATCTTGATCAGACAGGACAGCAATAGCTAGCCAGTCAGAAAGCAGCTTGACCAAGATGTTTGACCACCGAACCATAGAAGGTACCCTCCCCATTACCTAATCCCTTAACAAACTCTTCCTGCCTTTTTAATATTCTTCATTTCTGTTATACAATTGCATCTCTACCCTATAAAAATCAATCTTGCTTTCTCTGAAGTTGCTGGTTCCTCTTGGAACCTATTCTACTTCTAAGGGGCTTTAATCATCAGTAAATGCCTGTATTTGGATTAGAGGTGGTCTGACTCTAGATTCTTTGAGATGACCCCCACAACACACCATGAAACTGCAACAACTTGAGATTCAAAAAGGCAACAAAGATTTAAAAAAAAAAAATCCATCTTCCTATGTCATAAGGAAATGATCACTACAAAGCTTCCCAGGCAACGTGGAGCTCTCCTAGAAGGAATTAGAACCTGCGGTCAACAAGAAGGAATCCCCCACGTTCACATCCTCGCATAACTATCATCGGCTGAGGTGGAGGGAAGGAACACCACTCTTTTCTTCTTCCACTAAGTCTCTTCTTCCACCCCACTCTCCCTACTGTGGACTCACACTCACAGAGCAGATTTAATGCGATCAAATTCCTTTGGGTCCCTTCAACAACAGAGAGCATCCACAGTCTTTCTCCTGTGATTCTTGAAACACAAGGAGAATGCAACTGGAGATCTGGACAAAATCTCCAAGCATATCTTTCCACATGGGTCATGCTGAAATTCCACTGGGTCCCTGCAACAACATGTGTCAACCAGTTTTTTCCATGGAACCTTGCCACTGCTTGGACAATCCAAGTGAAATCCCAACCTCACCCAATAATAGCACAAGGAGGCACCTTTAGAGATTAAAGAAACAGGATCAGTTAAGCCCTGGACAAGTGTGAGGCTCCCAAGTTCAGAGATGAAGCACTTGGGCTTGATTATTCGGGGTTTCCAAGCCAACAGGCAAACCTTATCCTGTGGGCCTGCAGTCCTTAAGGATCTCACAATCAGGCAAGGACTCTAGGCCAGTTTCAAAGCAGCAAAAAACTATGAGCATTTATCAGCTAGACAGTAGCATTTTAGAGAGGGAGTAGAACCCTTATTAAGCACCTACCATGCACCAACTAGGTGGTACAGTGCACCTCACCTACAGAGTGAGGAAGACTCATCTTCCTGAGTTCAAATCCAGCCTCAGACACTTACTAGCTGTGAGACCCTGGGCGAGTCACTTAACCCTGTTTACCTCAGCTTTCTCATGTGTAAAATGAGCTAGAGAGGAAAAGGCAAACTACTCACTTCCTGACTCCAAACTTGATGGAGGAAAGTTCTGGGCTTGTCCTGATGCTGCTTTCTTGGGGTACTGAATATTGTGTTGCTCCAGGATATCGAAGAGAGTTCAAGCTCAGGACTTTCAGCATTCCCCAAGTGGTCTAATTTGGGGCAAAGTTTGATTGCTGCCCTCATGGTTTAAGTTCTGTAAGTTCCTGATCTAGTCTTGGGTCTGAGCAACCGTAAAATGGTGCTGAACTCAGTCACTATGTGTCAACTGGGAAGTTCTGTTAAGAGCAAGAAAACTATAGACTCCACTTTGGTCTGAGATCCCTGCCCTGGTTATTCCTCTGCTGGCTGAGCTAGAAGCTGGAACTGAGACCCTGCTCTGCTCTTGAGGGGGTTTAGAGCCACATCACTCTTACTTGCTTCTGAGCTTTCTCCTTTCTGGGTACATGACTTAGGGTCTGAAACTGCTCCTTATTCTCAGAATGCTACCTCTGGTGCAAGTATCTTCTTCAGTTCACCTTAGACCTGTGACCCAGAATTGAATAGTAACAAAGCTTCAGTTGGCACCTGCTCCCACACCATGAATGAGTGCTCCAGTGGGGGTCTGGGAGCACTGTGGTACTAATGCTTCGTTCTGAATCTGGTACAGGTGTGAGATCTCTTCTTTCCCTGGGACTCAGTCTCTCCCTACACTGGAATGCTCTGAATGACTTGCTTCTGGAAAAACCTAACGTCCAATGTCCATAGACCTCTCTTATCTGTCTTCCTATGCTGATCTGAACTGGAAAAGAAAAGACAGTGATTTTTTTTTCTTGGATTTACCAATTAGGTTTCTGGTGCGTTTTCTAGGTTTGTTTGGAGGACTTTGGTGGCAGAGGTAGGGATGAGGGGGTGATAGGGAGGGGAGCTCATTCTCCATCTTTCTTCTGCTCCACTGTCTTGGCTCTACTTCTCTTATAATGGCTTATTGTTGATGGGAAACACACTTGTTGGGGTTTAGGAGTTATGGTGGTAAGAGCTGCCACACATAGGGTTACCCCCTAGTTAGAATAGTCACCACCTAATTATTGAGTTCAATTGCTAAGTTGAGGGAGTAGCCTAGAGGGTGTGTTTCATGACAAAACATGGAATGTTCAATTTAGGGAGGGCCCTTAGAATATCTGAGCCAAAAAGAGCCCTTGCACAAATAGAAGAAATGAAGAACATCAGAGTCAGGAGTGACATTTAGAACACAGAATGTGTAAATGGGAAAAAGATAAAATATTTATAGCTGTTCTTTTTGTGGTGGCCAAGAACTGGAAATCGAGGGGATGCCCATCAACTGGAGAATGGCTGAACAAGTTGTGGCATATGAATGTAATGGAATACTGTTGTGCTATAAGAAATAATGAGTAGATGGACTTCAGAAAACCTGAAAAGACTTTTATGAACTGATACTGAGTGAAGTGAGCAGAACCAGAACACTGTATACAGTAATAACCATACTATGTGATAACTGACTTTGATAGACTGAGCTCTTCTCTACAATACAAGGACCTAAAACAACTTCAAGAGATTCATGATGGAAAATGCCATCCACATCCACAGAAAGAAGTATGGAATCTGATTGCACATCCAAGTTTGCTATTTTCTCTCTTTTTTTGTATAATTTAGTTTTTGTTTTGTTTTTTCTTTCTCATGGTTCCTCACATTCATTCTAATTCTTCTATACAACATGACTAATGTAAAATATGTTTAATAAGAATGTACATGAAGAACCTATTTTGGATTGCATGCCATCATGGGGAGGGAGGCAGAGAAAATTTACAACTTATGGAAGTGAATGTTGAAAACTAAAAATAAATAAATAAATTTCTTATAAAAGAACATAGAATGTGAAGTCTGGAAAAGAGCCTAGAACATAGAATATCAGTTCTGGGAGGACCCTCAGAACATACAACATGGAATGTTGGAGCTAGAAGGGCTTTCCGGATCATCTGGTTTGGTCTCCTTATTGACAAATAAGGAAAGAGTGATGAGAAAGAAAAACTGACTTGCTTGGGATCCTCTGGAACCTAGGACACCTAATTCCCAACCTATTGCTTCTTCCTGTCTGCCACTGTCCTGCTTCCATTAAATAGGTGTTTATTCAATTCCAGGCAGGTTGGTGAGAGTAAATTGTCAGTTGGAATCTCTCCAGCATGCTGGACTTCTAAGCTTTTACACTGGGCTTAGAAGAGATGGCTCTCCTTCCTCTTTCTTTTTACTGCAGGTTTTTTCACTCCTGTTCGGGAACAGTTGGCCACTCATTGATCCTTCTGCCCACTGCTGGGAACCACTCCTGCCAGGGAAGCCTCCAAGCACTTACCAGAATTGGGGTGAGTTCTCTCCAGCATTCTGAAGTTGGTGCCAAGGAGAGAAAACCAAATCAGCAGCCAGGCTTTCAGTATCTCCCAAGCAAATCCTGCATAAATTGTGGGGCAGTCCTTGGAAAGGGCCCAATAATAATAATGAAATGATAATAAAAATAATAGCTCACTTATATGTAGGGGGTGTGTGTCTATGTGTGGGGCTCAGCAATTAGAGTGAAAAAGATAGTGAAAAGTATTATTGTGCCCATTTTATAGATAGGTTGAGACTCAGTTTTGTCATGTGCCACACAATGCCTAAGAAGATTTATTTTTATCACCAGCCAGGTGGTGCAGTAGATAGAGCACTGGAACTAGAGTCAGGAAGGCCTGAGTTCAAATCCAGCCTCACACACTTAGAAGATGTATCACCCTGGGAAAATCACTTACCTCCTCGCTGTGTTACACTCCTCAAGTAATTCAATGGAGATCAAAATAGCACCTATCTCCCAAGGCTGGTGTAAGGGTCAAAGGAGATGTTATTTGTAAAGCACTTAGCATACTGCCTGACACATAGTAGGTACTTAATAAAAGTTTTTTTTCCTTTCCTTTTTTCTGATCTCTCAGGGTTATTGTGAGGACTAAATGAGATAACACTTGTAAAAGTACTTTGCGGACCTTAAAGCATCACATAAAAACTAGCTATTAAAACTACAATAACAGGGCAGACAATTTAACTGAAATCGTTACTCATTTTTTTTCTGTTACTATTACTATGTACAAGTGTTGCTCCTCTGACATCCTCCTTTGATCTTCCATAGAAGCATTGAGGTGACATTGCCCAGGGTCCCACAGCTAGTAAATATCCGAGCTAAAGTTTGAACCCAGGTCACTCCTGATTCCATTTCCTGAGTCCATCCCCTTACGTGATCTGCCTCCTGTCGCAGGACAATCATGGTTTCAGAGAACAGAGTTAGCTTGAAAATGAAGCTGAAGGCATCTAATACTACTAACTCCATCTTGCAGAAGAGAAAAGTGAGATCCTGGGAGGACAAGTAGATAGCTCCAAATCCCACAGCCCACTGGTGGAAGAATTGGGATGAGAATCTAGATCTCAGGTTAGGTGACTCAGAGAAGAGTTTGCTATAGTCAGAGATAGTCAGGGGTATATCTGGTTTTCTCCAGGACTTCAGGACCAGGAATAGTGAATCATCAGCAGGATGGGGAAACAAGAACCCTGGGTTGTGACTCAGAACACCTGGGTTCCAGTCTCAGGTCTGCCACTTACTGTGTGCCTCAGGCAAATTAACTGTCTTCTCTGGGCCCTGGTTTCATCCGCCGGAAAATGAGGTGTTGAATTAGGTAATCTCCAAGGCCTCTCCCATCTCTGATAGACCATGTTCTAATCTCAAGAGCCCTGTTCTAAGGTCCACAGCTATGATATTTTATATTCTAAAGTTCCTCCCAATTCTAACATTCTATTTCCTCTTCTTTTTTTTGTTGTAAGCATGCCTCAGTCTGTATTCAAACACTATCAACTCTTTCTCTGGAGGCAAATAGCATGTTTCATCATTTGTCTTTTGGGATTGTCTTGGATCATTGCATCGCTGAGAATAGCTAAGTTAACAGTTCTTCGTTGTACAATATTGCTGTTACTGCTAACGTTCTATTTTCCACATTCTACAATGCACCGGTCCGCCAACATACCTGGAATGCACTGCCTCCTTTCCTCTGCCTTCCAGGGTCCCTCTTTTTCTCTAAGATCCAACTCAGCCACCATCTTCTCCATGAAACTTTCCCAATCCCACCCCCTTCCCTGCTAGTTCCCTCTCTCCTAAGTTGCTTTGTTTTGTTGACTTTATGTTTATGTAGTATCCTACATGTACTCATCTAAACTTGTCTATCCCATCAGATGTTAAGTTCATTGTGAAGAGGAATGGTTTCATATTTTGTACTTGTATCTCCAGCCTTTGCTTAGTGCCCAGCACACAGAAGGCATCTAATATGTATTTGTCGGTTGCTTAGTCCTTCAGACTCTAGCATTCTCTGTTCTAATGCCTCTTCTAGCTCTGCTATTCTATATTCTAAGTTCTAAAGTAGCCTCTGGCACTGACGCTCTACATGTAGAGGTTCATTCTAGATGAAATGGTCCATAGTCTCTGAACGGATGGATAGTTTCTAGGTTTTCTTTGCATGATACCTTGGTAGGGCCTGGGGGCTGATGGTTAACAGAAGGCCTGGGGTGGGGGATGCCAGCTTAGGCTAAGGCCCACCACCACCCAGTAGTTTGGAGATGGTCTCTGGCCACCGTGAGGTAGAGGGAGGTTTCCCTGTTTTTTTGTCTCTCACTCCCTGTTGCCATCTCCATACCTTTTGACATTCACTTTGACCTAGGAGAGAAGAGATATTTCAGAACTCCCTAAACAATTTCATTGCTTCTCCAATCAAGACATAATATTTAGGGCTCAAGACCAATGATCAGGGCTATTCACCAGGTGAGATGGAAGGTGCACCTTTCCCCCAATTTCATCGACCCAGGACCTGAAATTCTTCCTTTTAAGCTACTCCTTTGATTTAGCACACTGTCTCCAGGAGGCTTCCCAGAAAATACTGATTCTAATACTCTAATGCTTGAAAGAAAGTCTCTAAGTCAGCTGCTAGACAACAGATTGTTAACACACAATGCAAGGGAGATGAAGACAGAGAGACAGAGTTTTCTCTTCCACATCTTGGGGAGTTAGGGATGTGCACCTCTGTGAGCTGGAAAATCCATGCAAAATTTTTTGGCCCTCCCTTCATACTAGAGAAGAAATTTGAATTATTATGATATTGAAAGATAAAATAAGTTATTATGTAATATTATACATATATTTGATATATTTTTGAGTTTCTAAACTTTTTGCACATTGTCTCCTGCTTTTACAAAACTCCCCCCAAATTCCTATTTAATTTCTTATGCCAACTCGTGATACATTGAAACCAAAATGGAAAATATGATGTAGAAGGGATAAATGTATTCTATCTGAGTACAAATTCAACTTGATTTTCCTATGGGTCTTCTTTTATATAGAAAAAAAAAGGAAATGCTTGCTCTATTGTGACTGGCTAAACTAATATGCTATAGGAATACATTAGAGTGTGGAGAAAAAAATTCAGTTAAGAAATATCTCCTTTAAAAAAAAAAGAGGTGATATATGGTATGAGATATGTGATGCATGGTACAGCTAAAGGAAAAAAGCAAACATTTATTAAGTACCTAAAATGTACTAGTTGGCAAAAAGGATAGAATGATGGCCCTGGAGTCAGGAGAACCTGAGTTCAAATCTGACCTTAGATACTTACTAGTTGTATGACCCTGGGCAAGTCACGTAACCCAGTTTGCATCAGTTTCTTCATCTGTAACATGAACTGGCGAAAGAAATGGCCAACCTCTCCAGAGTCTTTGCCAAGAACAGATGTCACAAAGAGTGAGATATGATTGAAATGACCCAACAATAAATGTACCGGGCACTGTTCTAAACACTTTACTTTTATCTTTACATTATGCATTATACTTTACATTATCTCATTTGGTCCTCAAAACTAAGAGATGGGTGCTATTATATCCATTTTATAGTTAGGGAAACTAAGGAAGAGAGCATTTCATTGACTTGCCCAGGATCACATAGCTAATAATTATTAAAATTAATTAATTTTTAATTTTAATTAATAAATAATTATTAATTTATTAATATTAATGCACTATAGAACCCCATGTGCAGAGAGGGGCCCACATATGTTGAGGGTCTGTCCTTGTGTGTGGCCCGAAGGGATGTGGAAAGGATCTCCAAGGGGGATCTTTATTCTTGCCAAAATAGTAATAATGATGAGCCTTTTATGTGCTAGGCACCGCTATGCTAAGTGCTTTACAATGCTTTATCTCATTTGATCCTCACAACAGGTCTTAGACGTGGTACTCTTATTCTCATTTAACAGATAAGGAAACTGAGACAAACTGACTTACCCAGGGTCACCTAGCTAGTAAGTGCCTGAGGTCATATTTGAACTCAGGTCTTGCAGACTCCAGGCCTATGCCTCTATCCATTGTGCCACCTAGATGACTATAGAAAGAAATATCTATTCGAATGGGCAACACCAGGCAATGGATAAGATATGTGAAAAAAGAATAAGCTGGATCATTTCCTCTAGGAGGCACCTTGAGTAGGGTGAGGTCAGTTGAAGAGTGAGGTAGAGGTGGTGGAGGCAGGGTTGGCAGGCAGATCTGCCTTCCCCCAAAAGGATCTCTCTCTTCTGCTCTGATACAGAGTATGATACAGAGTATAGGGAATTTGGGGAAAGTATCATTGTTACCCACTTTGCTTACTCAGAAAGCTACTACAATCCTTTTTCAAAGTAAGATGGAGTTGCTTAGGTTCAAAGTTAACTAAATTCCATTTCGCTACCAAGTCACAAGTATAGTAACAGTCTCTCTGGAGGACTATCCTATTCCCAAGATGCTGTGGTACCTGAGAGACTCATTGAAATAGACCTGTCCTGGGGCCCTGTGTGGAAACATGTCTGAAAAGAAAAGCTTGCAGAAGGGGGGGCTCCCTGAGGAATCGAGAAGTGAGCTGGGAGAGGAATAGCAGAGGGAGGGTAAAATGATGGGTGCTACATCTCAACCAAGTGGAAGATGTGAGTGACCCAGAAGTCAGTGGTTTCAGATAATACAACTGAGTCCAGAAGATACAGAGCACAGATGGGAATCTCACTTTCCCAGCCTTAGGGTCTTGTGTATGGGGAGGTGAACCCAGGTCGGGGGGGGCCTCTCTTTGGGGGAGGTGTCCCCAGCCTTTTCCTTTTCCCAGAAGTTGCCCCACCCCAACTGTTCCCAGTCCTGCAGTGCTTGCGAAAGACAAAGTCAACAGCCAAGAAACCCTCTACTTCCCCCTGGGAGGAGCTGTGGCTTGCTCCGGTGACAGTGGGGACAGTCACAAGCAGAACAGAAGAGAGAGGTCCTTTGGTAGGAAGGCAAATCTGTGTACCAAGCCCTCCTTACCACCTCTGCTGCCCTCTTCAGCCAACCCTACCCTATTCAAGTTGCCTGGGTCAGGAATGATGCAAATTGTCTTTTCCTCATATTCAATCAATTGTTGTCAATTCTACCTCCAAAGACTCTCACAGGTTTTCCCTTCTCTATGCTCACACCGGTCCTACTTTGGTTCAGGCCTTCAATAGCCTTTTATTTGGTCTGCATCCTCAGAAGACTCTCATCTTCAACCCCAGCAGTCAAAAGAAAATTTCTAAAGTGCAGGTCTGGCAATGTCTCTGCTTTGCTCAATGAACTCTATGGCTCCCCATCACCTCTAGGATAAAATCCAAAAGCCTCTTTGAGTGGGTGGGTGGGGGAGTTGCCTGGGTCTCCCTGTCTCATCCAGGCTGCAAGCACAGAGGTCCATTACAGGCCCAACCTCACCACTAATCATCATGTCTGCTTGATTTACTCCATTTCCAACCTGGGCAGGTTTGGAATTTGCTCTTCCCTAGGCAGATTAGTGACCCTCCATTCCCAGGAGCTCATTCCATTCCAGACAACTTGGTATAGATACTTGATCTGTTTTGGCTGTGTGACCACTCAGAACTCTCCAACTCAAGAGATCCACCATCCTTAGCCTCCCATGATATCAGGGATCACAGAAGTGTACCACCACACCCAGCCCTGGGTTTGGCAATCCCTCCACAGCTAGAATCTAACCAACCTGTCCAGAGTCATCACCCATTTCTCCTTTTCATGCATTCTCCATTCTGGTAGAGACAGTGTGGTTTAGTGGAGAGAGAAGAGCTTGTTCAGGTATCAGGAAAACCCAGGCTCATCCCTCATACATTCTGGCTGTGTAAGGCAAACTCAAATAGAAAGGAGGGCCACTAATCTGGAAATAAGGATCCCTGAAGGTTTCATGAAATTGACTTACTTTTATTAAGTTCCTATTAACCCATTAAATAGGAATGGTTTCCTTTCCATTAATTAAATTCACAAGTTCCTTACTAGTCCTATGGACAGAGCTCCTATGTTTGACAAGGTCCCACAAATAGTGAGGGCTTGTTCCCCACATACGGCACAGGGATGTAGTTGTGTGGTTTAAAGGGAGATGGATTTGATATCACTAGCCTCATCTCCCTCCATCCTTCTCCAAGGGAGACTTTAATTCCTACCAGAAGGGGAAGCAAGAGGAGGAGACACAGACGGTTTCTCTGCTCTTCTCAGAGAGGGCATCAGGCAAGAACTATATCTCTCTGAGCTTCTTTAAATATTACTAGTCTAGACCAAAGGTGGGGAACCTGCAACCTCCAGACCACATGTGACCTTCTAGATCCTCAAGTGAAGCCCTAATCCATCAAAGGGACTCACTTGAGGACATGTCACATGTGGCCTGGATGCCACAGGCTCCCCACCTCTGGTCTAGGGGATATGCTATTCAGGTTCAGTCTAACTTGTGATCACTGTTTCATTATTGGGAAAAGACAGACCTCAAGCTTTATAACCAAGGCTTGACCCCTTCCCCACCAAATACCAGTTCCAATGAACTCACCTAGCCCTCAACCAAGAAAGCCCATTTATCCATATCAGCAGCAAAACAAAAATGCGAGAAGGTATACATAGGAGAATATATGCCAGATGGTACAGAAGCTCTCCCATCTGGAGCAAAGGTACTCAGTTCAGCTGAGAGAATACTGCGTCCTGCCCAAGGGGAAACTTTCCAAAGTCTCTCTAACTTAGCAACCTAGGAATAGGGACATAATGGAGACCATGGGCTGACTCCTTTCATGTCTTCCCAGAGTCTCTTCCTTCCATAACCTGAAGTGTGATTGGCCTCTTTCCTCTCAAAGCTGGAAGCTCCCAGAGTTGGAAGACAGTCAAGGACTTACTGAAGATGACTGACCTCCCTCTCGCCAACCCCCATTGGTGAAAGGGTATTCATCTCTTTCCACCAGTGAGGAGACAGTCCTGTATCAAGAAACTTTGGGGCTGGAGTTATATAAAGTTATCTAAATCTTATTGTATTTTATTTATTTTTATTATCTATTTCCCAATTACATTCTCCTCTGGTCCAGGCTGCATTCCCAGGAGTGTTATGGGCAGTCTGGCTGGGGCCAGTTGACTGGTTATTTGACATTTTAGGCCACTCTCTAAAGTCATACATTTCAGAGAAGGGGCTGACTTGCCTTAGTAGAGGAAGTTCCCTCACCTGATCCAGCCCTTGTCCTCAGTCTACCTTCCAGTAAAACCGACCTATTCTTGGCACATGCCATTTCATCTCCCACCTCTTCCTTTGCACATTCTGTTCCCCATGGTGGTAATATATGCTCTCCTCACCTCTGTCTCTTAGGATCCTTCACTCCCTTCAAAGCTCCAGTTAAGCCATCACCCACTCAGAGACCTTTCCTAATCCTTCAGCCCCTCTTCTAATTACTTTGTGTATCTTTTGTGTTTATTTACGGGTACCAGAGTTGTTTCCCTTATAGAACCTAAGTTATTTGAGTGAAGAGATGGTTTCATTTTTATCTTTGTGCCTTCAGTACTAAGCCATGGGTCTGGAGCCTGGTAGGTACTTGGTTAAGACAGCTAGGTGGTGCCATAGTGCACAAAGCACTAGGCCAGGAGGCAGGAAGACTTCTTCTTTAGTTCAAATCAAGCCTCAGAAACTTACTAGCTATGACACCCTGGACAGATCACTTAGCCTTGTTTGCCTCAGTTTCCTCATCTGTAGAATGAACTGGAGATTCTTGAATTCAAATCTGGCCTCAGATACTTACTAGCTATTAAACCCTGGGCAAGTCACTTCAACCTGTTTGCTTCAATTTCCTCATCTGTAAAATGAGCTGGAGAAGGTAAGGGCAAACCACTCCAGGATCTCTGCAGAAAGACCCCCCAGTGGGGTCAAAAAGAACGGACGTGATTGAAACAACTGAACAACAGGCACAGTTAAAAGCTTTTTGACTGACTGATTCTGTCAATGTTACCTTAAGACCTTCTGAAAAGTATCTCTCCTCTTTGGGCCTCAGTTTCTTAATTGGTAGAATAAGAAAAGAGGACCTAATGAGCCTCCAAAGCGCCTTCCCACTCTGAAACTTTGTGCCCCAAGGCTCATTCTAGCTTGTATTCTTATTCATGAATTTCCCTTGAAACTATGAATCATAGAGCACAGAAAATGTCAGAACTGGAAAGAACCTTCCAGTGCTAATCGCTGATATTTACACTTAGCAGGTTATGGTTTACAAAGAACTTTACACAGAGCCAATTCAATTTAACAGGCATTTGTTAAACATCTCTGTGCTAGAAGCTGTTCTAAACACTGGGGATAGAAAGACAAAAATGAAGTCCTTGCCCTCAACAACCTTCCATTTTCTCTTTTTTCTAATTTGTCTTTTTTTTTTCAATTAAGAAGTGTTTGTTTTCTCTCCTTTCTACCTTCTCCTCACCTCACTGGAAAAAAACACAAAAACAAAAACAGCACCTTTCCTCCGCAACTAATAGACCCCCTGGACCCAGGAATTTCCATTCTATTAATTGGGATGCAACATATATACAGAAGTAAAGCTTTTGGGAGGAAGTAGCTCTGGGGCTACAGTTCTAAAACAGCCAGGGATTCTATTAGGTGGAGGCAAGGGGTAGAGGTGGGATTGTATTCCAGGCTTGGGGCACAGCCTGGGTAAAGGCACAGAGGTAAAAGATGGTATGTCAGTTTGGGGAAACACTTTGACTGGAATACAATTTGTGTAAAAGAAATATAAAATAAGCCTGAAAATATAGATGGTATTGGTTATGGGAGAGCTTAGGATACCAAGCTGAGAAGGTTGTGTTTTTTCCTATAGACAGCAGGGAACCACTACTGATTCTTGAGCAGGGACTTTGTTTCTCTCCTAAGAGAGGGAATGCAAAGAATTCATTTGACAAAAATGTACTAAATGCCCACTTTATACCAAGCTCTGTGCTGTTGGAGGGTGGAGACAGATAAACAAGGGTTCAAGGATCTCACAGTATAGTGTAGGAGATAAGAAATGTAGTCAAATGACAATTCGAAGTAGAAAATAAAGTGCTACTCCATCCTTTGCAGTCCTCCAATGTTGCCTATTGCTCATATATTTAAACTTTTTATGCTGACTTTTAAAAATATTCATTAGATTGATTCCCCCACCACTATCTTGCTTTTCTTTCTTTGTCTTTAGAAAATTCTATTTATTCTAGAGGATGGGTATCTGGGAGAGAGAGAAAGGGCGAAGGATACTGGGGGAAACTATGATGATAATAAATAACAAGACATCAACAAAGACATTTAGAAATCCTAAGCAGAGATCTGGGCTTTGAGATCTTGTAGCCTAAGGAGAAATGACAATAGAATGGTCAGGTTTGCTGTCACTTGGGTTTCCCCTCATTGTGGGTTCAAGGAATTTTAGAATCTCAGAGCTGCAAGAGAAGTCAGGATGGGAAAGTAGAAAGAGTATTGAACCAAGAGCTGTGAGTATTCACTGAAAATCTAGGTTGGAGTCTTGGCCCCGTGGCTCCTCACCAACTCTGACTTTATGTAAGTTACTGAAACTCTCTCTGAGCCTTAATTTCCCCAGCTGTAAAATGAGAGGCTGATCTTGAGGACCTTGAAGATCTCTTCCAATTCTAACAACCTAACCCCTACCCAAAGCATGAATCCATATACACCAACAACCAGAAAGTGTCCAACTTCATTCATCCCTTGACCAGTTTAACCTTTGTTCTTGAATTCCTTGCCCTATCTTCATTGATGTCTTTTGAAACCTCAGCCTGGACCTTCCCCTACAACCCATAAGATTTTTCTATCCCTACTCTCATTCGATCTGTTGGATGGAATCATGCCACTACTGACTAGGTCCACTAAAATGTCCTGTCATATATAATGTTGATTATATATAATTTTTGCATAACAATTCTCTATTCTTCTCTAATGGACTCTTTGCCTAACATCTCTCTGTTCAATAACTCTTCCTTCTGCTCTTACCACTATCTCTCTAAGCTCCATTCTACCAGTTCCTTCTCAGAAAAAGATCTTGCCTCCTGTTTCACCGAGAAAATTGAGGCAATCGCCATGAGCTCCTTCTTAACTCCTCACCTTTACATCCATCAGTTCTATTCCCCAGTATCTCCCCATGTTCCATTCTCCGAGAGTCAGTGATTCAGTCAATAAGTGGTTTTTAAGTACCTACTGTATATTGGACCATATATTGCTAAGTGCTGGAGATGCAAAGAAAGGCAAAGCAATCCCTGTTTTCAAGGAGCTACCAATCTAGTGGGAGAGACAGCATGAAAACATGTACATATGTACAAAGAAGATATAGAGAGGACAAGTTGAAGGCAATCAACAAAGGAAAGGCACTAGCATTAAGGGAAATCAGGAAAGGCTTCTTATAGAATGTGGAATGTTAGATGGGACTGGGAGGAAGCCAGGGAAGTTAGAAGGCAGAGAGAAGGAAGGAGAGCATTCCACGCATAGGGAACAGCCAGTAAAAAGAAAAAGAAAAAGGTGGGAATGGGAGTGCAAGGGAGCTTGTGTCATTGGTAGTCTTTATCCTTGCCAAGGCCAACCCTTCTACTTGTACCCTTGACCCCGTTCTCATCTCCTCTGATAGCTTTCCCTTTCAATCATTCCCTCTGTTGATCACATCTGTAATCTAGGGATCTGTGGTTGCCCTGTGATGCTTAATATTTTTATCAATGAGTTGACTAGAGATATACCAAATTTGAGGATGGTCCAAATCTAGGAAGGATAGCTAGCATGTTGGATGATAGCTAGGATCTACAAACATGCCCAGAGGCTATGAGTGTTGAGTTGAATCTGTGAAGAAATATAATAGAGATCTATGTTGCCTTACAGTTGGGTTAAGAAAACATCACAAGTTCAAGACAGAAGATATGTCACCAATGTGCCTGGCACATAGTGGGTACTTAATAAATGTTTATTGACATGACTTAACTTGACTCAGAAGTCATTGATCTGAAAGTGGTGTTAAGGTTTTAAAGGAGTACAGACTCAATATGGATGACTAGTGGGATCTATCTGCCAAGAAAGTGAATGCAATTTCAGGCTCCATTAAGAGAAACATGGTTAACCATAGCAAGGGAGCTATGCTGTGATAGCCATGCTGTGCTCTGGTCAGACCATTGGCAGTATTGCACTCAGTTCTGTATGCCACAATTTAGCAAGAACACTGAGAAGCTGGAGGGTATCCACAGGAAGACAATCAAGATGGTGACATGCCTTAGAGATCATGCCATATGAAAACTAACTGGTTGAACTGGAGATACTTAGTTTGGGAAGAGAACATGACATTGAACATTGTCTTTAAGTATAGTATCTCTCTTTCCAGAGGCACCTAGGTGACAGAGTGAATAATTCTGGATCTGAAGTCAGGAAGAACTGAGTTCAAATCCAGCCTCATTCACTTACTAGTCGTGTAACTCTGGGCAGTTCACCTAGCCACTGTCTGCCCCAGTTTCCTTAATTATAAAATAGAGATCATATCAACACCTACCTCCCAGGGTTATTGTGAGGATCAAATGAAATCTTATTATAAAAGTACTTGGCATGTAATATGTACTCAATACATGCTTCTTCCCCTTCCTAGTCTTTGCTTCCCCCTCTCCTTGCCATGTGGAGCATTAGGGCTGCTTGGTTAGGAATCAAGAACACAGCAAATGGAAGGACCAGGCAAAGGAGGGAGGGAGGGAATTATACTATGGACAAGGCTTCCAACCTCATCACTCGAAATTAATCTGCTCTCTCCCAGGTGATCATGACTGCTTAGTTGACCAATCCAAGGACATTTTTTCAATCCCCATCCTTCTTGACTTTTTTAAACCATTTGATGTTATTGACAAACCTATGCTCTATGGATTTCCATGACACCACTCTCCCAGTTCTCTTCCTACTCTTCTGGCTACACTTTCTCATTTTTCCTCACTGAATTATCTATGTCCTGTCCTGTCTCTAACTGTGGGTGTACCCCCAAAAGCTCTGTCCTGAGTTCTCTTTCCTCTCTACACACTGTCCCTGGGAAATTTCATCAGTTCCCATGAATTCAATGATCATCCCTACACAGACAATTCCCAGATCCATTTATTCAGTTCTAATCTCTTTCCTGAGCTGTAGTCCCATACCTCCAACTGCTTATTCCAACTGAATTTTCTATATACATCTCAAATACAATATATCCAAAACAGAACTCATTAATTATCTTTCCCCAAAATTTACTTTTTCCCCGATTTCTCTGTTTCTGTTAAAAATATTACTATCCATCCAGTTATACAGGTTCTCAACCTCAGATTCATCCCTAAGCAAACATATTCAATGAGTAACCAAGTGTTGTTGATTCTTCCACTACAATATCTCCTTCATCTAATACCACTTAGACTATAGAAATTTTTTATATAATCAAAATTATCTAGTTTACATTTTGTAATGCTCTCTATTTTTCCTTTGGTTCCAACTTCTTCCCTTATTCGTAGATCTGACAACTAAACCATTCCATGCTTTTCTAATTTGCTTATGGTATTTACGTATAAATCATGTACCCATTTTTACCTTATCTTGGTATATGGTGTGAGACCATATATGGTCTATACCTAGTTTCTGCCATGTTATCTAGTTTTCCTAGCAGTTTTTGTTAAATAATGAGCTTGGATTTTGGGTTTTATCATACACTAAATTATTACTGTCATTTACTATAATGTAATTTATACTTAATCTACTCCTCTGATACACCACTCTATTTCTTAGCCAGTACCAAATTGTTTTGATAATTATTGCTTTATAACACAGAGTGATATCTGATATGACTAGACTACTTTCTTTCCCATTTTTTTCATTGATTCCCTTGATATCCTTGACCTTTTGCTCTTCCAGATGAATTAGATTATTGCAATCACTGCCTGATTGCTCTCCCTTTCTCAAGTATCTCCCCTCTGTGGGGCCATCTCCAGTCTTCCTCATGTGTATCTGGCCACTGGACCCAGATGTGTCTGGAGGAGAAAATGAGGCTGGTAACTTGCACAGCTCTCCCTTACTTAAATCCAGTTCGCTTGCATGTCATGTCATCACCTCCCTGATGGCATGATCTTTGAGAACAAAGGACAAAGCTATCTGCCCTCTCTATTCCAGTGAAATAATCAGTGAGAATCAAGTGAGATAATATTTGGAAATTACTTACCACATTAGTGGCACACAGTAAGTGCTTAATAATTGCTTGGTCCCTCCCTCATCCCTCCTCTTCTGAATAGAGCTGTCAAAGAACAGTAATATTACTAAAGTACAGGTCTCACCATTTCAACCCCTCACTCAAAAAGCTCTAATTTCTGCTTAGAATAGATGCAAACTCCTCTGGTTAGCATGCACAATCTGTCCCTAGCCTATGTTCTAGTCTCTTTCATAGGCTTTCATATTCTACCCCAATGGCTCTGCATACAACATTCCGTATCTCATCTCTCAGACTCCAGAGGGAGGGTCATGTCCCATTTGTTTGTAGGCTTGTAACTCTTCTTGAAGATCTTTGTCCTTTAGCTGCTCCTACCGCCAATCAAACAAAACCCACAAGAACAGAGAGAAGAGTGGCCCCGCGCAACTGCATTTGTTTCTACAGAGGGGCTACTTTGGAGGAAGCCCCGTGCTCTCTGCTGCACTTCCTTATGCAAATGACCTGCTCCTTTTGGCCCACAGATCACCTCTCCTCTCTTTGGGTATCACCGTGGATCCCTGGAACAGGAATTCTGCAGCACCCATTGATAATGCCTACGGAACTTAGAGTTGTCTAGCTTTGATACCTATCTCTGGTTGATAGCTTCTAACTTGTCATGTTGTCAGACTATAATCTGGTGACTTGTCATCCAGCCATATTTGGAATAAGTCATCTACACGGTGTCAGAATTTGTCAGTTACGGCTCATTCTAAAGTCACAAAATCTAATTTGTTATGGATAGCAAATCTCACTGAGATTTGCCACAGACTCCTGACTGCCACTACTCTTCTGGCATAAAATCACTCCCAAAGCCTTCTTAGCTAGAATCAGTACATAAAAGAAAGGGTTTGCTTTCATCTGCAAAAGCCAATATATAATGGGTACGTGCTCAGATTATAAAAGCACTTGCTTTTTATTGACACTAAGAGAGAGTGGATGGGCAACTACTCAGGGTGTTCTATCTGGGTATGCCATCAGAAGGCACTTCAAACCCTGTGCCATCAGCTTGACTAACCCTGCAGGTGCGAGTTGAAGGTGAGACGTAGAACATCCCTTGATACATCTTTTTCCCCTTACAATGCCTCTCTGATCTTTTATTGAATGTAAGGGCATGATTTAATCTCATCAAAATTCATAATTTTCTTGGTTTGTTCCACTAATAGTAATGTTATGGAGTCGTTTCAGTTGTGTCTGACTCTTTCTGACTCCACTGGGGGTTTTCTTGGCAGTGATCCTGCAGTGATTTGCCGTTTCCTTCTCTAGCTCATTTTACAGTTGAGGAAACTGAGGCAAACAGGGTTAACTGATTTGAACTCAGGAAGGTGAGTCTTCCTGACTGCAGGCCCAGTATGCTATCCCCTATACCACCTAGCTACCACAAAAATGATAATAATTATTTTTACTATAATATCTACATTTATATCACATTTACTATGTGCCCCTCACTGTGCTAAGTGTTTTACAATTATCATCTCCTTGGATCCTCACAACAGCCTTGGGAGGTTGGTACTATTATCATCCTGATTTTACAGATGAGGAAACTGAGGATAAGTGACTTGCCCAGAGTCACACAGATCGTAAATGTCTGAGGCTACATTTGAATTCAGGTCTTCCTGATTTCAGGAAATTGGGCAGTCTAGCTGCCTGTAGGATCTGAGAGTCTTTCCCAACTTTGTGTAGCTTTGATTATACACACACACACACACACACACACATTTGCATAGTGTGTATTTATGTATGTATGTATATGCATGTATGTATTATACAAGTACACACAACACACACATGTGTATGTGTTATACACACACGGGATGTAGAGTTGTATATGTATGTGAAAATATGTGCATGCATATGATACATATGTGTCTATATGAATGTGTATGTTTATTTTTTGCAGGAGGTGCTTCTCCTCTCCACAGAAATATCCCCTGCTTTGCACTAGAGGGGCCTGAAATAGCTATCCAAGATTACTTAATACTGAATTGCAGTAGGACATTTTAAACAAGAAAATGAGACCTCCATATTTCATGGAAAGGGCAGCTGGATGGCTCAGTGGATAGAACTCTGGGCCTGGAATCGCAAAGATCTGAGTTCAAATCCAGCCTCAGACACATACTAGATATGTGACCCTGGGCAAGCCACTTCACACTGTTTGCCTCAGTTTCCTCATCTGTAAAGCGAGATGGAGAAGAAAATGGCAAAACACTCTTGTATCTTTACCAAAAAAAAAAAATGAGGTCATGAAGAGTCTGAATAACTGAGTAACTAAACACCGAAATAACCAAATAACTAAACTGAACGAACTGAAATAACTGAACACAACATTAGACCAGAATGAAACTGTGGCACAGACAAGTAAGCCCGATGATTCCTTATGGTAGTAGCTACTTTGAGTACTACATCTGGGTAGACCACCAGATGGCGCTCCAGATCCCTCTCCGCACAGGCTGCAAGCTATCTGTGCAAGTGGACAGTCCCACTTTCCTTTAGCTTTTCTCTCCTAACCTCATGAAGCTCCCACCCCAATGCCAGAGGCATTCCAGAGCTCAGATCCATACTATCCATTTATATTACAGAATAAAGTACATTTGCCAAATGGAATTGAAAAGAAAGACGCATTAAAACTTCCCAACCAGTCTTGGAAAAGTCTAAAGCCTGCACTTCTCAGGGCCACAGCTGTGGCAAGGGAGGTGTGTACCCCCAGCTTCCCTTCTCTCAGGCACGGATGCCCTTAGGCACACTTGAATGCTTTTTGCTCAGGCAGCAGCGCCCTCAGGCTCCAGGATCAAAGCTCTGGAGGGAAGGATCAGTGAGGAATGTCAGAAAGTGCCACCTCCATGAAGCTTCCCTGACTCGGACGCCTGCTGAGCACCGCCTCCATCTTCTTTCTTCTGCCCTCCAGGAGACCTCTGGCATCCAGGTGTCCACCAGTGAGTGGGCTTATTGCAGTTTAAGCGCAGGGGACAGGGGGGCAGTTTGCCTATTTAACAGACAGAATGACCCCTAGCTTTTAGCATGAAACTGACCCATGCTGCAGAGCTATCTTGGCTCTGGTGTATCTGGAATGCTTCTGTGAATTGTGGAGGGTCTGTTTTCCTGTTTGAAAAGTCTTGTTTCAGGCCATCATTAAGTCGCCTTCAATAAATGTTTTCACATTAAAAGTCCCGGACAATTCCCTCCCAGTGCCCTGTATTTCCTATCCTTGCTTGGCATCCAAAGGATCCTTCAATTGCAAGGAAGGAAACCCAAGGTATTTCTGACACACGTTACCTGTAATAATAATAACTAACATTTGTATAGTGCTATGTGCTAGGCACTGTGCCAAATACTTTACAATTATTGTCTCATTTGATTTCCACAACAACCTTGGGAGGTAGGAGCTATTATTATCCGTGTTTTACAGATGAGGAAACTGAGGCAAATAGAAGTTGAGATTTGCCCAGGGTAATACAGCTAGCAAGCATTTGAGGCTAGCTTTGAACTCGGGACTTCTTGACCCCAGGCTCAGTGACCTAGCTGCCTCTACATGAAGAATGCTATACCTTTCTTTTCTGTTTTAATCAATAAATGTCCTTCATTCTTTAACATTAAAGCCTTTCAAGGTCTGAGTATGTAGACCAGAGCTGTTCAGGTTAATCTGAACTTTCCAGCTCTCCCCTTTGTCTTTTTGAGCTCAGTCTCAAACTGCGGGTTCTGAACTCAGCCTCAAGTTGTGGGTGCTGAGGTCAACTTTATATTCTGTGGGGCTTGGTCCCCTGGAGTCATGAGAAGAAAGGGGAGGACAAGCTGTCTCACCATGACTCCACTCTCCCATCTCCCTGTATGGCCAATGACGATCATCTTTTCCAGCTCCAGTTGATCTCCAGGTAATCTGATCTGGGATCTGATGATGCTTCATGAGCTGGTCACCAGAGGGTCCATGGTCAGGAGCTTTCAAGGGCATTTTCAACTCATCCCTCTTACTCTCTTTCTTAGAGTTCCTGCTGCCAGGTCATCACATGGCCAGGTACTTCCTCTACCTTTTGCCTGGCTTCCTGAGTCTTCAGTGATGACCATAAATAAAGCATAGTGATTCTCCTTCCAAATGTCTGCCTCATAGTGGGATTAAAACAACCTTAGGTACTCCATTTACATTAATTCCGTGAAGTTACTCAGCCCCATGATGCTCACCCTTTTGGCATTTTCTTAATGGATTGAAACATGTACCATCTGCCCACTGGGAGACCTTCACAGGAAGTGTGGGAAGTATATAAATGCTAGCTATTCTTATCATCATTATATTAAGTGTTACACACATGAGGCAGTTAATTACATTGTTTATGTGTGTGTGTGTGTGTGTGTGTGTCCCAACCATGTACAGATGGCACCAGAGGACTCAGGCCATGTTGTCCCTTTTTAACCTTCCCAACCACATGCTAGACTGCTGTCCTATCCTCATCACTACCTTTTAGAAACCCTTAGCTCCCTTTGACACTTACGTCCTTCAAGATACCTTAATGTATCCCTGCCCCAATTACTTTGTCTTTCTTTTGTGTAGCCTGGATTCACTTATAGGTGAAAATACTGAATCTTACGTAATAGAATGTAAGCTACTTGAGGCAAAGACTATATCCCTAGCACCTAGTGCAACAGCTAAAAAACAGTAGGTGCTTAATACATGCCTGTTTACTGATTAATATAACCATGAATGCGATCATTAAGAGACTTAACAATATTGACATAGTTTTTCACAAACTTAACTGGCTGCCAAATTCAAGGGATGGTCTTCAGTTCTCTAGGTGATAATATTTCTTCTCTCTTCTATGGGCCAGTTCTCATTTCTCAGGGAGATGTTACATGACCTATTTATGTGACAAAGGCTCTGAAGAACTTGGGTCAGTGGTTTCTAGATGACTTCTGACCTCCAGTGGCCTTTCCTTATGGTCTCCCAACATATTTCCAGATAATAATAGCTCATTATATTATAGAGTAATATAATAATATATTATATCATACAGAGCTTTAAGATTTACAAAACACTTTACAAATATTATCTTGTTTCATCCTCACAACAACCCTAGAAGGTAGATGCTATTCTCACTCCCATTTTGCAGATGAGGAAACTGAGGCAGATAAAGTTTATGTGATTTGCCTAGGATCACACAGTTAGTAAGTACCTCAAGCTGGATTTGAATTCAGATTTCCTTGACTCTAGACTTCGCACTCTGTCCACTGCACCACCTTGTTGTATAGTTACATTTGATTCTTCGTGGCCCTATTTAGGGTTTTCTTGGCAAAGATACTAGAGTGTTTGGCCATTTCTTCTCTAGCACATTGCACAGATGAGAAAACTGAAGCAAACAGGATTAAGTGACTTGCCCAGGGTCACTCAGCTAGTTAAGTGTATGAGATTGGATTTGAACTCAGATCTTCTGACTCCAGACCAGTTGCTCTAACCGCTATACCACCAAAAGCAAAGGTGAAGAGGTGTAGTAAGCCAGGCTTGCTTCAGGATGGTCTGGGACCTCAGGTTTAAGATTAGAATGAAATGAGACACTTCTAGTCCATCTAATTATTTAATAAAAAGAGCTTTACTTAGCTATACCAGAGGAAGGACGTTCAGAACAGGGCAAGTACTTTTTTTCCTCAAACAACTAGGAAGCCATGTCATTGACCAAAGCCTCTATTTCCTTGAGCCAATCAAGTCCCAAGGATGGTTTCATTGCCTTTTAGGGAAAAGAACCAGCCCAGGAAAAGAAACTTCATGTACAAAAATATTTATAGTAGCTCTTTTTGTGACAGCAAGAAAACAGAAATTGAGAGATATGATTGTGATGGAATACTATTTTATTGTATTGAAATGATGAACTGAAAGGTTTCAGGAAAAACCTGGGAAGACTTATATGAACTGATGCAAGTGAGATGAGAAGAACCAGAACATTGTAACAACAGTGTTGTACAACGAGCAGCTGTGAATGACTTAGCTACTCTGGTTCCAGTTCCAAAGGACTCTTGAAAAATGCCATCCACCTCCAAAGAGAGAACTGATGAACTCTGAGTGCAGAATGAAGGATAATATTTTCACTTTATTTTTCTTGCTTTTGTTGTTGTTGCAACATGGAAATGTTTTGCATGATTTCACATGTATAACTGATATCATATTGTTTGCCTTCTCAGTGGGTGGGGGAGGGGAGGGAGGAAAAAAATTTGGAACTCAAAAAAGTTTTTAAAAGGAATGTTAAAATAAGTATTAATTTTTTAAAGGAAAAAGAAAAGAACTATCCTAGCCCATATGGCAGAGACCATGATGAGTGTTCCAAGAGGGTCTCCATGAGTCCTTTGCTGTCATATGCTCAGTTTGGATGACAAATAAGTAGAGGAAAATACTCTTTTTAAATCTTCCTTTGCCATTAGAATACAATCCTACACATTCAAGGATCCAACCCTGAACACCACTGACTGCCTAATGGACAATCCAAGGTACCTTGAACTCCCTGAAGGGTATACCAAGGGAAAGGCATACGGATTATAATGCTCTTGATAATTCCGGTGACCATCAGCTCCTTCAGTTGTTACCTGACCCCTTCCAGCTCCAATGGAGGAATTTTCTGGGATCATGATACCCTTTGGAAGAGGTTGAGGGTGGTCAAGATGAATTGCATGCGTTACAAATAGGAGAAAACTTCAATTTGACATATCAACTATGCTTTCTCCAATCTGAAAAAAATATTTCCCTGTTGATTTAGGGAAGGAGACACCTTCCCTATACCACCTCTTAAATGGGTCAAGGTCTCCCACTGCATCCCGGACCATCTCTAGTCATCCTGGATATCTGGCCACTGCACCCAGATGGCTCTGGAGAAGAGAGTGAGGCTGGTGACTGCACAACCCTCCCTCACTCAAAACAACCTTTTGTTATGCTCGCTTATTTATTCTCTTGACTCTTCTCTCTCCTCACCCACACCTCTGGATCAGTTGCCAAATCTTATTGTTTCTTCCTCCACAATATCTCTCCTATCCAAGCCCTTCTCTGCAGTCACACAGCCACCACCCTAATTCAAGTCTTCATCCCTTCACCTAGACGAGTATAACAGCTTCCTATTGTTCTCCTAGACTCAGATCCCTCCCCCCTCTAATCATCTTCCACACAGTTGACAAAGGGACATTTCTAAAGCACAGATCTCACTCTTTTGATTAATTCCAGTTGTCCTCTAATCCCTTTCGTGTTAACAAAAAAAAAAAAACAAAAAAACCCCACTCCTCTGCCATTTATAAGTTATCCCCAACTTATCTTTTGTTTTTTTTTAATTTAATTTAATTTTGTTTTTCGTTCCAAATTCTCTCCTTCCCCCTCTCCCACTCATTGAAAGGTCAAGAAAAACAAAACCCATTACAAATATGCAACAAGAGGCAAAACAAATTTCCTCATTAATCATGTCTAACCTATCTTTGCAGCCTCCCCTTCCTGCCCTGTCTTGTCCAAGGAAACTGGCCTTCTCTCTGCTTCTAACACACTGTAGTCTTTCTCTGTGCTTGTACCGTGTTATTTGCTGTTGTTCAGTCTTTTTTCAGTTATGTCTGACTCTTTGTGACCCCATTTTGGGGTTTTATTGGCAGAGATACTGGAGTGGCTTGTCATTTCCTTCTCTAGCTTATTTTACAGAAGAGGAAACTGAGGCAAATAGGGTTAAGTGACTGAGGCCAGATGTGAACTCAGGAAGATGAGTCTTCCTGACTGCTTTTGCTGAATGGACATCCCCTGTACTTAATAGGTGTTCCCTACTCCCCTCTGCCTCAAGACTCAGCTCCTTCAAGACAACTCAAGCATCCCCTTCTGCATAATCCCTTTCATGACCTTTCAGCTACCAATGCCTCTCTCAATAACTGCCTCATATTTATTTTGAATTAGTTTTTCATATGTTTAACTTGGAGCTAGGAAGACTCAGTTTCAAGTTTGGCTTCTGTATAACCCTAGACAACTCACACTCTCAGTGCTCTAGATAATTCTTTAAAACAATATCTTGCTGGACCACATGTACAAAAATATTTAGAGCAGCTTTTTTTGTGATGACCAAGAACTGGAAATCGAAGGGATATCCATCAATTGGGGAATGATTGAAGAAGTTGTGGTATAAGTATGTAATGGAATACTATTGCTCCATAAGAAGTGATGAGCAGTCAGACTTCAGAAAAACCTGGAAAGACTTGCATGAACTGATGCTGAGTGAAATGAGCAGACTCAAGAAAACATTGTACACAGTAACAGCAACATTGTATGATGACCAGCTTTGATAGATGTAGCTCTTCTAGGCAATACAATGATCTAAGAAAATTCCAAGAGACTCATGATGGGAAATGCTATCTACATTCAGATAAAGAACTACGGAGTCGGAATGCAGATCAAAGCATACTTTTTTTTCTTTCTTTCTCATGTTTTTCCCTTTGTTTCAAATTCTTCTTTACAACATGACTAGTGTGGAAATATGTTTAATATGATTGTACACATATAGCTATATCAGATTGCATGCTGTCTTGGGGAGGAGGAGAAGGAGGGAGAGAAAATTTAAAGTTCAAAATCTTACGAAAGGGAAAGTTGAAAATTAAAAATAAATAAATATTTTTTAAAAAGATAAAGAAAAAAATTATACCTTGCTTAGTAGAGTCAGTTTCTTCCCCCAGGGGTTCCCTACACTGATGAAACACCAGGAGCTATCCCTATCCTTACACTTATATACATACAAATTACCTGTGCTAATAAAATGTAAGCTTTTTAAGGACACAGGCTGTCTTACTTTTGTCTTCCCTAGCATTTTATCTTTGCCTGGCATACAGTAGGCGTATAGTAGGTGCTTAATAAATGCTTGTTATTCATTTGGTGCTTAGTGTTTGTTTTCTGTATGGCACCAGCCTTTCCTGAGCATAACTCTGAGATTTGGACACTCTGCTAGAATTGTGCCTTGTGTAGAAAAGAGGCTAGGACTCTATGGTTTGTTTAGATTGGGTGCCTAGTGATGACAGGGAACTGAGTCTAAGATACAGGTAACACTGGAATTACATTGGTACAGTATAAGCTCCTTGAGGGCAGAAACCATAACAGAAGGAGTTATACAAATACAATGCTGTATTCCTAGTACTGTGCCTTGCCCTGAGACAATAAACATTGAATCAGATTGAATTGAATTGTTCCTTGGGCACCCAGGATCTTTCCCTGTATTCCTACTGTTATGCTGTGCTAAGGTCCCTGTCCCCACAAAACTTCTAATCTTGAAATTCCCTCCTTGGAGCTGGGTGGAGCTCAGATAGAGTATTACATATCAATTTGTCTCTGTTCATCTATTCATCCCAATCTATCTGTCTATCTATATATCATATCCATCCATTCATCCATCCAACCATAACCATCTATCCAAGCTTCCTATCATATCTATCATCCATCCAACCAGCTTTTATATCTATCAGTCTATCATATCTATCCATTCATCTATTTGCTTATTCTATCCATCCATCCACCTATCATATCCATCTGTTTATGTATCATATCAATTGACCCATTTACCACCCACATTTTTCTCTCTATTATATTCATATATCTATCCATCTATATAACTATCATATCAATCCATCCATCTATCCATCCATCTAACTAACATCTATCTATCATCCTTCCATTTACCTATCATATTTATCATATCCATCCATCCATTCATTTATTTATCACGTACATTCATCCAACCATCCATCCATCCACCAATTGTATCTGTCTGTCTGTCTGTATCTATCATATCTATCCAACCATCCATAGTCATCCATTCACCTATCACATACACAGATCTACCTGTCTATCTTTCATACATTCATCCACATCTATCATCTCTATTCATCTACCTAACATTTCTATCATTTCATCTATCCATCTATCTACAATATCCATCCATCCAACTAGCTACCTAGTTATCTCTCTATCCATCTATCTATCATACTCTTCCACCCATCTCTCATTTATTTCAGAAAGGTAGTGGAACTTCAAAATGACTAGAAAGGGGATGCACACCAAAGCCATTTCTTGCTTGCTTGCCTTGGAGATCCCTCCAAGCTTTGAGATCCTAGATGCAAAAAAGTGGGTAAATTCATCAGGGCATGGGGTGGCTACATAATAATAACAGATACTATTTATATATAATGGTTTAAGGTTTGCAAAACACATTACAAATACTACATCATTTTGTACTCACAACAACCCTGGGAGGTAGGTGCCATTATCATCCCCACTTTGTAGATGATGATAGGCAAACAGAAGTTAAGTGATTTGCCCAGGGTCATACAGCTGGTAAATGTTTGAGGCTGGATTTGAACTGAGGTATTCCTCACTCTGTGCCCAACAGTAACCACTGAGTCACTTGACTTCCTGAAGGATGTAGACGTAGAACTGGCAAAATCAAATCCACCTCCGGGTGAGACTTGGTCTGATACTAGGGTGTAGAATCAGGTTGATTCAGGGGAAACCAGGCTTAGCTGAAAGCACTGATTCACCCTCTGTCCTCCCCTGGTAATTCCCCTGTCCTGGCCTCAGGCTCGTCCAAAGGTGAAGGAGGTTGGCTAACAGGAGAAGGAGCTAACTAGAGAAGTGAAACAAAAAGCAGGAAACGAGATTTCAAAACCATACCAGACTGGATAGTGGGCTCTGCCCCATCAAATGAATCCCCTGGGAAAGGCCTCCTGGGAAAGGGGAGGAGCTCCCCTGACTCGGTGGCTTGGAGTGAAAGGACAGAAGGGAGAATTTATTAATCCCTGACCCCAGAGAAATCAGGAGATGAGAGACACAACACCTACCAAGGTGCTCCCTACCTGAGTGGATCTGTGAACTCATCCATGAGAGTACTCTTTAGGCCATTGCCAATTATAATCACAGATCTAGAATGAGAGGAAGACTCAGAACTCCTCTAGTCTAACATTCTCATTTTACAAATGAGACCCAAAGAGGTTACATGACTTGTCCAATGTCACTCAAGTAAATTCCAAGCTGGAATTTGAATCCAAGTTCTCCTTGGATTCCAGATTCAGAGCTCATGGCAGTTAGTACACACGTATCCATGCCTTCTCATCCTGTGCATTACATCTTGGTCCATGCGTTTTCTATAAATTTTCCATAGAAGATCTACCCTCCCCTCCCAATTGTACTTCTGACTCTGAGGACTTTGCCACCATGACTCAGCCCCCCTCATTCTGGAACTTCCCTTAGCACCTGGGGACTTCTCACCCTGTGTGTGTTCATCCTTCATTGCCGAAGAAGACCATGCCATCAGAGAAATAATGACATGACTTGCACTTGCCTTTGTTTTGAGTGAGGGAGGGCTGTGCAAGGTCACCAGCCTCACTTCTCCAGAGCCATCTGAATCCAGTGACCAGATACTCATCAGGATGACTGGTGATGACCCAGGATGAGGCCACTGGGGTTAAGTGACTTGCCCAAGGTCACACAGCCAGTGAGTATCAAGTGTCTGAGGTGAGATTTGAGCTCAGGTCCTTCCTGACTCCTGCACTGGTTCTCTATCCACTGCACCACCTAGCTGACCCTTCTCACCCTGTAATATCCCTCTGAAATGCTGGGTCTCCTTCTCCCATTGCTGGGTTTTTTCTCAGGACCTCCATTTTGGGTACAAGCCTTGGCTAGTCATCCTTCATTCTCTTCCTGGCTATGTGTCTGACTGTAGGGCCTTTGCCACCATGTCCCCAGGTGGGTACACTTTAACTCACCCCCCTCCCCTTTCTAGTTCCCTTTTATATGCTATCTTCCTACATTAGAATATAAGCTCCTTGAGGGAAGGGATTATCCTTTTTTCACTTGCACTTGTGTCCCTAAAGCCTTGGACAATGCCAGGAATATAGTATGCCCTTAACACATGCTAGTAAACTCCCTCTTATCCTCCCTTCCTTTGGCTTTCTCAATATTTCATAGATGCTCATGTAACATCAGAGCTTTTCGTCTACTATCATGCACTCGTGGATATGCCAGTGGACCTCCTTTCCTAGTTACACAAGTCTATACTTCCCATCACTTTCCATACACAAGTTACCCTTGGTAATATGCTGCAATCTGCCTGTCCCTACTGTGGGATACTGACATCCTTTGAGCCACATGAAGTCATGATTCTTCTAAGAGCTGATATTCTGTGGTTTTTGGTCTTCCGAGAATCACAGAATGGTAGAGTTGGAAAGGACTCCAGAGGCCATTTTATTTATCACTTGTCTATCTGACAACCCTCCACAACTGTTGTACTTAATCTTTCTTGATGTTTTGGAATTCTTTGGCAGTCAGTCTGATGAAGCTTTTTCAGAATCATCTTATTAAATGCATAAAATAAAATACATAAGATTATAAGAATCAATTACATTGAAATGCAGTTATCACGATGTTAAAAAAAAATTCAAGAGCCCCGTAAAATCTATCGATAGACCACTTGAGAGGCTCCATGAACTCCTGATTAAGACCCTCTGCTTTACAAAATCCAGAACAAGGTGGGATTGTGAACTGATCCAATCATTCTGGAGAGCAATTTGGAACTATACCCAAAAAGTTATAAAACTATGCATACCCATTGATCCAACATTGAAACCAATAGGTCTTTATCCCAAAGAGATTTAAAAAAATGAAAAAGACCATATGTACAAAATATTTATAGCAGCTTTTTTTAAGGTGGCAAAGAACTGGGAATTATGGGAATGTCCATCAATTGGGGAATGATTGAACAAGTTATGGTATATGATTGTGACAGAATACTGTTGTGCTATAAGAAATGATGAGCAGGATGCTTTTAGAATAACCTGGGAAGACTTACATGAACTGATTCAAAATGAAGTGAGCAGAACCAGTTGTACACAGTAACAGCAACAGTAACAACCACACAAAGCAATGATCAACTGGAAATGACTTAGCTATTCCCAACAAAGATCAAAGACAATTCTGAAGGACCTGTGATGGAAAATGCTGTCTACTTCCATACAAAGAACTGACAAAATATGAATGCAGATCAAAGAATTTTTTTAAACTTTCTTTATTTTTCTTGTTTTTTTGTCTTTATTTTCTTTTCCAACATGACTAATATGGAAATGTGTTTTGCATGACTGCACATGTGTAATCTTTATCAAATTACTTGCCTTCTCAGTGATGAGAGCGTGAGAGAAAATTTGGAACTTAAAATTGTAAAAAAACAAAACAAAAGAATCCCCCAAGGGTTAATTTTTTTTACATGCAATTAGGAAAAAATAAAATATTAAAATTGTTTTTAAAAATCCCCAAAAAATCATCATCCAACCTTGGAGGGAAGGGAACAAGCATTTATTAAACAAATACTATGTGCCAGGCACTATGCTAAGTGCTTTACAAATATTATCTCATTTGATAATATGGCATAAAAAGAATTCAAATGATGGAAAACCCATTACCATCCAAAATAGTTAATGCCATTTTTTAGGCAGCACTAACTCAATTCAAAATAAAGAGCCTTTATTTAATTGTTAGAAAGTTTCCCTTTATGTCAAATCTCAGCATCGCCTCTCTGCAGCTTTCATCTCCTGGTACTTATTCTTGTACTTGCCCTCAAAAGCCAAATAGAAGATGAGGCTGATCCTTCTTCCACATAGCAACTCTTCTAATAGTATATCACTGGGATATTAATTATATATTAAGAAGATGGGCTTATGTTAAACATGACTGATATTTAAAATATGGACTGATGAGGCATTGAGAAGTTTGAGGTCCTTGAAAGTACTGAAGAATTCCAGAAATTTGCTCTACCCAATCCCTTCCTAACTTTCAACTCTGACCTGACTCTTTGTCTATTTCTGGTGCGTGACCAAGAAAAATGTGCTTTTGAACTGATTCAATGGGCTTCCTATTCAGCTATTTATCATGATCTGGGCAACATGCCTTCTTCTACTACTTGGTTTATTTTCTCCCTACATGTTGTGCTAGGCCAATCTCTTATGAGTGACCTGGACCCCATTAGGAAAGTTTGGCCCTTTAGGTATAATGGTTAAACTTGGAATTAGTGAAATGTAAGTTCCAATCCTCCCTCAGACACTACTCATTAGCTATATGGTAACAGTTAAGCCATTTTAACCTTTCTCAGGCTTGGTTTCCTCATCTGAATGATGGGGATAATAAAAGCCTAGCATGGTTGTAAAGGATCAAATGAGATGCCACATGAAGAGAGCTTTGAAAACCTTAGCTATTGTTATTCTATGTTTCAATACAGTTAGCACTATGTCACCTGGAAACTGGAACATCTGGAGAACCTCGCCATGCTCTGACATTCTATGTCATAAGGTCCCTCTCAGCATGGACAGCCCCTGTCCTAAGGTTCCTCCCAGCTAATTATGTCCTTTCTGTTGTCCCAGAACCTCCGTTTAAGAAGGGCTTCCAGGCTGGACATCTTTTCATTTCCCTCCAGGTTGCACTCTTCTGGATTTCTCCATCATGTGCTCCACACCAGGGTCATGGGGACTTGGAAGCAGGCCTGGAATCAAGAAGACCTGAGTTCAAATCCAGCTTCAGACGCTTATTAGCTGTGTGACTGGGCACGTCACTTAACCCTGCTTGCCTCAGTTTCCTCATCTGTCAGATGAGCTGGAGAAAGATGTGGCAAACTGCTCCAGTATCTTTGCCAAGAAAACCCCAAATGGGGTCATGAAGAATCAAACAGGACTGAAGCAGCTGAACAAACTGACAGAATAAAAATTCCCTATTAGAAGGTAAACTCCTTGAGACAAGGACTATCTTTCTTTCTGCTTTTATGTGTATTCCTATCCCTTAGCACAGTATCTAATATCTAGTAAATGCTTAATAAATGCTTGTTGAGGGGCAGCTAGGTGGTGTAATGGATAGAGCACCAGCTCTGGAGTCAGGAGGGCTTGAGTTCAAATGTGACCTCAGACACTTGTTAGTCATGTGACCCTGGGCAAGTCACTAAATTCCAATTGCCTCTATTCCCCCCAAAATAAATAAATACTTGCTGATTAACTATTCTCAGGTACTACCCCTTCCAATCCCAGTCCTCACATTCTATATTTATTGTTCTAAATTTCTTTAGAAATCAGCAATTCCACATTATATGAGCTGGGCCATGATATTCTGATTTCTCTTGTTTGGGTGATCTCTGAGGTTTTTTGAAGTTTTCAGACTCTAGAATGATGAGATAAATGCCATAGCCTGAACCACTGCTATGCCCAGCCTCTCAACACGCAACACATAGGCAATGATGGGGCAGCTTGGTCAGTGGCACAGAAGCTCAGACTCTGAGAGTGGTACCAGAGTGCACCTCCCCCAGCAAGTTACAAGGGTGTTATCTTTTCAATCCAGATGGTTCCAAAGCCCCCTGCTAGAGAGCCATTCCTTTATCCAAAGTTCTGAGGACAGAAACTTGCTGGACTGGTTTGCTTTTGTCGTCCTGTCTGCTAACTAGCTGGATCTGGACTGGGTGGAGGAAGAAGCCCTGAAGGAAGGGGCCCAGGTTTCTGGCTAAATTCTTTTTTTTTTTCTTCTGTTCAGGCAGTGAAGGAAACTGCCTCCAGGTCTGTCAGGAGGGGAGAGGCTGAGGTAGGGAGAGGAGGGGACCCCCTCCAGTGGATTCCAAAGAACAGGTTAGAGGAGGGCCCTCCCTGACCAGCTGGAACAGGGGACTTGTCAACAGTCCCAGAAGGCACCCTGGAGCAGCAAGTTGGGCGGGTTTCCTCTGTAGGGCAGGTGAAAGAAGAGACATCAGACTAGCCTAAGCAGTCATCCTCTCTTTCAGCACCCTTCATTCTACAGGTGAGGAAAGCAAAGCCCAGGGAATTTAAATCTCACAGAGAGGAGGCACAAGGCAGCTCCTCTGACCCCAAAGCCTGCATGCTTTCAAAGAGGCGCAAAGAAAGACACTAAAAGCTACTGTAGCTGGGAGGAGACAGAAAGAAGAGCCAGGAAAGGAGGGGGGAGAGAGAGAAGGAAAAGAGAGAGAGAAAGCTGCTCAGAGCAGACGACTCAGGTTCAGTTGGGGCTCCGCTGCTTTTTGCCTCCACCAATTGATTCTCTCCCTCAGACCTCAGTTTCCTGACCTATAAAATGAAAAGGTTGTTTTTTAACCAATGAGCATTGGGCAAATGCCACTAACAACAGTGAGTGCCAGGCCCTGGGGATACAAAACCAAAAAGGAAGCAGTCCCTGCCCTCAAGGGGTTTATTATAGTCTGGCCTGGGAAACAATGTATATACATATCAGGATATACAAAGTAAATATATGTAAAAAAAATTTAGAGGGAGAGGCTTCAGAAATGGGAGATAAATGAAGAAAGGTCTCGTGTAGAAGGGACTGCTTAAACTGAACTTGGAAGGAAGCCGGGAGTTACAAGACATGGATGTGGAGAAGGCGAGCAGTCCAGGCCTGGGGAAAGAGCCAGGCACGAGCAGGGGAGCTCGGATTATTCTTCCAAGTGGGAAATTTCATGAACCTTTGATCCTAAAGCTCAGAGCTGCCCATATATGACCTGGGTCATGTTACTTCCCTCGGACTTGTTTTTATCTATAAAAGCATTAGATCCTCTTAAGAAAGCATTTTGTAAAGCAATATATAAAAAGTGAGTCATTATTATCAAGGAGTGACTGAGTCAGACAGAAAGAATGATACAGAGAATATTGAGGGGAAAGAGAGAGGAAGGGGGAGGGAGGAATGGGAGAGAGAGAGAGAGGGAGAAAGAGAGAGGAAAGAGACAGAGACAGACAGACACAAAGAGAGAAAGGGAGAAAGAGGGCAGAGACAGAGAGACAGAGACAGACAGAGAGAAAGGGAGAAAAAGAGAAAGCGAGAAAGAAAGGGAAGAGAGACAGACAGAGAGAGAAAGGGAGAAAGAGAGAGAGAAAAGGAAAAGAGAGAAGAGATAGGAGAGGGAGAGGGAGAGAGACAGAGAGAAGGAAAGAAAGAGAGACAGAGAGAGAAGAGAGAGTAAGAGTGACAGAGAGAGAGAGAGAGAGAGAGAGAGAGAGAGGAGAGTCAGGAAGAGAAGTTAGGGGTAAGGGTGGAGCATGGAGGGAGACCTAGAAATGAAAATAAAGAAATGGAGGGGAAGGTAAGCTAAGAGGAAGAAAGACAGAGAATTGGTCAGAAATAGTGAACAAGAGCAAAGGAAAGAAAGGCTCTGAGGAAAGAAAAGAGAACGCTCAAAAGATATGGATTCCAGGCTTATCCCTGCCCTTCACTTATAAGTCACTAATTTGGAGCTTGTAACTATTACCTAGCACAGGATCTGGCACAAAATATTAATACATGTTGTATTGCTTGGTTGATTAAAATTTATTTATTCTACCATCCTCATTTTACAGAAGGGGAAAGTGAGGCCCATAGAGATGAAGGGACTTGACATGAGTAGGGAATGTCAGAGGGAGGTCTGAACTCAGACTCTCTGACTCCAAATCCAACCCCCTTTCCATTGACCCAGCAGCCTCATCTTATTCCATGACCTTAGCTAAACAGTTTTTTCTTTGAGTCTCAGTTTCAAAATCTGTGAACTGTGTGGGGTGTGGGGAAGGGAAAAAAAAAGGTTAGGTGGGGAGACTGAGCAAAAGAGAGGTAGGAAAATTGAGATTTTGAAAACAAAAGAGAAAGTGATAAAGTGAAAAGAGAAAGAAAGCTGGAGAGGTATAGAGAAAGTGAAATGAAGAAAAAGAAGGCTGCAGAAGAAAGAGGCAGAAAGAGAAGAAGGAAAGAAAGAAGAGGGAGTGGTATAGGTTGGGAAGGTTTCGCAGTCAACTGGGAATTTAGGGGGTTTCCGACATGTGGGAAAAAAAACCCCACATACAGAAAAAAAAAACCCAAACCAGGAAGTGGTTCCCCTGCTCAGCCTGGCAACATCTTCTTAGCCAGTCCTTTTCTGGGCTGGCTTAGTGATCAGGCCTCTGTGTGGTTGCAGGGCTGGGGTGAGGAGTCACTGCATGGGAGAAGCACCTGCCAGCCAGCTCAGCCCAAGGATCTCTTCCTGTATGGATCAGAGGTGGAAATCCCCACTGGAATCATCCCCAAGAGCTCTTTCTCTCCAGGTTGTCCCAGAACACCATTGGAAAGTGCCCCCTGGATCCCTTCTACTGCTAGTGCTCTGGTTCCCATCCCTCTCCTTTAGCTAAGGACTGCCATGGAGAGAGAAGAGCTTCTTTCCACTAAAAAAATCCTGGTGGGAAAGAACACAAATCTCAGCTTGGATGTTAGATGGAATATGGGTGATGGCTGGAAATAGTCAGGACCTTACGTCTGAGTCTGCTTAGTCTGTGACTCACCATGATATAACTGTCCTTATATGAAATGAAAATGAATGAAAAGTCCTTTTCATTCTCTGAGTCTCATTTTCTCATGTACAATAAGTGGGTTGGACTAGATAATCTCTAAGGATGCTTCCATCTCTGACATTCTGTGTTCTAAGGGCTCTCCTAGCTCTGACATCCTGGGTCCTAAGGGCTTTCCCAGCTTTGAGTTTCTGTATTTAAGGGCCCCCCCAGTTCTGAAGTTCTCTGTTTTAAGGGTTCTCCCAGCTCTGACATTCTGGATTCTATGGGCGCTCCCAGTTCTGACTTTTGCACAGAATTACATTTGAAAGTTGGAAGAGATTTCAGTAGACATCTAGTTCAACCATATACAAGAGGAATCCCCACTACCACATTTCACCTCTAATATGCTTTAATTAAATTAATTTCCAGCTAATAGAATCACAGAGTCATAGAACCTGGAGCCAACCCATGCCAGACTAGGATACATGATTGGAGACCTAGTCTGAACATCCCCCTCTCCACAAATGGGTTAAATGAAAGGATAGATTAGGCCAGATCAAGAAGCTTGGAGCAGGGCAGGTGGAACCACTTGTGAGGGAGGATGGAAAATTTCCCAGAAGAGGTGGTTTCTGAGCCATGACTTAGAGGATGATGGCCTTACCCTTTTGCCATCTTCTCCACCCCACTGGAAACTTGAATTCTACCCCTAGGTCCTCCTTCTCTGGTAGGTGAGCTTTTGCTTTGTCTTTCTGGGGTCAACACCTCCAAGATAATTCCTAGCTATCTCCTTGCTGTGCTCCATTTCCTGCCCCCTTCTCCCTTTTATAGTGCTCTTTTAGATAATAGCCTTCTCCACTAGAGTCTAAGTTCCTTGAAGGCAGGATGATTTTACTTTCTTGTGTCTGTATCCCTAATGCTTAGCACGGAGCCTGCAACACAATAAGTGCTTAATAATCGTATTCTCTTTCATTCGCTCTCTTTTTCTCTGTCTCCCTCAGTTAAGGACTGTCAGATGAAGACATAAGAAAAGAGTGAATTTCAGACAGGAGAACCAACCTGGGCAGGAGATGATGTGTCAAGCAATCCAGTCACCAGTATGGCTAGAACAGAGTACACAAACAGGAACAATACGAAATGGTGATGGAAAGTTTGATTGGAGTCATATTGCAGAAGGTTTTAAAAGCTACATGGACAATAGAATTGTATTTCATCCTACAAGAAATAGGGAGCCACAGCAGTGTCTTGACAGAGTAGTGCCTGCATCTACCTTCAGAAGTATTTTGGCAACTGGATAGGAGTTGAACAAGGGAAGGAAAGAGATTGGAAGCAGGAAGTTAACAAGTCTATTTCAAAAATCCAGGTGAAAGGTGATGAAAGTCTGCTTTAGAGTGGTGGCCAGGGAAGGAAGGAGAGCAACGGGAGAGGTGAAGAGCAGGTAGAATCAAAAAGGCTTGACAATCAACTGGATAGATAAGAGTGGTGAGGTAAAAGGATGAGTCAAGGCTGACTATAAGATAAGGAAGCTAGGTGACTTGAAGGATTGGCGCACATGCACAGAGAGATAGGAAGTTTGGTGGAAATGTGTGTGTGTGTGCGTGTGTGTGTGTGTGAGAGAGAGAGAGAGATTCCTTTTTTTTTTTTTTTTTTTTTTTTTTTTTTACTTAATGAGTTCGGAATGTCTACAAAACATGCAGAATAAGATGTCTGGCAGACGTTTGGTAATGTGGGACTGGAGTTCCACTGAGAGATGAGGGCTAGAAATGCAGATCTGGGGTAATAACTTAACCTGTGGAAGCAGGTGATATAGACAAAGGAGATAGTGGAAAAAGAGGAAATGATTCATGAATCAGTTAGGGAGAATTAAGTAGAGTCAATTCTACTTAGTACATGGGGAGCTGGTAATGAGGCAGTGTGGTTTATGGGAAGAGTACTGACTTTAGAGTCAGATGAACTGTATTCAAATTCCGCCTTTATCATTTACTATGGTTTGACCTTGGAGAAGTTATACTCTCAGAGCCCTAGTTTCTTCAGCTGTCAAATGATAGGATTGGATTAAATGACTTCTAAGGTCTCTTCTAGTTCTAAGATCCAGCAAAGTAGACCAAGAAGTCCTGGTCAGACAGATAGGAGGAGAGCCAACAAATAGTAGCATCCCAGAAACAAAGGGAAGAGAGAGTACCCAGAAGAAGGTCGGTAGTCTCAAAAACTGTATAGAGGTCAAGTAGGATGAAGACTGAGAAATCAGATAGCAGTTAATAGGGAGTAGATAACCTTGTAAAAAGAATAGAATGGGAGGGTCAGAAGTCAGAATTCAAGAGATAGAAATGAATGGGTGTTGAGGAGATGGAGGCATCAAGTCTTTTTAGGAATCCGGATGTGAAGGAGAGAAAAGATAAAGGATATCCTCTTGGGGGGAAATAGTAGGGACACTTGAAGGTTTATTTATGCGGGAGGGAAATCTGGGAATCTTTGTAGATAAGAGGGAACACACTAGTAGATCGCGAGAGCTGCAAGGAGAGACAAAAAGGGAGTGGTTGATGATAAGCTCTTAGAGGAGACTGAGAGGATGAGGATCAAGGACATTGATGAAAGGGTTGGTCCCAGAATGGAGAAAGGTTATGTCTTTGGTAGAGATGAGGAGAGGATGGGTGATCCTGTGGTGAGGGAGATGACTCAGCTCATTGTCTGTGACCTCAATAAAATAGGAGGCAAGATCTGCTGAGAGAGAAAGGAAAGGTTTGGAGTGGGAAGGAGGGGAGGGAGTGTTGGAGTAGATGGTTCCTTCCCCTAAGGTCACAGAGGTGCTAAATGTCAGAAGTAGAATTTGAACCCTGGTCCTTGGACTCTGGTGGGCAGTTAGGTGGCACAGTGGATAGAGTGTCTGCCCTTGAATCAGAAAGTATTCCTCTTCCTGAGTTCAAATCTGACCTCAGACACTTAGTAGCTTGTGTGGGCAAGTCACTTAACCCTGTTTGCCTCAGTTTCTTCATCTGTAAAATGAGCTGGAGTAGGAAACAGCAAACCATTCTAGCATCTTTGTCAAGAAAACTCCAAATGGGGTCACAAAGAATCAGACATGACTGATAACCACTTCTGTCTCTAAAGCCAGTGCCCTTTTTTCTGTATTATGTGGTTCTTCACCTCCCAAACAGCTCCCAACATTTTAAAAATTATAACACCAAATCTTTGTATCTAGCCCAAGTTAGAAGGCTCAGAAAAGGTCAACCTTCTCATTTTACAGAGGAAAAAATTAAATGTTTCTATGTATGTCAGCTATTATGCACTTCCAAGCATTTATTTTGCTTGTGACTTGGAAGGGACTTACATTTTTCAAAGGTGGAGAAGCAGTAGTTTGAGCTTCTGGAAATATCCCAGAAATCTAGCATTTCTGAGTTGAGCTCATTTCATTATAAGGTATGGGACTGGTTGGACAAATAGCCCCCTGGGAGAGGTAGGGTACATATTCCCCAGAGTTCCCCAACCCTGTTCTGCTGGCACTTGTTTTTGCTATTGAATAGAAAGACTTTTGGAGATGAAAATCCCTATTCTTTCCTCCTTGGGATAAATTTATTCCTCCCCAACCCAGGCCTGACTAGTTCCTTTGAAATTCCCACTTTCCTCCAACCCTGTGATGATGGATGAAGCCAGATTCCACCCCTAGGCTCACTACAAAATTAATGAAGTAGAGGAGTTTACTTGAAGGCCTCTCCTCTTTCTCTGCTTCCAATGCTCTCTACTACCCTGTTCCAGGCTCTTTGGGGTCTCCATCTTCCAGTTAGGGAATAGGGAATCAATAGGGAATCAAGACTTCCAAGATCCCACCAAATGTAAGTGATGTCTGCCTCTGCAAAGTTTTCATAGTACCTTATTGGGTTTCCCTTTGGCCCCATCACCTTCTACTTTGTATCAACCTTATTTTTTGTGCCATATTCTTTCTGCTTTTCCTCCTTAACCATTCCCCCTAAAACGTCATTAGATCGTAAGCCCTTTGAGGGTTAGAACCATGTTCTTTCACAGCCTTGGAGGCCGTCGTATACAGCCTTTTATGTAAGTGCTTAATTGATATTTGAGGGACAGTATCATATAGTGGATGAAGGGTTGGTTTTGGAGTTGGGAAGACCTGAGTTCAAATCTTGCCCAACATCTCTTCCTTCTAGGACTTTGTCACTGTGTCACAGCTACCTCCTGACTGGGTTTCTCTGTACCCCTTCTCCCACTGATGAGTCCTTCCAGGAACCTCCATTTGGGGGAAGGGCTCTAGACTAGTGACTCACAGTTTAAGAAGTACTAAAGAGGAAAAAGTTTAAGAAGAACTGCTCTAGATTATCCCTTCCTCATTCATAGTCACCATGACCATACACATGTACTGACATGAGAATGTAATATCCCTGAAGGCAAGGACTATCTTCCTTATTGCTTGTATTCGTACAGAGCTTAACATTAGTGCCTGGGTCTAGGGATCAATGTTTTAACATTTGTTAAATTGAAAATGAAATTGATCATCTCATTCTCATACTAGTTCTAAGTTCTTATTGTGTGATCCTTTTCCAGAGATATTTGCTTTCAAAAGAGGTCTAGAGAAGGAGCCATGATGGATTTAAAGGAATTCATTGCTTATGGTAGAATTTCAGGCAGCTCAGGGCAATTTTTTTTTTTTTTGGAGGAGGGGGAAAGCCTTCCTAGTATCCTTCACATCACACTGCGTGAGACTACCCTGCTCAAGCCTAGGGCTTTCTCTAAGTATTTTTTTTTCCCAATTTCAATAACAATCCTTTATTTAAGAAGCAGTGGAAATTCGAAGTTTTTGTACACAGTCTATTTCACAGTCATTTCACAGTTTCTGTACCTGTCCATTATCTATTACCTTTGCAGCCTTGGCCAAATCCCTTAGCCTCCCTAGGCCTTCTTTTCTTCAGCTGATAAATGATGGAGTTTGATTAGATAAGCCCTCGGGTCCCTTGCAGCTGCATCTCCTTTTGAAATTGACACAGCATCGCTCTTCTCCCTCTTTGGGGAGGAGGGAAGGAGGGAAGGAGGGAAGGAGGGAGAAGCAAGCAGGTGGCCACAGGTCTGGGGACCAGCCAGAGCTTGCAGCATTAACCTGAAGCAACAAAGCCTTTAGCACGGAGCCAGGACACAGGAGCTCCACCTCAAGTGCTTCAGGGTCCTGCAGACCAGGGTGGGGAGGGTCTCATCTGTTCTTCTTATTGCCTAACTATAATAATTATTATTATTAACTGTACACATTTATATTGGGTTGTAGGGTTCACAAAGTTTTTTTTTAACCTGTATCTCATTTGATTCTCACAACAACTCTGAGATGTAAGTGTTGTGATCATCAGAATTTTGCAGATGGGGAAATCAAGGCTCAGAATGATGAAATGATTTACCCAAGGTCATATAGTCAGTAAGTTTAGAAATGAGATTCAGGTCTTTCTGACTCCAAGTCCAATTTTTCATCTATTTTCATGCTGCTTCTAATTTGCTCTGGGATCCTTATTACTTTAAAAAAATTTTTAATATTCTATTTTCCCCAATTATACATAAAAACAATTTTAACCTTTGTTTTTGTGGGTTTTTTAAAAAATATTTTTGAGATCCAAATTCTCTCCCTCTTTCCCTCCTCTCCCCCTTACCATTGAGAAGACAAGCAATATAATATGTTATACATGTGCAGTCATGCAAAACATATTTATATGTTTTTGAAAGTGCATTCAACATATATAATCTCGTTTCATAGAATTACATATTCATGCAGGACATCTATTTCAACCTCTTCTTTCCTTTCATAGTGTCCCTGATAGGCCTTTGTTTGCACAACATGGCATAGAGGAGAGCATGCTGCATGGGGGGTGTGTGAAGGGAGGAGTGCATGAGGATCTGGATTCAAATTCTGACTCCACTGCTCACCACCGTCTTAACCTTGGGTAAGCCAATACATTTCTCTGAAACTTAAATTTCCTCATCTGTAACATGAAGGCGTTGGAATGACCTCCAAAATGTGGACTCCTGGGATCCCATGGCCTTGAGTGATACTGGTCTGTCTATCTGATGAAGCAGTCCTTTGCATTGTTGGACAGCTTGGATTAGTGGGAAGTTTTGCTCACATCCAATGGACATCTTCTTCCCTGCAGCTTCCTTCCATCAAGTCTTCTGCCTTGGGGCTATCGGTGGCATTCTGAAATTTGCCCATGCTCCATCAAGCATCACCACTCCTACAGAATTCTTGTTCTTGAGGAAAAGGCTAGGAGAAATTTAGTCAGTCTTGTTCCTGTATAATTTTCAATCAAATTTTATTCAGCATTTCAAGGATACGTTAAATTGCTCCCGAAAAGAGTATGTCAATCTAATAGCTAGTTGACATTTATACAGTGTGTCTCAAAAGTTGTTGGTACTGAAAACAGCCCTCAGACTTTTGAGATTACCTGTATAATGCCTTGAGATTTCCAAACTGCTTTACAAATATTATTCTCTCTTTTGGTCCTCACAGCAACTCTATGAAATAGGTGCTATCATCAACTCTATTTTGTAGTCAGGCAAACTGAGGGGCAGAAAAGTCAGATAACTTGCCCACGGTCACGCAGGATTCAAATTCAGGCCTTTCTAACTTCACTTTGCCCCAACTCACCATCTCAGAAACTTTCAGGACCCAAGTGTCCTGCCCTGGCCATCACTCCCCTATTTATGGGATCTCTTTCATTAGACGAGCTCCTTGAGGGCAGAAAGTGCCTGCCTTGGCTTTTGTATTTGGATTATTAGCACTTAGTACAGGGTTTGTTACTTAGCATACTCTTTAATAAATGTTTCTCATTCACTCAATCATGTTGAGAAGCAAGAAGAGGAGCTCAGTTGGAGGTAAAAAATTGTAACATATTATTCATAAAATTGCATTTACTTCAAAGATCAATGATGCTGCCACTGATATAGCCTGCAGCCTCCCTGTCCCTAAGTAAATGATCTTCATGAATTACAGTGGCTGAAAAAAATCTATCACCTGGCAGTCAACCTTCTTTTGGGCTTTTGAAAGCTAAACTGGAGTAAGGAAAGTTCCAACAGGCCAAGCCAACCTGGAAAAGCTTTGAGTCTTGGCCTGGTGATGGGCAGTGTCTATTGTCAGCTAGCCATCTATGGAGATATTTGTCATCAGAAAATTGGCTGTTAGGTTATAAGGGAAAAATGTAATTATTATTAATAATACCTCACACAAATACTTGGTACAAAAGGTATTATCCACCTAGCCTTTGACATCATCATCATCATCTAGGGAAGCAGCTCCCATAGAGAAGGGACCAGTCATCACACTAACGGTGCCATCCGCACAACAGGGCAGCCAGCCTAGCCAAAGCTGCAAGGCATCCTGAGGGAGGAAGCATGTGCCATCCAAGTTGAACCAAGATCCTCCTGACTACCATTTCCCTCAGACCTCAATGGAGAAAGCTGAGACCCCCTGAACCCAAGAGCTTTGGGAATAGCAAGGCTTTCAGCCCACTGCCCTCAGCCATCCTCCTGAGGAGTTATCTCTGCCAAGATGAAGCCTGGTAAGTGTTCTTTTAGTATTATGACCACAGTTATAGAAGACCCAGAAAAGAAAGTCCATTAAATGGTTCAAATGACATGGTTTTGATGGAATCCTAATAAAGCTGCCACCAGCCCCAACATTCTAACTTCCTTATGGGCCCCTCTAAACAGCAGGCATGTCCTGGTTTAGCCACACAATCTGATTTTAACCACACAATCTGACTTTAACCACACGGCAGGCCCCAGACTCAATATAGTCACTGCCCCTAGCTACCTACTGCCCCAGATCCAATTCACATATTTGAACAGGTGTGTCCTTGCGCTCAACCACAATCACATCCTCTATCTTTTAGCCTAAGACAGGACCACAATAGCTAGCCAAGGACCAGGACGCTTGACCACCAAACCATAGAAAGGACCCAATCCCTTAACAAACCTCTCTTGCCTTCTTAATATTCATAATTTCTACTATGTAACTGCATCGTTACTCTATAAAAATTCACCTTGCTTTCTCTGGAGTGGCTAGTTCCTCTTGAAACCTAGCCCACTTCTGAGGGGCATTAATTCTCAATAAATATTATTGTACTTAGATTAGAGATGGTCTGATTCTGAATTCTTTGAGACGACCCCCAACAACACACCATGAAACTATGGAAATGACATCACAGAAGAGGCATGGTCATCTGCTTCGGTGAAGCACTCTAAGGACCGTGAAACTTTTCCATTTGATTTGCTGCTATGTAATGTCTTCCTCATTAAAATATGAGCCCCCAGAGATCAGGGACCATTTTCCTTTCTTCTATGCATCCCCAGCTTAGCCCAGTTCTTTGTATCGTCAATACTTAATCCAGTTCTTTGCATGGAGTAAGTGCTTAATAAATGCTGCATTCATTTATTCATTCATTAATATAGAGCTGGAACAGGAGGTGGGCTAGTTAGTCAAGGAAAAGGAAGGATAATTGATCAATCTTCAAGCATTTAGGAAGTGCCAGTTAGAGGCTCAGTTCTGTGCTCCTGATGATTCAAAAAACAAAACAAAAAATATTGAAACATTTCCTGACCTCAAAGCACTTACATTCTAAGGAGGAAAACTGTATGTACACATATAATGCAAAATAAATGCATAGTAATTTGAGGGGGCAGGGAGAGGCCTCAGCACAAGACAATGTCTTATGTAGCAGAAGTGTCTTGAAGTAATCTTTCAAGGAAACTTGAGATTTTTAGAGACAGAGATGAGGAAGTGGGGAGTGTATTCCAGGTATGGGGGACATAGTCTTTGTATGGAGGAGAAAGAAGGAATTTCATATGCGGGAAATAACAGAAGGTTAACCTAGATGACAGTCCAAGTACTTTACCAGAATTCCCCCCAAAATATTCCAAAGCCAGAGAAGCCCTTCAGAATCTCAGGAACATTGTCTACTGAGGATTTTGTGGAAAGATATGGACCTGATTTGCATAGGATAAGAAGCATGGGATAGGTCCCTGATTAGTAAAGGGAGGACCCCAGCTTCATCAAAGTTGCAAAGAAAGTGACTATAGCTTTTTTGGTTTTGGAGTATTGGACATTAATTTTCAAGGACAAATATTATTGTTTTATTTTACAGATGGACAGCTAGTTGATGCAGTAGATAGAGTGCCAGGCTTAGAATCAGGAAGATTTCTCTTCCTGGGCTCAAATCTGGTCTCAGATACTTACTAGCTGTGTGACCTCTGGGCAAGTGACTTAACCCTCTTTGCCTCAGTTTCTTTATCTGGAAAATAACCTGGCGAAGGAAATGGTAAACCACCCCTGTATCTTTGTCAAGAAAACCCCAAATGTGATCATGAAGAGTAGGATATGACTGAAAAAAGATGGAAATTTTACAGACGAGGAAACTGAGAGAATGGAAATGACTTGCCCAAGGGCCTCCCAGATTGTATGGAACAGAATGAGAATTCAAATCCTAGAAACTGTAATTTTTATGAAGCTAAGATTGGAAGGAATTTGGGAAAGAATGTGACAGTGATATCAGTATAATATGGAGACCACAGAAAGTGTAGGAGAAGGTAGTGGTACAACCAGCACAGGTTTGAAAATCAGGAGATGAGTTTGAATTTAGCCCCTGATACTCTCTGGGCCTTGGTTTGCTCATCTGTAGAATGAAGAAGTTGGGACAGTAGATGAATTCTCAGGCCCTCTCCAACTTTTAAGTCTTGTCATTTGATGACAAGAAAACCTCCAAGATGGTGCTAAGCTCTGGGATAGGGCTGCAGGCAAAGAGATAATGAAGAAGAAGGCTTCACTCAGTTTCCTCCCGCCCCTTTGGAGAAGCAGCTGAGTCCCTCCCACCTCCCGGAAATGGGATATGTCCGGGAATGATTTGCATTTGGCTCAGTGTGGAAGCTACTACCGGAAACTCTTATCTCCAATTCCTGTGGGGGGGGCTGCAGAGGTCCTGCTGGGAACTGCATTGGGACAGCTCAGGGACATGGGCAGAGTCACCAGAGCTGGACATCTGCTTCTTCTAGCTCCTTACCCAAAGCCCCTGCAAGCATGGGCAACCCCTGGGCAAGTCAATAGGCACAGATTAAGCAGCAACTATGTGCGGGACACTGTGCTAAACCTTTGAGATAGACTGAAAAATATAAGCAAGGTACCTGCCCTCAGGAAGGTCACATTCCACTAGAGGAGACACAAACAAGATATATACAATTTAAATGGAGATCATCTCAAAGGGAAGTCACTAGCATTGGAGAGACTGGGGAGACTGGGAGAAAGGCCTCCTGCAGAAAGTGGGATTTTCTCTGGGATTTGAAGGAAGCCAGGGCAGCTGAGAGGAGGAAGAGTATTCCAGGTATGGGGGGACAGCCAGTGAAAAGACACAGAGTCTAGGGATGTAGGGTCTTGTTCTAGTAATAGCAAAGAGAGGGTAATAAGCAAGAGAGTAAGGTGTATGAGGACTGGAACAGTAAGAAGGGGGTCTGGTTATGAAGAGCTGGAAAAGTCTAACAGAGTTTTATACTTGATCCTGAAAGCAATAGGGAGTCACCAAAGTTTGAGTGGGGCAGGGATCACATGATTAGATCAGAGCTTAAGGGAAATCACTTTGACAGATCTGATAGAAATACATAGAATTGAGAATATCAGAGCTTAGAGGGCCCTTAGAACTCTGAATGTCAGAACTGGGAGGGCCCTTAGAACTTAGAATATCTGAACTGAGAGAGCTCTTAGAACCCAGAATGTCAGAGCTGGGAGAGTCCTTAGAACCTAGAATATCAGAGCTGGAAGGATCCTTAGAACCCAGAATGTCAGCACTGGGAGGACCCTTAGAACTTATAGTGTCAGAGCTGGGAGAGCCCTTAGAACCTAGGAGGTCAGAGTTGGGAGGGTCCTTAGAACTTAGAGTGTCAGAGCTGGGAGAGCCCTTAGAACCTAGGAGGTCAGAGTTGGGAGGGCCCTTAGAACTTAGAGTGTCAGAGCTGGGAGAGCCCTTAGAACCTAGGAGGTCAGAGCTGGGAGGGTCCTTAGAACTTAGAATGTTAGAGCTGGGAGGGTACCTAGAATTTTGGAGCTGGAAAGGCCTTACAATAACAACAATAATGTAATAATAGTAGGTAACATTTTTATGCCACCTACTAAGTGCCAGGTACTGTGCTAAATACTTTACAAGTATTATCTCATTGAATCCTCACTACAATCCTGGAGGTAGGTGCTAATATGATCCCTATTTTACAGATGAGGAAACTGAGGCAAGCAGAGATTAAGTGACTTGTCCAGGAACATACAGTTAGTAAATGTCTGAAACTACATTTGAACTCAGGTCTTCCTGACTCCAGAGTCCTTGCTCTCTCTACCGTATTGCCTAGCTGCCTCTGACTGACATTTAAAAGGCTCTTATTAAATTTTTGTTGCTTGCTCAGTGACTGTTTTTTTTTCTTCTTTCTTCTATACTCCCCACTTTCAGTCCCCAGCCCCAACTGGGAAAAAGAAAAGAAAAACAAATATAAAACAAATATGCAAAGCAAATGATCAGATTGTCTGAGTTCAAACATGTGTAGCTTATTCTGAATTTTGAAGTCATCACCCAGGACACCGTTAGACAGCACATGTCCTCTTGTGATAGGCGATGAACTTCTTAGATATAGTATAGCTCTGAATCTATGAGCCTAGAGCTCTGAATCCTTTTAGGTCTAGAGACCTTGCCCTTCTCCCCTGCCTCCTTTAATTCAAATTTAACAAGCTTTTATCAAGTACAACCTATTGATAGGACCCTTTGTTTCCAGCTGGAGATACTAGCTTGATAAAAAAAAAAACAAAACCCAATACATTTTCTGCCCTCAAGGAATTGACAGTATACTAGAGCCCAATGCTAGGGCAGCTAGGGGGCTGCACTGGAATCAGGAAGACTCATCTTCATGAGTTCAAATCTAACCTCAGACACTTACTAGCTGTGTGACCCTGGGAAAGTCACATAGCCTTCTTTGCCTCAGTTTTTTCATCTGTAAAATGAGCTGGAAAAGGAAATGGCAAACCATCCCAGCATCTTTACCAAGAAAACCCTAGTGAGGTCACAAAGAGTCGGACAGGACTGATTACCAACAACCACAAGACCATAGGGAGAGAAGAGACCTGGAGAGAGTATCCTATAGTGATATACGTTATCCAGACATTGGAGGAAGAAGAGGAAAGAAAACTAATTTGGGAGTAGAGAGGCTGGAAGAGAATCAGGGAAGACCACTGGGGAGATGGTCCCTGAGCCACTGAAAAAGAGGATTTCAGCAAGCAGACATAAGACAAAAATGCACAGATTTAGGAGATGTTCACCTCTCCTGATTTCCCCAAATCCTAGTATCTTTCCTCTGTCGATTTTCTCCAATTTATCCTGTCTATAATTTGTTGGTATATAGGAGTTTGCTTGTTCTCTCCAGGATTAGATTATGAACTCCTTGAGAAAAAGGAATCCTTTCGCCTTTCTTTGAATCCCCAGTGCTTAGCACACACAATGTCTCAAACACAGTAGGCAATTAATAAATGCCTATTAGCTAATTGAATTATAGAATGTGTTCTATCTGAAGAGTTATGAAACTGTGTACACCCTTTGATTCAGCAATATAACTATTAGGGCTGTTTCCCAAGGTGATCAAGTTAAAAAGAAAAGAAACTGTGTTCTGAAATATTTATGGTAGCTTTCTTTGTGTTGGCCAACTGGAAATTGACAGTATGCCCATCATTTGGGGAATGGCTAAACCAGTTGTGGTAGATGATTGCGATGGACTACTACTGTGCTGAAGAAATGATGAGCAGGTTGATTTTAGAAAAGCATGGAAAGACTTGCATGAATTAATGAAAAGTGAAGGGAACAGAACAAAGAAGATGTTGTATGCAGTAACAGCAACATTGTTTGAAGGAGAATTATGAACAACCAAGTTATTTTGAGAATTTATAAATACTCAAATCAACTATAAAGAACCTATGAAAGAAGATGTTATCTACCCCCAGAGAAAGAACTGATAAACAAACCTATGCATAATTTGGTTTTACATATATTTATAAATTGACTTCAAATGGTGGCCTTCTCTAGTGTGGGGTGGGGAAGGAGGAATTTAAAATGTAACAAAAAGTAAAATTCAATCAAAAAAAGAATTATAGAATGTGTAAAATAGAATAATGTAAAATGTATTTGGAAAGCTGGAGCTAGATTTTGGAGGGTCTTGAAACAAGGTTTGGTTTGTATTATATCTTAAAGGCTGCAGGGAGTTGGTGATAAAGATTAGAAAAAAGAAAGGTTATTGTGGCAGGTATGTTAGGAATTGAGGTGGCTAGGTGACCCAGTAGATAAAGCACTGGACCTGGAGTCAGGAAGTTTGTTTAGTCATTTTCAGTTGTTTCCAAGTCTGTGATTTTCTTTTGGGATTTTCTTAGCAGAGATACTGGAAAGGTTGGCCATTTCCTTTTCCAGCTCATTTTACAAGTGAGGAAACTGAGGCAAACGGGTGAAGTGACTTGCTCAGGGTCATACAGCTAATAAGTGTTTAAGAGCAAATTTGAATTCAGGTCTTCCTGACTCAGGGACTGTGTTACCTAGTTGCTCCAAGTCAGGAAAACCTGGGTTCAAATCCAGCTTCAGATACTCACTAGCTGTGTGACCCTGGCCAAGTCATTTCATTTTTGCCTTTCATCTATTAGAGAAGGAAATGAGAAACCACTCCCACATCTTTGCCATGAAAATCCCACATGGGCTTAAGAAGAGTTGGACATGCTTAAATAACAACAATGTTAAAACAGGCAGAAGAACTTTGTTCACAATACAGATGAGAGATGGTCAGGACCAGAAATAGAGTGTGTGAGTGAAGAAGAGGATGGATTCTAGAGACACTGTGGAAGTAGAAACAGAAGTTCTTGTCAACTATATGCTTGTGGGGTGGCGGGGGAGGGTGGTAGAGGAGAAGAGACCAAATGATTCCAAGACTTTGAGCCTGAGTGAGGAGGAGGCTGAATGGGGGAGCAGCTAGACAGGGAAGCTGGGGGAGAGGGAGGCTTTGGGAAATGAGAAGGACTTCCATTTTGGATATGTTGATGTTTGAGTGTGGTTGGCATGCCTGGGTGGAGATGTCTGGGGGCAACTGAAAATGTGAAACTGGAGTTGTATACACACACGCACACACGCACACACACACGTACATATATATATATCTCTATACACATATAAACTCATATAAATATAGCTCAGTGGTGCACAGTGCCGTGCCTGGAATCTGGAGGACTTGATCTCAAAGTTGGTCTCAGACACTTATTAACTATGAATCTGAGCAAGTCATTTGGCTTCTGCCTCAGTTTCCTCATCTGTATAATGGGTAGAATAACATTTCTTGCAGGGTTGTGGTCATGTATAAATGAGATATTTGTAAAATTTGTAAATCTTTAAGTACTATACAAATAATATTATTTATGTGTATGTGTGCATGTGTATGTATAGGGACAGAAAAAATATTTGAACTCATGAGAGTGGGTGAGAGGAAGAGTATGGAGAAGGAATAGAAGATGGTCCAGGGCAGAACTTTGAGGGATATCCATTTTTATGGCATAGGAGATGGATGGCGATCCAGCAAAGAAGATTAAGAAATCTCTCTTCCTGTCTCCTTCCTTTCTTTTCTTTTCTTTTTTTGGAGTTTTGGGGTTAAATGACTTGCCCAAGGTCACACAGCTAGGAAGTGTCAGAGGCACTTAGGTCATCCTGACTCCAGGGCAACATAGCAGCTTCTTCTCTTTCATTTGTGTCAAGATCACTACCATCTTTCTAGTCATTCTCCCTTTTTTTCTCTTTTTAAGACCCCCCTCTTTGTAGTCAGTCAAGGATCAGGTCTTCTAGATTCTACTTCTTCACTGTCTCTCCCACTGGTTCTCTTCTCTCTACTTGCTTAGCCATTGTTCCTGTTCAGGTGACCACCTTCTGGATCTATGATCCTATATCATCTTACCTGGGCTAGTGGAATTGCCTCTGAATTGGTCTCCCTGCTTCTAGTCTTTTCCTACTCCAATCCATCTTCCACACCATTGCCAAAGTAATTTTCTTAATCAATCTTGTGTTCATCCTTCATTGCCGAAGAAGACCATGCCATCAGAGAAATGATGACATTACTTGCACTCGACTTTGTTTTGAGTGAGGGAGGGCTGTGCAGGTCACCAGCCTCACTTCTCCTCCAGAGCCATCTGAATCCTGTGACCAGATATTCATCAGGATGACTGGAGATGACCCAGGATGCACTGGGTGCTTGTTGGATGAATGAATGGATATGTTGCATTCTGGTCAATGAGGAGGAAAAAATGGAGAAAAGGTCACCAGATTTGGGGATTAGGTTGCTGGTGACCTTGGAAAGAGTTTTCGGAACATGGTTGATACTTTCATACATAGGGAAGTTCACTGGCTCTGGAGTCCGAGGACCTGCATTCAAATCTCATTTCTGAGGTAACCTTGTGTCATTTAACCTGCTTTATCTGTTCAATGGAGTTGGTCAAACTTCTGATGTCTCTCCCAACATTAGATCTATGCATTTCTGATCCACTTGTCCAGACATTCTGGCCTGTCTATCTTATGTGACCCTTATCAGAGACATTCTAAAAATTTGCCCCAAAGGTCTATTCAACTGGATATGGTTGGTATGGATGACAAATTGGGTGGGTGGGGAGAAGGAGGTGAGGAAGATGGGGCAACATTTAAATACAGTTTTAAGGCATGCAAAATCCTTATCTGATATGGTCTAGAGAAAGGTTACTGCCTTAAGCCCAGGGAAGGGGAATGGGAATGGGGGAGAGGGAGAGCAACCTCTTCTCTATCAGTCTGTTCATAAGCTAGGAGCTCAGATGCCTTCCTACCTTGACCATTGGCCCCAGTCACCTGCCACCCGAGGAGAGAAATTGAGTTCTTAGCCAACAAGAATTTATTAAAAGCTTATTATGTGCCAGGCACTGTGCTAATCGATGGTGATACTAAGAAAGATAAAAATAAACAAAACCAAAATAGTCCGAGGAACTCCCTCTAACGGGAGAGATGATAGGCCAGTCTACAGACAAGATAGAGTCAGAGCAGATACAAAGTAACTGTTCTAGGAGACAGTAGATTTGGGGAGCTGAGGTGGGGAGAGAACCGGGAATGGCAGCCAGCAGGAGATGGGATTTTAGCTCAGGTGCCCGTATTTTCCATCCATTCCTTTCTCTCTCTTTCTTTTTGTCTTTCTAGATCAAGAGCTATTTTGTTCTGGACCCCTTGGGCAGTTAGTCTGGGGAAGCCTTTCTCAGTATAAAAGAAAATACAAGGGGTTACAAAGCCTCAGGTTAAGATTCCTCTTTCTTTCTCCCCCCCCTCTTTTATCCTTCCCTCCCTTTTCTTTTCCCACCCCTCCCTCCTCTTTTCTCCCCCCCTCCCCTCCCTCACCCTCCCCTCCCTTCTCCCTCCCTCCTCTCTCTTCTCCTCTCCCTCCCCTCCCTTCTCCTCCCTCCCCTCCCTTCTCCTCCCCCTCCCTCCCACTCCCCCTCCCTCCCTTCTCCTCCCTCCCCTTCCTTCTCCTCCCTCCCCTCCCTTCTCCTCCCCCTCCCTCCCTTCTCCTCCCTCCCCTTCCTTCTCCTCCCTCCCCTCCCTTCTCCTCCCTCCCCTCCCTTCTCCTCCCTCCCCTCCCTTCTCCTCCCCCTCCCCTCCCTTCTCCCCTCCTCTTCCCTCCCCATTTTCGGTTTTCCCCGCCCTCTCCCCGCCCCTCCAATGACGCCTCCCGGAAGTTCGTGTTCAGCACCAAGATGGCGCCTGAAACCCGGAAGTGAGCCACCGCCGCCGCCGCCGCTGTGAGGCAAAGCGAAGCGGAGGCGCCGCTCGGGCTCCCAGGGCGCGCCGCGGCTCCCGTCGCCCCCGCCCCCGCCCTTGCCGGCTCCGGACCCTGGCCCGAGGTGAGGCGCCCTCTCGCTGCCCCCCCACCTCCTCCCTGCTTCCCCCCGACTACCCCTCCCTATCCCCTCCGGGGCGACCCCTCTTCCGCCCGGTCCCCTCAACCGTGACTCCCGCGGCTTCGGGAACAGGGGCTGCCCCGGAGCGGCGGAGTCTCTGGGGACCCAGGGCCACCCTGAATCGGGGTGCGGTTGGCGTTCTTTTCGGGATCTGGGGCTGCACCAGAACTCTGGGGTCACTTTTGGGAGCCAGGGGCGCCCTGGAGTTGTGGGGTCACTTTTGAGAACCGAGGTCGCCCCGAATTGGGGTGCGGTTGGGTGCTGAACACCCCGGGGTGCGGTCCCCTGAGGGACTCGGGGCTGCTCCGGAGCCGTGGGGGCTCCCCGAAATTGTGGGGTCCCCCGCGCGAACCTGAGTCGCCCTGAATCGGAGTGCAGTTGGGGTCCTCTGAGGGGTCAGGGGCTGTCCTGGCCTTGTGGGGTCCCTCCGGTAAACCGGCGCCCCCTCCCCGAAGTTGAAGTTGGGGGGGCAGGGAGGACTATCTCTTCCCCCCTTGGCACCTCCTTGAGGCTCAGGAGGGAAGTCGGGGCCCTTCGAACCTCCCTGCCTCCCCAGCTTTGTGCACCCTCCCGGCTCCCCCCCCACTCCCTGGGCTCAGCTCCTCGGCGTGGGGGTGGGGGGGTGTTTCCTTTAAGAACCTTCCGAGCTCACCAAGTTCCGAGCTCGCCCACCGCGTCCTCCCTGGACGCTTCTCCCTAGAAAAGAGCCCTTTTTCCTCCTCCCGGTTCTGGAGTTTTGTTTTGTTTCTGGAGAGGACGGGTGGACTTCTGGCTCCTACCGGTCCTCCTCCTCCTCCACTTTCGCTGGGGAAGGGGAAGGGAGTAAACATTTATATAGTGTCTGCTGTGTGGTGAAGGTACTGTTATTATCCCCATTTTACAGTTGAGGAAACTGAGACAGACAGATTATATGGTCTGCCTAGAGTTACATAGCTAGCGTCTGAGGTCAGCCCCGGCGGGTTAGTAGAGTGCAGGAAAAGGGAAGATTGTCTTTAGTTACGTAAAACAGAGCAGCAGACCACACTGAGAAAGAGATAGGTAAAGAGAGAGGGTCTCCCGAAGTCTCAAAACAGCAGTTATATCTAAGTTTACCTGGCCGCGCTTGGCGGAGAATGTAGGTGTTTAACCCTGGTGGGTGAACATCCGTATAGGATTTAGTATTTCACTTAGTGGTGTTCATCGGGGAGAACGGGACTGTGATTATTTTTAGGTGGTTTGGAAGAAAAAAGGCTAGATGATAATTGCGTTGACTCAGAAGGTGCTGTTTGCTTTGGCTCTTACTGTAAATGAACAATAAGACCTGCATTTAGAGTGCCTATTATCAGCTTCACAGATATGCCCTTCCTGTCTCAGTAAGCTCTTTAATACCAAGACTATCTAAGGTTGAGATTTCGTGGTAGTTGACTGGCTATCTTCGAGGAGGAGGCAGTCCTCAGCCTGGGTTTAAGCTTTGTGCAGCTACTCTCTTGAAGCTAGTTTAGACAGAGCCCTTCTGTAATAAGGGGCATTTTCAAAGGGTCACTATCTCATATTAACCTCACAGCCCCCATGGAAGGTAGATGGGAGGTGGGTAGTGTGAACAAACATCATTCCATCTGTTTGACAGATCAGTTGTAACACAGCTCACAACTCTGTGAGACCTCAGCTTTGTCACCTACTGTGTGACACTTCACTCGCCTCCCCAGACCTCAATTTCATCATCTTTTCTAGCTCTAAATCTCCCATTCCTTGCTTCCAAAGTACTTTCCTCATCAAAACCTTGTGAGGTTTTCAGTGTCAGAATTACTTCCTTCACCCTGTAGGGTTTCCAGAGAAATGGAGCCTCTTAGTGAAGGCACTTATTCAAAGGTGGGACTCCAGATCTTGATTCCATCCTGCTAGACTGGAGCCCCTGGCTTTCCAACTCTTTGTGCTGTGTCCCACTGCCCCTCTGCTGAAAGTCTTGTAACCCTGTGGTGTAAACATTTTCATAATACACAATTCCCATCCATGCAAACAAGCCTACCCTGTGATTTGATAGACTTCAAGCAATTTAACATAAACATTTGTGGGGCTAACAGGTGAGTCTCAAGAAGACTCTAGTGGCTGAGCTGTTAGCTTATATCCTTGCCATTAAGAGGAAATATAAGTTGACTTTCGTTGTTGGATGGGTTTGCCCTTCTAAACAGTGGTTTTAAAAATTCCTATATTTGATTCTACCCTTTTGAGTACCTCCATTTCCCTCCAGGTTTCTGTTCCTCTTTGTCCTGACATCCATTTTTCTTTGAGAAAAAGATACATGAAGGTTTAAAGGTTTGGGAAGGGGGAAAATAGCTTTCAAGCTTTGGCTGGCTAGCAGAGGGCATAGCCTTTTCGGTCGGTTTGTTTGCTTGTTTCACTTGACTCAGTCAGAACCTTGAGCTTGCCACCCCTTTTGTTCTCCTACACTCCCTGGTGGTTTTAGAGGAAGACAGAGTATTCCCTTAGGGGCGGCGGATTAGAGTGCCAGGCTTGGAGTCAAGAAAACTCATCTTCCTGAGTTCAGATCTGGCCTCAGACACTTCACTAGTGGTTTGTGACCCTAGGCAAGTCACTTCACTCTATCTACCTCAGTTTCTTCATCTCTAAAATGAGCTGGAGAGAAAATGGCAGACCATTCCAGTATCTTTGCCAAGAAAACCCCAATTGGGGTCACAAAAAGTTGGATATGACCAAACAGCAACAACTCCTAAGGGAGGAGTTGACCAGTTGTGCCCCTGTCTTCTTAAGGGACATACTTCATTTGCTTTTTGAGTCTCCAGACCGAAATGGTCTGTTGTGCCTTGAAAATCTCTGCTTCAAGATGATGGATGAAGATTTTGTTATATGTTCTTTGAAAATTACTTTTTTTGTTGCCTTTGTAGTACAGCAGAGACAGCCCTGAGTTGGGTTTCCTAAGAGTAGGTTCAGATCTGGGTTCTTTAACTAGCAATGTCATGTTGAGTTAGTGATTTCACTTCTCAGTTTCCTCATCTCTGAAAAGCAGGACTTGAACTAGATGTCCTCCAAGGTCACTTCTGCTTCCACATCATTAATCCTAAATATTGGGACCTAGTTCTGCCCTTTTCAGCCCTTGAGGATACTGAAGCCTAGAGAGGGGAAGGGACTATTCAATGTCCCACTGGATTTTGGAAATCCAGGGCCTTAGTTACTCACTGCTATTTAAACAAGCAGGAGCAGCCATAGTGTGGATTTGTTCTGGATAAACAGGAAAAAACCCACCTCTTTAGACAAAGCATCCTAGAAGGTTGGAGCTAGGAAGGGACCTTAAAGTACAGAATGTTGGAATTGATTAAGACTTTAGAAGTGACCTAGTCCATTTTACAGATGAAGAAACTGAGGCTCCAGGGGTTTGAGATAAGTGCAATCTAAGGAACAGTTATTGAGTTCTTATTACTGTGTTTGGCATTTTGAGTTGATAGGCCCTGTGCTCCTCCCCACCTCCATTTGGAAACCTGAAGACAGGGGACCTGACTTGGTTACTTCCCTTGTAACAATGAACCTGTTTTCTATAAACCATTGAAATGGATGCCTCTGAGTACTGTTCAGAGCTGATACATTGTCTTCTCTGACGTTCTGAGATTCTGAGTTGTCTCAGGTCACACACAACAATTCATTTTTGAAAGGTTTCCACTTCTCCATATTGCCTCATTCCCATGTTACTATTTTTTTTTTTAAACCAAGCATGTACTGTCTCTCTTTCTCCAAGAATTTGAGCCCTTCCCTCAGAAGACAAGGGGTCTGTAATGGAAGTGCTGACATGACTTTTAACTCTGTCTTTATGAACTGAGATGTGCTCATAAAGAGCTACTGTGCAGTCATTGAATACGGAGCTGGGATTGTAATCACCAGAGACAGAATCTCTCCGGAAGGCCTTCTTAGACCTAATTAAGAAGGCTTTTATGCTCTCCTTTGGGGAGGAGGAACAGGAATTAGCTTGTCTGCCCAGTTTTTTTTAGGGGGGAGGTACAGCCTAATCTAAAAAAATTGAAGTGAAATGAGAAAAGGCTGATATTGTAGAGTCATGTATGGCCCCTTCCCAATTGGGTGCCTTTTAAAGTAGCACATTTATGTGTGTGATTGCTAATAGGGGTGAGCTTTGATGTACATTGAATAACTTTTTCCATAGTGAGTGTTGTGTGGTTAGACAGCACATTCAGGACTTTTCTGCTAGGGCTGGAGTGGGGAAACTAGAAACTTGAGGCCTGGAATGAGATAGTGTGGGTAGGACAAGCCTTCCCTCCTCCCCCACCTTGTCCCTTCTTGTCCCTTTTTTCCCACTGGAGATTATATGCTGTTACTTTTTTTTCTCCCTTGTGTAAATGTTGCTCTCCTGATAGAAGTGCTATAGCTGTGCTTTGACTGAAAAAGCAGCTTTGAAATGACAGCTGCACAGGACCTGAGGACATCAATTCCAGCCCTTTCAGTTTACAGCAGAGGAAAACAGGCCCAAACAGTAAGTGGCAGTAAAGATTTGAACTCAGGTTTTCTGACTTCAAATCCAGGTATCTTTTCACTACCCTCTTCCGCCTTTTGTATGTAATTTAAGGGCAGCACTGACTTGTTTCTCAGGATTGCTGTGAAGCCTTTGGTTTTATGTTTGAATTTCCTTGGTGTGAAAGGGCAGAATTTCCTCAGTAGCCTTTTAAACAAAGCAGAGTGAAGTGGTTTATTGGAAGAACATTTTTTATGCTCTGGTTTGGTTCTAGTTAGTTGCTTTTAGAAAAACAAGGTATTCTTTATCTTTATTTTTTCTTCTCTTTTCTTTTTTATAAATTAATTTTTAGTTTTCAACGTTCACTTCCACAAGATTTTGAGTTCAAAATTTTCTGACAAATGCAAGACATCTTGCATTTCAGTTACCCCTTTCCCCACTTCTTTCCTCCCTTCTATCACACCCCTCCTTTCTCTCATCCCTCTTAACCTTTATTATTAAGGCAGAATCAGAGAATCTCTGCATTGGAAGGTATGTCAGAAGATACCTAAGATAGTATCCTCAAGAAGTCATCTACCCCCTGCTTATCTATCCCTAAGGATGGGATGGATGCTCACCACTGACTTCTGGAGCAGTCTTCCATAGTAGGGGAACTCTCAGTGTTGTGAAGTTTCTCCTGAGAGCAGAAATCTACTTTCCTGGAACTTCTGCTCCTTCTTTCTACTTTTGTCTTTTGGGAATACATGGAAAAATCTACATATTCCCCGCACAGTGTCCTAGAGAGCTGAAGGATCCAGGAATGCCCACCCTAAGTTTTTACTTCTTCAAGGCTAATTTTCTGTGGTTCCTCCCAGTTACATTTTTGGACCTTCTTTGGGTTGTTGGTGTCCCTCCTGAAATGTGCCCAGAACTGAACTCAGTACCCCAGATGTAGTCTGGCCATGGATGGTGTGACTAGTGCCTACCTCCTTTGGGATATAGGATTTCTATTCATTCCAGATATGGCTACTTCAGCTCCGTTAGCTGCCAGTTCTCACTCTTGAGTAATATTGACCTTGCAGCCATGAAAATGCCTAGGTCTTTTTCACAAGAATGCTCTCTGGCTATGTCTCCCCCACTTCATGTACTTGTGCAGTTGATTTCTTTTTGAACCCAAGGCTCTGCACTTATTTTTAATAAATTTCATCTTCTAATTTCTACCCATCATTCTAACCTATGCAGATCTCTTTTAGATTTCCAAAAGCATTTCCCAATATGTCATTACCTAGGTACTGTTTAAGCATTTGTGGAATGAATGAATGAATCTGTAAGTGAAATAGAAAAAGGATTGACTTAGGCTTCATTTCACTATTGAGAAGATGCTCTACCATTTATGTTTGAAGAGACTTCTAGCTATTAACATTTTTATGATAATAACAAATTCACATTGGATAGCCTTGAACCCACAGTTAGAAAACCTTGTTCAAATCTCCATTCTGATACTCAACTATGAGGATATCACATCAACTTCTTCGAGCCTCAGTTTCCTTATCTTAAAAATAACAAGAATTCTCCTCCCACTTCCAAGCTCACCTAGTGATTATCCTAGCTATCTCATTAAGCTTCTGTGTGCCTTTTGCAAAGCCCTGAACTTTCCAGGCTTAGCTGCTTCATCAGGAAAATGAGGGGGTGAGATGCCATGACTTCCAAGATTCTTTCCTGCTCTTCTTATATTCTGTGATTCATGTAAGCCCTGACTAATTGCAAGCTTGCAAACGCATTTCTTATAAAAAAGCACTGGATTTAGTGGCAGAAAAGCTGGGTTCAAATCCATCTCGTATATACTCTCTGAGTGACCTTGGGCAAGTCTTTTACTTCTTTGCCTTCTAGTTTACTCCTCTGTAAAATGCCAGGGTTGGACTAGATGATCTCTAAGGTCCTTTTCGACCCACAGTTGTATGATTTTTCTGAAATAGAATCCAAAGAAGTATGTCTACTATCTGAAGTCCTAATGCTTTGTGAATGTGCTGAGTAATATAGATCATAGCATAGATAATGGCAGCAATAAATTTAATTGAACTGCCTTGAAGTGAGCTATACTGTAAGACCCACTGGGAAACAGATTACATAGGGTTAATGAAAAAAATTCACTGCCCTCTCTGCTAACTAGCTGTAAAATGGCCAGACCTCAAGATAGTTCCAAAGTTCATGGAGGCAGTGTCTTTTCCTTCAGTGGAAAGGATGTGCTGGGTGATTGAGGCATCTCCTGTCTGTCTGACTGAGTGGGGAGTTTGGATTTTGTGGGGCGGCTGGCAATTTGAATAAAGAACCCTTGGGGTATTCAGGTAGGAATGATCAAAACACATTTCCATAGCACTGGGAGATTCCTCATGATCCTGTGAGGTCTGGAGAGCAAATAGAACTGTCTCCATCTTGTAGATGACGAAGGTAAAGCTCAGAATTGCAGTGATTTGCCCAGCCCTGCAGAGATGGAATCTGTTAAAGCAGTGATCTGAACCCAAGTCTCTTCCAAGTGCCTTTTGTTCAGCTTTCCTTAACTTCTTTGTGTTTTCAAGGCAGATCACGCCTTGGTGAGGGTTATGTGAAAGACTCAATGGGTCAGTGTTTGGTGTTTTTTTAAGACTTTGAAGTTGAGAAGTGACTTGAGTGTGTTGTGTCTGTGGGTTCCCAGAACCCTGGTTTCTCAGGCTGAGAAATGGGACAGTTAGGGCTGCCCTGAACCCTGTCCTGCCTGATCTGGAGGTTTTGCCAAGTGTGAGCTTTCAGACACTATAAATGCTTGACTGTCTGTAAACATTTATTCATGTGTCTTGTGTGCAGAACAGGGTGACAACAATGAAGAAATACCACAAGAACTGGGGTCATCGTGGGTACCACTAGCAGAAATATGGCATCCACATCAAGGCCTGGGATGGGCTCCGTGAGCCTTTCCAGAGTCCAGCTGGGGAGATGTGCACATAGTTCTGGGTGGACATAGACAAGGGGAATGAATGTTTCTGGAGGAGAGTGATTGTTAGGGTGAGAGGACCATCTCAGAGGAGAGTTAATGGGGGACTTGATCTCTGTCTCCAGGTCCTTGGATAAGAGGGAGCAATTATCCTACTTTGTGCCAGAGGGAAGGAGCAGGCAGAAGCAGTGGAAATTGCAGGGAGGCTAATATAGTTAATATGAGGAAGAATCTAATAATGAGTAGAAATACCTAGCAAGGGCGGGGTGGGTTGCCTCAAGAGGTACAGAGCTCTCCATCACTAAAGATATTCAAAAAGAGCCTCAGATAACACACCTGGGAATTCCTCCATGGGAAGTTGGGCTCACCGAACCTGGGCCTCTTTCACCTCTGAGGCTGGGGCATTCCGTAAATGGAATATAGCTTGATGATGGGCAGCTAGGTGGCACAGTGAATAGAACACCTGGCTTGGAGTCAGGAAGATCCAGGTTCACATCCAGCCTCAGACACTTATTATCTTTGTATCCCTGGTACAGTCACCTATTTCTGTTTCCCTCGGTTTCCTCATCCGTAAAATGAACTGGAGAAGGAAATGGAAAACCACTTTAGTGTCTTTGCCAAGACAGTCCCAGATGGGGTCAGGAGGCGTTGGCCATGGCCTGGCAGTGGCTAATCACAACGAACAACAACCTCCTGGTGATATGATGGGGAGTTTAAGAATGTTCTGGCGAGCAGGGAACTCTCGCAACTCCCACTTAGCCACTTTGTGTGTTGTGTAGCAACTGAATTTTGTTGGCCTACAGGGAAATCACAAATTCTGAATTGATTAGTGCCTCCCCACCCCAAATTTATGGGCGAAAAAATATGTTGATGAGTCACTGTTGCTCTGACAGGAGCTTTCGACCTTGGCTGAAGGATGTTGCTTGAACGTCTCTTGTTTTTGAGGGGCTGGCTCCTTCCTGTTGGGTCTTTTGGAAAGCTAGACCCACAGAATGAAACTCAGCTTTCTGGACCAAGAAGAGACACTAGGCATGACACATTGGGAGGTACCATGCTTGAAATGGAGGACCCAACAACTTTGCCACTTGTTGGGGCTCTGCATTTAGGATCTGGGCCCCAGTTTCTTCACCTCTCAAAGAAGGATAATAATCTATGCATTGCTTAGCCTTAGAGGGACCCTAGGAGAGAATGAATTGATACAAGTGCTTCATAAAGAGATGGATCTCTGGTGGAGGGGAGAGGTGTCAGTCACTTGGCCAGCTATACTCACTTGTAGGTGACTAAAGTGGAAATGGAAATATTTAACAGATTAAAAAAAAAACAATGCTAGCATTGCGTTTTAAAAGTAAGCCAGTCTGAAGTTTGCAGGGACCCTTATGTATAGATTATTGACCTCTCATTTTAATTGGAGGGACACAATTGCTGTAGGGGATCCCAGGATGGACACAAGGTGACCACCTAAGTCTCTTAGGACTCAAGGCCCTGTGCTCCACATGCCATGAAGCATCATCAAAATGGTAGTCATCGATTATCCAGAAAATAAGGAAGAAACCCAAACTTAGAGCTTCCTCCTTTTATTCCTATAACCTTTAAACTACAATTTTGTTGAACTTCATGGTGTTTAAAATTTTTTTTTTTTACATTTACCTGGGATGGTCTTTTACTTCACTTAGTGAAATGTCCTCATTAGCAGGATTCAGTAGCTTCTTCAGAGTTAGCACTTAAGGCTCTGGGCATGTGGTAGAATATTAATGACCTCAGCGTACTGTGTGCTCCAGCTCCCTTTCATACCAAAGCCAGTCATTCCTGGCTTCAAAGTGACCTCCCAGAAGAGAAATGGGGGTCATCAGCACTATCTGAAGAGCAGCTAATGTCCCCTGTCCTGAAAGGACAGCTCTGGAGTAGCTGAAGGACACCCACCATGTCACCCTTGGGTAGCACAGGAAATGAGGAGTGCTGAGGCCCCAGCTAATTACCCCTGCTGGAATTTGGCAACAGCTCATACTGTCCTTCTGCAGTTGCCTTGCTTGGAGAGTTTTATTTTCCTCGTTTTACAAAGACATTGCCTGTTGCTCCACTGAGTTACAGTATCGTTCAGGACTGAGTAGCCTTCCCAGCATTGCCCAACAAAGAGCTGGCTATCCCAGGCAGAAACTTGGGGTGTCTCACTGAGGAGCTGTGCCTGCACTGTAGGGGGGTGGGTGGGAGCCTGTCGTGTGTGTGTGTGTGTAGGGGTGTGTGTGTGTGCATAGGGATATGTGTGGGTGTGTAGGTACATGCGTGTACACACACACACACACACACCTGTATTTCTGTCTGTTTCTGTTGATCTACTTCGAAATTTGAGGGAAGGGACATCTCTACAGTGACATTTGTCAACTGCTCCAGGACAGTAGTCTCAGCTATATGGGTTTACATCCTTGGTACTCTTTTGGCCATGATAATGAAGTGTCCAGACTTACTCAGATGTCACACCATTCACTTAAATCCACTTTGAACAGATCCCTTGGTTTGCCTAAAATGCTGGTAAGCAGAACTTGTCACCTGAAAGTACATTTCCTCCTCCACCAGCTGCCTGCCTTTTCAGTGTGGCTGCCACTTTGGGATTCAGATCGTTGGACTGTGGGGCCATTTATTAGGGAAAAGGGATGCCTTCCAGCCTCTGATTTATGGGTGTGACTTAAGATTGTTTTATCTGAGGATGAGCCCAAAGCCCGAGGCAGCTATGGTTTAGTGGTGTGAACATTTGGCCCTTCTAAGCCAGGAGGCCCAGGGTGAAAGTCTAGTTCTGGCATTTACTAGCCTTGGTGGCCTTGGGGGAATGATTTAAAGTTTGATGGCCTTTGTTTCCTCAGTTGCAACATTACTGTCCTTACCTGTCACATAATGTTCATCCAAGGAAGCAGTGGCTAGAATGTGTCTTGTAAATAAATACAAAGCAATCTAGACCCTATGGTGGGGCAGAAAGACTGATGGATTTACAGTCAGAGGACCCATGTTCGAAACCTGCCTCTGCTATTTAATACCTGAGTGACTTTGGGAAAATCACCTGGCTTCTTTGGACTTTACTTTTCCCTTCTGTAAAATGGGAGTGGGAAGAGAGAAGGGGCAGAGGCCTTGACGTTAAGGACGATGATGAGCAGCATGGCAGGGACTTATTTTGCCTGGTGCCAGGAGGCAGAACTAGCACCCATGGGGTAAAGTTGTGTACGTTGAACATATTTTTGGCTTAGCATAAGGAAGAATTTCCTAACTATCAGAGTTATTAAAAAATGGAATGAGGTGGCTTGGAAGGTGATTGGTTCTCTCCCTGAGTGTGAGGACTTTTTCAAGGCTGTTAGGGAGGGCGTCCTGCTGCTTCAGGCTTCACTGGGACTCAGGCAGAATGCTGTAACAAAGAGCTCACTTGACTCCAGTTCAGTAAAGTTCTGAGTGCTAGCGTTAGCTTTGCCACCAGTTGCTAGCTGGTCTTAGACCAACCATGTCCCTTCCTCAGTTTCCTAATGTGTAAAATCAAGGGCTTTGGCAAAATGATCTCCAGAGTCCCTTTCAGTTCTAACATGCTGTGTTCCAAGAGTTCTCTAGCTCTAAGATTCTCTAATTGATATGTTAAGGTCCCTTTTAGCTGTGAGATCCTAGCCTTTGGGCCTTGATTTCCCAAAATCAAGCCTGTGTTTCATATGAACTTTTTCTTCACTGGAAGAGGTCCATGCATGCTAAAGAGATAGGACAGAGGGTGAGTCTGACCAAAAAAAAAAAGGCCATGGAAAAGCAGACCTTCTCTGTTATGTTCTTCCTAATTTTCCAAGTTGGTAAAAGCAAGAGCAATTTGGTTCCCCAGGGATGTGGAGAATCTGAGACATAGGCTGTTTCCACCCTGATGACTATCTGCCTGTAGAATCGAGGACGTCTTAATGACTGCTCTGGCAGGATTGGAGATTTTGCAAGGCAGAATTCCACAAGTTCAGACACACACACTGTTGTCCCTTCTGAGCCCTGCAACCATCTTTGGTACTGCAGGAGAATCCCCCCTGTCCTATCTCACAGGAGTTCCCCTGAGTGGGTATTTCATATTTTCTTTCTTACACATTCACGTCACTGTGTGCGAAGTGCCCTAGGGGGGATATAAAGGTATTAAAAGGCAGCCTAAAGATAGTTTACAATCTGTTTAAATTATAGAATGTCAGAGCTGGGAGGGACTTGAGAATATAGAGTATCAGAACTGGAACAGACCTTGGAAAATGTTAGCATTGAGGAGGCCCTTAGAACCTATCATCTCAGAACTCGGGGAGATCCTAAAGAATATTGCAACTGGGAATGATGTAGAATGTAGAATGTTAGAACTGGAGGGGATGTTAGTGATCTTTTTATCTAACTCTATCACTTTACAGATGTAGAAATTGCTGCCCAACTATGTTATGGGACATGCCTATGGTTACAGAGCTAGTTGGTAGTAGACTAATTGGACCATGACTTAAATACAGGAAGAAACCAGAGAACAGTACAAGGACTTCATAGAATCAATGTCAGAACGTGTGGTTTATGCATCATGAGTTACAGGAAGCAGGACTATAGTTGAACCCTGAAAGACTTGTGGGAGCTGAATTGGTAAAGAGAGGTGAGGGTGGCATTGGGCTTGGGTGAGGTTAACAGCCTGAGCCACTGAGGAGGCTGTTAGGGGACAGACCACACTAGCAGTGGAGAATGACAGCAGTCAGGGCTGTCTAGGTGAAGTGGGCAATTGATGGGAGGCTTTGGGCTCCTCCTACAGCACCTGAGAGTCTGTCTGCCCATAGGGAAGGACTGCCTGCAAGTTTTCATCGGTAAACTTTCCCCTCAGTACTTTCTGAGTTTATGGTGCTGCACCAGATTGAAAAAAAGTCTGGCCCCCTCCTCCCCCGCCAGCATCTTAGCTATTCATTTAGGGTATTACTCAGTGCTAGAGTCCCCTGCCCTTGATTTACTTTCTTAAATATATTCATATCTACTCCAGCCCTGTTGTGAAATTCTGCAGTAATCCTTTTTGAAGCCAAGATAAATAAAAGAGAAATCTTTTACCTAGTCCCATCTCAGCGCTCAGCCCAGGGCTTGGGTGTGCTAAACTGGAATCTTACTTTTCAGGGAAAATACTGTACCTTTTTATAGATTTGAGTTCTTTCTACTGGTGTCTGGGAAATCATAGACTATTAAAGCTAGAAGCATAGAGCGTAGAATGTCGGAGCCAAGAGGAACCATAGGATGGATATGGGATGTTGGAGCTGGGAGGGACCTTACTACAGAGGTGTCAGATTGGCAAAATGATTGAGAAATAACCAGATTAAAATGTAATTGGGAAACGTTTTCACAAAATAAATACAAATACAATAAAACACAGGTAATGCTAACTCTTGTAGTTTTCTGAGTCTGTGTGCAGCAGGTAGGGATCAGTCTCTATTTGAGTTTGGTACCACTGCCTTAGAGGACCCCTAGAATGTAGAACACTGAAAAGGAGACATGGAAGGTGGGTTTAGCTGAGCCTCTCATTCCATTCAGTTTAACATGAGTTTGTTAAGCGCCACAACTGCAGCATTGTGGCCACTCAGTCCTTGCCACCACATGTTAAGAGTACATGGAAAATGGGATTGTTTCCAAGGGAGAGTAACTCTTATGGCAATGGAACCTTATACCAGGATCAGTTGAAGGAACTGAATTCCGGAAAAAGTTGAAGACTAGGGAAAATAATAGCCTTCTCCTCTCTCCTCCCCCTCCCCACCTCCCCCGCCCACCTCCTGCTCCCATGTATTTGAAGAATAGGGAGCAGAATCCTTTGTTCTAATGGGTAGCAGAAGTTTCAAAGGAGACAGCTGATTAATAGAAGGCAGGGCTTTGTCATGGGCAGAAGTGTCCAGCTGTGGTTGCTTGGGGATGGAGGGAGCTTCCTGTGGACTGTGGGTGTTCAAGCAGAGCCTGGGATACTACATGGGATACTGCAAGCTGAACCTGGGATGCCACGTCCTCCTTGATCAGTGACACTGGACTCCTTGCTCTTCTCGCAGAAGGATGCTCCATCTCTGCACCTTGGGTATTCTTCTGTGCCTAGCTCTCTTGCTTTTCCTGGTTTATTTGGCTTACTTCAAGTCTCAGCTAAAAGCCCTACTTTCTGCAGACTGCCTTTCCCAGTTCTTAATTTTAGCATGTTCGCTCTGAGATTAGCTCCACTTTCTCCTGTTTATATCTTGTTGGTACATAGTGGCTTATGTGTTTGTCTCCCACTTTAGACTGTGAGCTCTTTGAGGGCAGGGACTTGCCTTCTCTGTATCCCCATAGTTTAGCATGGTACCTGGCACTCAAAAAAGGCTTGTTGACTGACTATTGTAGGCACTGGAGAAACAAAGAAGAAAAGCAAAGTCTGCCCTTAGTGAGCTTGTGTTCTAGTGAAGCTAGAGAGAATATTGCAGAGTAATAGGAAAAAGGCAGGGTGATACAGTGGCAGGAGCATAGGCTTTAGAAGCAGAGGACCTGCTACTTAAAGTATGACCTTAGGCAAATCACTGCCTGTTCCTTTCCTTCTTTGAGTGCTAGGATTTTTTATTTAATTTCATTTATATTCATTAGTTTAATTTACTTATATTCTTCATATTATATATTATATTTATATATTATTATATTTATTTAGTTTTTAAAAACATTTTTTAATTTATTTTATTTGAATTCCCAATTCTGTCCCTCCCTCCTCTCTCCCTTCCTTGAGATGGTAAGCAATTAGATATAGGTTATATATGTGTAATTATGTAAAGCATTCCCATATTAGGCATTTTGTATAAGAAAACTCAAATAAAAGAAAAAAATAAAAGTTAAAAAAAGCATGCTTCAGTCTACATTCAATCAATATCAGTTCTATCTCTGGAGGCGTATAGCATGTTTCATCATTAGTTCTTTGGGATTGTCTTGGATCATTGTTTTGCTCAGAATAACTATTTACAGTTCTTCATCAAACAGTGTTGTTGTTTACCGTGTACAATGTTCTTCTGGTTCTGTTCACTTCACTATACATCAGTTCATGTAAGTCTTTTCCGAAATCACCTTGCTTGTCATTTCTTATAGCGCAATAGTATTCCATTACATTCATGTACCACAGTTTGTTCAGCCATTCCCCGATTGATGGACATTCCTTTGATTTCCAATTTTTAGCCACCACAAAAAGGGGTGCTATAAATATGTTTGCACAAATAGGTCCTTTCCCCCCTTTTTGGATGTCGTTGGGATATAGACCTAGTTCACTGACCCTTTCTAAGCCCTATTTTGCTGTTTGTGAAATGAAAAGTTTAGACCACATGGTTTCTAAAGTCCTAGTTCCAAAATCTTTTCTCTTTTAGAACCCACAAGTCCAAAATAAGGTCTCTCAACCAATCTGTAGATATTTATTAAGTGCCTGCTTGGTGCTTGGTACTCTAGCTAGAAAAAAAAGAGAAACTGTTCCTGCTCTAGAGGAACCCTCTAAGTGAGGGGGGAGGAAACCTTGTGTACAAAGGGGAGTATGCAGAATAGCCTGGAATAAGGGTGGGGGTGGGGAGGCATTAGCTTTGGGGGAATCTGGAAGGACTTTGGGGCAAAAAAGTGGCCTTGGACTAGAGTCGTAGGAGAAAGAAGGGACTCTAAGAGCCCCTAAGTGAATGGGCAGTGCCTGGAGTTGCAAGAGGAAGTGTTGTGCCTGAGGAACCATCAAAGGCCAGTTTGGTGGCACAGTGGTCAGAAGGAGGGGGGATCAGGCTGGAAAGGTAGACTGGGGCTAGCTGGGGAAGGACTTGAAATACTGAACAGGATATTGTTTCATCCTAGAGGATCCATGGGAATTTATCACATAGGGGAGTCCTGTACTTTAGGGAAATCACTTTGGTGGTAGAATGAAGGATGGGTTAGAGTGGTGAATGATGTGATATGGCAGACCAGTCAGGAGGCTCTTACAGTGGTCCAGGTGACAGGTGAAGGGCTGACACTGGATGAGTAGAGAAAAGGAGAGGAGAGGTATAGGAGAGAGATTTTGGAGCTGAAATGACCGAATTTTGAGGATGGAAGGGTTGGAAAGGAAAGATTAGACAATGCTTTAAAAGAGTTATGCTGGTAGAGAGCACTAACCACTGACCTAATCTGGGGAAATTTCCCAAGGAAAAGGGAGGCATCTGAGCTGAACTTTACAAGTTAGGACGTTCGATTTGCTGAAAGATGACACTGTGGACATTGGCAGAGACTCCAGTAGGGGCCCCCCAGCTCCTGGTCCAGTGTCTTTTATCTTTTACCACCACAGAGCAGAGCACTTTTCCCCATTTAAGTATCAGATAGCCTTCAGTGGATCAGATGATTCTTTCATGAGGTGGCAAGTTGGGCCAGATGGCCTCCCAAATCAGAAATTCCAGGACTCCATGAACCTTTTCAAGTCAAGTGTTTTCTTTATGTTCAAAACTCTGTTGTGCTGCCTGATCAGAGTCTAAATAGCTTTTCCTTATCTTACCCTTTGGGGCAGGTTAGATTTTACAGTGAGTCTTTTTGAGGAGTTGGTAGCCATTTGGTAACCAGTTAGCTTGGTCTTAGAAAGGCAGCATGATGTTAGACTTGGAATCAAGGAGCTTATTTTAAGTGTAGGGGAAACAACATACTCACTTATTATGAAATACAGAATGTATACAAAGTAAATAGGACATGAGAGGCAGCCTATCCTAGAGGATTAGGGAGCTAGCCTCAGTCAGGATAACCCTATTTCTAGCCTGCCTCCTGACCCTGGAGTGACTCTTCCAAACATTTAATGCCCAAGCCACTTCTATCTCGAAGACCCTGAGCCACTGGACAGTTGTTGAGCTTCTGTGGCAGAGGGAATTTCTTTAGAACGGCAAAGTCACAATTCTGGGCTCTTGCCCTCCCCCCCTCCCCCCCAAATAATTTGAAGGCACAGAGCTGGGGGAAGCAGTATCAACTGGGGGTAATCTGGAAGGGCCTCATATCAAGGTTATTAAACTGAGCTCACCTTGGATGAATCTAGGAATCCAAAAGGCAAGTGAGGAGGGAGAGCATTCCAGATGTGAGGTGGGAGATGAAAATCTCTTATATAAATGTCTGATGCCGTTCTCTTTAGTAGGAGCTAGATCAGGTGACTTAAAGGCCCTTCTGTTTTCCTATATTACATATTCTGTGTTTTAAGATTCCTCCTAGCTTTCACATTTGCACTCTTTGTTCTAAGAACCCTTTAATATTTAGTATACTATGTTTTAAGGGCATTTCCTTTCTGATATTCTGTGATTAATCTTTCTAAAATACCGCTTGTGTGATCCATTTAAAGGGATATTTGTAAGTTGCTTACCATTCTCATGAACTGACCGCTTTCTATTTTTGAAGTGAATACTGTTTGGTGGTTTAGGAACTATATTTAAAAACAAAGTGACTGCTTTGTTCAATGAAGTTTTTAAAAAGCTGCTCCATCCCATTGACCTTTGCATGCTTTTTCCCCTTCTTTTCTCACTGCCTTGTGTGACAGGAAGTGCAACCAGCCAAGTTAGAGGCAAGTTGAAGAGTCTGACCGACATGCCAATAAGGGAGTGAGCAGATGGGGAGGAAAGTAGAATGAAGAGGAGATGGAGGGCACTGATTGAAACTGATGGAGCTTCATGGGCCAGGCTCCCATAGAACAGGTTCAAACCCCTAGAATCCCTGAGTTTGAAGGGACCACAGGAGCTCTCTCATCCAGCCTGCACCTGGATAAGTTCCCTCTGTAAGTTTGCAGACCAGTCACCCAGCCTCTGGATGGATGCCTTCCAAGGTGGCCCATTCTACCTTTGGAGAGCTCTAGAATAAGTCCAAGTCTGCCTCAGTCAGCCTCTTTGGAGCTTCCACCTATTCCAACTAAGCTAATTCTGGTCCTGTGATTGGAGCAGAAGGAGTCTAGACCATTAGCATTTGTCAGCCACTGAACTATTTGAATACCCTACTTTGCTCTTCCCCAGGCTTAACCATTCCTAGTTCCTGTAACCAGTCTTCCAATGAAATGATATGGAGGCTCTTTCACAGCTGGAGGACCCATAGCTCATCATTGTATTTCCTAAAATGTGGCTTCCAGAACCTTACACATATTCTACATGTGTTCTGCCTGGGCCAGAGCATGATGGGGATATCACCTCCCCAGTCCTGGATACTGAGCTTTTCTTCATGTAGCCAAAGATTGCGTGAGCTTTCTTGACTGATCTAACACATTATTGACTCATGTTGAACTTGTGGTGCACCAGTACTCACAGATCTTTTTCAGATTAACTGATATCTAACTAAGCCTCTCTCATATTTATACTTGTGATGTTGAGTCCAAGTAAAGGGATGTAAACATCCCTTAGATTTAACCCACTGTTATAGACTGTTCCAATGAACTTGGATCTTGATATTGTCATCTAGGGTGGCATCCATCCCAGGCTTGTGGCAGCTGCACATTTGATAAACTTCCCCTATACCTTTTAGATAACAAGACTGAACTGAACTGAAAAGTCAATGATTCATAGATTCATCTCTTTTCCTTCTCTTTAGCTTTCTTGTCAGCCTCATGTCATTATGAATTTAAGCACAGCTGGTAGGATTTTTGCAGAACCCCTTACCCCTGGGGACAGAGATCAGCTGCTCAAAGCCTCCTCCCAGACTGATATTAAATCATTAATCATTACTTTTGTGGTTGGTCAGTTACCCCTTTCTCTCTGGGTGTCTGTTCTGTCATCCGGACCATATCCCCCTATCTTTTCCATAAGAATAGTTTTTGTTAAATCCTTTCTAAAATCCAGGTCGGCTATACCATGTCTCTGGTTTGTCATTTGTTTTTTGGTATGACCTGTTTATTTATTTTTTGCTCTTTTCAGTTCCTTGCTGTAAGGGAACCCCTACTATCAATGCAGAGGGAATTATTTTGTAATTTCTTAAGGAGTTGCCCAGGGAGTACAGGTGTTAAGTAACTTGTCCAGAGTCGCACAGCCAATAGATGTCTAAAGATGGACTTAACTTTCTTCCTGTCTCCAAGGCCAGCTTTCTCTGTGCAATACCATGGCATGATTTTTTTTTTTTAACCAGATTTTTTTATTTCATTGTTATAGGGCATTTTTACTAAGGAAACTAGGAAACCCTTTTTTACCAATGTAGATTAGCTCCAGTTGTATAACAAATAATTTTAGAGAGTTGTTTGGGACCCCTAGAGGGTAAATGATGTCCCCCTGCTCACTCCCAGTATTTGTCAGGTCTTCCTGACTCCAGTGGCCACTCTCTCCACTAGGCCGTGCTGCTTCTCAGGGATCTGACCTTGATGAGACTCACTCTTCTTGACTACTGCTTCCATTTTCAGAGGTCCATCCCTGTAATAATGCTCCCTATGGTTTTGTCAGGATTCATTTCCTGATCCATAGCTTGCAGACTTCATTATCTCGTTTTTTTTTGAGAACTGGGATGGCAGTTGGCTTTTCTGGTAGCATGACACCTTCTCTGTTCTCTGTAATAATTCAGAGATCACTCCTATGAGCTCAGAAATTATATCTACCAACTCTTTGATTACTGCACTTCATGGACCCAGTCACTCGGGAAACTCATGAAAGGGTATTGCTTCTACGAACTATTGTGGTTCTGTCCTTTCCAGTCTACATCTTACCGTCCTTGGCAGGATAAACAGAAGCAGAATGAGACATGTAGCTCTTTCGAAACTCTGTTGACTGCTTAACACCATTCCATCCATGCCATCCCCTTTGCTTCATCAGTAGAGCATGAAACAACAGAAAGCTAAATTTTTCATCCTTTCTTACTGGCCTCACGTCATTGTGAGTTTAAGCACTCCTGACATTATTCTTGCAGAACCATGGTAGGAAGGAGGGAAACAAGCATTTATCCTGTGTTTATGATGTGCCAGGCACTGAGCTAAGCACTGGTCATACAGATGTGAGAAAGTTCCTGCCCTTCAGGAAAGTTCCTGCTCTAATGGCGGAAGATGGACAGAAAGAAGCTGAAAAAGCCAAAGGTGGGGGAGGAGGAATGGCTTTGAAGTTCAGAAATCTTGTGAAGAAATGGAAGGAGAGTGAAGACTGGACCCCTTCCACAAAGAGGAGGCCCCAGGTGGAGAAGGGATACGCCTGTTGTTGTGGGGATACGCCTGAGTGACAAGACCAAGGGGACAATTGGGTGTTCTGGAATTTGCAGGCCCTAGGTGCTGAGCAACAGGATAAAGCCGTAACTGAACCATACTTTGGCCTGGAAGACAGGAGAAGTGGTAACCTACCCATGCTTCTCCCTTCCATTCATGCTTTTAAAAAAACGTAAGTTGTTTGGTGAGTTACCTTTGTAACTATCATTTGCTTTAGGCAACTCCTCTTTCCTTCATCATCAGAACTCTTTTTTTGGTGAGTGTCTACAGAATTCATTCTTGAGAGTTTCCTGTTGACTGACTTCCCTGAAGGATTAGAACCTATGGGATTTTACTTCTCCTTTGTCTGAATCCTTTGAAATCCATTTTCCTCAAATCTAGGATGGAAGGTGGATTATTCCCACCCTTTGTCTTCTCTGTCACAAATTCTAAGATGGAGTGGCTGCAAGCTTCTCATCATTCCTACCCCAGCAGCAAGTATCTCCTTTTTGTTATGAGTCAGATGCAGAATATAGGCTCCCTTATTGTCCAGAAGGTGGAGGCCTTTTGAAGAGTAAAATTAATCCTTAAAGTAAGTCAAGGCATTTTAGCTGCTTTGCTGCTGAGACACACACACACACACACACACACACACACACACACACACACACAGAGTGTGAGTGCATGAGAAAGTGAGCATGAGCACACTAATAAACTTCTGTGTATTTAAAATCAAGTCAAGTCATCATGTGTTTATTAAGCACCCACTGTGTGCTAGACACTTTACTAAATGCTGAGGATATGAAGAAAAGCAAAAACGGTGTCTGCTGTTAAGGAGCCCACAGTCTAATATGGGAGATAGCATACAAATAATTATTTACAGACTTCAAAGAACAACCATATGCAAACAAAATCAAAAGTGAATGTTGCAAAATCACAAAGAAGAAGCACAGTGTCAAAGGAGAGCTATGAGAAAACATTTCCACCTCCCCCTTTTGTAGAGGTGGTAATTTCATGAGTGTGGCATATTACACAAAATTCCAGAATTTTAAAATCTACTGACTAGTAATTCTTATTCTTCAAGCTATGTGAAGTCAAAAGCTCTCAAAGTCTGGAGAACTGGCTTAGGAGATGAGTTGGAGTTTCCCTCTTTCCCTACAGATCCTGCCTGCACCTGGAATTGTGCTGAAGATGTTCTCATGGAGCCCACGGAGGATGAGTTTGCATCTACTGCTTTTTTTCAACTTCAAAAAGCAGTTGTTTGTGGAACATTACTATGAAGGAATTATAGTGGAGTATTAACTTTTTCTAATACTCTTTCTATTTAAACTCCATTGGAAAAGATGAAGAGGACAAAATGATGATGATGGTGGTGGTGGTGGTGATGATTTGCATTTATAGAAGCCTTTATGGTTTGCAAAATGCTTCATACATATGACCTCATAATGTGGTGTACATGCAATAAGAATATCCCCATTTTTTATCAGTGAGGAAATAGATAATCAGAACAATTGTGACTTGTAGTATTAAGGGTCAGAAATGGAATTCAAACCCAGGTTTCAGCTGAATATAAGTATAATGTTTTTTGCACTATATTCTCAAAACAAGCAATGTCAGAGCTAGAAGAGATCTTCAGTCATAGAATATTGAGTGGAACCTTAATATTCTAATTGGAGCTGGTATTTATAGAGAGCATTTAGAATTTGAAAATACATTTCCTTCTTTGAGCCATATGACCACTCTGTGAGGTGAGAACTGTAGGTCTTATCCTAGTTTTACAGATGTGGAAACTGAGTTTAGAGAGATTTAAGCACAAAGCTAGTAAATGTCAGAAGCAGTATTTGAGCCCATATTCCTGATTCCAAGCCTGGCACTTGATCCACTTTGCCCTGCTGACCTTAAGAGGTACTACTTACTTATTGTATGTAGAATATTGAATATCAAAGTAGGGAGGAATCTTGGAAATCATTTAGTCTAGCTTCTTCTTTCCTCACAGGTCTAAATTGAAACCCATTGAGGGAAAAGACATATCCAACGTCATACATACATTTTGTTCTACAAACAAATTATTAGACTATCTGGGACAGAACCCACATTTATTTCTATAACTGAATTCTAGAGGGTTACAGTTTGCCAGTGTATCATTCAGAAACACTTTACAGATGTACACAGTTCTCTGAAAGTACTAGATTGATATTTTAAAACTCATTGTTATCCTGAATAGCCTTCTTATTGCCAGACTAGTTTTCATTACATAGAGCTCTGGTTACATTGCTTTTCTGCTCAAGTGCAGTCATTGGCTCCCCATTTCTCTACAACAAAGTCCAAAATCTTCAACCTGGCATTTGAGGCCCTCTGCATTTTGATCTTTCGCTTCCTTTTTAGCCTTATCTGTTTCTATTGCCTTTCATGCCCCCTGTGTTTCAGCTTGTCCTTCCTAGACCACTGTTGGCTCCCTTTCCTCTTTGGGTCCTTGGAGTGCTCTAATACTCTCTCCCTCAGCTCTGTTATATATATACATACACACACACACACACACATATATATTTAAACCCAGCATTTTATTATTTATTTATATTTAACATTCATTAAATTTTTTTTTTTGAGTTCCTCATTCTCTCCCCTCTCCACTCATTGAGAAGGCAAGAAATGTGATGTCAGATATACATGTAATATCTTCTTTACCAAGGTATTGACCTGTTTTTCATGCTTTCCTTACATCTCTCTCATTTCTCTTCCCAGTTTTTCCTCCACCTGTCTCACTTGATTTTCAAAATCCTTTTTGAGCTCTTCCATGGCCTGAGCCCACCGGACATCCACCTCGGATGTCTGGGATAGGGAGGCCCCGACCTCCACGTCTTTCTCCGATGGCAGGCATTGTACTTTGTCATCAATAATGAAGGGGGGAAGGAACATCTCTTCCCCAATAAAGTAGCTCTCTATGGTCTTATTCTGCTTCCTTTTTCTGGGCATTTTCCCAGCCAGTTACCTGACTTCTGAGATTCCTCTCCACCCCTGCCTAGATCTGCCCAGCTAGTGCTTGGGGTCTGAGATTCAAATGCTGCTTCCCAGTCTCAGGGCTATCCGCGGAAGTGGCTTCTATTCAATGTGAGCTTAAGTTCTGGTGCGGAAGTGGCTTCTATTCAATGTGAGCTTAAGTTCTGGTGCTGGGGTGGGGGCAGGGCCGCCTCCCAGGCTCAGCTCCCTCAGGGGGTTTATGCAGAGACCTGAACTTCTGCCTGCTGCTTGGGAAGTCCCGGGGCCCGCCGCCGCAGCCTCTGCCGCTGCCCCTGCTGCTCCCTCCGCCTCTGCCTCCCGAGGGGGCCCGAGCCACGGAGACACCCCGCTCCCCTCTCGGCTAGCCCAAAAGTCTCTCTCACTGACCTGGAGTGCCTGTGGGTGGAGGGACCTTCCCGGCCGCCGGAGGTTCCGTCCCTGAAACCTGCTCAGATCTGCTCCTCTGGGGCCCCGGCCAGGGCAGCGCTGGGGTGGGCTCCACTTTCCGGGGCGCAACGGACCCCTGGGGACGGCTCTCCAGGGCTCTCTGGAATGGAAATCTCTTCCACTGTGTTTCTGTGCGCCTTGCAGTGATCCAGAATTTGTGGGAAGTTCTTCTTACAGGAAATTTATGGGCTGTGGATTCGGAGCTAGCATACGTGAGTCTTTCTACTCCGCCATCTTCTATACATGTAATATCTTGTCAAATATATTTCCATATTAGGCATGTTTAAAAAAAAGCAAGAAAAATGAAGAAAGTGAAAAGAAGAAGCTCGAGTCTGTGTCAGACTGTTCAGTTCTTTCTCTGGAGGCAGATAGCATTTTCATCATAAGTCCTTTGGAATTGTCTTGGATCACTGTATTGCTGAGAAGAGCTAAGTCATTCACAGTTATTTCTTATAGCATAATAGTAATTCCATCACATCTTATGGCATTACAATCATAAACCACAACTTGTTCAGCCATTCCCTGATTGATGGACATCCCCTCAGTTTCCAGTTCTTTACCACCTCTAAAAGAGCTGCTATAGGCATTTTTGTTCATATAAGTCCTTTTCCTTATTCATTGATCTCTTTGAGATGCAGCCCTAGAAGTGATATTGCTAGGTATAGTTCCAAATTGCTCTCTAGAATGGTTGAATTAGTTCACCAACAGTGCATTAGTGTCCCAGTTTTTCCACTTCCCCTCCCACATTTGTCATTTTCCTTTTCTGTCATATTAGCCAATCTGTTAGGTGTGAGGAGGCACTTCAGAATTGTTTTAATTTGCATTTCTCGAATCAATAGTGATTTGGATAATTTTTATATGACTATAGATAGCTTTGATTTTTTTCTTGAAAACTTCCTGTTCATATCCTTTGACCATTTATCATTGAGAAATGACTCATATTCTTATAATTTTGACTCAGTTCTCTTTATATTTGAGATATGAAGCTTTTTATTAGAGAAACTTAGTGTAAATTTTTTTTTCTAGTTTCTTGCTTTCCTTTTAATCTTGGATGCACTGGTTTTGTTTGTTTAAAAACTAATTTAATGTAATCAAAATAAAACAAATCTCCCTTACCCTCAGATTTTTGCTTTCTTTCTAATCTTGGCTACATTGATTTGCTTTTTATTTTAAAGTAATCAAAATGATCCATTTTACTTCCTGCAGTCCTATCTCTTATTTGGTCATAAATTCTTCCCCTATCTATAGATCTGACTGGTAAAATTTTCCATGCTCCCCTAATTTACCTATGACCTTACCCTTTATGTTTATATGATGTGCCCATTTTGACCCTATTTTAGCGTATGATGTAAGATATTGGTCCAAACCTAATTTTTCCAAACTGCTTTCCAATTTTCCTAGCAATTCTTGTCAAATGTTGGTTTCTTGTCCCAAAAACTTGGATTTTGGGGTATAATCAAACACTAGTTTGCTATGGTCATTAACTATTGTGTATTGTGTACCTATCTGTACCACTGATCCAACACTCTGTTTCTTAGCCAGTATAAGATTTTTTTTTTAATTTAGTATTTTATTTTACCCCAATTACATGTAAAAACAATTTTCAACATTCCTTTTTAAAATTGAGTTCCAGTTTCTTGTCTTCCCACCCCATCCCCTTCATTTTTAAGGCAAGCAATTTTATATAGGTTAAACATGTGTAGACATGCAAAGCATTTTCATATTAGTCATGTTATAAAAGAAAATATAGACCAAAATAAAACCCCAAGAAAAATTAAGAAAGTTATAAAAGTATATTGATCTGTATTCAGACTCCACTGGGGTGAGATTTTTCCCCCAGACTTTTTCTCCAGGAGTGGATAGCACTGTTCATCGTAAGTCCTTTAGAGTTGTCTTGGATAATCGTATTGCTGATAACAGCTAGGTCATCCATAATCGGTCATTGCCCGGCGTTGCTGTTACTGTGCGCAGTGCTCCTGGCTCCACTCATTTCACTCTGCAGGTTTTTCTGGAAACATCTAGCTCATTTCTTATAGAACAGTAGTGTTTCATGATCACCATATACCACAACCCCTCAATTTCCAGTTTTTTGCCACCAGAAAAGTTTGGTCATTGTTCCAAATACTCCATAATGGTTGAGTCAGTTCACAACTCCACCAACACTACATTAGTATCTCAATTTTCCCACATCCCTTTTAGCATGTCATTTTCCTTTTCTGTCCTATTAACCAATCTAATAGATGTACAATAGTATCTTAGAATTGTTTTAATTTATGTTTCTCCAATGAACAGTGATATAAAATATTTTTAATATGATTATTGATAGTTTTGATTAATTCATATGAAACCTGACTTCATATTTTTAATCATTTATCAATTGGAGAATCACTCTTATTTTTAAAAATTTGGCTCATTATTCATTTGAGAGATGAGGCCTTTATCTGAGAAACTTGCTTTACCATTTTTGTTTTTTGGAGGGCAGTCTGACTTTATTAGCCAAAGGCAGGCTTGGCACCTTAGGTGCTCTTAGGTGAATGGGTTTAACTTCTTCTTCACCAATACTTGCTTCTGACTCCGAAGGATGATGCTGGCCTGGCGCAGAGCAGCCATTAGGAGATCTTTCCAGAGTGTGGCCCAAGCAGTTTTGTTGATTGTAGTCCTCACATAGGAAGTGGTAGGCTTCCTGTGACCTGCCCTCCACTTTAGCACCACTATGATACCCTTGCTGTCGATGGCTGCCTCAATGACCACTGTCTTCTAGTGGATCATCTCATTGTAGCAGAATGAGTTCCAGGCCTTGAGGTTGTTGAGCTTGGTGCTGTAGGTCTACTTGCTATACTTGTTGAGGAAGCTGGAGCAGTTCTGAAGGATCATCTGCTGCAGGTGGGCCAACATGATGGTGGTAGGGCTGCATTTGCAGAGGCTCCTGGAGACAGAAAACTTCAACATTTTTTTTCACACTTATGATTGCTAGCTATAATTTCCCCCATCCTATCTCCCCAACCTTGTTTCTTCTATTCTCTCCTTTCACCCTGGCCTTCCTCAAAATTTTTTGCTGCTGGCTGCTGAGTTCCTGAATCCATTCTCCTTTCCATGAGCACCCCTTCCTTCTCTTATTTGTTTCCCCTCATTCTTTCTTGTAGGGTAAGATAGATTTCTATACCCAATTGACTGTGTAGGTTTCTCCTTCTTTGAGCCAGTTCTGATGAAAGTAAGGTTCAAGCATTCCTCTCTACCTCCCCCAACTTTCTGTGCCCTGTAAAAACTCTTTCATGCCTCTTTTATGTGAGATAATTTATCCCATTCTACTTTTCCCTTTCCCTTTCTTCCAGTGCATTCCCTTTTCACTCCTTAATTTTAATTTTTCAGGTATCTCATTATATTCAACTTATACCTGTGCCCTCTGTCTTTCTATATACTCCTTCTAACTTCCTTAATAATGACAGAGTTCTTATGAGTTATAAGTACCATCTTCCCATGTAGGAATAGAAACAGTTTAACCTTATTAAGTACCTTATGGTTTCCCTTTTCTACTTAACTTTTTATGCTTCCCCTGAATGTTGTATTTGGAAGTCATATTTTCTGTTTAGCTCTGATCTTTTTCATCAAGAATGCTTGAAAGCCCTCTGTTTCATTGAAAGACCATATTTTCCCCTGAAGTATTATACTCAGTTTTGCTGGGTTGGTGATTCGTGGTTGTAATCCTAGCTTCTTTGCCCTCCAGAATATCACATTACAAGTCCTTTAGTCCTTGGTTGGAGAAGCTTGAGTTATCCTGTTGTGGCTGCGTGATAGTTGAAGTGTTTCTTTCTGGCTGCTCACAGTGTTTTCTCCTTTATAGGAGCTCTGGAATTTGGCTCTGATATTCCTGGGAGTTTTCATTTGGGGATCTCTTTCAGGAGGTGATCAGTGGATTTCTTCAATTTCTATTTTATTCTCTGGTTCTAGAATATCAGCAGTTTTACTGGATAATTTATTGAAACATGATGTCTGGGCTATTTTTTGGATTGTGACTTTTAGGAAGTCCAGTAGTTTTAAAATTAAAGTTTAAAACGATCTCCCTTGGATCTGTTTTCTAGGTCTGTTGCTATTTGCCTTCTGTTTTTTTTCATATTTTTTATTCTGTTTATTTCTTTCTTGAGTCTCATAGAGTCATTAGTTTCCACTTGCTCAATTCTAATTTTTCAGGAATTATTTTCTTCAGTGAGGTTTTGCGCTTCCTTTTCCATTTGACCAATTCCATTTTTTAAGGAGTTCTGTTCTTCAGTGAATTTTTGTATATGTTTTTCTGTTTGGTTAATTCTGCTTTTCAGTGCATTCTTCCCACTGGATTTTTGAAACAATTTTACCAAGTGTTGACTATTTTTAAAAATTAATTTATTTTTAGTTTTCAACATTCACTTCCATAAGATTTTTCATTCTAAATTTTCTCCCCTTCTTCCTTGTCCCCTCCCCAGGATGGGATGCAGCTTGATGTAGGCTCTACATACACATTCATTTTAAACGTATTTTCACATAAGGTGTGTTGTAAGGAAGAATTAGAACCAATGGGAGGAACCACAAGAACGAAGAAACAAAACAAAAGAGAGCAAATTGTCCGCTCCCACGTGCATTCACACTCCCTAGTTGTTTTTCTGTGTGTGCATATCATTTTACATCATGAGTCTTTGGAGTTGTCTTAGATCCTTGCATCGCTGAGAAAAGCTAAGTCTACCAGAGTTAGTCATCGCACAGTGTTACTATTACTGTGTACAAGGTTCTCCCGGTTCTTACTGGTTCATATAAGTCTTTCCAAGTTTTTCTGAGGTCTACCTGCTCATCATTTATAGCACAATCGTATTCCATTGTATTCATATACCACAACTTGTTCAGCTATCCCCCCACTGATGGAGGATGTCCTCAATTTCCAATTCTTGTCCTCCACAAAAAGAGCTGCTATAAATATTTTTTGTACATATGGATCCTTTTCTCATTTTTATGATCTTTGGGATACAGACCTAGAAGTGGTGTATTGCTGGGACAAAGGGTATGCACATTTTTATAGCCCTTTGAGCATAGTCCCAAATTGCTCTCCAGAATTGTTGGAATAGTTCACAATTCCACCAACAATGCATTAGTGTTCCAGTTTTCCTGCATCTTCTCCAACATTTATCATTTTCCTGTTTTGTCATCTTAGCCAGTCTGATAGGTGTGATGTGGTATCCCAGAGTTGCATTTGATTTGCAGCTTTTTGCAGCTTTTGTTTTTTCTCACCAGTGAACTTCCCAAAGAAAGAGATGACTTCTTGTACTTATCTAATTTCTTGTGACACCTTGCGTGTAGTTTGGGCAGTAAATTTGAAAGAATAGATTCTAAATCATGAGTCATTTAGAACATTTTTTCATATGACTATAGATAGCTTTAATGTCCTCATCTGAAAACTGCCTATTTATATTCTTTGACCATTTATCAATTAGGGAACATTGACTCTTTTTTCATGATTTTCTTGCACCATTCTAATTTCTCTTCCCAATTTTTCCTCTACTTCTCTTACTTGATTTTTAAAATGCTTTTGGAACTCTTCCATGACCAATTCATATTTTTCTTTGAAGCTTTGGATGTAGGAATTTTGACTTTACTGTCTTCTTCTAAATGTGTGTTTTTATCTTTCTTGTCACCATAATGACTTTCCGTAGTCAGAATTTTTTCCCATTATTTGCTCATTTTTCCAGTCTATACCTTGGCTTTTAACTTTTTAAAAAGTGGGGCTCTGCTCTACGCTGATGTAGCCTGTGCTTGACTGTGCTCAGCTCTCACCCTGGTATGACATACCTTTCCTACCTGGGGCTGGAAATGGTTTCATTTTGTCCTTTTGTGGGTTCTGCTGGTCCACAATTTATTTGCGGGCATTATTTAAAGGTCTTTGGAGAGGTTTTGGGAAGAGCTCAGGCAAATACATGCCTTCTCTCCACCATCTTGCTTCTGCCCTTGAGATAATCCAGATTGTTTTATGATTACTACTTTGTAATATAGTTTGAAAACTGGTACTGCTAGACCACCTTCCCTCACATTTTTGTTTCCTTTGGTTCCCTTGATATTCTTGGCCTTTTCTTCTTCTAGATGAATTTTGTTATATCTTTTCTAGCTCTATTAAATACATATTTTTAATATTTTGAATAGTATGGCATTGAATAAGTAAATTAAGTAGAATTGTCATTTTTGTTGTATTGACTCAGCCTATCCATGACCAATAAATATTTTTATTTGTGTGAAGTGTTTTGTAATTATATTCATGCAGTTCCTGGGTTTGTGCTGGCAGGTTGACAGCCAAGTATTTATATTGTCTGCTGTTATTTTAAATGGAATTTTTCTGTCATTGCTGAATTTTGTTGGTAACATAAAGAAATGCTGATGGTTTATGTAGATTTTTTTTATATCCTTGCTAAAATTATTTATTGTTTTAGTTTATTTTTTCAGTTGATTCTCCAGGAATCTCTAAGTATAACTTAATATCATCTGCAAAGGGTGATAGTTTTGTTTCTTTCTTGTCTCTTCTAATTTGTTCAGGCTCTTTTTCTCTTATTGCTATAGCTAGCATTTCTAGTACGATATTGAATAATAGTGGTGATAATGGGCATCTTTTCTTCATTCCTGGTTGTAATGGGCAGGCTTCTAGCATATCCCTATTATATGCTTGCTGGTTGTTTTAGGTAGGTACTACTTTTCATTTTATGGAAAGTTTAATTTATTCCTTTGCTTTTTAGTGTTATGAGTAAGAATGCATATTGTATTTTGTCAAAAGCCTTTTCTGCATATATTGAGATAACCATAGGATTTTTTGCCATTTTGTTATTGATCTGATCAGTTATGCTGATAGTTTTCCTAATATTGAACCAGCCCTGCATTCCTGATGTAAATCCTGGTTCTAGTGAATCTTTGTGATTTATTGCTGTTATCTCTTTATTAGCATTTTATTTAAAAATTTTGCATTAATATTCATTATGGAAATTAGTCTGTAGTTTTCCTTCTCCGTTTTGGCTCTTCCTGGATTAGGTATCAGTACCATGTTTGTGTCATAAAGTTAATTAATCAAATCAATCAATGAATTGTTTAATCCAGTGAATTAATCCAGTTAATTAATTCCAGTTACTCATGTTTCCATGGCCCTTCGTTGAGTGTGATTTTAATTATGTTATGATCTGAAAGGGATGCATTTATTATTTCTGCTTTTCTCTGTTTGTGAGGTTTTAGTGACTTAATACATGCTCAGTTTTTGTGAAGGTGGCATAGGCAGCTGAGAAAAAAGTATACTCCTCTCTGTTTCCATTCAGATTTCTCCAGAGGGCTATCATGTCTAACTTTTTCTAAAATTCTATTCATTCCCTTAACTTCTTTCTTATTTGTTTTATGGTTAGATTTATCTAGTTCTGATAGGAAAAAGTTGATATCTCCCATTGGTATAGTTTTATTATTTCCTCAAGTAACTCATTTAACTTTTTAAGAATTTAGATGCTTTGTCATTCTATGTTTAATATTGACATTACTTCATTGTTTATGGTACCTTTTATTAGCAAAATGTAATTTGCCTGATTATCTCTTTTAATAAGATTTATTTGCAATTTGCTTTGTCTGAGATGATCGCTACCCCTACCTCTTCTACCTCAGCTGAAGCGTAATAGATTCTGCTCTAGACCCTGATTTTTGCTTTCTGTGTCTCTCAGTTTCAGATATGCTTTTTGTAAATGACGAATTGTTGGGCTCAGCTTTTCCCTCCATTGTGTGGTTGAGGTTATCCCATTCCCAGTTGTGATTGTTGTTCATTTGTTTGAGTTATGTTTGATTCCTTGTGATTACATTTGGGGTTTTCTTGGGAGAGGTGCTGGAGGGGTTAGCCATCTCCTTCTCTGTGTCATTTTACAGATGAGGAAACTGAGAGAAAGAGAGTTAAGTGACTTGTCCAGGGTCATACAGCTAGTATCAGGTCTTTCTGACTCTTGATACTCCATCTGCTGTACCACCTACTTACCGCAGTTATGACTACTAACTGTATATTTCCATCCATCCTTTTTCCTTTCCTGTTTCTTCTTCTCTCTCTCTCTCTCTCTCTCTCTCTCTGTCTGTCTCCCTCCCTCCCTCCCACCCTGTCCCTCCTCAAAAGTTTCTTTTGCTTCTGATCACTGCTTCCCTTAATCTGCCTTCTCTTCTATCAATCCCCTCCCCCAACCCCCTTTATCCTTTTCTTCTCCTGTTTCCCTTTTGGGTAAGATAGACTTCTATATCCAATTGAAAGTGTATGTTATTTCCAATTCCAATGAGATTCAAGCATAGTTTCTCCCACCTCCATTTCCACCTCCTCTGTAAAAGCTCTTCCTTGCATGCCTCTTTTATTTGATATTTTCCCCCATTCTTCCTCTTCCTTTCCCCTTGTCCCAATGCATTCCCTTTTCATCCCATTATAAACTCATACCCATGCCTTCTGTTTATGTATATTTCTTTTAACTGCCGTGATAACAATAATAGTTCTTAGGAGTTATAAATATCATCTTCCCATGTAGGAATATAAACTATTTATTGAATCCCTTACAATTTGTCTTTCATATTTACCTTTTTTATACTTCTCTTGAGTCTTAATGCATGAATGTCAAATTTTTTATTCAGCTCTGGTCTTTTTGTCAGGAATACTTGAAATACTACTTATTTCAATAAATGTCAATTTTTTCTCCTGAAGGATTATATTCAGTTTTTCTAGATAGGTTACTCTTGGTTGTAATTCTAGCTCCCTTTCCTTCTGGAATATCATATTCCAAGCCCTCTACTCCTTTATTGTGGAAGCTGCTAAATTTCATATGATCCTGACTGTGGTTCCATGATATTTGAATTGTTTCTTTCTGGCTGCTTGCAATATTTTCTCCTTGACTTGGGAGCTATAGAATATGACTATAATATTCCTAGGAGTTATCATTTTGGGATCTCTTTCAGCAGGTGATCAGTAGATTTTTTTCAATTTCTATTTTACCCTCTAGCTTTCCTTGATAATTTTTTTTGAAATATAATGTCTAGACTCTTTCTTTGATCATTGCTTTCAGGTAGTCCAGTAATGCTTAAATTGACTCTCCTTGATCTGTTTTCCAGGTTTGTTGTTTTCCTTTGTGGAGTCATTAGCTTCCAGTTGCCCAATTCTAATGTTTAAGAAATTGTTTTCTTCAGTGAGCTTTTGTACTTCTTTTTTTCCCCATTCGGGCAGTTCTGCTTTTTAAGGTGTTCTCTTCATTGGATTTTTGTGCCTCTTTTACCTTTTGGTCAAGTCTGGGTTTTAAGGTGTTATTTTCTTCATTACTTTTTGTGCTTCTTTACTGAGTTGTTTACTCTCTTTTCATAATTTTCTTGCACTACTCATTTCCTCCTTAATTTTCCCTCTACTTCTCTTATTTGATTTTTAAAATCCTTTTTGAGTTCTTTCAGGAATTCTTGTTTTGACTTGTTTCCAATTCACATCTTTTGTTTTTTTCCTTTGAGGCTTTTTGGTTGTAGCTGTTGGAACATAATTTTTTTCCCCTGAGTTTTTGTTTTGCTTTTCCTTGTCACCATAGTAGTTTTTTATGGTCAGGTTTTTTTTTTTTTGTTATTGCTCATGTTCCTAGCCTATTTCTTGATTTTTAAACTTTATGTTAGAGTTAGACTGTGATCTCAGGGTGGGAGGGTATTGTCCCAAGCTTCAGATTTTTTGTGCTGCCGTTTTTAGAGATAGCTCTGGGGACATGTAAGTTTTTGTTGCTTCCCTGGTGGTATCCAAGGAGAGGTACAGTCACTACTCTCCTGGCCTGTGTTCTGGTCTTTACTCACAACCACAAGTGCTTGTGCTCCTCTTGGCCCTGGGACTCTGATCAGGGCCCCTGCTGTTCTGTAGCTGCAAGCCATAATGCTTTTTTCTGCCCTGGAACTGAGACCAGGATCCCTGCTCCCATGTGAGTGACCACAAACATTTTTCTCTATCATGTAACTGTGACCAAGGCCTCTGTTCCACTGAGGCTGCAAGCACTGGTGTTCCTGTTGGCCCCAGAACTGCATATAGGCAGTGCAACAGAGTCCTGCACTCAGTGCCAGCAAAGGTCCCCCTTTTCACCAGTAGTCTGACTCCCTTACAGTCTGTGTGCTGAGAGCTCTGGAAGCAGTTACAGTTCAGCTGTAGCTGCCTCCAAGGCCTGCTGCTGTTGCCTTAGTGCTGTGCAGTGCTGTGGGCTACCTTACCTCTGTGTCACAGCCTGCCCCTGCAGACCTCCATAGTTGTCTTGGGCTGTACCAGTGTCTCACCTGGCTGGACCTTTTGTTGGTTCTGCCACTGCAGAATCCTATTTGAGGCTTTATTTGAAAGTTGTTTGAGGGGGATGTTGGGAGAGTTCAGCTGAGTTACAGCCTGTACTCTGCCATCTTGACCCCTGTCCTGTGTCTTGTGTGCATCCTTCAAAGCCTTGGATAAATGCCACTTCTTCATTAAAACATTTCCTAATTTCCTTTTGTTCTCTGCTCCTTCTGGCTAGATCCTGTTTCTTTTTCAGAGCCTCCTATGTCATTTTGTGCCTCTCTCAGTTTCTGTAGCACACTACTTTGTGTGTGTGTGTGTGTAACTTTTTGGTCTATGTATTCTCTCACCTGTGAAGTCCCTAGAGTCAGAGATGACTTGTACTTAACTAATTTCTCATAATACCTTGTGTGTAGTTTGGGCAATAAACCTGAAAGAATGAGCTGCGTTAAATGTCTTCTCTTAGAATAGCAGGGACCCCAGGTGGGATTGAAAGCCAGACCTGGGACTAGATGTCCCTTTTTGCGGTGTGAGTCCAGTGCTTTTCCCAACATGCCACATGGCCTCCAACTTGATTTGTAACATCCCTGTGACTAGCACTAGGAGGGCTTGGTCGTTGCTGAATTTGTCAGCCTGTGGAAATGAAAGCTACAGGAACAGAGTCAAATTTTAGCATCCCTGTGAGTCAGGCATGTGAACATGGGTGGGTAGAAAGGGAACACCATAACCATAAATGTGGTCATGCAGGGTGGGAGAAAGAGCCCTAGACTGGGGCACAGGGGAATTGGGGTCTGTGGAACTTGGAGTCTCTGTACATAGATGATTTTGACAGTCACTGCTAGATGGAATCCTGATGCCAGTATTTGCTAGTAATAGATTTCTAGGTTAAACGGGGGAGACTTGGACATCTGGGGTGTTTTCAGACCCTTGATATGTATGTATGTGTGTGTGTGTGTGTGTGTGTGTGTGAGAGAGAGAGAGAGAGAGAGAGAGAGAGAGAGAGAGAGAGAGAGAGAGAGAGAGAGATTGATTCAGCAGCGAGGAGACTGGCTTTGTACCTGGGCAAGACATGCCTGTAGTTTTTTAGGTAGGTTCCTTTTGTATAAGCAAAGGGACACACAGAAGGAAATAGGGTAAAATACTTCCATGGGTAGAACAGCAGCATACAAATGCTCTGCACTGGATAAAATGATAAGTATCTCTGATACCTATTGGGTTTTTAGGGGCCTGTTTATCATTGTAACAGTCCTGATTAAAATAAGACACTTTTGCTTTTAGGAAAACGGCTCCCTCTGAATGTGTAAGCTGGAGGACAGGTAGAGGTGGATGGGTTTGTAGCCAGCATCTAAAATAACCAGAATATTTCCCGGTCATCCTGAGAAACTGGATCCCACTGTATATTCTGCCCCTAACTTGCTGGGTCACCTTGAACAGTGGGAGCGACCCTTCTCTTCTTCTGGCCTCAGTTTGCTCATGTCTAAAATGAGGGTTGGACTAATTCAGTGTAACTCCTTCCAGGTCTAAGAATTCACCAGCGAACGTTCAGATTACCCACATTTAAGATTCCTGTTGAACTGCTCTGCCATTAGCTCCCTAGGACCTTGGGCAAACTGTGTAACCTTTCTAATTCTGTTTCCTCAGCTTTCATAGGAGGGTGTTGAAACTAGGTGAATCCTAAAGCCTTTTCTGCATGAAGCTTTATGGTTCCAAAGTTTTTTCATAAGTCTTATTTGAGCCTCACAGAAGCCTGAAAGGAAGTTAGCACAAACATATCCCTGTTTTAATTCAACAATTACTTAGTATCTGCTGAGTGCCAGGCAAAGTAGACTGTTCTGAAGATTGAAAGACACAACCCAGCAATCTCTTCCTTTGCAAGAGCTAACTTTCTGCTCCCTTCAGTGATTGAAGGAATCAATGAAAATACATTTATGGAGCACTCATTCTCTGCCAGGTTCTGGGATATATTTGTATAAATGCATTTGTATCCTGGAACTTACATTTTTTTATATAAGAATCCTGAGGTTTATAGAACCCAAATGACTCGTTCTCTAAGTGGTGAAGCTTGAGCGCACATCAGGGCTTTCAACACTTAAGTGCAGGGCATGTCTTCATTCGAATCAAGGACTCCCTGGGCGGAAGTGGCCTCAGGAGTCATTTAGTCCTCTGGGTGCCTGACAAGGATTCTTTCAGCTGGTCATCATCTGGCCTTAGCTTGAAGACCTCCACTACCTCCCAAGGGACCCTAAACCATCCTGGGAGAGCTGTCATCATTAGGAACTTTTTCATCACATCAGGCCCAAGATGGTTTCTTTGCAACTGTTAACTAATTCTTATGAGAGAGTGAAGAAAGGCTGAACTTTTTCCACAGAATAGTTACTCATATACTTAGCATGGCACACAGTAGGCACTTAATGAGCATTGATTGACTGAGGATGACCATCCTTTCTCTTGAGTATTCCCTTCTCCAAGGTAAGCAACATTCCCATTTCTTCTTAGGGTATGATCCTGAGGTTCTCTGTCTCCTTGTTTGCTCTTCTCTGGCTGTTTTTCTGTTTATCCATGAAACTTTCAGAATTGAATGACCCAAATGTGCAAGTGATGAGGACAGAACACATGGAAACTATTTATTACGTTGCTTGCCTCAGACACTCAGTTCTCTTACTGCCACCTAGGATTTCTCTTAGTTTTCTTGACTGCCTCATATTGAGTCTATATGTAGCCTGCTAAAATGCCCAGCATATTTTTAGAACTGTTCTCTGCCATGCATCCCTCCCTCATTTTGTACTTGTGAAGTTGATTCGGTGAATGTAAGCATAAGACTACATTTATCCCTTTAGAATGCCATCTTCTTAGATATGGCCCAGCGTCATAGCCTGTTTGTCTGTTTTGGAATCCTGATTTCCAGTGGGCTAGCTCTCTCTCCCAACTTTGATTCTTCCACAAATTAGAGGAACAATACACGTGGGCCTTTATGCAGGTCAAAAGAGCCCAGGTCAGATCCCTGCACTCTCCCCCACCTCACTGCCTTCTGAAGTGTTATTGTGGCCAGACATTCAACCATTATGAACTTGCTTAATTGAACTATGCCTAGTCCTCATCTCCACATCTTTTTCACAGGAATAGCATGAAAGACTTTGTCAAAGGCTTTGCTAAAATTTAGGTAGATTACATTTAAAAGATTCTCTGAGTCTGAACCAGATCAGATGAATAAATGAATGCACATTGTGTTCTGGGAGTGAAAACAAAATCTGTGCCCTGGTCTTGTAGAGAGAGACCTCGGTTTATCACGTGCTAGTGAGGCTCCCTTGGTTGTAATGGACTGTTTAAATGAAAGTCTATTCTGAAACTCTTAATATGTTTCAATTGGAATGACTCTTGATGCAATTAGACTGCTTTAAGCTTTGGAGAATAATTTTATTAAAGCGGCTGAAGGTTTCTAGCCATAGAGGAGAGAGCCCGCTGTTTGTTCCATGAGCAGGCATCGCCAGTCACTTGTCTGCTGGTTCCTGTAAATGACTGGAAGAGATCAGGCTTTTTTTTCTTTTCTTTTTTTTTTTTAATGCCCAGGTTTATGGGTTGGTTATAGAGAGCACCGGGTCATGGAAAGAGCTCTTTAGCAGGAGTCAGGAAACAGAGCATAAGCAGAGGTCAGAGTTAGAGCATAGAATGTCAGAGCTGGAGAGATGGTCAGAGGTGAATTTTCTAACATCCTCATTTTCCAGATGAGAAAACTGATCCCCAGAGAGAAGGAAGTAACTTGCTTAAACTGCTAGTTTGATATTGAATATTGAGTTCAGTGTTTTTTCTTTTTTCCTCCAATTTTTATGCTTTTTAATTCAGATTTGCACTTAAAAACCAAATAGGAGCATTTCCATATACAAAACAGAATAGAAAGTGAGCTATGAATCTGTATTACTTGCATGGTTTTCCTTTTAAATTATATAATAAATTCAACATGTGGTTTTCAAAGCTAGTGTTCTGCTTGTCTCTTTCCTTTTGTGGCCTTTTGATCTCTTCTGTCTATTTAAAAAGTGCTTTAATGACCCCCCTCTTTTTTCCTCATTCTTCTTTGTTTCATTTTGATAATTTTTTTACTACTCCCCTGCCCTTCCACTATTTCTGCCCTCTACTTTCTTTTGAAAGATGGAAAAACAAAACCTATGTGTCATATACATAATCAAACAAAACAAATATATTGGTTGTGTCTGGAAACGTCTGTCTCCTGCACCTTGAGTCCCTCACCGCTAGATCAGGACGTGGGCAGCATGCTTCATCATTGGTCTCTGGAATTCTCCATTGGTCAGAGTCTTTATAATATTGTCACTATGTCAGTAGTTTTCCTCACTTCACTCCTCATCATTTCGTGAAAGTCTGTGGAACAGGCTATCCCATCATTTCTAATGTTGCAATAACATTCTTTTTACATACAAATGCCATAATTGATTCCCCAATGGATTGGCCTCCCTTCATTCAGTGTCCCTTCTGCTTATAACATGCTGACTGTTGTTTGTCCTTTGTTTTTGAAGAGGACCCATGACATCATGGGGTGACAGCTTAACTCCCTAGAGAATTGGATTTAAGTGAGTCAGAGTTGCACAAAGTGGTCAGCCTCATTCCTTCTTCCAGAGTCATCAAAGTCCAGTAATAAGACACAAGTCAAAAAGGCTGGCTAGGACATGGTAGATAGAGTTGGGCCAAGGACTGCAGTCTCTGAACTCTTGGTTCCAGGCCCTTTCGTCATTTTGGTTTGGAGTATTTGTTAAGCACCAACTACATATGTGAGACTTTGGAGTATACAAGGTAAAGAAAGTAATCCTTTCCTTTGGAGCTTATTCTTCTGGGGGAAAGACAATGAATATGTGCCCAGTCAAGTAAGTATACAGAACAGGGAGAGAGTAATGACATCAGGAGGCAGCCTCTGCATTTTATCCTTTTGAAGGCTGCTAATTTTTCATCGGTGGAGATGAGGAGGGGGTTTGTTCCAGGAATTGGGGGAGGGTGGATATACTGGGCAAAGGCATGGAGGTGGGAGATGTAGTGATAGAATTTGGGAACCAGCCCATAGGCCATTATTACTCCAGTAGGTCATTAAAGTGAACTAAGTCAGTAAAGGTAGATAGGAGCCCAATTGTTCCAGGCTTTAAATGCCAAAGTACTGTTTTTATTGGTTTCTAGCCCTGATTCTGCAATTAATTATTTCTCCCTAGAGGTCTTTTTATACTCTAATTCTAGCTCCAATACTCATTTATTCAGTAACTGTTGGCAGCACTCTTCCTGCTCCTGCTGTGGGCCAGGTTATAAGACCCTTGGCCTTCTCTACCTTCTCCAAGGTGCAGTTCAATAGAAAGCTCCCTTAGGGAGAAATCCCCCTGGAGATGTTCAGCTATTGTAGATAATGACTATGATGGCAGCCGATTGGTAGTGGCTTCTGGGTAACTTTGTGCTGTAGCAGAGCTGCTGTTGGAGTCCTGGACTTGGCTACCACTCCCTGTTTCTGCCCCCTTCGAAAATACTTTGCTTACCTTAGAGTGCTATATATGGGGGCAGAGGGAGTTAATTTTTTAGGTCAGAGTGGCCTAGATTTGTCTGTCTAGGTAAGGTGGTGAGATTTCTTTTATCTGGTGGGAGCTTGACACCGGTTTTAGGGACTGGCAAAATAGGATGAAATCTAAGACTTTACTCTTTGTAAAATGGTCATATTTTTTATAATCCTAAGTTGTGGATTTGGAGCCGGAAGGGGCCTTAGAGGCTATCTTCTCCTCCTCCCTCATTTTGCAGATGAGGAAGCTGAGGCCCATGGCCATACCCGAAGAAATGAGAAGCCATACCAGGTCCTCTGCATCCAGAGTCATTGGTTTTTCCAGTCTCTCAGATATATATATATATATATATATATATATATATATATATATTATATATATATATATATATATATTTCTTTCTTTCTTTCTTTCTTTCTTTCTTTCTTTCTTTCTTTCTTTCTTTCTTTCTTTCTTTCTTTCTTCTTTCTTTCTTTCTTTCTTTCTTTCTTTCTTTCTTTCTTTCTTTCTTTCTTTCTTTCTTTCTTTCTTTCTTTCTTTCTTTCTTTCTTTCTTTCTTTCTTTCTTTCTTTCTTTCTTTCTTTCTTTCTTGTTGTAGCCAAATGTTCTCTACAGTTGGCAGTACTCTAGTCAGAGGTAAAGCAATGAAGACTGCTCTCAGCTCATACCTAGTCCTGTTTGCCTTCCACCATATCCTACTGCTGCCACAATATGATTTAATGTCAGATTTACATTCATTAGTTTAGAACCATTCATTTAAGGCACTGAGAGTCTAGACGAATGAAACGCCATGAACTCTCCATTGAGCAGCATCAGCTTGCTGACCCCATTATTCCCCAGAGTGCTGTTCTGCCCCCAGACCTACCTTTTCACCTTTTCGACTACTGATGATCTTAAAGAGATGCCTGGAATACTGAGAGGTTTGGTGACTTGCCCAGGGTCACATGGCCAGTGTGTGTCAAGGATGACTTTGACTCTTAAGCCTTGCTCTCTGTCTAGCCACAGCTACTCCTGTGGAATGACATTAAAAAAATAAAGCTAATCTAAACATTTTACATCATGTACCCAGGACCAGGGAAATGACAGTCTTTATTCTGATCAGATCACATCAGGAATATTGGGTTCGTTTCCAGACCCCACATTTTGGGAAGGAAGTTGACAAATAGGAAGACATGAGGGTGACCTTGACATAGAGGTAGCTGGAGCCCATGCCACTGGTGGATTGATGTTTAGCTTAGAGAAGAGAAGAGAAGAGAAGAATTTAGCTGTGATGTGGTCTCATGAGTCTCACTCTGCTTGGCCCTGGAGAGTAGAACTAGAATTGGTGGGGGGAAACCTGAGAAGCAGCAGGCGAAACCAGCGGAGCGGCAGCCCAGGGCGAGAGACCAGCAGAGCCAGTGATAGCCACTGAGCACCAGATATCAGCGAAGCAGCTCCTGAGACTTTCAGCCCAAGGATTAAACGTCTGTAAGTCACCTACTTGAACTTCTGGGAGCCAGGATGCTGGAGTGATCAGTAAATGCTCTTTCCTTCCCCCTTGATGACCTTGAAATAACCATAAAATATTTCCCCAGAAAAGTCCTGGATCAGCAGGAACAGCAGAGGGGGCAAATAGAATTGGTGGGGAGATAATTGAAGAGGAGCAAATTTTGGCATCAGGAAAGGCAGAACTTCTAAACAGAGCTGTTGAAAAATTGGGCCTCTTTGAGTAAGTTGATCTTCCTTACTGGAGATTTTCAAGCCAAGATTTGATGGAAGGATTTCAGTCAAAGCTAGACAGGATGGTCACTGGGGTCCTAGCCAGCTCTGATTTACATCATAGGGATCATAAGATTAAGAGATGGAAGAAACCATTGATTTTCTCATCCAGATTCCTCATCACCTGGATATTGGGGCCGAGATGCAGAGCAATAAAATGACTTGGCCAAGGTCACACAGGTAATAAGCAGAGTCAGGATTTGAACCCACATGCTTGGAATATCAGAAGTGACTAAGAGAGGTCCAGAGGAATGTTAGGAGGGTTTCCTGTGAAAGTGTCACTCTTGACCTGGAGCATCAGTGAAAGGAAGTGGAAGAATCAGTGGAGAGTTAATGCTGGAGCCAGTCTTTGAAAGAAGAGAGATCACTAAATTGGTGATAAAGGTTGACAAGGGACTAGTGATACTGTTCTGATGTAACATGTATCTTGAGATGTTTTATTGACCTTTTGGGCCTTATTTATAACATAATTGTTCCAGTACTGTGCCCCCTTCCCCCCCCAAAAAAAACCAAACTACCCAGAAAAACAGAAAAAATCAGCCCAGTAGCTGTGTCAGTTAGATAGTGCATATTTCATTCCATACATGTCTACAGAGAAAAGTATCCTTCAACAACATTACCCTTATGATTCCCATTTTAATTATAATACCCAGAGTTTTTAGAGTTTTAAGGGTTGTCATCTCATTTGATTTTCACAGAAACCCTAGGATATAGGTTCTGTCATCCCCATTTTACAGTTGGGGAAACCAAGGCAGACAGAGGTTAGTGACTTGCCCAGATTCACACATCTAGTAACTATGAGGCCAGATCCACTGCTCTATTCACTGTGGCATCCTGCTGCTTTTTATAGAAAGGGAAAGAAATTGGTTCAAGATCACAAAGTTTATATTGCAGGTTGGAATCAAAGCTCTCAGAGGACAGGAACTCATTTATTTTTGTCTTTGTCTCTTCCTCCAATGTACCTTACCCATAGTGGTGTAGAATCCAGAAAGACCTGGGTTCAGATCCTGCCCTAGAGAATTACTGCGTGACACTGGACTCACTTAACCTCTCTGTCTCAGTTACCTTGTTTTAAAATGAAGCCGGACTAAGTGGTTCCTTTAAATGATTAAATGAGATAATATATGTAAAGCACCAAACAAAAGGGTTATTTTGTGCAAAAGACCTTTAGGGTCCCTTCCAATTCTAAATCTATAATTGGAAGATTGTGGGGTACAGTGTGGGAAAGCTAAGTGCTAGCAAACACTTGATAAATGTTTGAATTGAAGTCGGTTGAAGAAAGTGAATCACTGGGGAAGCCAGAATGAAGTCTTCTTTCAGGCTCGTTCCTGACTCTGCAGTAGCCTTTTCCTGCTCTCAGTTCACTTCGTGCCCGTGTGGCCCCATCTGTTCGTTGCTTGGCCTCTATTTTAAGAAAAGTTCTCAGGCCCACAGTGTCTTTGTTCCTTTGGGGCCCTGACTTTCACCACCATGCTTTATTGTCCTCTCTGCCTCCCCCTGCCCCCCCACCTTCCACTAACCTTGCTACTTCCTTTTAAAATGTGCTCTTTTCTGCCCCATTTGGCCGTGTGCTCCTTGAGGGGAGGTATTGTCTTTACAAATAAAGTTTACTTTTATTTGTATTCTACCAGTTCCCAGTTTGGGTATTCACAAAGCAAGCTCTATACAGGATAAATAGGAAATAATGAACTGAGGGAAGAATTGGAGTTAAGTCTGCAGAAGGTGGGGTTTCAGTTGGGTCTCAAAGGAAGCCATGGAGATCAATGATCAAGAGGAGGGAGAGCATTCCAAGCATGAGGACGGCCAGAGAGAATGCCTCGAGTCACGGGATCAGAATAGTACCTATTCTGAAAGGTAGGAAGCAGCTCAATTATGAAGGGCTTTGGATACCAACCAGAGCATTTTGTATTTGATCTTGAAGGCAATGGGAAGCCTTTGGAGTTTATTTATTGAGTCAGCTGGGGTGGGTGTAATGACTTGGTTGGGCCTGTGCTTTAGGAAAATCACTTTAGTGGCTGAATGGGGGATAAACTGGAGTGGGGAGACACCTGGGACAGGCAGATGCACCAGCAGCTATTGCAGTAACCAAGGTGTGGGGTGCTGAAGGTCTGCACTGGGGGGGTGGCAGTGTCACAGGAGAGATGTTGCAGAGGTGAAATCTTCAGGTCTTGGCAGCAGCTTGGATACCAGGGGTGAGGCAGAGTGAGGAGTCCAGGGTGACTCCCAGATTTCAAGCCTGAGAGACTGGGAGGATGGTGTTGCCCTCTACAGTAATAAGGAAGGTAGTTGTGGAAGAGGGATCAGAGAGAAAGATGGAGTTTAAGATGTCTGCTGGACATTCAGTTGGAAAGGTTTCTATTTGCCAGTGAGGAAACTGAGGCTTAGAGACTTCTTCTGCTGCTTAGAGACTTCATCATCATCATCATCATCAGCTAACATCTGTATAGTGCCAACTAAATACTTTTCACAAGTATTATCTCTTTAAGGTTTGAAAAGCACTTTACAAAAATTATTTCATCCTCCCAAGAATCCTAGGAAGTAATTGCTCTTATTGTGCTCCCCATTTTACAGAGGAGGAAACTGAGACACAGGTTGTGACTTGCTTGGGGGTCACACAGTTAGAGATTGTCCGAGACAGGATTTGAACTTATGTCTTTCCCAGATCAATCCACTTTGACGTTTTGCTGTTAAGTGACTTACCCAATTTCATAGAGCCAGTCAGTTTCTGAGGTAGAATTGAAGTTCAGGCCTTCCTGACTCTGTCCCTTCACCAGATTACCTTTACTTGGTAGGGTTAGTTGGATTAGGCTGGATTCAGTGTGCAGTGACCCTGCCACTGTATCTGCTTCTTAGATCTCCATTTCTGTATTTACCTCTTGTCCATCTGTCAAGCAACAAACATATATTAAACTCCTCCCGTCATTGGAGGGCAGTTTAAAACTGGAATTGTATTTTCTGTTTATCATGTGCTTAAATGTATAGGGCTAATGATTAGCTACTGAATGAGACCATTAAGGAAGTCTCAGGGTTTGGAAATGGCTTTATCATCGGATGGCTGGTTCAGAGTTAAGGGTTCTTTAAGGCCGCTTGGAGCCTGAGGGTTTTCTGCTTTTCTTAGTCCTTGACCTTCTCTGCAGATCAGTCAAAAATGTTTGCAGGTGCTGAGTTCTTTGTTGGTCTGGTAGCTTCTGGGACCATTGACACTCTCTGTGGTCCAAGCTGGATGCTGGGCTCATGGTGATGGACTCTATAGCATCTTTACAGATTTTCCTGAGAAGTAGCACTTTGGGGCCCCTGTCCATTTTTTTTTTTTTTTTTTTGGTAGTTTAATGGGTTGGGGGCAGTGCCAGTTGTAGCAGGGTATGGTTCTTTTAGGGGCCTGGGGTTGACCTCCCCCCTTACTTTCCCCAGTGGTAAGGGCCCAGGAAGAATATGGATTCGGTTCTTCGCCCTCTGTGAAGAACGCTCCATACTGCAAAGTACCCTGGTAATGTTGATATGAAGAATCAATCCGTCTGTCAATCATGGTAATCATTTAATAAATACCTATTACGTGCTTAGCACTGTGCTAAAAAAGGCAAAAGACATTCCTGCTTTCAAGAAGTTTATTATCTGTTAGGGAGACAGAAGGTAATTAAATATGTATAAACAATCCATTTACTGGATAAACAGGAAGTAATTAAGAGATTGCAAACTAGGATTCAGAAGGATTAGAAAGTGATAGCTGTCCTGCCTTCAGGGAATCTGAAGTCCAGTAATTAGCTTCAAGACAAAGTGGAGTGAGAGCATTGGTAGTCCAAGTCCAGAAGTTCCCAGTGAGGGGAGAGTTGAGGATCAGTTTTAACGGCCATGATCTACAGGTGATGGCGTTGGTACTAGAGGTACTTGGAAGGCAATGAAGCTGAGCTTTCCATAGATTTATATTTTTTGAAGGCCTCTCCCTAAGTTATCTCATGGGATTCTCATCCCAGTAACCCTAGGAGGTAGGTATTAATGGAGGCCCAGTAACTTACATTAATGGAGGCCATTGCTCATGGCCACGCAGCAGGACACACTATGGTGTCTCAGGTGGGTTTTGAACTGAAGTACAGCACGTGACTGGAATGTTCCAGGAATGTGTGTGTGTGTGTGTGTGTGTGTGTGTGTGTGTGTGTGTGTGAAGCAGTGAGTTGTCTATTCTGACTGGAATGTGTTGTGCAAAAGGGAAAGGCTGTACGCATGTTAGGGTCAGATTGCAGAGGGCCTTGAATGCTAACTCTAAAAGATTTGGCTGGGTAAAGATGAACCACAAAAACAGAAAGATGATTTGATCAAAGGAACGTTGTGGTACTTTGGCAGGATGTCAAAGGTGAATTAGAGGAGAGATAAAATGAATTTAATGAGCTTGGTCAGTGGCAGTGGGAGGGAGAGGAGGAACTGTAGGTGAGAAAGCTGAGGTGGCAGTGGGAGTAGCATGGGGGGGTAGCACTGAGTGAACCGTGACACTTGATTGGGTGGGGGTGGCCAATGGGAGTCAAGAAGGGCCTCAAGGTTCTACCTGTGGGTCATGGGGTGGGCAGAGGCACTGTCAGCTAAAATGGGGAAGTGAGAAGGAAGGGTGGCCTGTGGAAGTGAGATATGAAGTTCACTCTTGCATTTGTTGAGTTTGGAGGTATTAGTAGGACACTCTGCTTTTCCTTTGTTTTGTGGATTGAAGAGGGAATGGAGCTGGTGGAAGGAGTGGGGGTGAGGTGAAATGTAGGGGTAGGACTGATGAGGGAAGTCAGTTGTATCTGAGGTGCAGATAGAACGGCTCCACAGACAATTGAAAATGCGGGACAGAAGCTGAGGAGAGAAGTCAGGGCTGACTGGGGAGACTGGAGAGACATTTTCATACAGATAAGAACTGAGAAATTGTTAAGGCAGAGAATGTAGAGAGATGCGGGCTGAGGACAGGTCCTTGGAGCAGAATGGTAGTGGCCCTGAGGCTTTTGCAAGTTTCCTCATTGGTCTCCAGGCCTCAAGTCTGTCCCCTTTCCCAGGTCACTCCCTTGCTCAGAAATCTTCCCAGGCTCCCTGCTGCTTCTAGGACAAACTCTAAACTTGTGTCAGCCTGCCATGGCAAGCCCTGGCCAGTCTGGCTCCAGCCTTCCTGTCCGGACTCATTTTACCATATTTCCCTTCATACACCCTCAGGCCAGCTTCACAACCTGTCCTCAGCTCTTCCATCTCCTGTACCCACATCTGGAGGTGCCCAATGCTTTGGGCAGCTCTGTTTCTTTGGCCTACTTTAAGGCTTACCTGCCATGGCCTCTGCAGCCTGTCCTGATCCTTCTAGTTGTTAGAGCACATTCCTACAAATGATCATTCATTTACATCTTGTGTCCTCACTGGACCATAAGCTCTTTGAAGGCAAGGGTTTTTTTTATTCTACCGTTGTATCTTCAGGATTTTCACCCTGTCCCTGCACATAGTTGTCACTTAATAAAAGGCTGTTGGATTGTAACACTGTAACCAAATCTAATAAGATGACATTTTCTAGGCCTAAATGTACTTGTGAATTGGATTTTGTGAACCCAAGTACAAGAAGGGAGAGGCACACCCAACTAACTGGCCATCTGAAGAGGATCCAGAAGTATGTGTGAGTGGATTGCAAGCTCAGTGTGAATCAACAGTGTGACTTGGCATGCAGGAAAGCTCACGTAACCTTGGGCTACAGTGGGAAAGGTGTGATGCCTGGGACTAAGGAGGCAGCCTGGCCTGGCCATACGCAGCACTTCTGGAATGCCTTGTTCATGTTTGGCTAGCACAGTTTAGGGAGAATGTGGGTAGGCTGAAGGATGATGTCTAGAAGAGGGCGGCAGGGATGGCAAAGGGCCTTGAATCTGCTTCCTCCAGGTCCCTCCCTCCCCAGTGTGCAGATGGAAAGACCTTAGGGGGAGGAAGAGTACTTGGGATATTTAGCAGCCTTCCTTCGTTTGTAAAGACCTGTCATTATGGGAGAAGAAATTGTTCTGGTTGGTCCTGGAATGCAGATTTAGAAACTACGAATAGAAATTCTAACAAACTACTTAACAGTGTTGTCTTTCTAGTAGAATTCGCCCTGGCCATTTGAAGGTCAGGAACAACCTTTCCTTTTGTCTTTGTCTCCCCAGTGCCCGGCCCCGTTCTTTACTCATAATAGGTACTTTACACAGGCCTGTATAATTGGTTTTCAGCTGTTCATCTATGAAACAAACTTTTTATTTCAGTATGAGTTATGAGCAGAATGTTGGGAGGTGAGGAACATGCCAAGTTAATACCTAGTTCTCTATCCTTTTGGAATTGTGGGATTGGAGAAAGTTTTTGATATTTAAATTGGGTCTGAAAGGGCCTCATGTAAGGTGGCTTAAGGCAGTGTTTAGCAGTCCTTGGAAGTAAAGGTAGGATTTCAGGGAGTGAAGATGGGGGGCAGGGATTCAAGGTGTGGAGAACAGCTTGACCCAAGGCCTGGAGTGGCCATGAACGTAGGTAGGTTTTCTTTTGTCTCAGAACTGAGAAGTATATAGGACAGAGGCAGCAGCTCGGGAAGAAATATGATACTTTGTTTTGTATCTTTTCATGGAGGATTGGGAAGCTACTGGGTTTCCTGATGACACCGATGAGGAAATAAGATGCTTCGGACTTGTCAGCACCTTCCAGTTTTCCATGACACCCTTGTCATGGCTACTGAAATGTGACTTTCCAACCGTATTCCTTTGACTGGACTTTGTATCTTGATTGAAAATTTAATACTTCTGAGTACCATGGAGCCATCACATCAGCACAAGTTTTATCTTCCAACCCCAGGTTTTTCTTCTTTGTGAGCATCATTGGACTTTCTTGAAGTTGGGGGTATCAGTGAGTGTAGGTTTTATGTGGACACAAAGGACAGGTAAAATTGTTCAAAGTGTGTTTGTCTTCTTTTTAAAATTTTCTTTTTTCATGTCTACCTGATGTGCTATCAACGTAATGCACACAGCCTAATAGAAATAGCTCATGTCTTCGATGTCCTAGTTCTGAAACTTAAGTGCCACTTGACTTTGGGCAGTTCACCTTACATTTCTGAGCCTTAGTTTCCTTCTTTGTTGGGGGCCTCAGGAATCTAAACAGTTTTCAGAATTACCTGCCTAGATCAATTGAGAGACTGTATGGAGAAAATACTATGTGACTGACTGGCCAGCCATTTGGAGGTCTTCAAGGAGACTCTTCAAGAAGAGTCAGTCTGCCCACTTGTTAGGATTATTACAGGAGGGAGATCCCTGCTTAAACATGGCTTAGACAGGATGCCCTCTGAGCTTCCTTCCAAGTTGGAGAACCTGTGATTCTGAAGATGTCAATAACAACTCGTACACCACCTTCCTTTATGATGAGAGAATTTTCTGAAGCTTAAAAAGCTGTTAGAACATGAGCTGCTAGTGCTGTTATTTCACAGCATCTTTGGGTACGGGAGTTTTGAGTATGAGTTCTGCTAGAAGCTGAGATTGCTATGTTATCCCATCTCCATTTCCTGCATAAAGCCCTTATTGAAATCAGAATTGAAGGGGTAAAGTAGAGATCAGCTCATTCTTCCCTTTCTTTTATTTTCTAGATGAGGAAAAGTGAGACCTAACCAGCTTAAGTGATTTGCCCAAAGTCATACGAGTAGAAGGTAGCCAAGCTAGCGTGGTAATTAGAATCGCATATGAAAAAGAGCAGCTACTATGTGAGAGAATTTCTATTGTACATGTCCCATGTTATTGTCCAAACAGTAAATTGGTAAAGTGACTTATAAAAAATGATTTTCTTATTGGATTAATAATCTATAGTTTACAACGCACTTGACCATCTAGGAACCACTGATTTTCATAAAGTCCCTGTTTGCTAGGCACTCCATGGGGATACCAAAACAAAAATAGTTCCTGGCCTCAGGTAGCTTATATTCTACTTCCAAATGGTTAGCAGTCCACAAAGTAGTTTTTTTATTTGATCTAGGACAGTAATTATGCAAATTATTTAAACTTACTGCTTTCTTCCTTTGTACTGCCTTTACAAATAAATTGAACATCTATTTCTTTTACTGGGAGACAGGTTGTTGGAAGCTTATCTAGCCAAGTGCAGAATGTGCTTTTGGAAACATCATGAGGGCTCTGCCTGTCTTTCAGAAATTGTGTTACAGTACTTCCATCTGCTTCTGTTAGTCACAGATTCCTTCTCCTTACATTTCAATGAGTAGGTGATAAATTTACAGTAGAAATACCTTTCAAGTTTAATTAGAAGGGACCTCCGTAGCCCTCCAGTCCAATCCTTACTCCCCAGAGAATCTTCATTATGACACACCCAGTTGGTGCCTCTGAAGGCCTCTAACAAGGGGCTATGCCCTACCTTCTGAAGGTAGCCCATTCCATGTGGGGAGACCTTCCGTTGTTAGAAGTTTTCACTTACAATAAACAAGCCTAAATTTGCTTCTTTGCAGCATCCACTCAGTGCTTCTGATTTTGTCCTGTGAGGGAAAACAGAAGATGTATCATTGCTCCTGTATTGTACCTTTCATTACTTGACAGCTGTCATGCCAGGGTGGGGATGGGGGTCTCCCCACTTCATTCTTTCCTTCAGGCTGTTCCTTCTTCCAAGCTTCAAGCATCATGAACTAAGGTCCCTTGGTCATTCCATTAGAATATAAAGCTTCTTGTATGTAGGAATTGTTTCATTCTTTGAATCCCCAGCACCTGTAAGATGTTTGGCTAATAATAGTAATGCATTTCTGAAGCACCTAAATGTATAGAATACAAATGTGAAACTTTACGTTTTAACCCTACAATATTTTCCTCTCTTCAGGTTCAGCTTTGTTTCTCAGCTTGCCAGGATGTTTTGGGATCCTTACTGTGTCCCCCAGTGTGATAGCTCACACCCTCCGAGCTAGATGTCATCTGATGTTTGATAGGGATGCCATTTGTGCCTTTATCCAGAGAGGTTTTGAGAACATTATTATCCTATACACATTGTCCAAGTTCTGGGGCCCGTAGATACTCGGGACAGTGCACCAAGGCCTCTGAGCCAACTTAACAGGGAACTGTTAACACTAGCTTCTGCCTCACATTTCTGGATCTCTTCTCTTTTTTTCTGCATATTTTTCCTGTTGTGAACTTAGCCTTCGTGAAATGACTGAGTTTAATAGAAGGGAAATTCTTTTAGTGACGCTGTTTGTCTTGGCAGCTTTATAAACATAAATAATGTGTGACTAAAAAAGAAGATTGTGTATGAAACTGTGACTTTGTTATGTACAATTTGTTTAAAAGGGTGTATATTAAATGTAATTAGGTAGTAACAAAATTGCCGTTTGTCTCTGTTTCCTAAACTTATTTTGATTCGCTTTTGTGTATCTTTTTGTTTTATTGCTGCTCTTTTCTTTTTTATGTCTCTTACTTTCCACTGACTCACCCTTCCGTCCTTTTCCCCAATTTTGTAAGATGTTTGATAAAACAAATGGGTAAAATCTAGGTAAACCATGACTGTAGCATTCCCCTGATTTACCAGTTTGGCAACTCCTGAGGGCCCAGGATTCTTTATCCTCTCCCTCTCCCTCACAAGATACCTGGCTCATGTAGCTGGAATGTGTTAGTGATGAAGATTTCATTGGTGTGGTTACAGTACTCTTGTCCCCATCAGATTATTTTTTAATGGAACATCCCCAGTGTATGTTTAGGTGGTGTTCTGGGAGACTTTGTGATCCTATGGTGTAAAGCTAATGAGATTAAAGATCTTCCCTACCCATTAAGGGGAGTTGGATTAGGGAAGATTTGTAGGAAGGCCCATACCTTTTGTTAGTGAGGCACTGATTCTCAAGGGTTGTGATGTTTTCGGGCTCTGAAAAATGTCTGTATCAGTACTCTGAAGTAAGGTTTTACTTTGGGGTTTACTCATTGGAAGTGTTTGTTTGGCCAGACAAGACTCTGGGCAGCCACTAAGGAACTGTCCCCTGCCCCCCAGCCCCGCCCCACCCCCCTATCCCCTTTGGTACTTCTGTCTGTGCTAACTACCTATGTGTGGTCAGACAGTTGCATCTCTCTGTTGATCTATGATGTATGTATTGCTAGTAGTCAGGCAACTGGAAGCCTTGTCAATCTTTATTTCTCTGTATTTTCTCTAAAGTTCAGGGTACTGCCTTTTTTCCCTGAATTAAATGAATGATTTATGTGCTTGATTAAAGTGATTGTTGGCTCCTCTAGTTGCTTCCCTTTTAGAAAAGCAGATCAAAGAACCTGTGATAGCAGGCCTTCCTATGGATGTTGGGGTGCTTGATTTTATATTCGGTAGATGTTCTGGATTAGTGAAGGGGTCTCTGACTCCCTCAGTTAAATTAATTGATATTTAGGGCTGCTTATAAAGTGTCTGAAGCTGAGTTCTCCCTGACTTTCCAAGTACAAAAGGTGAATGGAGAGTTGATACTGTAATCAGCGGAAACAGCTTTTCACTAAAAAGATAGTGGGTATTCTTCCTTATTCTGTGAATGGAATAAATGGACACTCAGACACTGATTTCTGGGAAGATCTTAGTTCCCCTTTACTATATTTGTATATTTGGATTAGGAGAACTGGATTCTAGATTTGTCTCCTAGGCCATTCTAGATCACAAGACAAGCGAGTCATTGATCCTTTCTAGGTCTTAGTTCCCTCTGCTGTGAAATGAAGGGATTCATCTTTTTAGACCAAGAGTTCTTAGCCTTTGTATTGGAGCCCTTTATCAGTCTGATAAAGCCTCTTCACTGGTGATGGGACTAGTGTCTGCCAAAGTTATTCCTCCTGCCCCTAGGGTGAGGCAAGGCTGGAGCTGGGTCTCCCTTGCCTCAAACTTCCTGCAGGACTGTAGCTGTCACCTGGTCACTTTGGGACCATAAAATGTCCAAACTACATGGGAACATGCCCTTTAGATTTGACATATACCGGAAAACTATGAGTTAACCACACTGTCTTCTGCTCAGCAAATGGCATTCCATGAGTGTAGGGGAGAGGGTGGGTGGGCAGGCCCTCAATTGGCTCTCAGTAGGGCTATTAGATCCTTGCTGCCTGTCCTTGCCATGGTAGGATTAAGTAAAACTCCTTTAGTTAACTGTTCCATGTCTACAAGTGTCTGATTCATTCCGGCACTGGGCCCAAACTAAAAGGGTGCCGGTATCAGCCTGCACCCTATTTTTAGTAGCATAAAATACAAGGAATTACAAGGGAAATTAATTATATTGAAATGAAGTTTTTTTTTTATTTTAAATATAAATTTATTTAACTTTTTACATTCATTTTCACAAAATTTTGGGTTCCAAATTTTCTCCCCTTTTATCTCCTCCCCCCACCCCAATATACCAAGCATTCTCATTTTCCCTATCACCAATCTGCCCTCTCTTCTATCATCCCTCCTTTCTCTTGTCCCCATCTTCTCTTTTGTCCTGTAGGGCCAGATGACTTTCTATTCCCCATTAACTGTATTTCTTATTTCCTAGTAGCAAGAACAATACTCAACAGCTGTTCCTAAAACTTTGAGTTCCAAATTCTCCCCATCCCTCCCTCCCCACCCATTCCCTTTGGGAAGGCAGGCAATTCAGTATAGGCCCCATCTGTGTAGTTTTGCAAATGACAGTTCACTTTTGGTAAGTCCCTTCTGACTTCTCTTTGCTGTTTACTTTTTCATGCTTCTTCTCATTCTTCATTTATTTATTTATTCATTTATTTATTTATTTATTTATTTAACTTTTTACATTCATTTTCACAAAATTTTGGGTTCCAAATTGTCTCCCCTTTTCTCCCCTCCCCCCACCCCAATACCCCAAGCATCTAATTTTCCCTATCTCCAATCTGCCCTCTCTTCTGTCATCCCTCCCTTCTCTTGTCTCCATCTTCTCTTTTCTCCTGTAGGGCCAGATGACTTTCTATTCCTCCTTAACTGTATGTCTTCTTTCCTAGTAGCAACAGCAATACTAAACAGTTGTTCCTAAAACTTTGAGTTCCAAATTCTCCCCATCCCTCCCTTCCCACCCATTCCCTTTGGGAAGGCAGGCAATTCAATATAGGCCATATCTGTGTAATTTTGCAAATGACTTCCCTGATAGTCGTGTTGTGTAAGACTAACTGAATTACTCTCCATGCTACCCTGCCCCTCATTGTTTCTCTTCTGTCTTTTGATCCTGTCCCTCCCCAAGTGTTGACTTCAAATTGCTCCCTCCTCCCTTTGCCCTCCCTTCCATCATCGCCCCCCTTACTTATCTCCTTCTCCCCCACTTTCCTGTAAGATAGGTTTTCATACCAAAATGAGTGTGCTTTTTATTCCTTCCTTTAGTCAAATGTGATGAGGGTAAACTAATTGTTTTTTTTTTTCTTCTGCTCTCCTCTTTTTCCCTCCACTAAAAAGTCTCCTACTTGCCTCTTAAATGACATATAATTACCCCATTCCATTTCACCCTCTTTCCTCCCACTACATTTCTCTCTCACCATTTACCTTAATTTCTTTTCAGCTATGGTCCCATCCTATTCAATTTACTCTGTGCTCTCTGTCTCTGTGTATTTGCGCATGTGTGTATGTGTGTGTGCGTGCATGCGTGTACATGTGTGTGTGTGGTCCCACCAACTACCCAGATACTGAAAAGTTTTAAGAGCTACAAATATTGTCTTTCCATGTAGGAATGTAAACAGTTCACTTCTGGTAAGTCCCATAAGACTTCTCTTTGCTGTTTCCTTTTTCATGCTTCTTCTCATTCTTGTGTTTGGAAGTCAAATTTTCTTTTCAGCTCTGGTCTTTTCATCAAGAATGTTTGAAAGTCCTCTGTTTCATTGAAAGACCATATTTTCTCCTGAAGTATTATACTCAGTTTAGCTGGGTAGGTGATTTTTGGTTTGAGTCCTAGTTCCTTTGCCTTCTGGAATATCCTATTCCATGCCATTCGATCCCTTAATGTAGAAGCTGCTAGATCTTGAGTTATCCTGATTGTATTTCCACAGTACTGGAATTGTTTCTTTCTAGCTGCTTGCAAGATTTTCTCCTTGAGCTGGGAATTCTGGAATTTGGCCACAATGTTCCTAGGAGTTTCTCTTTTTGGATCTCTTTCAGGCGGTGATCGATGGATTCCTTCAATACTTATTTTGCCCTGTGGTTCTAGAATGTCAGGGCAGTTTTCCTTGATAATTTCATGGAAGATGATGTCTAGGCTCTTTTTTTGATCATGACTTTCAGGTAGTCCCATAATTTTTAAATTGTCTCTTCTGGGTCTATTTTCCAGGTCAGTTGTTTTTCCCATGAGATATTTCACATTCTCTTCCATTTTTTCATTCTTTTGGTTTTGTTTGGTGATTTCTTGGTTTCTCGTAAAGTCATTAGACTCCATCTGTTCCATTCTAATTTTGAGAGAACTATTTTCTTCAGTGAGCTTTTGAGCCTCTTTTTCCATTTGGCTCATTCTGCTTTTGAAAGCATTTTTCTCCTCATTGGCTTTTTGAACCTCTTTTGCCAATTGAGTGAGCCTATTTTTCAAGGTGTTATTTTCTTCAGCATTTTTTTGGGTCTCCTTAACCAAGGTATTGACCCGTTTTTCATACTTTTCTTGCATCTCTCTCATTTCTCTTCCCAGTTTTTCCTCCACCTGTCTAACTTGCTTTTCAAAATCCTTTTTTAGCTCTTCCAAGGCCTGAGTCCACCCGACATCCCCCTGGGGTGTCTGGGGTACTGAGGCCCCACCCTCCACGTCTTTCCCTGATGGCAAGAATACGTCCTCATCATCAGATCCGAATGTCGGGATCATTTGCATTTGTTGGAAAAAACTCTCTATAGTCTTATTTTTCTTCCCTTTTCTGGACATTTTCCCAGCCAGTTACTTGACTTCTGAGATTCCTGTCCACCCCCGCCTAGATCCGCCCAGCTAGTGCTTGGGCTCTGAGATTCAAATGGGCTTTCCGCGCCGCCCGCCCAGCTGCTAATCAAATGTGAGCTTTAGTTCTGGCACTTGGGTCGGGGCAGGGCCGCCTCCCAGGCTCGGCTTCCTCAGGGGCTTTATGCAGAGACTTTCAGGAATGGAGCGGGTGCGGGGGGGCCAGGCTCAGTTTCCTCAGGGGCTTTATGCAGAGGCCTTCAGTAATAGAGCGGGGTGGGGCAGGGCCGGCAGTCTCCCAGGCTCAGCTCCCTCAGGTTGTTTATGCAGAGACTTTCAGTAATGAAGATCCTGCCCGCTGCTGGGGGAGTCCTAGACCGCCGCTGCCTCCGCTGCCGTCCACGCCTCTGCGTCTGCCGCTTCCTGCCCCCATCTCTGCCGCCCCCGCTTCCTCCCGAGGGGGCCCGAGTCACGGAGACACCCCACTCCCCTCAGCCAGCCAGCCGTCTCTCTCACTGACCTGTAGCTTCTGAGGGCGGAGGGACTTTCCCGGCTGCCGGAGCTTCCATCTCTGAAGCCTCCTCGGGTGAGCTTCTCTGGGGCCGTGGCCAGGGCAGCGCTGGGTTGGGGTCCGCTTTCCGGGGCATGACGGACCCTGGGGACAGGTCTCCAGGGCTCTCTGGCACGGAAATCTCTTCCACTCTGTTTCTGTACCCCTTTCAGTGGTCCAGAAGTTATGAGGGTCTCTTTTTACATTAATTCTATGGGCTGTGGGTTGGAGCTCATAAACGTGCGTCCCTCTACTCCGCCATCTTGGCTCCGCCCCCGCTTCTTCTCATTCTTGTGTTTGAAAGTCAAATTTTCTTTTCAGCGCTTGTCTTTTCAACAAGAATGCTTGAAAGTCCTCTATTTCATTGAAAGACCATTTTCCCCCTGAAGTATTATACTCAATTTTGCTGGGTAGGTGATTCTTGGTTTTAGTCTTAGTTCCTTTGACTTCTGGAATATCCTATTCCATGCCCTTCGATCCCTTAATGTAGAAGCTGCTAGATCTTGTGTTATCCTGATTGTATTTCCACAATACTGGAATTGTTTCTTTCTAGCTGCTTGCAGTATTTTCTCCTTGACCTGGGAATTCTGGAATTTGGCCACAATGTTCCTAGGAGTTTCTCTTTTTGGATCTCTTTCAGGCGGTGATCGATGGATTCCTTCAATACTTATTTTGCCCTGTGGTTCTAGAATCTTAGGGCAGTTTTCCTTGATAATTTCATGGAAGATGATGTCTAGGCTCTTTTTTTGATCATGGCTTTCAGGTAGTCCCATCATTTTTAAATTGTCTCTCCTGGATCTGTTTTCCAGGTTAGTTGTTTTTCCAATGAGATATTTCACATTCTCTTCCATTTTTTCATTCTTTTGGTTTTGTTTTGTGATTTCTTGGTTTCTCATAAAGTTATTAGCCTCCATCTGTTCCATTCTAATCTTGAGAGAACTATTTTCTTCAGTGAGCTTTTGAACCTCTTTTTCCATTTGGCTCATTCTGCTTTTGAAAGCATTCTTCTCCTCATTGGCTTTTTGAACCTCTTTTGCCAATTGAGTGAGCCTATTTTTCAAGGTGTTATTTTCTTCAGCATTTTTTTGGGTCTCCTTTAGCAAGGTATTGACCTTTGCTTTTCTTGCATCTCTCTCATTTCTCTTCCCAGTTTTTCCTCCACCTGTCTAACTTGATTTTCAAAATCCTTTTTGAGCTCTTCCATGGCCTGAGCCCACTGGACATCCACCTGGGATGTCTGGGATACAGAGGCCCTGACCTCTACATCTTTCCCTGATGGTAAGAATAGTTCCTCATCATCAGAATTGAAAGGCGGGAACATCTGTACCCCATCAAAGTAGCTTTCTATAGTCTTATTTTTCTTCCCTTTTCTGGACATTTTCCCAGCCAGTTACTTGACTTCTGAGATTCCTGTCCACCCCTGCCTAGAGATTCCTGTCCACCCCCGCCTAGATCCGCCCAGCTAGTGCTTGGGGTCTGAGATTCAAATGGGCTTTCCGTGGCAGGCGCAGCTGCTAGTCAATGTGAGCTTAAGTTCTGGTGTTCAGGTGGGGGCAGGGCCACCTCCCAGGCCCAGTTCCCTCAGGGGGTTTATGCAGAGACCTTCGGTAATGGCCCTGAGCTCCTGCCTGCTTGGGGAGTCCCAGGCCGCCGCTGCTTCTGCTGCTGCCTCTGCTGCTGCCTCCCGAGGGGGCCCGAGTCACGGAGACACCCTGCTCCCCTCTTGGCCAGCCCAGAAGTCTCTCTCACTGACCTGTAGTGCCTGTGGGTGGAGGGACCTTCGCGGCCGCCGGAGGTTCCGTCCTTGAAGCCTGCTCGGATCTGCTCCTCTGGGGCCGCACGGCCAGTGCAGCACAGGGGTGGGCTCCGCTGTCTGGAGTACGATGGACCCCTAGGAATGGCTTTCCAGGTCTCTCTGGAATGGAAATCTCTTCCACTGTGTTTCTGCGCACCTTGCAGTGCTCCAGAATTTGTGGGGAGTTCTTTTTGTAGGAAATATATGGGCTGTGGGTTCAGAGCTAGCATACGTGAGTCTTTCTACTCCGCCATCTTGGCTCCTCCCCTGAAATGAAGTTTTTTAAATTAAATTTTTTTTTAGTTTTCAGTATTCACTTTTATAAGATTTTAAGTTCCACATTTTTTTCTCCCTCCCTTCCCTCGCCCCTCCAAAGGTGGCATGCAGTCTGACATAGGCTATACATGTGCAATCATCTTGAATGTATTTCCACATTAGTCATGTTGTGAAAGAAGAATTAGAACAAAAAGAAAGAACCGTGAGAAAGGGAAAAGAAGAAAAATATGCTTTGATCTGTGTTCAGACAAATATAGCTCTTTCTCTGAATGTGGATAGCGTATTCCATCTCGAATCTTTTGGCATTGTCTCAGATCGTTGCATGGCTGAGAAGAACCAAGTCTATCAGAGTCAGTCATCTCACAGTGTTGCTGTTACTGTGTGTGGTGTTTTCCTGGTTGCTGTTACTGTGTGTGGTGTTTTCCTGGTTCTCACTTCACTCATCATCAGGTTATGTAAGTCTTTGCAGGATTCAGTGGGTGAAGGGTCAGTCACTTGCAAGGGGGATTAAACTTGGTCTGTTTGTCCCTAAAGGACTTAACAAAGAATGATGGAAAGAAGTTGCAAAGAGGCAAATTGTGGCTTACTATGAGAAAATCCTACGTGCCAGTCAGAGTGCTCCAGGACTGGCACGGTTCCAGTGGGAGGTGAGTGGGTTCTCCCTCACTGGAGGTTGAGCTGTTGGAACAGCTCAGGCTTTGATTTTGAGGGGACTAGGTGGGGTCCTGTCACCCTGTGAAATGCTGAGCTTTTGTGATGATAAATTGTCAGCCAGAGGGAACCTTGGAGATCTAGAACAACTCCTCCATTTTACAGATGGGAAACTGAGACTGAGAGAGAGAAAAGTGATTTGCCCAGGTAGAGACCTAAAAAGCAGAGCTGGGTATGCAGTCAGCTGGTCTTTCCTTTCTTTCCTCTGCATTTGCCAGATATGTCACATACCTTTGAATGCTATCTCTGGTCTGAAGATTTAGGGTTTGGGAGCCTCTTTAGTCCCTGCCACACCAGGAGTTATTAAACATATTTGGTCTCTGCTTAGCTCTGTGCCTTTCTGGGAAAAGGGACAAGGGAATGGAGATCCTTATGGGTTGGTTACTTTAGAGGGTTTATTTTTGACTCTCAAGTTGACAACTACGTTTAAATTTGGGGGTGACACAGAGCCAGATCTGTCATCTGGAAAAGATGGCCTTCAGATGTTTGGTTTTTTTCAGATTTTCTTGATGGGTTCAGAGGAAGAAAAGACTCATTCTGAAACTTAGTGAGGGCAAGATTGCTTTGAAGAAAACTATCTGTACTTACTCAGCCCAATTTGGCATGGCCACCCCCATGTGTCTGTGACCTCAGACTGGCCTACCCTGGCTTATGGAAGGAAGCGTCATCGTCATCCTCATTATCATCATGAGAGCAGCTAGCATTTATATAGTACCTGTTTTGAATATAGGAAAGTGAATACATAGAAATACAAATGTGTATGGATATACACACACACATGTATGTACTAGTCAAATACAAGGCAGTTGCGGGGCTGGGATTACTGCAGTTGGTGATGGTGAGGAACCAGGAAAAGCTTTGTGCAGAAGATGATGCTTGAGCTGCATCTACATCTTAAAGGAGAAAGGGACTCCCCGAGATGGGGCAATGTCCATCGAGGTTGGGAAGATAGATTGGGCAGCCCAGTTGCATAGGATTTTAAAAGCTAAACAGATGAGTTTTCTATTTTATCTTAGGAAGCGCCTGGGGAGTCTCAAAGTTAGATCTGTGTTTAAGGAAAATGACTTTGGCAGCAGAGGCAGATGGACTGGAGTGAGCAGAGATGCAAGGCAGGCTGGCCAAGCAGGGAGTGGTAGGATGCCAGACTGGGGGATATGGTGGGAAGAGTGCCGGATTTGGAGCCTATCACCTGGTTCTACTCCATAATATATTTATGGCCTCAGGCACAGCTGTCCCTCTAGGGCCTCATTTGATTCTCTAAAATGGGAAAGTGGAGGGGTTGAGCCACATCATGTCCATGGTCTTTCTGGTTCTTAATTTACAGTCCCATGAATTTAAGCCTTCTTCCCTACTCCTTCAGGAATTCCAGGGTCACAGATGTTGGGATCATAGACCTAGAGTAGGGAAGGGATCTCAAAAAGTCATTGGACTCAGCCTGAGCTCATTGGACAGAGGAAGTACCCAAGACCCCAAGGGGGAGACTTGAGCTGTATCAATTAGAGTGACATTTTATAAGCTTAAAGGCAAAATCTTACACTTGAATTTAGAAAAAATGAACCTGACAAGTACAAGATGGGTTGCTATAGCTAGATTGCAGTTTGTCTGAAAAAGACCTGGGAATTCTAGGGGCCTGAAAGCTCAAGATGAATCATCAGTGTGATATGGTAGCTGACAAAGTGGTTGTGATATTGGCTACATTAAAAAAGGCCTTGCTTCCAGAAGCGCAAGGAGATGATCGTCGCACTGTTCTCTGCCCTAGGCAGACCAGCAGTTTGTTTAGTTCTGGGCACCAAAGACTTGTGAAGGACATAAGCGTGAGAACATCCTGAGGGAGAAATCAGAGAAATTGGGGCACTTGAGATGGAACACCTGGTGGTGCTGTCCTGGAGAAGATTCAAGGGGAACATAACTGTTTATATGTTTGTGGGGCTGGCATGTGGAAGTGGGATTATGAGAATTTTCTGTTTGCTTCCAGAGGACAGAACCAGGAATGATGGGTAGATGTTGCAAAGAGACAAATTTAACCTTGATGTCAGGAAAAACTCTTTAACAAGGAGAGCTATTCAAGTGGAATGGAATACTTTAGTAAGTAATAGGTCCTTCTTCATTGGAACTCTTTACGTAGAGTTTGGATGACCACTTGTAGATTATGTTCAAGTTGGAGATTCCTTTTTGGGTATGGATTGGAGTGGACAGACACTGAAGTTCCTTTCAGCTCTTAACATTCCATGATTCTGTGATATGAGACGTGTGTGTGCGTGTGCGTGTGCGTGTGTGTGCGTGTGTGTGCGTGAGTGTGTGTGTGCATGTGTATGTGCGTGCGTGTGTGCGTGTGTGTGTGTGCGTGTGAGTGTGTGTGTGCATGTGTATATGCGTGCGTGTGTGTGCGTGTGTGTGTGCATGTGTATGTGCGTGCGTGTGTGTGCGAGTGTATGTGTGTGCGTGAGTGTGTGTGTGCATGTGTATGTGCGTGCATGTGCATGCGTGTGTGTGCGTGAGTGTGTGTGTGCATGTGCATGTGTATGTGCGTGCGTGTGTGTGCGTAGAGCTGGGATTTCACAGCCGTTTAGTCCAGAGATCTATGGGGGTGAGTGGAAAGGGGAGGGGGAGAGAGAGAGACTTCAGTTATGTCATCATGTCATGAGGAGCATGGGCCTGGCACGGTAGGAGCCCCTAATATCCTACCCTGGATGTGCATGGATGGGATTCTGCTTCATTGCCTGGCGGTCTTAGACCATCTGGCCTTGTCCTCTGAGAAGGCTCCTTTGCTTCTTCCCCTCCACCCTAACACAGCAGTCAGTGTCAGCAAGTTGTTACATTTTTGGCCCGGTGTAAAAGCGTGAATGCTTTGGTGGTTGTTTTTTCCTCTGGGAAAAATAAAGGGGGGGATGGGAAGCAAAGTAGGATGGGGGTGGGAAGATCTTTCAGTTTTAAAGATTAATCATTTGGGTCCAGCCCTCCATTGATCATGCATTTCATTAAAGTTCTTCTGAAATTGTAATGATTCCCAGAGGAGCTGTTCATATCTTAATGGTCTTTAATGCACAGGTGATTGACGTAATAGACTGTTAACAGCTCTAGAGTGTCCACCCCTTCATCTTGGGGACTTAACGGCAACTCTGAGCTGTTCCTGCTGCTGGGGGCTTGCCTGAATGGGACAAGGCCTGATTTAAGCGTTGATTTGTTGGGTGATTTATTAACTTCCCATTTCAGGCAAAGTCTTGGACTAGGCCCTGGAGGGTGAGGCGGGAGTGGAGGTATAAAATTTGGTTAAGACATAACGCCTGTCTTCATGGAACTTTTAGTCTACCAGGGAAAGGTATATATATAGTAATAATATGTCTGTGCCTAAAGGAGGAGCAAAGAACAGGCTCTGTTATCTTTGAGGGAGCAAGGTCATTATCAGCTTAGGCAAATGGTAGTGGTATTTGAATTGGTTTTTAAATGATAGAGAGAAATTTAATAATTGTATGTGTGTGTCTAGGGCGAAGTGCTGAATTAGAGACATAAAGACAGTGCGCAAAAGACATGGAAATAGGATATTGCTGCATTTTCCAGAGTCAAAATGTTAACTATGGCAAGGGGAACAGTTGGGGATGAGGCTGGAGATGCAGCATGGAGCCAGCCAGCTCTCTCACTTCCTAAATTCGAAGGTTCCCCCAGTTCTGATATTTGCAACTGCAAATGATTTCAATGACTGAACCCAAAGAGTAGTAATTAATGGTTTGCTCTCAACCCAGAGCAGAAGGTGGTTCTTAACTTGTGACCCATGAACTTTTCAAAAAATATTTGGAGTAATTGTTTCAATACAATTCATTTCCTTTATAATTCTGTGTATTCTCTCTCTCTCTCTCTCTCTCTCTCTCTCTCTCTCTCTCTCTCTCTCTGTTTTCTTTTATGTATTTAACAATATGACTCTGAGAAGAAGTCCATACACCTCACTGGACTGACTGCCAAAAGGGTCCAGGACACTTGGATTTATCCTTGACCTTATGTTTTTCAACATTTTTATTTCATGACCTATTACCTTTATCCAATTTTTAGATGAAACAAAGCTAGACTAGATGACCAACAAATTTGGTGGCAAAGTCTAGAATACTGGGTCCAATCAAATAAGATGAAATTTAAGAGATAACCTATCCCTAAGTTAAAAAAAATAAAGTTTACAAATATAGAATAGTGAAGGTGATTCATGTCTAAAAGATCTGGGAATTTTAGTGGATTGTAAACTTAGTGTAAGTTAATAGTGTGGCTTGGCAACCAAATGGTAATGTGATTTTGAGTGCATTAAGAGAAGAAGAGTATGCAGAATAAAGGCAGTAAATGGTCTTGCCACCTTTTGTTCTGGTACTAGAGAGCATGCAGGACTTGAGGTCATGTACACCTGAGTTCAAATCCTGCCTCAGTTACTTTGTATCCATGTGCCCCTGGGCAGGTCATTTAACCTTCTTAGCTTCTATAAAATGGAAATGGTGCCAATCTCACAAAGGTGTTACGGAGATCAAGTGAGGTAACTATAATACACTCTGTAAACAAGAGCTATCATTAGGGCCATTATTTCACTTCTGGGCACCCTATTTTATATCAGACATTGACAAATTTGAAAGTGTTCAGTGGATGGCAGCCAGGATGAACAGGGGACTCAAGGCTCTGCCTCTGAGGAATCATTGAAGGAACTGTGAATGGTTCACCTGCAAGGGAGAAGGCTTTGAAGGGATGTGATCATAGTCCGAAATTGGCTCAGCAAAATCAGCTACAGTGTAAGGAAAAAATTCCTACTAAGTAGAGTCTTTCAGAAGTGGAACAGGCTCTATCTGGAGGGAGTGCATTCCCTGCCTTGTTGACCTTCAGGTGGCTCTCAGATGACCCTCCACTAGGGATATTGGAGCGATGAATATAGACTCCTTAAGGGCAAAGAGTGTTTAATTTCGTTTTGTATCCCCAGCACCAGATACACACAGTGCCTGACTCGAAGTAGGTCCTGAGCCAGTGTTTTTGGATTGAATTAAGATACAGTCTCGGAGGGGGTCTCTCTACCTCCTTCTCTCTTCCGTGTCATGAGATTCTTGGAAAATGCTGAACCTCTGTTGGCACCTCAGTTCAAAACCATGCTCGCTGCCTACTGTACCTGTGTGATCTTTGCCAGGCCCTGTGCTAAGCATTGGAGATAGAAAGATAGGCAAAAGATAGTCTCTGCCCTCAAGGAGCTCACAGTCTAATGGGGAAGACAAGAAGCAAACAAATATGAACGTATAGCTAGATACAAAATAAATAGGAAATAATTAAGAGAAGGAAGGCACTGGAATTAAGAGGGTTAGAGAAGGCTTCCTGTAGAAGGTGGGATTTTAGTTGGAGTCATTTGAAGTGACTTAAAGCCACTTGACTTCTCAGTGCCTCAGTTTCCTTCCCTGTAAAATCACGGGGTTTGGGAGGTTGCTTGGAGTAGTGTATAGGCACTGGATTTGGAATCAGAAAGTTGTTAAATCATGTCCTACTCTTCGTGACCCCTTTGGGGTTTTTGTTGTTATTTTACAGATGAGGCACGCAGGGTTAAATGACTTGCCCAGAGTCACAACTAGTAAGCGTCTGAGGCTGGATTTGAACTCAGAAAGATGAGTCTTCCTGACCGTAGGCACTGGGCTCTCTGTCTGCTGCACCACCTAGTTGCCCTGAACCAGGAAGATCTGGCTTCAGATTCTGTGTCCTGCACTTCCTAGCTGTGTAACCTAGGGCAAATCACTTAACCTCTCTGCATCTCAGTTTACTCATCTGTAAAAGTGTTGTATTTAATGGCCTGTAAGCTCTCTTCCAGTTCTATACTTGTGATCCTATGGTAATTTTGTTTTAAGATTCTATTATTGCCAACATTCTTCGTTCTAAGGGTTTCCCAGCTCTGTCTTGCTGTGATTATTAGAATAAAACACAGTTGCTTCCCACAAGGAACATAGAATCTAGTAGAGCACATAGGAAATAGGGAAAAGTCAGAGATGAAAGGGACTTTGCAACATAGAATGTGTTTTCCTACATCTTGATACTATTTTATTTTTTCCAGTTACATGTAAAGATAGTTTTCAACATTCACTTTTATAAGGTTTTGATTTCCAAATTTTTTTCTCTCTCCTTTCTCCCCTCCCCAAGACAGCATGCTCTCTGATTTAGGCTGCACATGTGCAATCATATTAAACGTATTTCCACACTAGTTATGTCATGAAAGAAGAATCAGAACAAAATGGAAAAACCATGAAAAAGAAAAAAAAGAGAAAATAGTGTGTTTTAGTCTGCATTCAGACTCCATGGTTCTTTTTCTGAATGCAACACAGAACACTAATCATTTGAGAGGGCTGTGAGTGTACAATATAGGTCATCAGAGTTTGAAGGGGCCTGGGAATATAGAATGTTAGGGCTTTAGCTTTAAGAGCCCTTTCCACGGCTCCAGATATTAGAGCTAGGAGTGACATCAGTTCTCAGAGTCAGAATGACAGAGGCCATCTATCTAATCTATCATGGCTCCCCAAGAATCCCTCATATAACATATCAGACAAGTGGCACCCACCATCTATTATTTGAAGGCCTCCAAGGGGAGGCATGCATCACCTCCTAAGCAATCCCATTCCACTCAAGGACAGCTATCGTGTTTCAGATGTTTTTCCGTACATCAAACCTGTGTTTGCTTCTGGTTCTTATGAGCTATTTGTACCTCCCTTCCCCAGTACTTCCCTTCTGGGATTCTTTATGACAGTTTCTGGGAATGACTTGCTTCAGGATAGACCAGTTTTAGTCTTGGAAAAAAAAAAGTCCAAATATTTAGACCAGGGATGCAGAACCTGGGGCCTCGAAGCCACCTGTGTCCTTGAGGCAGCAGGTTCGCCACCTCCGGCCTCAGCCCCGGAGGAGAACAAAATGAAGAAGTTAGCTGTCTCTGACCTGCTGAAAGCTCCTCCGAGCAAGGAGTTAATTCATGCCACTAGACCTGAAGTCTGGGTCCTTTTAACTGTGGTTTGCGTGATGGAATTCCTCTTTGAAGGAGCCCTGTTCCCCAGTAAATATTTTCTGGCAGAATGCTTAGTCATAAACAGGATATTAGAAAGGAGGCAAACCCTCTGGGGTAATTCTGCTGAACTTTATTCTTTGTCAGTCCCAGTGTCATCAGAGAGTTCATTTAAAGGCCCAGAAGTTCTGCTGTAGGCCCTTAGGTGTAGAGTGCTTCCCAACTGAAGAAGTCATCTGTGATTTTGCTTAGAAAGGGAATCAAATGTGGGTTTTTTTTGTGGGGGGAGTGGAGGGGAAGAGAGAGGATTAGGGGGAGGAATTTGAACTCAGATTCTACTGTTATATTTGGGAGACAAGGGTAGGAGTTGATTTTTAGGTCACTAACACTCATTGGAACTCGGCTTCTTGCTCAGGTATGATCTTGAATACCTGTTTTTGAGGGTTAGGCTGCCTCTCACTGTATCTTCTGAGAAGCCTGAGGGGTGTGGGGGGTGAGGAGGGAGGCAAAGGGGAGAGAAGGAAAGGAGAGAGAGAAACAGAGAGACAGAGAAGGGGAGAGATACACAGAGACAGGAACAGATGGAGACACCAAGTCACTACCTCTTGAGGTTATTGTGTGAGGATCAAGTGAAAGAATGAATGTGAAAGACTTTGTAGACACTGGGTCGCCATACATGAAGTTTCAAAGGCTTTGTAGACACTGGGTTGCCATACATGAAGTTTCAAAGGCTTTGTAGACACTGGGTTGCCATACATGAAGTTTCAAAGGCTTTGTAGACACTGGGTCGCTATACATGAAGTTTCTCATGGGACAGAAGGCTTGGTTAGATGACCTCCAGAGGTACCTTTCAGCTCTGAGATTCTGTGATTATGGAAATGATATCAGCTGGGGTGTCTTCTCTAGACCTTTCTCACACTTTACTGAGAAAATCGAGGCCATTTGGCATGATTTCCCTTGTCTCCCCACTTTCCATCCCCACATCCCTTGGTGTCACTCCTTATTCTGCCCTCCCTTAATCTCTGATGAAGAAGCTGGCCCTTCTTGCCAAGGCGCCCCACCCCCCGATTTGCTTGTACTCTCGACCTTATTTCCTCTGACATCATTATCTCTGATCTTTAATCTCTTGCTCTGTAGTGACTCTTTCCACCCTTTTTACATGTACCCCCCGGTTCTCCTCATCCTCAAAAATTACTTACTTGATTTGTGATCTCTGCTTTCTCCTTGAGCTGTCATCCAGAATCTCTTCTCCCATTTGGGTACCTAGATGGACTCAGTGGATGGAGTGCTGGGTCTGGAGTCAGGAAGGCCTGAGTTTAAATCAGACCTCAGAGGCTTACTAGTTGTGTGACCCTGGACAAGTCACCTAACTTTGTGCCTCAGTTTTCTTCCTTGTAAAATGAGGACTGTATCCATAGTTGTTGGAAAAATAAACTAAAATGGTGTTTGTAGAGTGCTTTTGCTCACCTTCAAGCACTATGTGAATGCTAGCTGTGATTGTTATCATCACTGTTTATTGTTATTATCAGCCAAACTCCTCCTAGTGTTCACTTCTTTCTTTCTCAGTCACTTTTCAGTCCCTTGGTGTCTGGCTATAGACCTTATCCCTCAGCTGCTGCCTCCACAGCTACCAATGATCTTTTAATTGCCATCCCCAGTGGGCTTTTTTGTTTTTATTCAAAATTTCTTGACCACTCTGTAGCATGTGAATATTTACTACTGCTCTCCTACATGTTCTTTCCTCTCTGGTTTTAGTGATATTTTTCTCAGATTTCTTCTACCTGTCTGGCTGTTACTTCTCACTCTCCTTTACTGGATCATTAGCCTAACTGGACATCCCCTAAGGCTCTGTTCTGGGTCCTCTCCTCATTCTTTCTCTCTCTCTCTCTCTCTCTCTCTCTCTCTCTCTCTCTCTCTCTCTCTCTCTCTCTCTCTCATTGATCCATCAGCTCTCATAGGCTATCTCCTGCAGAGGACGCCAGGCCTTAGGTTACATCCACCATCCAATTCCATTGGATGCCCTAGAGGTGCCTCAAATTCAACAGGTCCAATACCAGGCTTATTGTCTTTTCCTCAGCAAATTTGCTACAATTTTTAGCAGCCTTTTTACTGGGTCTCCCTCTCTTGCCCAGGTTAGAAATACTTTGGACACTCTTGGGCATGGCTTTGCTGCTCATTAGCATAGAAACTGTTACCTGCTCCATTTTCAACCTGGGCCATTTTGCGCCTCCTTAAGCAGACTAGTTGGGGCTCACCACATTTGTACTGGATTTAGCCTAGCAACTACCAGCGTTAGCCTTCCCATGGTTCAGGACTGCCAAGCTCAGGTCTCCTCCAGGAGCAGGAATCACAGGTGTACACTGCGGTGCCTAGCCTAACTTCCTTATTTTAGTTAAAGGGTCCCTTCATCCTTCTGGTCACAGAGATACACAGCCTTGTAGTCACCTGTGACTGTTTACTCACTCAGTCCACGGATCCAAACAATTGTCAACTCTGGTAGATTCTTACTTCCACAACATCTCTCGCAAGATCAGGGATTTAGAACTTGGAAGGAACATTGGAGTTCATCTAATCCAAACCACTCCCTTACCCCTCACCCTCACCTCCAGCCCCGTTGCCAATTTACAGATGAGAGAATAGGGCCTCAATGGTTTGGTGACTTGCCCAAGGTCACACAAGTAGGAGACTTTCACCTCCCCCACTCAGATTCTCCTATACCAGATCCAACAGTTTTTTTCAGTGCTTCATGCTTTCTCCCTTGAGGATTCCCTTCCCTTCTCTCCATTTGCCTGGGCCACCACCATTGTTCAGCATCCTCATAGTCTCTTACTTGACTATTCCAGTATACTGCAAGTCTGGGCTTGGTCTCTCAGCTTCAAACCTTTCCCCTCTCCAGTCCATTATATACACAGCTGTCAAATCATTGGTGTTGAAGTCGTGCCTCTCTTCCTAATTAAGAAGCTTCAGAGATCCCTTTTTAACTTGAGGCTAAAATGCAGACTTCTCTGCTTTGCCCTTCTGGCACCAGCTCTCCTTTTCAGACTTAACACATGGCATTACCTTTCCTGAACTCTCTCCAGTACAGCCATAATGACCATCTTGCTCTCAGATATTCCACCCTCTCGCTCTGCCTTTGCACAAGCTGAACCCCATTCCTGGAATGTACTCCAGCCTCACCTCTGTTTCTTAGCTTCCCAGCACCACATTCTACAGGAGGTCTTTCCCTGTCCTCCAGCTGCTGGTGCCTTCCACTTTCAGCTGCTTAATATCTAATCTGTATGTAGCTTGTATCTACTAACTTTTGTACATGTTGTTTCCCTCACTAGGAGGAAAGTTCTTTGAAACAGGGGCTATTTTTTGCATTTTCTTTGTAATCCCTGCACTCAGCATGTGGTAAGCCTTAATAAATGCGTGTTGATTGATTTGTATTTGTTGTATATTTTCTTGTATATGTATACTTTATTTCTCTAGATAGAATATAAAGCACCTTGAGAGAAAGGGCTGTGTTTTATTTCTGTAATCCTAGTGCCTAGCACAGGGTTGCATACACATAGTAGGTGCTTGATAAATGTTTGATTGGTTCTGTCACTGACTTCTCCTAAGCAAAGAAATAGAACAACCCAAATAATGTCAGACACAGATATTCTCCCACTTGATTGTGGATTATTCTGATTAATGATAATAGTAATCCTCCCCTTCTTTTTTGCCTTATTGTAGTGTTGTGGTGACCCCAGATGGCAAAGGCTAGACCCATAGAACATAAACTCTGGCGGGTCCAACCAAACAGTGGGAATTTCACCTATGGCCAGGGGCATATTACTTTGTTGGGAGTGTTTTAGAAGTGAATTAGTTAAACCATCTCAGGAAGTAATGAGTTCTCCTTCCCTTTTGGTCTTCTAGTGGGTAATGACCATCAGTGTTGTTGCAGGAAGAGTGGATTTGAATCCTTTGTTTGCCCCTCATGTGCCTTTTAACTTCCCTGGGCCCCTGTTTCATTATTTGGACTAGCTGATGAAGACTGTGCAATGCAGTAGAAAGGGTCTTTAGGGTTTGAAGTCTGAGGGGCCTCAAATCCTTACTCTGTCACTTTCTTGTGATTTGGGACAAGTCATTACCTTCCCTGGACCTCAGTTTCCTTCGCTCTAAAATGTGTGTGTGTGTGTGTGTGTGTGTGTTAAATCAATAACCTCTGAAGTTCTTTTTGGTTCCAGATCTGTGATCTGAAAATGAGGGAGATGGATGAAATCAATCATTTTATGACTCCTTCCAGTTCTTAATCTAAGATCCTGTGTGTAAAAGCCTTCTTTGTGCTCAGCCCCACATATCTCTAAGATGTCCATGGCTAGTCTTGGTTTGCTCATCTGGAAGCGTGAGCACAACCCCTTTTTTCCTGGCTCTGCTGTGTGTTTTTGTCATTCAATCTAGTGCAGTCCCATGTAGCATTTCTCCTTTCTGTTCCAGCTGAGGGCTATTGTTGTGGACCTGTCCTCACTTATGTGAGGATTCATTCTGTTTCAGGCCCAGGCCCTTGGGTCTGTGGCTTGCCCCTATATACCACGACTATCATTGTAAAAGGATCTTCTTGTGATCCTGAGGGGAGAGGCATTGTGGCCTGGACTGCTCAGACAGTTGCACAAACCCTCTCAGTGGAGTGAGGAGGTGGATAACTGGAAACTGTGGATTTCTTCACTTCATGGTTTAATGTGGGAGTGGTAGCTCTCCTGGTCTGATCTTTGTCGGCCAGATGAGTAACGTTCACTTTGCCCAATGGCTATGTAGACTCTGTTGACTCTGAAGCAGCCGGCACCTTGTTACTCATGACGCAGCTCTGTTTGCTGCATGCCCAGTAGCATAAGTCAAGGTCAGTTGTGCTGAGTTTGTCATCTTGATTTCCTAGGAAGTCGAAGTGTTGAGTTTCTTTCTAAAAGGTACCACAAACCATGCCCTTTGACCTGAATTCAAATCAGTTTTTTTAGTTGGCATTTTTTCTTTCCTACTTAGATATAGTCAAGTTGAGGGTGGGTGAACTTGTTTGATGATTGCCACCAACTTCTTGTGACATCTTGAGCAAATCTCTTCCCTCTCTGGGCTTCAGTTTCCTCATCTGCCAATAAAAGAATTGACTTAGATGATACATAAGGCATCTTTGAGCTGTGACATCCTGTGTTCTAAGATCCATAACAACTCTGAAAAGAGCTGTTTCCACCACTGACTTTGTACCTGTGTGTAGACAAGAGCAGAGATAGCAAAGTTTAGATGAGACATTCATGGTCTTTGCCATGTGGGGGGGAGGAAAGATACCAGCTCTCACATTTTACATTCTTTACCAGCCTGTATTCTGACATTTTAGGCTTTAGGGCCTCTCTTAGCTCTGCCATTGTATTCTGTGTTCCGAAGCCCCCTCAGTGCTGACATTCTAGAGGCTCTCCTAAGCTCTTTAAGATTCCGGTCACTGTTCCCTCTTGGGCAGCTCCTAATGGTTATGTTGCTGATGGAAACACATGCCTGAGTTTGGATATTAGAGAACCAGCCACTGGTGATAAGGCAGTGTGGTGTCCCAGAATGGAAAACCTGAGAGGCTTCGTTTAGCCTCCTAAAGACTTTCTTTCCAAGCCTTTTACAGCTTATCAGAGAAACAAGTTTCAGGAATTTTCTGTTTGCATTCACTAACCTCTGCTGCCTGGAGCCTTCCTGGAGTTGCTAGCCTTTGCTCTGAGCCCCCAGGTTGTCATTTTGTTCACAGAATCAGATGCCTGGATGGCACTTTGCCAGGCTTCTTAGGTCCTTTCTTTAGTTCTGAGCAAGCTTGGACCCAGATCAGTTTCGATAAAGTTATCTCTTTCCTCCATAAGTCTTTAGAGTAGGAAGTAGCTGACTTCCCTTGATAACCCATGCCATTGCTTCCTGACCTGTAGACGAAAGTTCTAATAGAAAGGGACCCCAGGGGATGTCCATCCCAATCCTCTCTGGGACACCAGAATTCTTTCCTTCCTTTCATAAAACCCCTGGCCCGTAATCCTCTGGCATCAGCCTGAATCCAGATTGTAGAACTCAGAATGTCAGGGCTGTTGGCTGGTTGTTGTCCTTCTCGAAGAGGACCAAAATGACATCACCATGTAAAGTGAAATGTCAGTGTGTCCGGCTGTGGCTGGTCAGACCAGCGCGAGCTCAGGATGCTCTAGCACAGGTTGGGCACAGATAGTCCGTGTGAATACTTGGGGTGGATATTCCAAATTTGCGCATCCTATGTTTACTTTGTGCTGTTTCAATTCTGCTTTGCTCATAGAGCGCAGCAGCACCCTTTCTGATGTGGGCACGCCATGATCAATGTTCAAATTCTGTTCCTGGTACCCACTGGATTGTTTATGGGCAAGCTTGTCATCTCTCTGAGCTTCAGTCTCTAAAGTGGGGATAATAACATCTGTAGTACCTACTTCCAAGTGTCGCTGTGAGGCTCTGCCATTATATGAAGAGCTTTGAAAACTTTGGAGTGTTAATGTTAGAGGAAAAGACCATGGAGATAATTTAGTGCAATCTTCACATTTTGTAAATATTTCCCCTTTTTTCAGTTAATAAAAAAATACAGGTATACAAATGTTAATAGAGAGTAATTATATAGGTAACACAAATTTAAAATCCAGCACTCACTTGTTCTCTGTCTCTCTCTCACTCTTTCTCTTGCTCTCTCTCTGTCTATATATATGTAAAATATCTCAATGTAATAAGAATAACAAATAATAAAATTATATTCATAATAACCTTACATAAGGAAAAGCTATTGCTCCCTTTTGGGATTAAGAAAGATAAAAATATGTATGCCCTGTTGGAATAAGAGAGAATCAACTTCTTTAGTTTGTATGTATTCTGTATACAGTCTATACAATCTTACCCAGTCATGTGTGCAGTGTGTTTATATCTGTTCCTGTTGATCGTTAGTTTATACCGTTAGTTTTCTCATAAGATTGTCTTACCTTTATTTTTAAAATTTAGGTAGTAGAGTCGTTGCCTGGTTCCTACTCTCCAAGTGTCCCCATTGTCACTGTAGCCTCAATTGTCAGTGCAGCCCCAAACAGCATTACTGTACATCTGATAGCCTTCCTAGGCCAGATTTCTAGCCCAAATGGCACACTGTTTGATATTTTTAAAATTTAGACTGCTCTGTATCAATTGAAAACTACATATCTGGTCTTAAAAGGTAGAGTGATATCAATGACAAGAGACAATGTTGTTTTTCTGATAAAGAATTATTAGGTTTAGTTGAAGTTCCTCCTCCAATGCAAGTCTTCTCCACTCTGTTTGTTTTAAGAACCTCACCACCACTTCTGGAGGAAGGACTGTCATTAATTAAACTTTAGAGTTATAACACATCATTGGCCATCCACTCTGTTTGAATCTTTGTAGAAGACTGACTAGTGGCTACACATAGTTGGGAGGAGGTATTAGACACAACTGTATTCTCACCGTCAAACTCCTCCTCCCTAGGGTCATTCACATATGTGACAAGGTCAGTGGACTGGAGGTCACACCTAATTCTATTCCTTTCTAAGTCAATGATGAGAATGCTGATCCAGATCCCTTGAGGCCAGTAATCTCACCCTGTATGCCATCTGTCTAGTATCCCTGTTTTATAAGGGAGATACAAAATACAGGCTCTTTGAGGGAAGGACAGTGATCTTTTACCATTCTTTTAAGTGGTACTCTTGGGGGTCATACTGTTCTTACAATGAAAAAAGACACAGGGTAAGGTAAAAGTATTCACTGCCTCTAATTTATGACAAGGCGCTGGATTCAACTTGTCCTTTAGATCCAAATCACAGGTCATGTTGACTTAGCACATCACTAGCTGAATTTGTGGTGTGGAATCCCCTAGGGATTCAAAGATAAAGGTCTGGGTTCTCCTTTGATGTTATAGAAATCCCTTGGTTTTGAACATGGATTGAGTGGGAGTGCCTTCTTTTTTTGACCGTCAGTAAGGATTTTGTCCCATTAAAATGTCCTTTCTCACCCTATCCATTATACTAAGACAGGAAAATGTTCTAACTTGTCCTAAATCCCACAGTGAGTTAGTAACAGGACCAGGAAGAGATCTGAACTAGGATACTAGTCTGTCCTATTCACTTTTAATAGAGAAAGGAAACTGAAACTTGGGGGGAGATGGGTGACTTACTCCAAGTCACACAGAGGGTGACTTGAATCCTGAATCCTGGACTTCCTACTTCCAGGCCTCAAAAGGCTAGGTAAAATCTTTGTGTTCTCAAAGTGATCAAAGAATTTGCCTTTTTTTCCCTAGGACATGGTGCAAATTGAAGAGCAGAGATAGACACTCTGGCGGCCTCTTGGTCATAGTGGCGTGCCCCCAAAGACTGCATGCAGCAGGACCTTGACTGATGCCCGCAGTGCATCCTGCCATGGACGGGGACTATCCAGCACATGATCCCCCGCAGACAGGAAACATACTGTACAGTCTGCCCCACCTCCAAAGCCCTCTGCCCAGCATTGAGGTGAGTGAAAGCCAAGGCCAAAACCCAGCCTCAGAAGAGAGGCTGGGGGTGTTTCTTTCTCTTGGGACTTGTTGGTACATTGAGAGGCAATGTGTATAGTCAAGGCAGGCTCATTGATCTAGAACACGAAGGGGTTTCCAAGGTCTTTTGTCCAGTCTCTTCACTTGACAGATGGGAAATTGAAGCCTAAGAGTGGTTGGTGATTTGCTCAAGGTCACATGGGTAGCATGCACATCCTTGCTTCCTTCTTTTTAACACCTATGTGAGGGCCAGAGGGGCCAAGGAATGCTCTTCTAATCTCTGGCTCTGAAGTGGCTGTCCTGGGATGTTTCTTTATGTACTGCCTGGCTGAGCTGGATAGTTTTCTCCTCTCAAGGGCCCCTGTGGACACGGTGCTGGAGAGGTAACAGGAGAGAGCCTGCTTTCTAATCAGGCATCTTGTGTAATAGTATCACAAGTCACTCCCCTCAGAAGACCTTAGAACTCTGCTCCAGGATCAGTTTGTACTTTAGGAATGGAGAGCTGCCATCATTGGAGAACCTTCCATCAGCTCATTAGCACAGTTTCCATCTGAACAGTTGCCTCTCTGAGTCTCAGTTTTTCCTCCTCTGTAAAATGGGGAAAATATTGCTTATTCTGTCTTCCTCTCGCACCTCAAGGTGATGGAGAAATGGGACTATTAGCATTATTACTTAAAGACAGCAAACTGTGATTTCCCCTAAAGGCTTATGATCCAGGTAGAAGAGTGGGGGGAGGGTGAGAGAGCAGATATATTGGGGGAGGGGGAGTGTATTTGGGAATAACTGTGATGTGAAAACAAAAGGTATCATTTTAGATACCATTTGTTCTCCTCTTTTCTTCCTCCCCCTCATCCCCAATTATGACCTACCTATATCCCTGTTTTTTTGAAGAATCTCAGAGCTGGGGAAAAAGACAGATAATCCAAAACAAACCACTGAGTTAGAAGGGATGTCAGAGGCCCTCTAGTACAGCCTCTTAATGGAGAAGGAATCAACTGTAAATCATCTTTCTATCATCAAGTGGAGGAAGATCAGTTTTGATTGGTCTGATTATGAGAGTTGTTAGTTCTGCCAAGCCTCAGTTTCTCTGTTTGCAGCTTTGGCTCATTATTCCAGCTCTGCCCTCTGAGGTCAAGAAGAACAAATCTAGTGTTCCCTTTTTTGCATGACAGCCTTTGAAATATTTGAAAATGGCTATCATGCTCCCCTTAAGCATTCTCTTTTCCAGGATAAATATGCCTGGACTTGAGGCCTACCCGTCATGCTGGTTGGCTTCCTCTGGGCTTCTTATCAGTGTCTTTCCTAAAATGTGGCACCAGAATAAAACCAGGACTGAGTGCTGTAGAGTAACCTCCTCCCTAGTACTGGTCACTGCGTCTCTTTTAATGTAAGCTCAGATTGCATTCAGACTCTTGGCTGCTGCATCCCATTTTTGATTAAAATGAGCTTGGGGTTCACTGAAACCTTCTGATCATTTTCAATCCACTGCTTAATTTTTAACCTTCTCTATCCTGGTACTTGGTGAGGTCAGTTTTGTAAACGCAAGTGTAAGAGTTTACATTAATCCGTATTAAGTTTCATCTCTAAATTTGACCCACTATTTTAGGCTGCTAAGACTTGTTTGGATCCTCGGTCTGCCATCTTGTATACACTAATTGTCCTTTCTCCCTTTCTGCCACCTGGCATCTAATAAAGATGGCTTGGCTCTGCCTTGATTCGTGTTACTGATAACAAATATTCACACCAGGCTTGGCCCAGATCTGTGGGGTGCTCACTCTACTGGAGGTTTCCTTCTAAGGAGACAAAACCATTCATTACTTTCTTGGGGTCTGACCACTCTGTTTTCGCTCCATTTAATTGGAATCTCATCTCACCATTTTTTTCCATGAGAAAAGCATTAAAATCTTTGTCAAATGTTTAACTAAAATTGAGATAAGCTGTATCTGTAGCATTCTCCTCTTGTTACTTTGTTGTAAAAGGAAATAAGGTTAGTGCCACATGACCTTTTCTTGATGAAACCAGGCTGCCTCTTTGTGATCACCACTTCCTTTTCTAAATGTTCAGCAAGCCATCTCTTAAAAAAAAATTAGATATAATTTTACATTGTAGAATGTATGTATGTGTGTTTCTGTGTACACATTGTAGAATTGTACTATACACACAAATATGGAGGGACTGACATACTGGCATATGGAGGAGGGGTGAGGAAGGAATGTGAGGGGAAGGGCAGGGAGAAAGGGACAGTAGAATTTTGCCAGGAGGCAAAGTCAAGCTTGGTCGAGCTATAATAGTTTGCAGATTCCGTTCTTTTCCCTTATCTGAAAATCAGAACAAAATCCATTTTTCTCTAATTCTGCATCACCTGTCCAGTTATCCAGAATCTTTCAAAGATCACTGCAGATGACTCAGCAACCACACCTGTCAGGTTGTTCTTTTTTTTTTCCTTCCCAATGGCCTAGGATATGGTTGAGCAGGGCCAGGTGATGAGCTCCTCATGGGTCGGCAAGTGCTCTGGTTCTATCTCCCAACTTATCTTGGGATTCAGTTGCCGTCCTGCATTTTTGTTCTGTCCTTTCCATCCTAAAGAACATTCATTTCATTTCATTTCATTTATTTATTTATAAATTTGTTTATTTAACTTTTTACATTCATTTTCACAAAATTTTGGGTTCCAAATTTTCTCCCCATTTGTCTCCTCCCACCACCCCAATACACAAAGCATTCTAATTTCCCCTATCACCAATCTGCCCTCTCTTCTATCATCCGTCCCTTCCCTTGTCCCCATCTTCTTTTTTGTCCCGTAGGGCCAGATAAACTTTCTATTCCCCATTACCTGTATTTCTTATTTCCTAGTAGCAACAACAATACTCAACAGTTGTTCCTAAAACTTTGAGTTCCAACTTCTCCCCACCCATTCCCTTTGGGAAGGCAGGCAATTCCATATAGGCCATATCTGTGTAGTTTTGCAAATGACTTTGATAATAGTCATGTTGTGTAAGACTAACTATATTTCCCTCCATCCTATCCTGCCCCCCATTGCTTCTATTCTGTCTTTTGATCCTGTCCCTCCCCAAGAGTGTTGATTTCAAATTGCTTCCTCCTCCCATTGCCTTCCCTTCCATCATCCCTCCCACCCTGCTTATCTCCTTCTCCCCCACTTTCCTGTATTGTAAGATAGGTTTTCATACCAAAATGAGTGTGCATTTTATTCCTTCCTTTAGTCGAATGTGATGAGAGTAAACTTCATGTTTTTCTCTCAGCTCTCCTCTTTTTCCTTCCACTAAAAAGTCTCCTGCCTGCCTCTTCTATGAGAGATAATGTGCCCCATTCCATTTCTCCCTCTCTCCTCCCAATACATTTCTCTCTCACCGTTTACCTTAATTTTTTTAAGATATGATCCCATCCTATTCAATTCACTCTGTGCTCTCTGTCTCTGTGTGTGCGTGCATGTCCGTGTGTGTATGTGTTTGTGTGTGTGTAATCCCACCAACTACCCAGATACTGAAAAGTTTCAAGAGTTACAAATATTGTCTTTCCATGTAGGAATGTAAACAGTTCACCTTTGGTAAGTCCCTTATAACTTCTCTTTGCTGTTTACTTCTTCATGCTTCTTCTCATTCTTGTGTTTGAAAGTCAAATTTTCTTTTCAGCTCTGGTCTTTTCATCAAGAATGCTTGAAAGTCCTCTATTTCATTGAAAGACAATTTTCCCCCTGAAGTATTATACTCAATTTTACTGGGTAGGTGATTCTTGGTTTTAGTCTTAGTTCCTTTGACTTCTGGAATATCCTATTCCATGCCCTTCGATCCCTTAATGTAGAAGCTGCTAGATCTTGTGTTATCCTGATTGTATTTCCACAATACTGGAATTGTTTCTTTCTAGCTGCTTGCAGTATTTTCTCCTTGACCTGGAAATTCTGGAATTTGGCCACAATGTTCCTAGGAGTTTCTCTTTTTGGATCTCTTTCAGGTGGTGATTGATGGATTCCTTCAATACTTATTTTGCCCTGTGGTTCTAGAATCTTAGGGCAGTTTTCCTTGATAATTTCATGGAAGATGATGTCTAGGCTCTTTTTTTGATCATGGCTTTCAGGTAGTCCCATCATTTTTAAATTGTCTCTCCTGGATCTATTTTCCAGGTTAGTTGTTTTTCCAATGAGATATTTCACATTCTCTTCCATTTTTTCATTCCTTTGGTTTTGTTTTGTGATTTCTTGGTTTCTCATAAAGTCATTAGCCTCCATCTGTTCCATTCTAATCTTGAGAGAACTATTTTCTTCAGTGAGCTTTTGAACCTCTTTTTCCATTTGGCTAATTCTGCTTTTGAAAGCATTCTTCTCCTCATTGGCTTTTTGAACCTCTTTTGCCAATTGAGTGAGCCTATTTTTCAAGGTGTTATTTTCTTCAGCATTTTTTTGGGTCTCCTTTAGCAAGGTATTGACCCTTGCTTTTCTTGCATCTCTCTCATTTCTCTTCCCAGTTTTTCCTCCACCTGTCTAACTTGCTTTTCAAAATCCTTTTTGAGCTCTTCCATGGCCTGAGCCCATTGGATATCTGTTTCGGATGTTTGGGGTACAGAGGCCTTGACTTCTATGTCTTTCCCTGATGGTAAGCATTGTTCTTCCTCATCAGAAAGGAAAGGAGGAAATATCTGTTCACCAAGAAAGTACCCTTCTATGGTCTTATTTTTCTTCCCTTTTCTGGGCATTTTCCCAGCCAGTTACTTGACTTCTGAGATTCCTGTCCACCCCACCTAGATCTGCCCAGCTAGTGCTTGGGGTCTGAGATTCAAATGCTGCTTCCCAGCCTCAGGGCTTTCAGTGGGGGTGGGGCTGCTATTCATTTTGAGATTAAATTCAAGTTCTCAGGTGGGGGCTGGACCACCGCCCAGGCTGTGTTCCCTCAGGGGGTTATGAGGAGACCTTTAACAATGGATCCGAGCTCCTGTCTGCTTTGGGAGCGTTGGTCTGCTACTGCCTCTGCTGCTGCCTCCCAAGGGGGCCTGAGTTATGGAGACACCCTGCTCCCCTCTCAGCCAGCCCAGAAGTCTCTCTCACTGACCTGTAGTGCCCATGGGTGGAGGGACCTTCATGGTCTCCGGAGAGCCTCCCTGAAGCCTGCTTGGATCTGCTCCTCTCAGTGCCGTGCGGCCAAGGCAGGGCTGGGCTTTGCTCCGGGTCCGATGCACAATGGACCTTTGGTGTCGGTTTTTCAGGGCTCTCTGGAACAGAAATCTCCTCCACTCTGTTGTTGTGTGGCTTCCACTGCTCCAGAATTTGTTGGGAGTTCCTCTTTACAGGTAATTTATGGGCTGTGGTTTCGGAGCTAGCATATGTGAATCTTTCTACTCTGCCATCTTGGCTCCTCCCCAAGAACATTCATTTTAGCAGAGAAAAGAGAAAGAAAGCATGGGTTGAGTAGGTTCATCCCTGTTATTTGTTTTCATCATCTTTTTTATTCCAGGCAGTGGGTAACTCTGCTCTTTCTCTGATCTTGCTGTATCCTTAAGCATTACTCTTAAGCTCCTTTTTGCTAGTAACCCTCGGCACCCCAGACACCCCTTTGAAGGATTGGAGTGTTGCTGTCTGCTGTCACTGTCCCAGTCTTCTGCCCATGTCTTTTTAAAATTGAAGTTGTTTGGTGAGTTCCCCGTGGGTCTGCTACATCCAGCTCTTTTGACAACTCCCCCTTCTTAACATAATTGTTCCTTTTGCCTTTAGAATTTCATTTTGGAAAGCATCCCATCCCTCCTGTCTGATAACCCCTTTAGGCTTACATGCCTCATCATCTTCCCTACCTTTCTTCTGAGCTTTTTAAATCTCCTTGAGTTAAGAGGGCTGCTTATTGGACGATGCCCACCCACCTCTCTGCTCCTTTTCTGCCACTTGTTCTAAGATGGAGGACTCATTTGGCTGTTTCATCCCTCCCCTCTCTGCCTCAACGCCCAGTTATTCCTCAGTAGTAAGAATGAGGTTGAGAGCAGCTGGTAGACTCATTAGTTCCTCAACCTTTTGAAGGTTGGAATGATCATTAAAGCAAGTCAGGAAGTTATTTGCTGCCCTGTTTTTGTCAGAGAGAAAGAGAGAGAGAGAGCAGGTGTCTGGACAGCACACTAGTAAATTCATCACTTTATCGTTCTGTAAGATCTAGAACTGAAAAGGACTTTAGTTCCCCTACTCAAACCCTCATTTTACAGGTAGGGAACTTGAAGCCTAGGGAGGGATAGTGACTTGGTCAAAATCTCACAGGCGTTGAAGCAGCAGACCGAGAACTCATATCCAAGTCTCATTTTTCTATCTACAGTATCACAGCTGACTCTGAGTTGTTGAGGTTGTTGTTGTTGTTGGTGGTGGTGGTGGTGTGTGTGTGTGTGTGTGTGTATGTGTGTATGTATGTGTGCGTGCGTGCATAGTTATCCTATTGGGAAAATTCCATTTGAATTTCCTTCTATTCTGTGGGTGGCAAATTCTGGTAGTAATTTCACTGAGCCACTTCACACATTGACAGAGTTTCCTACAGCTTTCTGCCTCGCTGTGGTTTAGAGCCTGAGAACCTACAAATATTTGTGAAGATTATGGGTCAGGCTCTTTTCTACACATCTTTGGGGGCTCTCTAGCACCATCCCAGGCCCTTTGTTGTCTGGAGAAGGAACCTGCAGGCGGAGGAGGGGAAGCCTTTCTCCAGTAATCTAGGCACACAAACTGGCATTGAATATAGAGATCCTGATGATTGTTCTTGGGAACATTATTGAAGTACAGGGTCTTCTATATACCTTATCACCTTTGAGCCTCACAGCCATTATGGGAGCCAACTGCTGTAGACACTATCCCCATTTTGCAGATAAGGAAACTTGAGGATCAGAGAGAAATGCCTTGACCTGAGGCATGCAAGCATCTGTAATGTTGTTCAGATTCATTGAGCGTAGTGATTCACATTTTATTTATTTTTTTTTATGCGCCCTTTCTTTCTTTTTTTTTTTTATTATTTTATTTATTTAATTTTTACATTCATTTTCACAAATTTTTGGGTTCCAAATTTTCTCCCCTTTTATCCCCTCCCCCCACCCCAATACCCCAGCAATCTAATTTTCCCTATCTCCAATCTGCCCTCTCTTCTGTCATCCCTCCCTTCTCTTGTCCCCATCTTCTCTTTTCTCCTGTAGGGGCAGATGACTTTCTATTCCTCATTAACTGTATGTCTTCTTTCCTAGTTACAACAACAGTATTAAACAGTTGTTCCTAAAACTTTGAGTTCCAAATCTCCCCATCCCTCCCTCCCCACCCATTCCCTTTGGGAAGGCAGGCAATTCAATATAGGCCCTATCTGTGTAGTTTTGCAAATGACCTCCCTGATAGTCGTGTTGTGTAAGACTAACTGGATTACCATCCCTCCTAACCTGCCCCTCATTGTTTCTCTTCTGTCTCTTGATACTGTCCCTCGCCAAGTATTGACTTCAAATTGCTCCCTCCTCCCTTTGCCCTCCCCTCCATCATCCCCTCCCTTGCAATATCTCCTTCTCCCCCACTTTCTTATACTGTAAGATAGGTTTTCATACCAAAATGAGTGTGCATTTCACTCCTTCGTTTAGTCAAATGTGATGAGGGTAAACTTCTTGTTTTGTTTTTTTTTTTGTTTTTTTTTCTCAGCTCTCCTCTTTTTCCCTCCACTAAGAAAAACTCCTACTTGCCTCTTAAATGACATATAGTTACCCCCTTCCCTTTCCCTCTCTTTCCTCCCCCTACATTTCTCTCTCACCATTTACCTTAGTTTCTTTTAAGGTATGGTCCCATCCTATTCAGTTCAATCTGTGCTCTCTATCTCTGTATGTGTGTGCATGTGTGTATGTGTGTGCATGCGTGTACATGTGTATGTGTGGTCCCACCAACTACCCAGATACTGAAAAGTTTTAAGAGTTAGAAATATCGTCTTTCCCTGTATGAATGTAAACAGTTCACTTCTGGTAAGTCCCTTAAGACTTCTCTTTGCTGTTTCCTTTTTCATGCTTCTTCTCATTCTTGTGTTTGAAAGTCAAATTTTCTTTTAAGCTCTGGTTTTTTCATTAAGAATGATTGAAAGTCCTCTATTTCATTGAAAGACCATATTTTTCCTTGAAGTATTATACTCAGTTTAGCTGGGTAGGTGATTCTTGGTTTGAGTCCTAGTTCCTTTGCCTTCTGGAATATCCTGTTCCACGCCCTTCGATCCCTTAATGTAGAAGCTGCTAGATCTTGGGTTATCCTGATTGTATTTCCACAGTACTGGAATTGTTTCTTTCTAGCTGCTTGCAAGATTTTCTCCTTGAGCTGGGAGTTCTGGAATTTGGCCACAATGTTCCTAGGAGTTTCTCTTTTTGGATCTCTTTCAGGTGGTGATCGATGGATTCTTTCAATACTTATTTTGCCCTCTGGTTCTAGAATGTCAGGGCAGTTTTCCTTGATAATTTCATGGAAGATGATGTCTAGGCTCTTTTTTTGATCATGAGTTTCAGGTAGTCCCATAATTTTAAAATTGTCTCTCCTGGATCTATTTTCGAGGTCAGTTGTTTTTCCCATGAGATATTTCACATTCTGTTCCATTTTTTCATTCTTTTGGTTTTGTTTGGTGATTTCTTGGTTTCTCATAAAGTTATTAGACTCCATCTGTTCCATTCTAATTTTGAGAGAACTATTAAATTCAGTGAGCTTTTGAGCCTCTTTTTCCATTTGGCTCATTCTGCTTTTGAAAGCATTCTTCTCCTCATTGGCTTTTTGAACCTCCTTTGCCAATTGAGTGAGCCTATTTTTCAAGGTGTTAATTTCCTCAGCATTTTTTTGGGTCTCCTTTACCAAGGTATTGACCCGTTTTTCATACTTTTGTTGCATCTCTGACATTTCTCTTCCCAGTTTTTCCTCCACCTGTCTAACTTGCTTTTCAAAATCCTTTTTGAGCTCTTCCAGGGCCTGAGGCCACCCACCACCCCCTGGGGTGTATGGGGTACTGAGGCCCTGCCCTCCACGTCTTTCCCTGATGGCAAGGATACGTCCTCGCCATCAGATCCGAAGGTCGGGATCATTTGTATTTGTTGGAAAAAACTCTCTAAAGTCTTATTTTTCTTCCCTTTTCTAGGCATTTTCCCAGCCAATTACTTGACTTCTGAGATTCCTTTGCACCCCTGCCTGGATCCGCCCAGCTAGTGCTTGACCTCTGAGATTTAAATGGGCTTTCCTCCTGCTGGCTGTCAATCAGTGAGCTTTAGTTCAGGTGCTGGGGTGGGGGCAGGGCCGCCTCCCAGGCTCAGATCCCTCAGGGGCTTTATGTAGAGACTTTCAGGAATGGAGCGGGTGGGGGCGGGGTGGGGGGTCCGCCTCCCAGGCTCAGTTCCCTCGAGGGCTTTAAGCAGAAGCCTTCAGTAATAGAGTGGGGTGGGGGCAGGGCCGTCTCTCAGGCTCAGCTCCGTCAGGTTTTATGCAGAAACCTTCCATAATGAAGATCCTGCCTGCTGCTGGGGGATTCCTGAGTCCCGGTCCGCTGCCGCCTCTGCCGCCACCCACACCTCTGCCTCCGCCGCTTCCTGCCCCTGTCTCTGCCGCCGCCGCTTCCTCCCGAGGGGGCCTGAGTCACGGAGACGCCCTGCTCCCCCTCTCCTCCAGCCCGGCCTTCTCTGTCACTGACCTGTAGCTTCTGTGGGCGGAGGGACTTTCCTGGCTGCCGGAGCTTCCGTCTCTGAAGCCTGCTTGGATCAGCTTCTCTGGGGCCGCGGCCAGGGCAGCGCTGGGGGTGGGGTCCACTTTCCGGGGCCCGCTGGACCCTGGGGACGGGTCTGCAGGGCTCCCTGGAACGGAAATCTCTTCCACTCTGTTTCTGCACATCTTGTATTGACCCAGAAGTTATGGGGGACTCTTTTTACATTAATTCTATGGGTTTTTGGTTTCGGAGCTCGTAAACGTGCGTCCTTCTACTCCGCCATCTTGGCTCCGCCCCCCCAGTGATTCACATTTTAGAGCACTTTAATAATCATAATTATTATGATTCATATAGTAAGCATATGAAGGGTTTTACATCTAAACCAGTCGGTGAGGTGTGTAAGGCCCATTCTCACCATCCCTGTGGTGACAGAATCAGGAAATTTCTCCAGGAGAAGAAATGAATCACCTCTGGTTCCATAGCAAGAACCTGAGGTGGGATGCTATGTTTGGGATCTTGCCCACACAGCTCATCACTTTCAGCATTGTACTGGGGAAAGAACCTGGGATTCTTAGCATCTTATTTTAATTACTATCTTGTTTTTGATATCATCTTGATTTCTGAGTCTTATCCTTCCTCTTGTTCAATCCAGTGAGCCATCCATTGTATCAAAGATTAAAAAGGGGGGGGGGCAATTTAGCAAAACCAGCCAACACACCAACTGTATCTGAAAGTGTCCGTGGTATTGCATACCCCCTTCTGCAAGGTGGCAGGAGGGAAGGACCGGTCATGGGAAGCACTGGCTTTTTCAGCATAGGAGACCCAGATTCCAAGCCAGCCTCTTTCATTTGCTTTGTTTCTGAGTTTAGACGAGCTCTATAGCCTCTCTTAGCCTTACTTTCCCATCTGTAAAATGGGCCTTGTGCACCCTGCTCTGTTTATTTCAGAGTGTTCTTGTGAGTAGGTAATGGCTACGAAAATGCTTTGTAAATTGTAAAGTGCTGCGCAAATACAAGAGATTAATGGTAACAATTTAGTCCTTCTAACATCAAATGCCTTTTAAAACCCTGGACTCCTTTTGGTGTCAGCCAGATGCACGGACTTGAATTCATCTCTTCAGCTCTCTTTGTGAAGGAGAGAGAGACATTGTGGAGGTTGCACTTCACCTGTGTAGGCTCCACTTTCATACAGGTATCTTGTGACACGGCTGGTGCCGGGAATAACCATTAGAGCCAGAGTCTGAAGAGCTCAGCTCATCCCCCCACACCAGACTTAGTATCTTTGTGCTTCTTGGCAACCATGTCTCAAGGAATAATGTAAAAGAAAATTCTACCTAGCAAAAGCATAGAGAGAATAATTGTAAAGTTAATCATTCAGTGAACATCTGTTAGCCATCTATTCTGTGCCTGGCACTGTACCAAGTCCTGGGGATCCAAAGAAAGGCAAAAGCTGGTCCTGCCTCGAGGAGCTCCCCATCTGCAAACAACTATGCAGAAACAAGTTGTGGGCAGGGAAAATTGGAGCTGATCATTGGAGGGAAGATACTGGCATTAATGAGGGTCAGGAACCATCTCTTGGAGAAGGCGGAATTTTAGCCTGGACTTTGGGGAATCCAAGAGGGAGAGAGTTCCAGGCTTGGGAGATAGCCAGTGAAAACACCCAGAGAAATAGATGGCTAATTTGGTTTCACTTTTTGTTACTAAGTTATGGTGGAGCCTTTTGAATTTTGTGGGACCCTCCTTGTTCTGTCTCTATCCCATTGTACAAATGCATGGTGAGAGGTCTTTCTTGACCTGGGCTGTTCAGAGGAAACCATACCCGATGTCCTGGCAACTCACAGTTGCAGGACTCAAGTGGTCTCTTTTTCATGGTCCTGTTCCCTACTCAGCATTGGCTGTGGGCTCTGTACCAGACCCAGACCACCCTCCACACCATGCTTTCCCCATGCTTCTCTTTTGACCTGATCTTCCTTCAAAGGTATTTGTCCAAGCATTATATGTAATGGGGATAAGCTAGATTCATTTCCAATAAGAGTGGGGGTGAAATAAGGATGTCCATTATCACTGTTGTTATTCAATGTGGTACTAGAAATGTTAGCTTTAGCAATAAGAGAAGAAAAAGAAATGGATGGAATTAGAATAGGCAAAGAAGAAACTAAGTTATCACTCTTTGCAGATAATATGATGATACATTTAGAGAATCCTAGATAATCAAGTAAATAACTGTTTGAAATAGTAAACAACTTTGATAAAGTAGCAGGATATAAAATAAACCACATAAATCATCTGCATTTCTGTATATTACTAACAAAGCCCAACAGCAAGATATAGAAAGAGAAATCCCATTTAAAGTTACTGTAGACACTATAAAATATTTGGGAGTCTACCTGCCAAAACAAACCCAGGGACTATATGAACACTATTACAAAACACTTTTCACAAAAATAAAGTCAGATATAAATAATTGGAAAAATATCTGTTGCTTGGTGGGTAGACTAATATGATAAAAATGACAATTCTACCTAAATTGATTTATTTACCATTCAAACTAAATGCTCTGAATCACTATTGATTAGAGAAGTACAAATCAGAACAACTGTGAGATAACATCACACCTATCGGATTGAGTAACGTGACAGAACAGGAAGGTGAGAAATGTTGGAGAGGGTGTAGGAGTGTTGGAACTATGCCTAAAGGGCTTTAAAACTGTGCATACCCTTTGACCCAGCAATACCATTTCTAGGGTTGTATCCCAAAGAGAGCATAAAAATGGGAAAAGGACCCACATGTGCAAAAGTATTTATTGCAGCTCTTTTTGTGGTGGCCAAGAACTGGAAATGGAGAGGATGCCCATCAATTGGGGAGTGACTGAGCAAGTTGTGGTATATGAATGTAGTGGAATACTATTGTGCTATAAGAAATGATGAACAAGAGGACTTCAGAAATACCTGGATAGACTTAGATGAACTGATGTTGAGTGAAAGGAGCAGAACCAGAAGAACACTGCACACACTGAAAGCCACAGGATGCAAGGACTGTTTTTGATAGACTTAGCCCTCCACAGCAAGGCAAGGACCTAAAACATTCCCAAAGGACTCATGATGCAGAATGTCAGAAAAAGAACTATGAGGTTGGATTGTAGAATGAAGCAGACTATTTTCTCTTTTATGTTTGGGTTTGTTTAGTTTTACTTGTCCTTTTTCCCGTTTGTTATAATTCTTCTGTGCAACATGACTAGTGTGAAAATGTGTTTAAAAGGAATGTATGTGTAGTTGTCTAGCATGCTGTCTTGGGGAGGGAGGGGAGAAGGAGGGGGCAAAATTTGGAACTTATGGAAGTGGTTGTTGCAAATTGAAGACAAATAAATACATAAATTTGAAAGAAAAAAAGGCATTTATATGAAGAATACCAGGGGAAAACATTTGTAAAAAGAGTAGCAGCCTAGAGTTCTAGTTCTGACCGTACCCCTTACCAATACCGTTTATCATCATAATGTTATTTTGGTCCTTTTTGAGAATGAAGGACAATAACCCCCTAACCAACCATTAAAACCTAGAGAGATGCCATCAAAGCTAAACGTTTCCATTTGCCATGATGAGCAGAAAAGAGAAGGTTGTATCTAAATCATGAATCTCTGTTGTGTACAATTTTTTATAAAGTATATGTTAAAGTGAACACCCACATTCTTCTGTTTTGTTTTTGTATCTCCTTCTGAACTTCCTTCTGGTCTTTTTCAGTGTATTTTTCAATGTTTCTTTTTTGAGGGAGAAGGGGTATAATTATCACTACTTTCCCTGTTCATCCCTAAAAGTCTTCCCCTACCCCAAATGAAACTTTTTCTTTTAACAGGTATTGTTAATCAAACAAACTAGAATCACACATTGGCCCTTGTCTGAAAACATAACGCTTCTTCTGTTTCTACAGTCCCATAACCTCTCTGCCAAGAGGTGAGGTGAAAAGTATTCTTGATTGTTAGCCTTCTGGATTCATGATTGGTCATTGCATTGAACAGAGTTCTGAACTCTTTCAAAGTTGTTTTCCTTTAAAAGTGTTGGAGTCATTGTCTGAATTGTTCTGGATCTCCTCATTTCACTCAGCATTACTTCATATGAGTCTTCCAGGTGTCACTGTATCTGTCTTTTTAATGATTTGTTACAGTGCACTAATATTCAGTTCCATTTCTTTGCCATGACTCACCATGACGCCAGTTGATAGGTACCCATTTTGTTTCCAGTCTTTTGTTACTACAGAAGGTGCCACTATAAATACTTCTCTACATTTAGCACAAGGGTTGGCACATAGTTAAGTGCTTAACAAATATGTGGGTCCTTTCACATGGCCATCTCTTTGTGGCTCCATATTTAGTGGTGGTATCACTGGGGTAGGTCTCACTGTGTGCAGCTTAGTTCTAAATGGTTTTCCTGAACAGTAGTACCAATTCACAGCTCCATAAACAGTACATCAATGTGGCTGTTTTCTCACAGCCTTCCAGCAGTTGTCATTTTTCTTTTTTGGTCACTTTTGATGATCTGTTGGTACAGGGTGGAACCTCAGATTTGGCTGAATTGCTCTTTCTCTTATGATTGATTTGGAGCATTTTTTTAATATAATTGTTATTAATTTGTATTTCTTCTTTCAAGAACTGTATGTTCATGTCCTTTGACTACCTATTGAGGAATGTATCCTTTTCTAATATAGTTGGATCAATTCATTGTATATCGCAGATATCCTCTTTTCAGAGAAATTTGCTACCAAAATTTCCTCCCCAGTTACCTGTTTGCCTTCTGTTATAACTGTAATGATACTGTTTGTGTAGAAAATTTTCACTTTTTATGTTGTCAAAATTGTCCATTTTATCTCCTGTGATCATCTCTATCCCTTGCTTGGTCAAGAACTCTTGCTTGGGGAAGAGCCAAGATGGCAGAGTAGAAGTACATAGTCTAGCTTTTCCCCCACAGCCCATAAAATACCTGTAAAGAAAGACTCTCAACAAATTCTAAAGCAGCAGAAGCCACAGAACGACAGAGTGGAGGAGGTTTCCAGCCGAGGGTGACCTGGAAGGCTGATGGGAAAAGTCTGTTACAACAGATGCGGAGTAGAGCCCAGCCCAGCCTTGACTGCCCGGTGCCGGGAGGAAGACTGGAGCAGGCCTTGGGGGTGGAATCCCTGGCAGCAGCAACTACAGTTCACAGATCCCCAGGTGCCAAAGGTAGCTTCAAAGGTCAGTGAAAGGGCTTTTTCACCTCTGTGACAAGGGAACAGGGTCCTCCCCTAGCTGTGGCCCCAGACAGTAGCTGCAGCAGCACGTGGTGACAGCTATAGCCACAGTGGCCATGTAGGCAGCAGCCAGCATCCATTGTTGGATTAAGCCCCTGGGGGAGCTGATCTGAACCTCAGCCTCGAGCCTGGCCAAGGAGTAAACTCCTTTCCCTTTATTGTGTATACCCTACTCTTGACAAAGGACCCAAAAGTCAAGTAACTGGTTGGGAAAATGCTCCAAAAAGGGAAAAAAAATAAGACTATAGAAGGTTACTTTCTTGGTGAACAGGTATTCTCTCCCATCCTTTTGGATGAAGAAGAACAATGTTTACCATCAGGAGAAGTCATAAAAGTCAAGGCTTCTGCATACAAAATCCATATGCAATGGTCCCAGGCCATGGAAGAGCTCAAAAAGAATTTTGAAAATCAAGTTAGAGAAGGGAAGAAAAATGAGAGTGATGCAAGAAAATCATGAAAAGCGAGTCAGTGGCTTGCTAAAGGAGACCCCAAAAAATGCTGAAGAAAATAACACCTTTAAAAATAAGTTAACTCAATTGGCAAAAAAGGTCCAAAAAGCCAATGAGGAGAAGAATGCTTTAAAAAGCTGAATTAACCAAATGGAAAAGGAGGTTCAGAAACTCACTGAAGAAAATAGTTCTTTAAAAATTAGAATGGAAAAATGGAGGCTATGACTTTATAAGAAACCAAGAAATCACAAAACAATACCAAAAGAATGAAAAAATGGAAGATAATGTGAAATATCTCACTGAAAAAACACCTGATCTAGAAAATAGATCCAAGAGAGACAATTTAAAAGTTACAGAACTGCCTGAAACTCATGATCAAAAAAAGAGCCTACACATCATCTTTCATGAAATTATCAAGGAAAACTGCCCTGATATTCTAGAACCAGAGGGCAAAATAAATAGTGGAAGAGTCCACCAATCACCTCCTAAAAGAGATCCAAGAAGAAAAATGCCTAGGAATATTGTAGCCAAATTCCAGAGTTCCCAGATCAAGGAGAAAATATTGCAAGCAGCCAGAAAGAAATAATTCAAGTATTGTGGAAACACAATCAGGATAACACAAAATCTAGCAGCTTCTACATTAAGTGACTGAAGGGCTTGGAATATGATATTCCAGAAGTCAAAGGAACTAGGATTAAAACCAAGAATGACCTACCCAGCAAAACTAAGTATAATACTTCAGGGGAAAAAGTGGTCATTCAATGAAATAGAGGACTTTCAAGCATTCTTGATGAAAAGACCAGAGCTGAAAAGAAAATTTGACTTTCAAACACAAGAATCAAGAGAAGCATAAAAAAGTAAAAAGGAAAGAGGAATCATAAGGGACTTAACTAAAGTTGAACTGTTGACATTCCTACATGGAAAGATAATATTTGCAACTCTTGAAACTTTTCTCAGTGTCTGGGTAATTAGAGGGATTCTGCACACACACACACACACACACACACACACACACACACACACATAGAGACAGAGAGAGAGAGAGAGAGAGAGAGAGAGGGAGGGAGGGAGGGAGGGAGGGAGGGAGAGAGCACAGAGTGAGTTGAATAGGAAGGCATCATGTCTAAAAAAATGAAGGGATAAGAGAGGAATATATTGGGAGGAGAAAGGGAGAAATGGAATGTGGCAAATTATCTCTCATAGAAGAGGCAAGGAAAAGCTTTTCCAATGGAAGGGAAAAGGGGAGAGATGAGAGAGAAAAAGTGAAGCTTACTCTCATCACATTTGGCTCAAGAAAGGAATAACATGCACACTCAATTTGGAATGAAAATCTATATTCCACTACAGGAAAGTAGGGGAGAGGGGGATAAGCAGGGTAGGGGGGATGATGGAAGAGAGGGCAAATGGCAGGATGGAACAATTAGAAATAAAGACTCTTGGGGGGAGGGACAGAGTTACAAGAGAGAAGAGAAGAAATGGGGGGCAGGATAGGATGGAGGGAAATATAGTTAGTCTTACACAACATGACTATTATGGAAGTCATTTGCAAAACTACACATATATAGCCTATATTGAATTGTTTGCTTTCTCAGTGGGGATGAGTGGGGAGGGAGGAAGGAAGAGAAGTTGGAACTCAGCGTTTTAGGAACAAATATTGAGAATTGCTTTTGCGTACAACTGGGAAATAAGAAATACGGGTAATGGGGTATAGAAATTTATATTGCCCTTCAGGACAAGAAAGAAGATGGGGATAAGGGAAGGGAGGGGTGTTAGAAGGGAGGGCACATTGGTGAAAGGGGCAATCGGAATGCTCGGTGTTTTGGAAGGGGGAGAAATGGGGAGAAAATTTGGAACTCAAAATTTTGTGGAAATGAATGTTGAAAATTTAAAATAAATAAATAAATTTAGAACTCTTTCTCTATCCATTCTTCTGAAAGGTATTTGCCTTCTCTTATTTTTTAATATGTTTACAATCCAACCTTTTATATTCAGGTCATGTGCTTATTTGGAGTCTGTTTTGTCATATAAGGTGTGGGCTGTTGGTCTAAATCAGGGGTATCAAGCTCTAGTAGTTCTGAATCCTTTCTGTTGATTATTGACTTAGAAAACTACAATTTATGTTTTATTTTTATTTCTTTTGTTAAACATTTTCTAAAGTAATTGGAATTTAATCTGGCTAGGGAAGTTTTGCTGATAAAACCTGGGGTCTAAGCATAAGACTGTCCAGATTTCTGATCTGTCTTCTTAGGCCTTTCTGAAGGTTCTGATAGTGTGCTAAGGTCTTCAGTTTCATAGAGTACAGCCTATACGTTTTAGATTCAGAAATATCAGTGATTAGAGAATATCTCAGCACCCACACCTCTTCCAAAATCTTGGATTTGAAAAGAAAGAGAAAAAAGGAATCACCAAGAGACCCTGCAATCATTTTTGAGCCTGTGGATGCCATCTCATTCCTCACTTTGATTTCAATCCAACAAACTGATTTAAGTTACAGAAGGCTGAGGTTTTAAAGGAATCTGCCCCTTTTGTCAAGGCTGTTACATATCTGATGGGGCAATATAAGTACTGAGCTGAATACATAAGAAATTCCATGTATAGGGAAAAGCTGGCAGTTCATTTTGAATAGAGAGTGCTTGAAGGGAGTGATATGAAATCAGACTGGAAAGGTAAGTGGAAGCCAGTACTTCCTTGCTTTTATTAGGCACTTAAATGTTTGTTGTGTTGGATTGGCTTTTGCAGAGCTTTAATTGCTAGGCTGAGGACTTTTGTATTTTTTTCCTGGATCTATTAGTATTTACCTAATATGTTATCTTGGATAAGGAAAGGAACTCATTATTCCTTGCTGAATCACTGGGGATGTGTTTAGTCACTGGGTAAGCAGTATTTACTGTAAACTATATGCATGTTTCTCTGCTGCAGTTCAGAGGTCTATTCATCAATAGGTCTCTGTACCCATCTGACAGAGAGATCAATCTCCCTTTCCTGAAGGTGATCTCCTGCACAGGTCTTAAGTCTTCAGCCTGTGTCAAAGATAGATTCAATTTCGTCTCCCTTTTGGGTGATGATTTTCCTCTGACAGCTTCCTGTTGAAATATAATTGAATGATTAGAACTGAGAGGAACAAGGAGTAAGCAGACTTTTCTAGGGGTAAACCTGTGAAGAGTGGGGATTTCTTTTGACCTCATCTATAAAGTAGAGCTAAAGAGAAGGGTGCCAGATGTGACAGGAGCTTGATAAGGAATTTGGGAAAATTGGCAAAATTTTGTGGCAAGGTGGTAGTCATTTAATACTTCCAAAATGATCAGCATATCTGTCAGTGGGTAGTTTTTGGATGCCCCCTCTGTACTTAGCTTTGTACTGGACCGTATCTAAATATGGAAGCTGGGTAGTGAGTTCTGCATTGCTACTGTTAGTCAGTGGAGTTATTCAAGTGGAGGATGGGTGAGTACTTATTGGGGAAGTTGTAGATAGAATTTATAGATCACACAAACACTGAACTTGGTGAGCACCCCGAGTAAAGTCCCTTTCATTTCTAAGAGTCAGAGATTTCATGAGCTAGCCAAAGAGATGATTCCTGCCCTTACGGAGCTGATGAGAAAAGATTCATGAGACAGTTTACAGTGCAGTACAATACAGTATAGTACAATGCAGTTAAAATTTATTAAGTACCCACTATGTGCCAGTTACTGTTCTTTTAAGATCAAGGTAGTTTATTGAAATATTTTAAACAGGCAGCTTCCCTCTAGTGTCAAGCACTTTTACAGAGAAACAGTCTATTCCATAAAACAACATTTCTTAGCAGAATATTCTGTATTCTCAGCTCCTTTTCTGCTGTGGTATTTATCCTGTTTTCTCATGTCTCTTCCAGTTCCCACATTTTATATTCTGAGTTTGCCTGATTTGTAGCAGTGAGATGTGTTTTAAGGGTATATTTGCTTTGTGTGATCATATCCCACGTAACTTTACAAAATAGGAGTGATCACTTCTTCTTTGACCTCTCATGTCATTCTGTAACTTTCTAAGGGGCAGCTAGGTGGTGCAGTGGATAGAGCACCAGTGCAGGAGTCAGGAGGACCTGAGTTCAAATCTCACCTCAAATACTTGACACTCACTAACTGTGTGACCTTGGGCAAGTCACTTAACCCCAATTACCTCATCCTGGGTCATTTCCAGTCATATTGATGAATGTCTGGTCACTGGATTCAGATGGTTCTGGAGGAGAAGTGAAGCTGGTGATGTGCATAGCCCTCCCTCAGTCTAAACAAAGTCAGGTGCAAGTATTGTCATCATTTCTCTGATGGCATGGTTTTCTTTGGCAACAGAGGATGAACACACACATATTCTGAGAGGTGAGATTCCTGGTACTAAAAGAGGTTTAAGCTGGGCCTGGACAGTGACTTATTAGGAGTTTCAAGCTTTGCGGGGGAGACTGGAGTAAGTCATTGCTGAAGTTCCTCCCAGGCTGAGAGTCTTTATTTCCATCTTGTGCCCTGGGCCCTCATCTCTGGCCTCCTAACAGAGTTAGTTGTCTGGTCTGCTCAATCAAGTTGATACCTTATATTTCTCTACTCAAAATCTAACTCTTTTGGTGTTGCTGTATTTTCAGAACTCGATGCTGCATTATCCTTGGTGGAATACTTTTGGCTATCCATCTGCACCTTACCCACCCTTGACCAATGAAAACCAGTAAGTGCTATTCTCCTCTGGACATGCCCTCGCTTCACCTGCCTTCCTGGTTTGTTTGTTGTTTTGGCCTGCTCCAATGAGCAGGCACATTGTTCACTGACTGATAGGAATAAACTTGCAATATCCTATTGTAGCATTCTACAAACGATTCTGTGTTGGAATAATAATGGCCTTTGGAGAACAGGCTGGAAATGGAGGTTTCTTCAACTTCACATTCTTAAACATTGTCTAAAAATAGATCTTATTGTAGGCATTTAAATTACTAAGTGGAATTTGCAAGTCACGAGTTCCATGCAACAGTAGAAATTCATAGATTGTCTGAGCTGTTAAGAATTGCCATTATCATTTAGTCACAGAATTTTATTTGCAAGAGACCTTGGGGGTTATCTAACCTCGTTTCTTCATTTTGGATTTTTCTTAGACTCAGAATCATAAATATAATAATAGTGATATATGGGCAACAACTTAGCCTTTGCTAACCCTGTGTCTCCTCTTGTAAAATAGAGACTATAGGAGAGGGGACGGGGGATCAGCATTTATATAGCACCTACTATATGTCAGACACTATGCCAAGTGCTTTATAAATATGATCTCTCTGAAAGGGAGGTGCTGGTTATTATTTCTGTTTCAGAGTCGAGGAAATAGAGCCAAGTAGAAGAGAAATGGTATGTCCAGAGTCACACAGCTAGTTGGTGTCTGAGGTCAGATTTGAACTCAGGTTTTCCTGACTCCAGGCAGGACACTCTATGCACTCTGGTGCCCTCCAAGCTGCCTTAGGATCACAGACTTAGAACTATAAGAGAATTTAGAAGTCCTGTAGTACTGATCTTACAAGGTCTGATGGATCAAGTGAAATAACGTACATCTTAGAAATCCTCTCCTGAAATATAATTGCAGCTTTTGAAGATTAAGACCCCAAGTCACAGCAAAGAGAAGTTCCTTACTCAGGGATTCACACTGAAGCAACATTAAGAGTTGAGAAATAGCTCAGGTCTTCTGATTCCCATCCTAGCTTCATCCATCTACTGAGTGCCTTTTAGAAAGTGATCAGAGGGAAGTAGAGCTCTATGGACCTCTAAAGGTGACTACTCTGCTCTGTGGTCATGTGTGGTCACTTTGTTATGATGAAGGCACAATTATGTGAGAAATTAAGTGATGGTACAAGAGTTAGGAAGTACTAGAGATGGTAAATTAAACCCTGTCTGTCCCAGGGCAATCTGAGAAATCTTTGAATGATTTGTTGACACAATGACTACTCTTCAGTTCAGTTCAACAAACACTTAGTTACTGGACCCGTGGTTATTTTTAGAGGAGGATATAAGGCATGGTCTTTTCTCCAAAGGAAGACCCAATCCCGTAAGGCATGACATATGGAAGGAGGATCAGCTGGGACAGAGTGAAAAGACCCCTGGATTTGGAGTCAGTACTTGTATTTGAATTCCAGACCCCTACTTAATTGTCAGTGGAAACTTGAGCACATTCTTTGCCCTCCCTAGGTCTGTAAAATGAGGGATTGGAATGGATAAATATTAAGGTTCTCTTCAGCTCTAAGTCATAGGAATCTACAAGACAATAAAGTTATGACTTCATTGTTTTGGATACATCAAGCCAGCCGTAGAGGAGTGAGTGCAGCAGTGTTTGGGGATGTGACTTACCCCCAGATAGATGCTCCAAAAGGAGAACATCAGTTAGTATTGTCTTTGCTTTCTTTACTGATCATTTAATCCTTCCAGAGATGGAGGAATAAATATGGAGAACATTGTTTTGGATATGCTTTTCTCCAGCAACATCCCTAGTTGGGATGGAAGTGCTAGGAATCTTGAGAGAAAATAACCATTTCCTTATAGAATTTGTGGTAGAGGAGAGGAAAGTGAGTAGAGGCTGATAGCATAGATTTTTGGAGAGCAGATTTCAGAGCATTCAGAAAAAGGATAACTACGACCCCATAGACTAAAAGAGTAAAGTGAAAAAAGTCAGCCTAGGAAGGATGGAAACACATAAAATAGTCATACTGAAGAGAGATAGAAAGGTGGGCATTGTCCACAGATACTGGTTGTGGCTGCAGAGGGAACTCACCAACTAACTTAGATTTTGAAATGACAAGGGCAGGAAACAGACTGAATACCAGAGTCTGGCATATTTCCTTAAGAAGTGTGTCAGTCATTTCTAAAATATATAGAGAACTGAGTCAAATTTATATTCAGATGAAAAAATTAAAGCTTTCTATAGCAGTATGAAAAAATGCTCTACATCACAGTTGATTAGAGATGCAGATCAAAACAGCTCTGAGGTACCACATCACACCTGTCAGATTGGCTAACATGACAAAATAGGAAAATAATAAATGCTGGAAAAGATGTGAGAAAATTGGAACATTGATGCATTGTTGGGGGAATTGTAGTAATCCAATCATTCTGGAGAACAAATTGGAACTATGCCCAAAGGGCTATAAAACGGTGCATACTCTTTGGTCCAGCAATACCACTTCTAGGTCTTTATCCCAAAGAGATCATACAAACAGGAAAAGGACCCACATGTACAAAAATATTTATAGCAGCTCTTTTTGTGGTGGCCAAGAATTGGAATTCGAGTGAAGGCCCATCAGTTGAGGAATGGCTGAACAAGTTGTGGTATATGAATGTAATGGAATACTATTGTGCTATAAGAAATGATGTGCAGGTGGACTTCAGAAAAACCTGGAAAGACTTATATGAACTGATACTGAGTGAGGGAAGCAGAACCAGGAGAACATTGTACATAGTAACAGCCACATTGTGTCATGACTTTGATAGACTTAGTCCTCCACCGCAAGGCCAGGACCTAAAGCATTTCCAAAGGACTCATGATGCAAAATGCCATCCACACCCAGAAAAAGAACTATAGAGTCTGAATGCAAATCAAAACATACTGTTTTCTCTCTCTTTTTTGTTTCTTCTTTCCCATGATTTCTCCCCTTGGTTCTAATTCTTCTTTACAACATGGCTAATGTGAAAATAGGCTTAATATGAAAGTATATGTAGAGCCTGTATCAAATTACACACCATTTTGTGGTAGGGGGAGGGCAGAGATGGTGAGAAAAATTGGAGCTCAAAATCTTATGGAAGTGAATGCTGAAAATGAAAAATAAATAAAGAAGTTTACTTTTAAAAAAAGCTGAGTGTCAGGAGGACTGAAGCAAGGAGAACTAAATACAGCAAAAAGAGATTTTGTGTTTGATTTTTTTTTTTAGTTTTAAAGCTATGTTTAGAGAAATAGGGTCAAAGAAGGAGAGGACATCTGTTCAAGGCAGTGGAATAATGTTAAAACACGAGCTGCTCAGCTCTTCTTTTGCTTCTCCTTTCTCTCTGAGAAAACAAAAATGTCAAGTAGGGAGTTGATAGCCAAGAGAAGTAAGGATGACTGTCACAAAAGAACACTTCTCTGCCCTTTTTTAGTTCACAAAAATCACACCCAGATGAATTCCATCTTAGGGTCCTGAGAGAATGTACGAGATGGGATTGATAGCTGAACTGTTGTCTTTGAAAGAGTTTAGAAAACAGGAGAGGTGCTCCCCAGTTCAAGAAGGGCAAACATCCGGGTTCTCCAAAATAGAGTCAAAGGAACCTGAAAGTTATAGACCAGTGATCTCGACTTCAATCCCTGAAAAAATTTTAGAATGTATTTAAAAAGTTGGTTAGCATCTAGAAAAGGAAATTGTGATCCCAGTGTTTTAGTATAGTTTAATCAGAAAACAGGTCCTACCAAGACTAATGCTATTTCTTATTTTGGCATCATTAATGTACTAAGTAGACCAGAGAAATTTAACAAAGAATGTGGTAAACTCTTGTGATATTTGTGCGGTCAAATTGTAAGTGTGTAGCTTGGACAGTAGCATTACGAGGCGGATTCCTAACTGGTTGATTGACTGAACCCCAAGACCATACATTGACATGTTTCCATGTTGTACTCCAGGCAGGGGTCTGTGGTGTTTGATGTCATTATCAATGCCGAGGGGAAAAGGCAAAGGTATCACGCTTCTTTGGGATAGAGAACTAGAAGTGGTATTTCTGGGTCAAAGGGTATGCACAAGTTTTATGGCCTTTTGGCCATAGTTTCAAATTGCTCTCCAGAATGGTTGGATCAGTTCACGATTCCATCAACAATGCATTAGAGTTCCAATTGTTGCATATTTTCTCCAACACTTATCATTTTCCTTTTCTGTCATTTTAGTTAGTGTGATAGGTGTGAGGTGGTATATCAGAGTTGTTTTATTTTGTTTTATTTATTTCTCTAATCAAGAGTGATTTTTTCCATATGATTATAGATAGCTTTAATTTCTTCATCTAAAAACTTCCTGTTCATATCCTTTGACCATTTATCAATTGGGGTAATCTTATACATTTGACTCAGTTCTCTTTATAGTTGAGAAATAAGGCCTTTATCAGAAACACTAGCTGTAAAAATTGTTTCCCATCCTTTTACTTTCCTTTTAATCCTGGTTGCTTTGGTTTTGTTTGTGCAAAAACTTTTTAAGTTTAATTAAAATTATCCATTTTGCTTTTGTAATGTTCTTTATCTCTTGTTTGTTCATAAATTCTTCCCTTCTCCATAAATTTGACAGGTAGACTAGTCCATGCTCTCTTAATTTGCTTATGGTATCACCTTTATGTCTAAATCATGTACCCATTTTGATATACAGTGTAAGATGCTGATCTATACCTAGTTTTTGTCATACCACTTTTTGGTTTTCCCAGCAGTTTTTGTCAAATCATGAGTGCTTATTCCATAAGCTAGAATCTTTGGGTTTACCAAAAAGTAGATTACTTCTCTACTGTCTATTGCACTCATCTTCCACTGTGTTTTTTAGCCAGTACCAAATAGTGTTGGTAATTGATGCTTTATAGTATAGTTTTAGATCTGGCACAGCTAGGCCATTTTCCTTTGCATTTTTTTTTATTAATTCCCTTGATATTCTTGACCTTTTGTTCTTGCAAATGAAATTCGTTATTATTTTTCTAGCTCTATAAAATAAATTTTTGGTAGTTTGATATGGCACTGAATAAGTAAATCAATTTAGGTAGAATTGTCATTTTTATTGTATTAGCTCAGCCTGCCCATGAGCAATTGATATTTTTCCAGTTGCTTAGATCTGACTTTATTTGTGTGAAAAGTGTTTTGTAGTTGTGTTCATATAGTTCCTAGCTTTGTCTTGGCAAGTAGACTCCCAAATATTTTATATTGTCCACAATGTAGACAATATAAACTGTGGACTCTACAGACAATATAAATTGTAGACAATATAAACAAAACAAACTGTAGACTCCACAGTTATTTTAAATGGAATTTTTCTTTCTATCTCTTGCTGCTGAGCTTTGTGGGTAATATATAGAAATGCTGATAATTTATGTGAGTTTATTTTATATCCTGTGACTTTGCTAAAGTTATTAATGATTTCAAGTAGTTTTTTAATTGATTCTCTAAATATACTATCATATTATCTGCCAAGTGTGAGAGTTTTGTTTCCTACCCTAATTCTTTCCATTTCTTTTTCTTCTCTTACTGCTAAAGCTAGCATTTCTAGTACAGTATTGAATATCAGTGGTGATAATGGGCATCGTTGTTTTATTCCTGGAATTTTTTTTTTTAATGCCCAAGAGAACAGAAAGAAATCTAGAAGAAAACAAAGAGGAGTGGGACAGTTTTTAGAACTAACATGCTGTATTTGCACGCATTAAAATTAAAAAAACAAACAAACAAAACCCAAGCTGTATAGTAATGAGATGTGCAGTTTCAGTTAAAATACTCTTTTTTCCCCCTAGTTCCTCATGTATGGAAATGTCAGGTTTGTTGGTGTTTCTCAAATTTATCATAACAAAGAAATAAAATTAATTAATTTTCATTTCTCTTTCAGGTTTGTAAAGCTAGGCCTGTTGTCAGGTGTTTGGGAGCGGGCGAGTGTTCTTTCTGGGGGACCCTATTTCAGAGGCTGAATTTCAGCCATTATTTTGAGTTGGTTGTGTTCAAAGCCTGGAGCTCAGTGGTAACTTTGGAGCTGTGAAAGTACCTGGCAGAGGGTGTTAACCACCCTTTTCCCAGCATGAACTCTGCTTTGAAGTGGGGAAATCTCATCCTGGTCTCGGGCTTTCATTTCTCTGTGGTAGGAGAGTAAGCATATTAGCTGTCCATTTATACTCTTTGGGAGAACTCATAGACTATATGTACATCTCACCTTTTCTGAACTCCAAAAGATCTGCCCTGGCAGTGCTGTTGAGTCAACGCCACAAGGTGCTTCTAAAGAGAATTCCTCTTCCTATTCCTAGCATCTGACTTTTTTTTTTAAATCAGTGAACACTACTAGTCACCTAGGATGGAAACTTCATTGTTCTCTGGGACTCTCTCCCCTGGCCCAATTCAGTTGTGGAATTTAATGCTGGAAGGAACCTTAATCTTTATCTAGGCCAGCTTCCTCAGGTAGCTAGGTAGTTCTGTGGCTAAAGCCCCTGAGCTGGAGTCAGGAAGACCCAAGTTCAAATCCAATCTCAGACACTCAGTGTGGGACCCTGGGCAAGTCACTTAACCTCTGTCTGCCTCAGCTTCCTCATCAGTAAAATGGGGATTATCACAATACCTACTTCCCAGGGTTATTGTGAAGATCACATACGGTAGTGATTGCAGTATGCTTAGCATGACACTTGGCATATGGTAGGCACTATGTAAATGTTAGCGATGGTTGTTTTGCTCCTTCTGACCCTCTCCTTATCCCCCTCAGAGTCAGAGACTTGCCTGGACTCACATGGAGAGTCCTTAGCAGCACCAGCATTTGAAATCAGCTTCTCTGCTTCTACACTGAGCTTTCTTTCTAGTCTGTGATGCTGGGTATGCATCTAATCCTCTTGATTCACCCCTCCCGACATCTTTTACATCTATCTTTTTCTATCCTCAAATCCACTGCCCTAGTTCAGGCCTTATTGCCTCGTGGGCCTCAGTGACCTGCTCACTGGTTCTTAGGTCTCCAGTCTCTTCCCTTTCCAATCCATGTTTCATGCTGCTCAAGTCACTGCCTTACACAAGACTCTTCGTTGACTCCCCAGTACCTAGAAAACAACGATAGATTCCTTTATCTGGACTCTCCTTCTTGCCTCACATCTTGTGATCCTCTTCTTTTGCTCTGGCTTAATAGAATGATTTTCTGTTCTTATCCCCCATTTTTCAGCCTTTTTCCCATACTGCACACAGTCTTCTTCTTTAGAATATTCTTCTGATCTTTCACCCCTCTGGCATTCCTCTTGTGTGCTGACCATGTTCTATTTTGTATTACATTAATTTGTGAACATGACTTGCCGCTCTGTTGGACTGTGAGCTCCTCAAGGGAAAACACTGAATCTTACCTCAGTTTTGTTTCTTTCTAGCACAGCGCTGGGCATGAAGTAGGCATTCAATTATTGTTAGTAGAATTGAATTGAGGAAGATGATTTTAATTGGTTTCTATAGAGTTTCTCTTGGTTTTGCTGGGCCTTCTGTTTTTCATGGATGGATGGGGAAGAAGGAGGAAGAGGATACAGGGGTGTGCTTTTGGGCAAAGATTCCTGGAAATTGCCCATTCTGATCAGAATTGTGGTATCCCCAGGGAGCCTTGAGAGTTTTGCCTTCTTTTTATTGAACCGCAGGTTGAGAGTGGGATTTATTGATCTTTGGGCTTGTGTTTTTGCTTTGGTTTCATTGTGCACTCCTCTTTTCATCTTCAGTTTTCTCTATCTCCTCCTTTCCTTTTTACTGGTAGGGGTGATTCCTGATGTGGCCCAAGGTCTTGGCCTCAACTTGCCTTGGCCTGAACTCTGGTGAATGACATACTCAGTTTTCTTCCTTTTCTGTTTTCTAGTTGCTAAGAATTTTTTTTTGGGGGGGAATCAGCAGTTGGATTCAGGTATAGTCCTTTCTTTTACCATCAGCTTCAGGGTGCTGTTAATTCCTTCCTGCTTCCATTAATGCTTTCACATCCCCCTCAACATGAAGAGCCATCACAATACTGAGGTGTCTGTAGTTGTTTCTCTACCTGTCTGTGAGTTGCAGTCATGTCTTGCAACTGCACTCTCTACTCGTTTGGGGAAGCACGTTTAACACAGTTACTTGTGGGGAGGTGGTTTTCTTCCACTCTCCATTGCCTGATCTCAGCCTACTTTCCCACTGACAACCCTGAAAAAGCCAATTTAGATGTTGGGTATTGTCAGAATATGCCCCTCCATGCCTCTGTTGTTAACCATCCTTCATTCTCCAAGAGGATCAATAACAGCAGTTTGACTTGAATGTGAATTGGATTTAAGTGAAGCCGGGCTGTGCAGAGTCACCAGCCTTACTATCTCCTACAGTCATCTGGGCCCAGTGGTGAGACACAGCCCCAGATGCAGTGAGAGACCTTGGCTAAGGTCTAAGCTAAGGTCTTTCCCAGGTCTCCGTTTGTCTGAGGCAACACTCATTCAGTGATGAAAGAAAGGCAAAGGATGACCTAGTTTGCCTTCTCCTCTATGCGTCTATGGATCTCTTCTTTCTAGGCTATACTAAGATCAACTTATAGCAAGCCATGTCTTCCTCATCCTGTAATTAATAACTGATTTTTGTTGTTTGTTTTTGGAACCAAAGTGCAATACTTTCCATACCCTGATTGTTTCATCTTGTTCTTTTTTAGGACAAGTCAATTCAGCCTGTTAAGCAAGATCTTTTTGAAATCTCAAGTCTCATCAGTCTCATTAGCTAACCCTCCTAGCTTGGTGTCATTGGCAGATTTGATAAGCACACCTACTTATTGTATTTTCTTTCAAGTCAGTATTGAACTGGTGAGCATTATGAGGCCAAGACCAGGCTGGTGTTAATCCATCAGTCACACTCTTTGGGTAAAGCCTGCTGACAGTTCATTATAGTTTGACTCCGTAGCTTGAATAGGGAAAATTTCTCCTACTTGTTCAAAGTTCCCCTTGCTAGGATAGCTTGATTCAATTATTAGGTACCTACTCTATGCAGTGTATCATTTGGAGTTGGGGGTGCCATAGATATCACAGACCCTGTCTTCAAGGAATTTACATGTATGCAGATAAGTATGCTAGAGAATGTGATTGGAGCAAAGGAGAGATTCAGACAAAATCCTTTGGAATTGGGAAAGAATATGTTTGGTTAAGGAAACTAGGGAAAGTATCAAAGAGAAAATGGTGCTTGAGTTGCACCTGGAATGATAATCAGACATAAAATAATAGTTTATATTTATATAGCACTTGCATCTGATAGAGCACGATACACAATTCTCATTTGAATTTCACAGCAACTCTGGAGTGTAGAAAATGAAAGTATTATCCCCATTTTGTAGGTGAAGGTACTAATACTCAGATCAAGTGCCTTGCCCAGGGTCCCACTGCTAGTTAATTTTAAAATGAGGATTTAAACTCTCTCCTCTGTGCAGGTGCAATACTGCATTTCATTATGGGATGAAAAAAATTGTGAAGGGCAGAGGTAACAGATTCCAGTTCCAGAGGTGGGAGGTGGGGGGGTCGCAGGAGACAGCATGTTTTGTTTGAGGTTGAACTTGTTGGTTCAGTTTGACTGGAGTGGAGAGAACGTGAAAGGGAGTTAGATGGGGGAAGACTGGCCGCTGACTGGGAATCCCTGGAGTGCCAGGCTGTATCCTCGTGTTTCTTTGGCCATCCTAGGGAGAGGAGGGTCTCTCTAGGATGCCTTTTCTTTAAATGCAAACTGCTCTGCTGGGACTCTTCTCTGAGGGCACAGATGACTCCTCACTACCTACTTCCATGGATCTGGAGTTTTTGCTCAACTGCTAACTCAAATGAGGCAAGGCATTTCATCAGTGTAGGCCTTAATTTTCTCATCAGGAAAACTAGAATTGGACTGGATCTCCTAAGCCCCAACCAGCTTTCAGAATGTGATTTTTCTTTCTACTTCTGTTAGACTGTTTCCCTGGGAGTGTACCCCCTTTTCTTACCCTAACCCTAAATGCATCTTTACTCCTCCTCTGATTCTTCCATGCCTTTGGAAATGTTCCCCCTTCTTCAGTGGTCCTGATTAAATGACATATCTTCCATGAAGCCTTCCCTGTCCCCTCTGGCTCGAATGATCTCGGAAGAGCAGAATGCCATGTGTTCTATAGGATCCATGAGAAACGGTCTCCCTGTAGACCTCTGCCAAAGGAGCACTGCCCCTTGCAGTGCTGTCCCGTCCTCACCCCATTCCGTAATATTCATTTTGGACTATTGGAATAAATAGACTTTGAAAGCCTGAGGTCGTCTTGTCTAATCTCATTTTACAGAGGAGATGAGACCCAGCAAAGAAAACTGACTTTCTGAGGTCACCCACCCAGCACAGTGGCCAGAAAGGGACTCAGATGCAGGTCTTCCTCTTATGCACTTAGCTATTGAATGATTCATACTGTCGGTCATTGCCTATGCATGTGCCTTATTCTTTTCTTAGACTGTGAGCTGTTTAAATGACCCTGGCCTCTTTACTATTTCTCTTCATAGTCTAATCCTGGGCATTTTCCTGGCCATCCCCCATGCCTGGAAAGCTCTCCTTCCTCATCTCCACCTCCTGCCTTCCTGACTTCCTTCAGCTCCTAGCTACAATTTTACCTTCTACAGGAACCTTTTCTCCAATCCACTTAATTCTAGTGCCTTCCCTGTACTGATCATTTCCAACTTAATCTGTATATAGCTTGTTTATTTTAGGTTTTTCCTGCTGTCTCCTCTATTAGACAGTGAGATCCTTGAGAATAGGGGCAATTTTTTACCTTTATGCTTAGCACCACCTCATACACATAGTAGGCACTTAATAAATGTTTATTTTTGCTGATTGGCTTGAGGGCAGGGACTATGTCTGACTTAGATTCCTACCTCCTCTAAGACCAAGGCCTGCTTTCTGCACCTAGTAGGTCCTCTGGGAGTTTTTGTGGAATGAATGAATGGATAAACTAATGAATTCATTTATAACCATCACTGGAGATTGGCTTGGGGGGAAGGATTTAGGAAGTGGAAATTTCAGCTTTTCCAGTCCTTTGTCTCAGTCCTCCCCTGGCTTACCAAGATGACAAAAGGGGCATCCTTTCTAACATGTGCTTTCCTTTTTTCAAGAAATACTATTTCCTTTGTCAAACAGTTGGTATTTACAGTGTGCATCCCAGGTGACTGCAGGGGAGTGAGCTTCAATTATGAGAAGATAGGGCATCCTTCATAGGGAGGGCTTGGAGGATTGGGAGCAGCCAACTGGGAGAGTGTTTCTGCCTTCTCTTCTTGGCAGATGACCAGCATTCATTTTATTCTTTCTTACTGGCTTTTTGTTGTTTATTTTTTGTGACCCTGCTGGTAGGAGTGGTAGAAAGGGAGGAGACCCATTCAGCCTATAGGAGCTGGATCAACTTCCCGCCTCTGGGCATCCAGTGGTGAAATAGGGGGAGGGGCAGGGTATATGCCAAGGTTAGAGTCTGCTCTAAACCCTAAGGGACTCTGACAATCCACATCCAAACTGTGTCCAACACTGTGTTGGAAGACAGATCATAGGCTCCTCTGAGCTTACCTACCCCTGGGCTGAAAGACCAGCCATGGCCCTGCACTTTTCTGTCCTGTTTGTCTAGGGCTTCCTAACCTGGCATTCAAGGGTGGATTCCAGGGTCTCCATGAACTTATTTTGGTTGTTGTTGTCATTTTTTAAAACTTTTAATAGTATTCTATCTCTTCCCAATTATATGTAAAAAGAATTTTTAGCATTACTTTGCAAAATTTTGAGTTCCAAATTTTTCTGCCTTCACTCCCCTCTTCCTAAAATGGTAAACAATTTGATATATGCATGCATGCAATCATGTAAAATATTTTCATATTAATTACAGTCATGAAAGAAGAAACAGTCTAAAAGAAAAAACACACACACACAAATAAAGTGCTTTGATCTGTATTCAGAGTCCACCAGTTCTTTCTCTGGAAATGGATAGCATTTTCCAATCTTTGTAATTGTCTTGGATCATTGTATTGCTGAGAAGAACTAAGTCATTTATAGTGGATCATCACACAAGATTGCTGTTACTATTTTCTATTGTTACTGTTTTCCTGGTTCTGTTCATTTCACTTTGTATCAGTTCATACAAGTCTTTCCAGATTTTTCGAATCTGCTTGCTCATCATTCATGAACTTGTTTTAAAAATTTTTTTGATAGTTGTATTTTAATATTGTTTCCTGTATAATAATTTTATTTTATGCATTTAATGACATGATTCTGCAAAGAGGTTCACAGGCTGCCCCAGACTAACTGCCACAGAGATCCTTGACACAATAAAAGTTTAAGGACCCTTAAACCTTTCATCCCATATCTTTACTTGATGTTCAGTCGTGGTGCAGAGATCACCTTTGGTATGCTAGGGCCAGGCCTATGAATGCAGGCTCTGACAGGTGCTGCCCAGATGGGGAGACTTCAGGCAGTGACCTTCTATGACCTTCTGCGTCACATTCAGCCAACTGAGTACTAGCCTAGTTAAGTATGGAAAAATCAGCTTATTGTTGGAAAGTTAGACTTTAATGGTTACACAAGTGACTCTATCCATCCACCAGAATGTGGAGGGGAAACTCTTGTTTGACGGAGTACTTGGACACAGATCGTTGGGAATATTGAATCATCCAGAGCCAGCAGATCTTCACCTTGTTTGTGTTCCCTGGGCCCCCTTTGACTGTCACCCTTGTGGGAAGGCCTCTTCTCAGAGTCAGGCTATGAAATGCATAAAGAAAAATACAGAGGATTATAAAGGAAACCCCCAGATTGAAATACAGTTGTCAACATTTTCTTTTTAAAATTCTCAAACTCTAGAACCTGAGCTAGGCTGTGCCAAAAGTTTGTTTTGTTTGTTTTTTGTGGAGGCCACGGACAGAGAGAAATGGGATAATTTTGACTGACACGATCAGTAACTCATGTGGCTCCCATTTTGATCATGTTTGCGTTCTGTCTTACAAAGTACTTCCCTCCAAGTGACCCTTGCTTTTCTCTCTTAGAATTCCTAACTTCCTTCAGAGTCCAGATCATGTGCTTGTAGGAAGACTTCTCTAATTCTCTTTCCACCTCTCGGATACCATGTGTGGACTTATCTGTTTGCACACTGTACTCTCCCCAGAGAAGGTAAACCCCTTGAGCGTAGGAACTGTTACTCCTTTTCTCTTCATATTTCTAGAATACAGCCCAGGGTCTTATACACAGTAGTCAGTTAGTAAACGTCTATTAGATTGAAACAGCTGTAGAAGTCCAATTCCCTCATTTTATGGATGAAGACCTGGAAGCTCTGAGAATTGAAGTGACCTGCCAGCCAGCACACAGTGGAAGAGTGGGTGTGTGAACCCCTGGCTTCTGACTCCCAATCTACCCTACCACACAGTGCATCAGGCAGAGTATGGTCCTTCTACCCATTGTACAGTTGAGGAAACTGAGGGCAAGAGAAGTAATGGCTGGTCCAGAGTCATTTGGTGAGGAAATAAATGATAGTGCTGGTATTCCATCCTGTGTTTTCTGATACCAAGTCCCCACTGTACTTGATACTGTGCTGCACTCCTCAGTAAAGAGCATCATGAATAATTTGAATTTTGATAATGAATAACATTTTAGAAGTGATCTTACAAAAAGGACTCTTCCTCCCACTTTTCTACATGCTAACTTGTCTATTGCCCACACAGCCCATTATGAGGGTGTTTCTTTATATGAGTGGGAAGGCACCTTGGAACAGAGAACGTCCTAAATGGTTCCTCTCCAGCACAAGTCTCATGCTTCACTGGCTGGCAGTGACTTCCCTGAGGTCACACAGTCAGTATTTTTGCACTGGTCAAAAGCAGCTTTAGATGCCACGCTTAAAAGGATAGCACAGTGTCTTGGTCTGATGATTCCTTTTATGAAATGAACTTTATTAATGTGCTCTCTGTTTTCACACTCAGGTCTTCTTTGTTCTAAATCTAATATATCTTAATGTTCATTTTGTAGCTACTCCTTGCTCCCTACGTCTTATGGGCTTTGGTCAAAACCAATAGCATTATGGAGTTACTGCTTGGCCCTGTATTATGGGAGACCCCACTGAGGTCCCAAAATCAGCTTCAATCAGAATTTTCTAGGGTGTTCAGGAAATGTAGGTGTGTCCCATTTTTCCAAGTGTGTAGAGATTTAGCTTTGAGCAGACTTGACTTGGGGTGTGGGTGGGTATAAACTAGGGCTTCCAGTATCTGCAGGAAGAATATTTGAAGACAAACCAGAGGGAAGAGAAAAAATTCGTTGTGGGAGGTTCTGGGGGTGCGGGGGACAGTACTAGAACCAATGGGGTTAGTTGCAGTGGTTGATTTTCTGTGTGATAAAGAACTTGATAATTACTAAGTTTGGGGGGGGAGGTTTACCTGCAGCTTAGTGAGTATTAGAGCTTCCTGTTGGGAAGGATTCAAGAGAGGTCATCCCCTTGTAGAGGGATTCATCTTTTAGGAAGGCATTTGGATTCCATTGCTTCTGAGGTCTTCTTCATTTCTGCCTTAACTATAAAGGATTGTTAATTGGTAACTGTAATAATAGTTTTCTTTGTGCTTTAAGATTTACGAAGGTTCTACTTTCACAACATGACTATTATGGAAGTCTTTAGCAAAACTACAGATATATAGCCTGTATTGAATTGCTTGCCTTCTCATTGGGGATGGGTGAGGAGAGAGGAAGGGAGAGAAGTTGGAACTCAAAGTTTAAGGAATGAATGTTGAGAATTGTTTTTGCATGTCACTGGGAAATAAGAAATACAGGTAATGGGGTATAGAAATCTATCTTGCCCTACAAGAAAAGAGAGAAGAGGGGATAAGGGAAGGGAGGGGTGTGATAGAAGGGAGGGCAGTTTGGGGGAAGGGGTAATCAGAATGCATGGTGTTTTGGGGTGGGGAAGCGAGAGATGGGGAAAAATTTGGAACTCAAAATCTTGTGGAAATGAATATTGAAAACTAAAAATAAATACATTTTAAAAAAATTAGTCCTTCAAGGTTTACAAAAGTCTATATCAGATTGTTTGCTGTCTTAGAGAGAGGGAAGGAAGGGAGGGAGGGAGAAAACTTTGGAACTCAATCTTACAAAAATGAATGTTGCAAACTATCTTTTCATGTAATTGGAAAAAAGGAAAATACGATTTAGTGCAAAAAAAAAAAAAAAAAAAGATTTACAGAGGCTCATCTTCACAGCTACCAGCTTATGTTTTGCTTTTAAGATTAAGATCCCATAGGAAGGATCCCTGGGTCACTGAAAGTAATAATAGTGGCAGCTCATGGCTGTAGAATGCTTGACAGTTTATAGGTACTGTGTTCACAGTGGCTGTAGGTGTTATTACCACCTTAAGGAGGAAACTGAGATGCAGGGACGTTTGTTGTGCTTGACCTTTCATGATGTCTATGTGGATAGCTTAGGGGGCTTCTGAACTGTCTTTTGACTTGGCTTCCCAGGGTGAAGGAGGGGAAAGAGCAGTGGATTTGGAATCAAGCCTTGGAATTCTAGCCCCAAGATAGCTACTTAGTAGGAATATGGCCATGGACAAGTCATTTCACTTCTCTTAGCCTCAATTTCTGCATCTGTCAAATAGTGATCCTAGGGCTATCCCCTTTGTGAGGAGGATATGAGAAAATTGCTTTGTCAACTGTAAATTACTCTGTGAATTTGAACAATTACAAGCATATGTCCCTGGGGTACTCTCCCAAGAGATTTTCCACGTATAATTTTAGCATATAAACATTTGATTAATATACCACTTAGACTTGCTGCAAAATAGCTATGTAGATTTTCTTTCCATCAGGTAAGGAGTTAACAGGTGTATTCTGGTAACTGAAACCAAAAGGACTTCTTTCTTGGTCATATGGGTTGGAAACTGTTGGGGGAGAAAGAAGTCAAACCATGTAGCTCTGAGTGCTTGTAGTATCCATTTCTTAGATTTGTGTCCAGGTGTGCCCATTGCTAGCTCACAGGAGCTCTGAGGTCCATTTTATTAGCTGGTGTTACTTACAGATTGTTTGGAGGGTTGAAACATTAGTGATGATGCCTTTCCTTAGTGATTTGCAATTTGGGGTTGGTCTGACCCAAGAATTGCATGTTTTGGATCTCCTGGATTTGTTCCAGTTCTGTATTATCTATTTAATCTTAATGAATGAATTGATGAATGAGTGAATAAATAAATGAAAAAGCATTTATTAAGTACTTTACTTTGTGCTAGGCACTATGTCAGGTGTTCTGGGGCCACCCAGATTTTTTTTTGTATCGGGGAAAACTTTTTATTGTAGGTGCAGTGAGACAGCTGGACACAGTTTAGATTCCAATTTTGTTGGCAACATCCAAAGCATCACAGCCTGGAGCAAGCTGGACATAAGCTTTCTTCTCTCCATCAGGCCACATCAGTGTGTTGACCTTGGCCACATCGATGTCACACAGCTTCTTTACTGCCTGCTTGATCTGATGCTTGTTGGCCTTGATGTCTACAATGAAAACTAGGGTGTTGTTCTTCATAGCCTTCTTCACAGTAGACTCAGTGGTCAAGGGAAACTTAATGATGGCATAGTGATCAAGCTTGTTTCTCTAAGAGGCACTTTTCCTTGGGTGTTTGGGCTGCCTTCTTAGTCTTAGTGTCTTGGGTCGCCGGAAGGTGGGGGATGTTTGGATCTTCTTCTTTTTGTGGCTGTGGACACCCTTCAACACCACCTTGAAGCCTTGGACTTGGCTTCTGTCTTTTGGGGGGTGGGGCAATGACTTCCTTCTTCGCCCTTGGGGCCATCTTGGGGGGAAGGGTCTTCCGCAATGCTGGCACGAAGATTTTTTAAAAGATGGTTCCTGACCTCAAGGAACTCATATTCTAATAAGGAAAGACCACATTTAGACAGGAGTTACCTAGGGAAAGTAGTTTTGTTTGGGGAGGTGGAAAGCTGGGGTGATATGGGATTGAATAGGCCCATGGTACCCAGCATGTGCCTGGGGTAGCTGGATGGGATGGGAAACTGAAACAGACTGGTGATGTCTAGGGCCAGGCAGGAGATAAAGGGGGCTAGTTTAGCCTTGCATACTCATTCATCACTCGTATGAATTAGACACTAGAAGAGGAACTCCACAGATGAGTGGATTAGCTTTTCCATCATGTGGAGCATAGATTCAGGAAGCCCTCAGTGTGGAGGATGCTGGTCTAGGTGGGGTGGAGCAGGTCAAGACGCAGCAGCAGGCACGTGGTGAGATGACTCTCAGGATAACTGGGTGCCTTCATGGTGTATGGAGCTAAAGCTGATGGAAGGTTTTTGGGTTTTTAGTTTGATACTAGATAGTTTTGAATTACGCATTATGTGCTATAGCAATGCAAGTCTTCTTTATTCAGGGTTTTTTGTTTGTTTTTAAAGTTTCTTCACAGTGATGCCTCATTGACACGTGAAGATGGTCCAGGGTTTTTTTTTTTAAATACTTAATTTTCAGTTCTTAACATTCACTTTTACAAAAATTTGAATTCAAAATTTTCTCCTCATCTCTCCCCACCCTCACCCCAGGACCGCATGCACCCCATCCACCCCTTCCTCCAGTCTGTCCTCTCTTCTATTACCCACCCTTCTTCCATCCCCCTTCCCCTCTATTTTCCTGTAGGGCACAATAGATTTCTGTACTCCATTGCCTGTATAGCTTAATTTCCAGTTGCGTGCTAAAACAATTTTTAACATTCACAAGCATTTATAGGATTTTCAAAATGTTGTGTAAATGTGTTTTGATACTAGTATGCTAATGAAGGATTTTGTGTTTTGTTTTCTAGCGTTTTTTACTTGAAGGAATGTTCATTTTGTCCCATAACAATTCTCACCGAATTTGTTGAAGAAATTGTACCTCATCCATGTCAGTGAACATAAAAGGCCGTCCTTATGTGGAAAATGGCTTTCTTACTGAATGGCCTTTTAAGTTTACTAAATCATGCAGTATTCAAAGAACAAAACAAAAAAAAGTTTTACTTTTTTCAACATTGAGCTTCATAAATGTTACAAATTTATTTCCTTTAAATTATATTTACTGTTAGAATTCTATCAAGTTTATCTAATTTTCTGCTATATTTTGGTATGTTCAGATAAAAATGGTCTTAGAAAAAAGCTTTTGTTTAGCATAAGTTTATTGCGATACTGGTATAACTGTATAAATGGTGTAAGATATTATTTTATGTAAAGATATAAATTATCTTGAAGGTTTGGAATAATTAATTGCTTAGGTAAAATTGGGAAACTTTATTATATAATCGTAAAAATATATTAAATAATTTATTATATAATATATAAGTATAATTATGTATTTATAAGTCTATCATTTAAAGACACATCGTGAAACAAATGGTTTGTATTTGTGTCATAAGTACTACCATTGCCTCTGGAAAAAGCACTGCCCTATTATTCTTTCCTATTGTGACTTCCCAGGACATCTCTTTCCCCACCCCCCATTCCCCCATGTCTCTTCCTTTAGAAAGCGAGATTCTTTAGGGCCAGAATTATTTAGCTTTTGTATTTGTTCCCTCCCCATAGAGTAGTACTTAGTAAATGCTTAATATACTTTTTATTCATTTATTCACACCAAGTAGGAATGTAAAAGCTTTGAATACAGTCCTGTTTGCTGGGGATAATCCTAGCTCAATACAGAGACACATCACCAGCTAACTGGGTAGAAGTAAACGTACTGATTCTGATTATCAGCACCTTACCCAGGGGGCAGAGTTAGGGACAAAACCAAGTTAGTCTGCAAGCTTATTTGCCAAGTATTCCAGAGGTGACTGGTAGAAGATTACAGAGTAGTCTGGCCTCAGAAACAGTGAAAAACAGTAGTGGGGAAAATGAGTCTCAGAAAACTTGACATATGACTTAGTTATGCCATACCATCCTAAGAGAATTTGTTGAAGAGCCTGGAAGGACAGGAAATAGACACAAAATGGAACGGGTCTGCCAGCATTTCTTTTTCTTCTTCTCACAAGTGAACTTTTTTCCCCTCTCTTTTTTAATTTATTTTTTCCACTTAATAGTATTTTATTTTTTTCCAATTGCATGTAAAAGATAGATTTCAACATTTTGAGCTCTAAACCTGCCCCCCAAGATAGCAAGTAATCTGACATAGGCTATATATGTGCAATTATATCGAACATATTTCCACATTGGTCATGTTGTGAAAGAAGAATCAGAACAAAAGGGGAAAAGCATAATAAAGGAAAAGAGAGACAATAGTAAGCTTCTGTCTGATTCAGACCCCATAGTTCTTTCCCTGGATGTGGATAGCATTTTCCATCATGAATCTTTTGGAATTGTCTTGGATCATCGCATTACTGAGAAGAGCTAAGTGTCAAAGTTGATCATCACACAATGTTGCCATTGCTGTGTACAGTGTTCTGGTTCTGCTCACTTCCTCATCGGTTCCTGTAAGTCTTTCCAGGTTTTTCTGAAACCTACCTGCTCATCATTTCTTATGTAACAGTAGTATTCCATTACGTTCATATACCAAAACTTGTTCAGCCCCAGTGGATGGGCATCCCCTCAGTTTCCAATTCTTAGCTACCACAAGAAGAGCCGCTATAAATATTTTTGTACACATGACCTACTCAGTCAATTCCAGTATCACATAGGAATACTCTAGCATTCAGTGCTCTTTTCACAACCTGGCCCCTTCTTACTTTTCCATTGTTAGACTTTGTTTTTAGGGAGTAGGTCAGTCAACATTTATTAAGCGCCATCTATGTGCCAGCCAGGCACTGGGCTAAGTGTTAGATACAAAGAATTGCTGCTGTTGAATGCAGCCCTCAGGTGGCTACCTGCCCCTGCCCCTGTGATTGGAGCAGGTTTGGTGATAATCTTAGGCTATCTCTGGAAACTCCCTGTTGCCACACCCGGAGCCTCACCACTCCCTAGAGTCCCCTGCCTCATCTATGGACTTTCTGTTGTTATGCAAAGCAACTTATGTAACAGTTTTGCAAGGCTATGCCTTCTATTAGACTCCCTGTTTCTGTTTAAACCCTGTCCCATCTTCCCCTCCTGGGCACTCCAGGGCTTTTGTGCTGAGTGGTGCTCTGAATCACAATTGCCTTGCACTGGTTAAGGATCCTAGTTTTTCTTATTTCAGATTAAAAGTGTTCTTTACTCTTCTGCACACACAACAGTCCATCTCTGGACTTGGTGCTTTTTCATTGCCTATACCCCATGTCTAGAATGGTCCCCCCTCCTCTACCTACTGGCTATCCTGGTTTCATTCAAGACTTGGCTCAAATCCACCTTATGCAATAGGACTTTACTGATGTTTTTCATGTCTCTCTCCTCTTTCTTTCCCTCTTCACCCATGATAGTACTTTCAGTTTACGCTGTTTATGTCTTTTATGTACCTAGTTGTTTGTATGTTGTCTTCCCCAAAAGAATGTGAACTCCTTGTGGTCAGACACCATGTTTTTGCCTTTCTTAGTATCCCTAAAGCTTAGCACAGGGCTTGGCACGTAGTGTTCACTAAATGTTTATTGACTGACTGAGTGTTCATGTCATTGGTGATTGAGGAGAGACCACATTTCAGTTCTAATACCATCGTATTACCATAGTAATATCTACCACAGTACCCCACAGTACATATCTACCGTAATACCCCAGAGACTATCTATGAGGAAGTAGAAATAGTGCTCAAAGAAAAGAAGTCATGAAAGCATAAGCAGAATCAATCCATGTTGTATATGATGTAATGTATATGACATATGAGGGGTGTACTCACTGATTCTTTTTCAAGGTATCTTAGAGAGGGAAAAATTCCACAAGAATGGGAAAGATCATCCATGTTAATAGTAACCCCATCTCCTCAGGAAAGAGACCCAGAACAATGTCAGGATCAACTAATACATATCCTTGCTTTCTTATCTCTCTAATTCGTTATCAGAAAGCTATTTGCTTTTTTGGAGGGTATCTTTGCTGAGAAAATGAGGAGGACCCTTAAGCTTTTGAAAATGATTCTACATCTGATCACACCCTCACTATTCTATACTTGCCTGAGAGGTGTAGACAATACATGATCCTGTCAGGTTTTAACACAGCATTTTTTTAAGGAAAAAAGCATTTGACATATCCATTGCTTCAGATCCTGTTCTCTAAAGCTTTATCCCTCATTTACATGAAGGGATTTTATGTAGTGAAAGACAAATGCTCATATCCCTCAATTTATTTAGTGCCTTTTTTTTGCAAGGCACTGTGCTGGGAATACAAAGATATAACACCAACATTTGTCTCAAGGATCTTATCTTTTTTAAATGTAAATTTTTACTGATATCTTTTATTTTTACATCATCTTCATTTCTCAGTTTCTCCCTACCTCTGAGAGAACATACCAAGACTGAAGTGGGGGGAGGGAATTTGTAGCAAAATTTATCCAGATAACCAAGGCTTCCATGATGTATTCCACATCCATAGTCAACCAGCTTGACTGTAGAAAATGCAGGGAAGTGCCCTCTCATAGCTCTTCTCTGGGGCCATGTTTGGTCAGTATAATTTTATAGACTTGATTTCAAGGTTTTTGTTGTTTTTCTTTCCATTTACATTTTTGTAATCATTGTGCATATTGTCTTCCTACTTGCTTCTTTGTAGTTTTCATTTTCATTTTCTGTTATTGCCTTGTTATTCCATCACTTCTATGTACTATATTTAATAATTCCCTAATTGATGGTCCTTTCCTTTGTGTCTTTTTAATTTATTCTGTTGATTCTGAACTTAGACATGCCCACAATGAACATTCCTATCTACATAGTGGAACACACACAAAAAAGAGAAATGTATTTGAAAGTGAGTCTTCATTTTGCTTGTTTAAAAAAAATGTTATATGCCTCATACATTACTTTCAAAACTCAATTTCCTTTTGTTGTCTTCTACTCATCTTTTAAAATGTGTTAATGACACATTTTGTTGGGTATGACTGTTGGCCACTCCCTCACCCCCCAAAAAAAGAAAGACCCGACAGCAACCGGGAGAAACCCTTGATAACACGTAAACATAGTCAATTAAAATTCATTCACATAGCTACCATGCACAAAAATGTGTTTTTCCTTCTGCATCGTGAATCTATTACCTTTCTGTGTGGAAAAGGGTAACATGCTTCATTTTAGGTCCCATGGAGGTAAGATTTGTCATGAATCTGCTCATAGTTCTTAAGTCAAGTTGTTTTTCTTGACTATAAATTGTATTTCTGGCACTGCTTACTTCACTCAGCCTCAGTTCCTACTTTCCAGGAATCTTTGAAAAGATCTCATCAGTTATTAAAGAGCAGTGACTTTCCATTATATTTATATACCATGATTTATTCAGCCATTTCCCAGTTGATTGACACCCCATAGGTTCCAGTTCTTTTCTTTTTTAATTCCTTCTTTAATATCAGGAAGTTGTAGAAACAAGACTGTTATTTTGCAACTTTTTCCTCCTTAGTATTATTTTCACTTTTAATCACTTCATCCCTTTACGAATCCCAACTTATTTCCTTGTTGAATTTGATATATTTCCACATCAAATTGTGTGTGCGCATGTAGATGTGTGTGTATGTATTGTTTAGCCTTCTTTTGTCTACGTCAGATGAATGGGGTTTATGTGATATCTGCTACTCCCACTCTTTCCTCTCAGTTTATATGCTCCTCTTACATACCCCAAATATGAGAAAAATCAAATTTCATCCCTCTTCTTCTTTCTTCCTACACTGTTATAATCTTTCCACCTTCCCTTTTCTTTTCCCTATTTATTTAACCATCAGAAAAGAACTATTCTACCCCAAGGTCCTCTGATTTTTTAATTCTTAGTCTTCCTCATTGTATTTTGAAGACATACAGGTTGTGATGAGATGTTTATTTTTTCTCCCCCATTAGAATGTTAGCCTTACTTCATTATACAGTCCCTTCCTGAATTTACTTTTCTAGATTCCTCTTGATTCTTTTATTTGCTTTATAGGGTTAATATAGCACTGGTCTTTTCACCAGAAACACTTGGGAGTCCTCTATTTCTTTATTTTCCCCCTGTAGGGTTATTAAGTTATTCTTACCTATAAGCCCATGTCCTCTTCCTTTTGGATATTGTATTCCAAGCTTTCCTCTTCCTTATTGTTGAAGCTACCAGATCTTATGTGGTCCTAACTATGGTTCTTTGATATTTGAACTCTTTTTTTCATGCTTGTAATATTTTTTTTCATTGATGAGGAAACTGGATTTTCTTTATGACCTTCTTGGAACTTTTCCTTCTGAGGTTTCTTTTACTTTTTCACTTTGCTATCTAGTTCTAATAGACCTGGATAGTTTTTGCTTATAATTGCTTGAAATAGTGTGTCTAAAGTTTGGAGTTTTTTAATCATGGTTTTCAGGGAGAACAATATTACCTTTTCTTGATTTTTTTTTATTTTGCTACCATTGTATCTACAGTAATTCTTCATAGTGGTTGAGATTTTCATTTTACTCGTTTCTACAGCTTTGGTGGATTTTGTAGCAGATTTAGCATCTACTCCTGCCCCACTTTTGGTTGGAAAGGTTGACCCTCTGTTTCTTCTTAACCTTAGGTCCTGCACTGACCCCTGCTCATAAAAGGGCCTGCTAGATCTCTGAGGTTTAAAGCCCCGGATCTTTAGGGTCCTCTAATGGAGTCGTAGGGCCTCATAACCCTGGCATATCATAGTCCTTACCAGTAGCTGCTGCTTCTGGTGACATCGGTTGTCACTGTTGGTTTTCTGGGAGACCTCTTGCTACCTCCAGATGCAGAGGCTCCATGTGTCTCTAGACCATCTCTGGTCCTGCTAGGAGACTATGGCTTGTTTCCCTGGCTTTAATAGTGCTGACTTTGGTGGAAGTCCCTTTCTTATTGCCAAAGAGTTTTTGACTGGCTTTTTATGCAGTTTTGTAATGGAATTACTATAGTTTCTCATTAGATTTCTTGATCATTGTTTGGCCTGGTGTGACTTTTAGTGTTTTGCTAGAGTAGAGGTGGGGTGAACAGTCATATTACCCAAAAGATAAAAGATCTCCCTTGTTTCTAGTTCTTTGCTAATACAGAAAGTGCTACTATAAATATTGTTGTGTCTCTGGGAACTTTCTTTTTTTCATTGACTTCCTTAGAGTCTGTGTCTAGCAGTGGGATCTCAGGATTGAGAGGATGAACATCTTATTAGTATTTTATTAGCATAATTCTTAACTGTTTGTTTAAAGTGGTTGGACTAATTTATACCTCCACCAGTGGTGTCTGCAGCCCTAAGGAACTTATCTCCCTAATAGCCAGGACAGATATGTGTAAACATAACTGTGATCTTCTTAAGAAGTAAGTGTTGAACAGATGTGTAGACAATCTAGCATAAGAAGTGCGAGTACAGAGAGATCATTTTATACTGGGGCGGGGTGGGAGAGTTTGGAGAAATAAGTGACATCTGCAAGGAAGGAGTATTACCTGAGGTGGCTTTGTAGGAAGAGAAGGCCTTCAGTAGATGGAGAAAGTGGGAGTTTGATGATGGCACCTTCCAAGTCTTGGGAAATATTGTCTCCCCCTCTGAAATTATCTAGTATTTACTTTGTCTGTGTTTTGTGTATGCCTGGTCATACATGTTGTTTCTCCCGCTGGAATGGGAGCTCACTGAGGGCAGGGATTGGGACCACTTTTCTTTCTATTCCCCAGCACTCAGTGTGATATCTGGCACATAAGGAACAGTTAGTGAATGATTATTGACTGATTGGTGGTCAAACCATGTGAGCAGAGGGATGGAGATTGGAGAGGGCAAGACCAGAATCAGGGACAAAGAGTGTTTCTGTTTGAACACAGCCATTGGAGGTGATTCTTTAAAGGAACCAGGTTGTGAAACTAGGCAAGGGGAACTGGATGTCAACGGTTGTAGAGAACCTGGAATGCTGGGATCAGGAGCTGATACTGTGTTTGATAGAAATGGAGAGCCCACTGGGTGTTTGTGAGTAGAGGAGTGATGTCCAGAGGACTTCCTGTTCCTGAAGATTACTCAGGCAGCATAGAGAGGATGGATGGTTGAGGACAGAGTTGGAGGTTGGAAAATTCATTGGGATGTGATTTCAGTTCTTCGGGAGAAGAATTGAAAACCCAAAGTAGGATCAATTGAATGTAAGTTACATTTTGTAGGTAGAATTGTCAGTGGATAAGTAGGTGGATAAAGTGCTGGGCCTGGAGTCAGGAAACCTCCTCTTCCTAAGCTGAAATCTGGCCTCAGATACTTACTAGCAGGGTGACTCCAGGCAAGTCCTTTATCCCTGTTTGCCTCAGTTTCCTCATGTATAAAATGAACTGGAGACAGAAATAGCCAGCCACTTACGTATCTTTGTCAAAAAGACCCCAGATGGGGTCATGGAGTGTCAGACATGCCTGAAAAACAACAGAATTAACAGACCTTTGCAGCTAGATACGGGCGACAAAAGAGGAAGGTTAAGTAAGCTCTGCTCTAGGTTAAATATTCCTGTTTTTTCAGCTGATGATCCTCAGACCTAGTCTTCTACTCTTTCCCACACTGGTAACCCTCTTGGATTTACTTCAGCTTCTCCATGTCCCTCTTAAAGAAGTGTTGGCCATTAATTATTGACCAGACTAGAACTACCAAAGATACATACACAGTGCCTTGGTCTCTTGTAATTCTGAAAGCAATGCCTTCAGGGAGGCTATTATAGTCATCTGTTTTCTTTTCTCTCCCCAGGCCATATATGACTGCCCCTTCCTACCCTTACCCAGATTCCATCAACAGACAACATTGCCTGGACGCAAACTATGCATCTGTGGGCTCTGCCAGCTTCTTACCAAAAAATGGTGATTTTCCTCAGGTAAGTTCACCCTGCCCTAGCCCCCAAAATACATGCCCCAAGATTTTGGGAGCTTTTAACCAGACTTGCCTTTTTGCTTTTGGAGGCAATGTGGATGGTCTTTTCTAAATGTCTCCAGGGACAACCCCCCCCCACCCCACCCCCCGTCACACCCTCCACCGCACTCGTCTTTTGGAGTCTTGTTTATTACTCTTTGCTGGATGACTTTAATTGGTGGTGTTGCTTTAGAAAGGGAAAATGAGATAATTCTCTTCAGCAGAGATCATGTAACTAAAGTACTCCCTAGACCTCAGTTCCTTCCTAGACTTTCTCCTTGTGTCAGAGTCCCATGGCTTCCATATTCAGAGACCTAATTTGGTTGACTTTGTAGGGTGCTTGGGCAAGACTTCAGCATGACCTCTGTTGCCCAGTCATATCCTGAAGTGATTGTCTTACTTGTCAAAGTCTTTTATAGATTGAGATCCAGTTTTAGAGGAAATGACTTTTCCTAGTTGTGAAATCTTCTCTGGAAACTCATGCCATAGGCCAAACCCAGAGGGTTTGTAGCTGCAGGATAAGTGTTACCTGAACTTAAAGTTTTGAATCAAGGCTCCAGTGTTCTACCCCAACACTTAGAATTGGGATGGCATTTGCCTTGGAAGAACACTGCCTGTGGAAATTGAAAAACCTCTCCTCTGCCTATTATGTGATATGACATTCAATGAGTCACTTATCCCTTTGGAGCCTTTCTTGGTCAACTGGAAGGTTCAGTTCTATGACTTCCTCAAGTCTCCTTCTATGTCTCATCTCTTTCCCTCCCCATTCATTCCCACCATCACTGTTGTATTTTAGACCTTCATGACCTCTAGCCCAGACTGTTGTGATAACTCTGTCACTGGTCTCCATAAGACTAGTCTCCTCTCTTTATTCTATCTTTCACATGTTGCTGAAGGATCTTCTTAAGATATTACCTCCTACCTCATAACCCTTGAGTGGTTCCATGGTTGCCTACAGTTTCAGCTTCAGACTCTTTAGTCTGACTTTCAAGGCTCTCTATCTCCAGTTTATCTCCAGACTGTCTATCCAGACTTATCTCAAGCTACTCCTCTTTATGTATTATAAACCTCCTAATGTACATCTAACCAATGGACTTAGAGGGCTCCAGAGGAGAAAATGAGGCTGGTGACTTTGCCGTCCCTTATTTATAAATAATTCACTTGCATATCATGACATCACCTCCCTGATGTCATGGTCATCTTCAAGAACCAAGGACAAATAGTAACCTGTGTGAGTAGAGAAGGAGCTGGTCACTAGGGACCAAGTGTCGGGTTGGGCAACCCACCCTTCCTTCCTTCCTTCCTTCCTTCCTTCCTTCCTTCCTTCCTTCCTTCCTTCCTTCCTTCCTTCCTTCCTTCCTTCCTTCCTTCCTTCCTTCCTTCCTTCCTCCCTCCCTCCCTCCCTCCCTCCCTCCCTCCCTCCCCCCCTCCCTCCCTCCCTTCCTCCCTCCCCTTCTCACACCCTTACCTGCCTGTGATCTGCCCAAAGGGAATATAAATTTTAATCTCGGAAATTTCTTTTTTTTTTCTCTTCAATACCAGCCTTAACCCTCTGGTTCTAGACCAAGCCCTACTTGGTTGCTATTTGGGCCCTGATTGGCTCAGAATGAATGTAAATAACAATTGTTTCTGTTTTGACCAGAAACACTGAGGGTCTTCACTTTCTGGATCTAATATTTTTTTTTAAAAGGCTGTTCTTTGCCTCATTTTGTTATAACTTTATCACTGAATGGGTGATGTCTCAGTCAGACAAACCTGTTAAAGACTTTAGTTTGAAAAGTCTAAGGTCCCCCATTGCATTCAGGGCCATCTCCAGTTGTCCTGATCCATATCTGGCCACTGGACCCAGATGGCTCTGGAGGAGAAAGTGAAGCTGGTGACTTTGCACAGCCCCGCCTCACTTCAGTCCAGTTCACTTGGATGTCATGGCATCACCTTCCTGACATCATGGTCCTCTTCAGAAATGAAGAACCAAGAGCAGCAGTGACAGCCAAGCTGGCCTCCTTCATTGTTCCTCCACGCATTTGTGCCTCCCTGAAATGGATTACATCTCTTGCATTTCCCATGTGAGGAGAACCACTTTCCCTCTCCTCAGGTGCCACCTTTCCTGTGATGCTTTCCTTGAGTTCTTCTCAGAAGTTTTCCCTTCCTCTTAAGTCTTTCCTTCTACTTGGTTTGACTTCTTTCATGTAAGTGTATCATAGCCATTTGTATACATATCTCATTCTCCTACTAACATAAGCTTCTTTGGGATAAGAATTACATAATTTTAAAAAGTCTTTGTATCCCTAGCCCCCAGCAAGTTATCATCCATGCCAGTGGTGTCAAGTCTTATAGGCCTCATATTGACATAGAAAACCATAAATTAACCTTATCTTTGATGGAATCCTAATAAAGCTGCCCCTCAGCCCCAACACTCTAACCTCTTTATGGGCCCCACTGAATAGCAGACATGATCTGATTTAACCACAAAATTTGACTTTAACCACGCCACAGGCCCCCAAACTCAATACAGCCGCTGCCCCCAGATCCAATTGACATAATTGAACAGGTGTGTTCTTGTACTTAACCACTGTCACATCATCCATTTAGGTCAAGATAGGGCTACAGTACCTAACTATCCATCTTAACCAGACAGGACAACAATAGTTAGCCAGTCAGAAAGCAGCATGACCAGGATGCTTGACCATTGAACCATAGAAGGGACCTCTCTCTTATTACCTAATCCCTTAACCAACCCCTCCTACCTTTTTAATTTTCATAATTTCTGTTGTGTAGTCAGCATCAATACACTATAAATTTGCCTGTGTTGTCTTACTAAGCTGCTAGTTCCTCTTGGAACCTAGCCTGCTTCTAAGGAGTGTCAACCCTCAATAAATGCCTATACTTGGATTAAAAGTGATCTGACTCAGAATTCTTTGAAACACATCTTGAAACTGCAACATCTTCATTGTTTTGTATTTTTGTTTGTTTTCTTAAACATTTCCCAATCACATTTTAATCTGGTTGGGCCATACTGGCTTGACATCTCTGCTCTACATAGTTGGAATGGAGTAAATGTTGGTTGGATTGAGTTGAATATAGTTCTTCCCTCTGAGCCTCAGTTTACTTCTGTGTAAATTGGGAATTGTACTTGTAGGGCTTACCCCCACTGGGTTCTTCTAAAGAGACTGCTTTGTAAAGTTAAGCCATTTTATAAATGACTTCTATTGCTGGTTTTCCCCTGGCCCTGGACTGGGCACCTGCCTCATCTGCTTAGCTGCTGGCAGGGTTTGACTTAGATGAAAGTCAGCAGCTCCATTCCTTCTGAGTAGGCTGGGGAGGAGCACCGCTTCTGCTTGTCTTCCCTGCCTCTATGCCCTCGAATTCCCCAGCACAATTAACTTCACTACTTAGGCAAACTAAGGACTTGTAGGCCTCACCATCCCCCTTCCTACTGAGCTCTTAGGACTCCCAGCCCTCTCTAATGTTGGCCCAGTAGATTCTCTTTTTATGTGTTGTCTATCCCAACTAGAGTGTGAATTTCTTGAGCAAAATACCGTCTACCATTTTTTCTCTGTGTCCCCTACTCTTGGCACATAGAAAGCTCTTAATAAATAAGTGCTACTTCATTCATTAATTTCATTCAAACATTTCTGTAATACTTCATTGTTTACCAGTTCTTCCAGCCTTTCTTTTGAGCCAAGGAAGAGGCAGCAGAGCATTGTCAGGGAGGTACTATGGACTTGGTGTCCAGACATGTGGGTTTCAGTGACTGCTCTGACACTTAATAGTTCTGTGATGGTCAGTGTGCAAGTCATATCACCTCTCCAAGGTTGTGTTTTCTCATTGGTAGAAGCAAGTTGGGCTAATAATAGCCACAATCATAGGAGCGGACATTTCTGGAGTGCTTGGGAGCCTGCAAAAAGTTTAAGTACATTATCTCCTTGGCACTGAGAGATGGCATGCTGAGTGTGGAATCCAAGGACCCACACTCACAGATTGCCTCAGTGACCTGAGGACACTTTGTCTTCACTGGTCAGAGTTTTCTATGAGGGGATCCAGAGAAAGGCAGGAACAAACCCTGTCTTCAGGGTGCTTACATTCTGGATGGAGCAGCGAGATGATCCCTGAAGTCTCTTCCAGCACTTGATCCGTAAGACTATAAAACTCCGAGGTCAAGAGGTGCCTTAGGTCACCCCCCCAGTAGCCAGTCTATCTCAGCCATTGTGGATGTTGTTTTCTTGGCTCTTCTTACTTCTCTTTGCATCTTCCCTGGCTGCCCCGCTGCCTGGACTGCTCTCCCTTCTCATCTCTGCCTCCTTCAGGTGCCAGCTAAAACTCCCCCTTCTACAGGATGCCTTTCCCCAGGCCCCTTCATTCTGGCACCTTCCCTTCATCCAGTCTTTTCAGTTTACCCTGCACACAGCTGGTTTATACGTAGCTCTTGGCTTATTGTCTTCCATGTCAGATCCTTTTGGGTCTCCAGCGTATTCCTTATCCATGTAGTCATTTTGGTGTGAGTCAGAGCTCAGCATCACGTGACCCCTGCCATTTCTCCAGCTACTTGGTGACAGAAAGGACCCAGCTGTGGGGGAACCATCCCTGGACAGCATTTCCCTTTCAGGGAACAGAAGGGGCCAGGGAAAGGACATGCCAACCTCGGACTTCCTGCCAGGGTGTTGAGTTTGTCCAACTGTCATCCTGCTGTCAAGCCGTGTTCTACAGGCTGTCATTCATTCTCTGCTTCCTTGACCCCTTGACTTCTGCCAGTGATTGATTTGGCTTGTGTTCTTGGCTCCTAGGCTAGTGTGTACATAATGTGTGATCTGCTCAGTTGTGTTTTCTGTTCCTTCAGCATTCTCCCTCCTGATGTCCTCGTTAGTGCTTCTTGGCTTGCTCTGTATTGTACTTCAACTGTGGCCCAGTCTTCTCTTCTCCACCTTGGCCCTGATAGGCAGCTAGGTGGTACAGCTGATAGTGTGGTAGGCCTGAGGCCAGGAAGTCCTGGGTTCAAATTTGACCTCAGACACTTCCTAGCTGTGTGATCCTGGGCAAGTCATTTAACTTCTGTCTGTCTTAGCTTGCTCAACTATAAAATGGGGATTGTTGTGAGGGTCAAATAAGGTAATGTTTGTAAAGTGCTCTTAGCTCAGTGCCTGCACCTAGTGGGCTCTAGATAAACATTTATTCCCTTCCCCCCTTCTCTGCCTTCCCTAGAACTACCCTGGTAGTTCATTGTGCCTGCCTGATGTAGGTAGAGTATACACAACATCAGTGTTCACAGCTTTACCTTAGAGTCCCAGGAGTGGGGAACCTGTGACCCGAGGTCATATGAGACCTTCTGGCTTCTCAGGTATGGCCCTTTGACGGAATCCAAACTTCATGCAACAAATCCCCTTAATAAAAGGATTTGTTCTGTAAAACATGGACTCAGTCAAAGGGCTACACCTGAGGATCTAGAGGGCCACATGTGTCCTCAAGGCTGCAGGGTCCCAACTCCTGTAAGACTTACCTAAAAGGAGTTACTGGAGGGAACCCCTCTTTGAGGGAATGTTGTCAAAGGATTGCGGAGGCTGCTCCAGATGAGACCAATCCTAGATACTCATAGAAAAGGGACATCATAACTTGAGAATACGTGACTCCTGTGATTACATTTGGACTATCTTAAGATCATATTTCTTGGCTTTGTAATTTATCATTCTCATAGTCTCTGAAGTGTGTTGTCCGTCAGCTCTTCTCTCCTGCCCCCACCCCTCTTGCTGATTACATTCATTTCAGAAATCTCAGCTTCTTTTTTATGTGTGCAAGAGGGCATGTGTGAAGGGAGGTGTATCAGCAGTATGGAGACAGAAGGATCCTATCTCAGAATGTTTGTACTCTAGTAGGACTGGGTCTCACCTATGACTGTGTGCTGCTCTCTTCCTGCTGTGTGTACAGTTGGCCTAGAACTGGCCCAGAGCTAGCTCTGGAATAATATTTAGGGTCATTGTTCTATCTGCTCGTATCTGTCAATCCCAACTCTGCAGCTGGGAAAGATCCATCCAGGTCATCTAAGGTCCTTAGGGATGCCAGGACCCTGCCCAGAGTTACACACAGATAGCCACCAGCCATATGTTAAGATGCTTACACGATGCCAGGCGCAGGGCTAAGATTCAAACCCAACCTTGGCAAGTCATTTCACTTCTTAGGATCTCAGGTTCCTCACTCGCCTCCTGAAGAAAGGAAGTTGAACTTGTTTTCCAGGATCCCTTGCAATTGTAATGCCTATAACCCTTTTATCTAGTTAAAAATGAAACAAACAAAATCTTGCAGAAAGTGTGTGTGTGTGTGGTGAAGAAGCCATAGGAAGCTTTATTTGAAGTCTGGCATTTTGTAATAATAAAATTCCCTTTTCTATAGTGCTTTATGATTTATAAAGTGCTTTTACCCAAATAACCCTGTGAGACAGATAGGAAGTATAAGCATTATTGTCCCCATTTTACAGATAAGGAAACTGAGGCCTAGAGTAGTAAAGTGAGTCATTTAGGATTATGCACTTAGTGATCCGCAGAGCTCTGGAACTCTAGCCCAGGACTCCAGACTCTCAGTTTAGTTCTCTTTCCTCTGAATTCTGATACCTTCCTTGGAGTAGAGTCTGGTAGCAGGGCCTAAGGAAGAAGCTAGTCCCACCCTCTGAAGAGAACCAAAATGGAGGTTAGGCAACCAGCTGGGGGCACTTGAGAACATAAACTAAGGAAGGACAGTGGCCAGAGATTAGTAAGGTAATCCCCTACTGTAGGGGAGGTCATGGGGTAGAATACTGTAGTAGAATTTTGGAAAACACCAGCAAAAAAAAGCCAGATAATTTTCTGAACATTCATAAATTTCATAGCTGCTTAATGTTTCTGGGTTGTGGCCTGTGGCTGCATGGCCCCTTTGAGGTGGCCTAGCCAACTGAGCTGTTAAGTGAGGGGCTCCTGGGCTGAGCTCAGGGGGGCCCCCAGTATGATGCAGACCTCCTGATGCCATGAACCACAGTCACCTCTCCAGCACCCCCATTGAGTAGCCATCTAGCTGCTTCTTGCAAAGCCCCAATGAGGGGGAGCCCTCTGCCTTGTCAGCACCTGCACCAAGAACGCCAAACTGACTCATTTCAAGTTGTTTTCCTTGACCTTTCCCTAAAGTTTTCCTCCCACCCCCTCCATCTTCTTTTGGGTCATTCTCTCAGTTCCCTTTAAACCTGGCTTTTGATTCTGTGTTCTCAGTGTGCCCAGGCCCATGTGCAGACCTGGATCCTACAGATCGACAGATCCTCTTCACTGGTAGCACAGGTCAGCAACATTTAGGTTCACCTCAATTTGCCTCTCTCTGCTTTGGATGTCATCATCATTGCCCTTTCCTCTTCCTTCAGTTTGCAAGCTGGCACAGTGATTGGTCAGTTAGAAAATATTTATTAAGGACCCACTGTGTGCCAGACACTCTTCTAAGTTCTACAGACACAAAGAAAGGCAAAAGATGGTTCCTCTTCTTGAGGAGCTCACAATCCAATTAGAGAAGCATTCAGATAGCAGTGTCCAAACAAGCTGTATTCAGGACAGCACTGAAACAAACAAAATCTTGCAGAAAGTGTGTGTGTGTGTGTGTGTGGTGAAGAAGCCATAGGAAGCTTTATTTGAAGTCTGGCATTTTGTAATAATAAAATTCCCTCAACAGAGGGAAAGCACTAGAATTAAGCCAGATTGAGAAAGGCCTCCTGTAGAAGGTGAGAGGCTAGCTGGGACAGGAAGAAGCCAGGAGGTGGCTATGAGGAGGGAGGGCCTTCCAGGCATGGGGGCAGCCCGGAGCCCAGACATGGAGAGTCTTAACTATCTTCTCCTTTGGTACCAGACCTGGCTTCCATCTTTCCCTGATTGATTCACCCTGACTGGGCACCATATGACCAATACAATCAATCCCATACCTTCCATTTGGTCTGAAGTTCTTTGGGAAAGTCATCTGTTCTTCCTCTGGTCTTAACAGAATAGGGGTGTGTGTGTGTGTGTGTGTGTGTGTGTGTGTGTGTGTGTGTGTGTGTGTGTAGTTGTCTAACTTTTGTCTGTGATATAAAAATAAATAATGAAATAGATCAATGGCAGGATTAAAGCAGGGAAGAGTCACTCTTAAATCTTAAGCATTAACCCTCTGGTATTTGCATAAGGACCCCTGACTTCACCCCTGCTTCTCTGTCATAAGTATATTAAAGCTAGAAGAAACTCAGAAGGACTCATTTTATAAATAGGAAAACTGTGGCCCAGCAAGAGGCAGTGACCCTCTATTTATCACATGTGTGATGAGGCACAGAGTTGGGATCCGATCTCTTGGATCTATGTGTGTTGTAGTGTTCTTGCCATGATAAGAGGAGGTGATCTTGTTTTTCAGATAGCCCTGCTGTTCTGGAGCATGTCATGTGCCTTTTCTCAAACTTTGCAAACAACCAGTAGTGACATTATCTTTCCATTTCCTCCGTTTGATTCCCTAGTAGACAGGCTGGCAGAAGACCTATGTAGTCCCTTTTGCCCCCAGCTTTGCTATTGTGTGTAAATACCGGTTTTCATTTCCCCCAGAAATGATGGATTCAAATCTGTGACCTGTGAACTCTTACCCGAGTAGGAGAATATCTTATGTGACTGCATGAACAGCTGGGCTTCTGTAGCAGTCAGTGAGTCAGTCAGCAAGCATTTGCTCATTGACTCTTATGTGCTAGGCCATATTCACATATATAATTTCCCAGCTGAAAGAACAAACAGGGGACCAGGCTCTAACTTACCAGTGAAGACTGGGTTAGTTCCTTTTTTGACAGATCAAATCAGCTCTCTGTCTTTGTCTCTCCCCCGTTCTTTCTTTCCCCTTCTTTCTCTCTCTGTACATCTCCCTCTATTCATTGTTCTCCACCACAATGTTCCCTTCCAAGAAGAAATCCCAGTGGCTTCATTTTCTCTTTTAGTTTCTCTACTTGTTATTTAAAGCTAACACCAGCAGATATTTTTGTATCTTCAAATAAAGCTGCTCTAGTGACTATTTCTAAATAGGTGGTACCTCCCAGAGGGGCTGCCATGATCCCTTCACCATCCTCCCAGTCGCAGAGGATCTAATTTTAAAGTTCCTTCACTAGCCTAGTGACCTTAGGGAGAGAGATGTGACTAAAATTCATGGTCTGAAAATAAAATACCATTTTAACTTCCCTGAAAATCTGCCAGATCTCCTGGTGCACAGGGCTTGATAAATAATCCACAGTAACCCCAGCCTCCATTGATTCCAGTCTTCCTGCCCCCTACCCAAAGGCCTTTTCCCTCCTCTGCTTGATCTTGCTTGAGTCAGCCAGGGCTGCCTGAGCAGTAAGGGTGCCCCACAGAACCAGGATATGTCATGGCTGGGTCAGCTGACCATTTAGAGAGAAGCTATTCCAAAGGTATACTTGAAGACTTGTGTATCCACATATATACATATAGAGATCTGGATCAATGAGTCCAAGTCATCAAGCTTCCTTAAGTACCTTCTGTGTATATTAGGTGATGGGAATGTAGAGACAGGGTCCAGTAGATGGCTTCTCTGAGTCTCATAAAAAAATTGCAATTTAATGATGGGGCGTAATTAGATATGTACATAGATATTCAGTTCAGCAAACACTTATTAAGCCCCTACTATAGACATATAATTACTTGACATACATAAGCATAAGAAATAAGATTTCTTGCCTCCAGAGAGCTTACATAGGGGTGGGGGGTTGGTAGACTATAATATGTACACAGAAAAACAGATTCAGAAATATCTAAAAGTAATGCAATGTGATCTCAGAGAAGTAGACGCCATTGAGGAGTGGAATGATCAGGAAGGCCTCGTGAAGGAAGGTGTGGTACCTGGGCTTTCAGGAGGAATCCAAAGAGAACATGAAGTATATTTTAGATGTGGGCAATAATAAAGGCAGAGGATATTTTATCATGTATGGAAACCACCTAATGGACTAGAGTAGAGAGTGTGTGAAAGGAAATAAACTTGTCTAAGTAGGTGGGAGCCAGATTTTGCAGGATTTCTAACATGGTTCTGTGGTGGATGTGGAAAAGAAGAGACTGGAAACAGGAAGACCAATCAGGAAGTGGCTACACTTGTGGTTGAGGTGAGAGATCGGGAGGGCTGAAACCTGAGTGAATGAAGAGAAGGGGAGGGATGTAGGGGGTGGCATGGAACTAGAATCGCCAAGACTTGTCAGCTGATTGGATGTAGAGGAGCAAGGGAAAGGGAAGAGTTGAGGATAATTCTGAGACTCTAAAATGTAGAATGTGTTGGAGAAGAAAGAAGCAAAAAGGGCCATACCAAGTGTTATGAAAAATTTGAAGGAAAGATTACATCTTGTGTCTGTAATAAGATGACCTAGGTTCGAGATCGACTCTGCCCCTGTGATGGTGGTAAGTTCACAAAACTCTCTGGAACCTTGTACTTCTCATCTGTAAAGTGAAGATATTTGACCAGATGGCCTCTCAGATCAGTGGGTTATAATTTCTAAAGCTAGAAAGATCTCAGATGCTGTCTCAGCCCACTCCCTCATTTTAAAGATGAAGACAGTGGCTCAAAGTCACATAATCCTCATAGGCAGGATTTCCGTCTGGAGCCTCTGTCTCCAGAATCAGCGTTCCCTCCTCTAAACCGTGCTGACTCATCCTTTTCCATCTCTCAGTCTCTGTGCCTGTGAACATTCACTCTGGCTGTGGTGGAGTAGGGGACATTGGATGAGGGAAGTCTTCATAAAGAAGATTGTACCACAGCTGGATGCTTGAAAGAAGGAATTTTAACAGGCCAGCATGAGTGGGTGTAGGTCCACAGGGGATAACATGAGTCAGTGTGTGGAAACAACCGATAAGGACAGAAATGGCATGACAAGGAGTAGGATTTGGTGTATCATGTAGCAGGCAACAGCAGATCATGTGAGTGATGCATAGCTGGAGTGTGGAGGGCCTTGAATGCCAGGATCAAAGGCTTGCACTTGGTTGTTGTTAGCAACAGCTGCATTTATATAATGCCTTAAGGTTTGCAAAGCACTTTGAAAGTGTTACCTTTTTATCTACCAACCTTGGGAGGTAAGTATTTTTATTGTCCCCATTTCACAGTCGAGGAAACCAAGGAAGGCAGAAGTTAAGTGACTTGTCCTTACAGGGTCACACAGCTAGTAATTGTCTGAGGCAGTATTTGAACTGAGGCCGTTTTGGAAGAGCAGTGTCCACAGTCAGAACTGTGCATCAGGAATAGTTCCTAGATGCTGTGTGAAAGACTAGGGGGAAGAAACTGGAGCAGAAGAAGACTAGTTGCAGAAGTTGCGCTTTTTTGCAAAATGTAAACGTCACAGATTTATGGATGCCATACCTATTTAAAAGGCATCTTGAGTTGTAAAGAGAAACTTTTTCGATTCAGTGTACGTTTACTCAGCATCTTTTATGTGCCAGGCACTATCCTAAGGGCTGGGCACGCATGTAAGGGAAAAAAAAGACAGGCTCTGCCCTCAAGAGGCATCCAGTCCAATGGGGGAAGCCAACATACATAAGGAGGAAGATGTCCTCCCTACGTGTGGGCATTGTGGAGCAGTCAGTGGTGCTGCCAGGTGAGAAATGAGATGCTCTGAGGTCAGCTCCCTCCTTAAATGGAGGTCTGGGAATGGGATGGCATGATGGGGTCCTACAGAATGATGAGCGCCCCTTCAAAGAGCCACTGCACCATGCTGCCTCTCTCTTTCTGGCTGTGTGTTTCTCCCTCCCTTTCTATCTCTCTGTTCATAAGATTTGAGACTAGGAAAGACAAGCGAGATCATCGACCCTACTCCGTCTTAAGCAGATGAGGACAGTAAGGCCCAGGCAATGAATTTCCCAAAGTAAATGAGCTAGTAAGCGGCAGAGTCAGCTTCAGAACCCAAATCTTAATGTGAATTTACATCATCCAGGCCCAAGTGATGTCCTCAACAGTTGGCAAAGGGGATTGCTAAGCCACTCCCTCTCATTCCTTAAAGAATTGGGAAGAATGGAGCAGTACTCTATGACTGGAGAAGGGTAGGTGTTTATTTTTTAAAAAGGTAAAGGATTGGAGTCTGCTAGCTATAGGATCATGAGCCAGACTTTGATTTCTGGGAATATTCTAGAATGTATTATTGAAGAAGCTAGTCTTGTATTGCAGGCAGAGTAATGGACTTCAAGGCAGAAAAACCTAGACTCTGATTCCATTTCTGACATTAGTTGCTCTGTGACCTTGAGTAAATCTTTTAAACTCTTTGTATCCCTCAGGTCATTCAGCAGGTCTTATCCACCAGGTTAGAGATGTTACAATCTCCACATTGGCAGAGGGAATTCTCATCTCAGGAGCTCCCTTTATTATTGAAACCCCATCTTTTCTAAAAGGGGTAGTTTATCAGCATCTATTACGAAGAAGTGGTAAAAAGTGGTGATCAGAACTATCAGCTTTGTCTCCATCAAGAACAGGTCATATCTGGCCTCCTTAAACAAGTACCATGAAATTGTCTGAACAACTGGACCCAAAGAGTAGCTGTTCATAACTTGATGTCGTCTTAGTAAAGGGTCTCTAATGAAGCGCCTCTGGCATCTGTCTGTCCTTGCTTATGTGTTGTCGAGCATTGTTAGTGATGTAGACAAAGGTGGGGGTGCCACAAAATTGGGAGGAAGGATAGCTAGTATACCAGATGATACCGCCAGAAACTCCAGAAGATCCTCCCAGGATCGGCTCGGGTCTGATCCATTTAAACTTCGCATCTAGGCTCCCTGCGTCTGACAAATGAGCTTTCACCTCACCTTGCTGGGACCCAGGCCTCAAAGCCCATTCCTTGCTATCTCCTTGTCCTTCCTCTCCACTTTGTGGCACCCGCTTTGTGTGGCGTCTTCCCCAAGTCAGATGGAGGCTCCCTGAGGAGCTCGGATTTGCATTCCTCTTGCTTACTCCTACCACATCCTAAATGCTCACTAATGCTCTGATGGGTGTCTCCATCTCTCCTCAAATCTCCATGTCTTTCCACTTCAGCATGTGCTGTCTCCCCTTTTTCTTTCTCCCCAGCCTCCATGTTTGCATTTGTTGCTGCCTCACTGTCATTCCTCTGTCCCCTCCTTTTCCAGGAACAGGAAGGAATGACTCACCAGCTCCCATCATGTATTTTACTCAAGAGCTGTGGGCTCTGGGACAGGATGAAATTCCATTTTTTCCCAAATTAAAGTGGCCCCTCTGAACTGTGGGAAATGTCAGTGGCCTAGAGAAATAATCATTACTCTTGGTGGAATTTAAAAGTACGAATCACTAGCCTTCCCATAAACCAACTTTCCAACCAACTCCCCCCATGCTGTTGTTGAGGCCATGTCAGAGGGCTTAGTTTTAGCTGACTCAGGTGCTAGAATCCCCTTGGGGCATGGGGGGGGGGGAACACAACAAAAAACTTTTCACCAAAAAGGGAAGCCTGAGAAGACTGAATGATTTATTCAGCCTTCTCAAGGGTCTTGTTGCATTGCCCAGCATTGTGGACTGAGGCCCAAAGGGTTTTTGTGCAAGCTCTGACTTGTTCGGGAGCCAGCTCCCTGTTCAGCCCTATGACTAGACCTAGAACTGTGACCAGAGTATGGATTTGGGACAAGGGGCTAGCTAGCCCTCTGCATTGGCATCAGATGTACTGTGTTTGACAACTTTTTATTGAGTACCTTTTCTGTGCAGATCCAATGCTAGGTTTTGTGGAAAATGCAGATAAGGCAGCTCCAGGGGTAATGGAAATAATCCTGGATTGGGGACTAGTCTTGGTTCCACCATTAATTCACTGTGTGACCTTGGGCTAATCCCATAATCCGTCTAGTCTTCCTGCTCTGTAAGTACAGGATGATTGCTCTGATGAGTTCCAGATATAACAGGCTATCTGTCTCTGTTCTCACCTTTCTTCCAGCTCTGAGATTTTTGGGTTGTGGATTTTCAGGCCTTTCAGCTGTTTTTTAATTCCCTCATATGAAAGTTTGCTCTCATTGTGATGTCAAACACAGCCTCTTGGAGGTCCTTGTTGCAGGTCTGAGAAAGCAAAAAAGGGGCCCTTCTCTGTGGAGTCCCTGGAGACACAGACCAGAAAATCCATGTCCCTGGGTCCTAGGAGATCAAACATTGGGCACTTTAGGGGAAATCCTGAGGAAAGGAACCCAGGCCTTAGATCTGAGCTGCAGGGCGCTCCAGTTCTGACATGGAAGGGTTTTTCCCACCCTGTGAAGAGGCCTGGGTAGTACTGTGGAGGGAGCTGACCAGCTGGCTGGAGGCCTTGCCTGCACTTTTGGACACTTTGAAAATATTGACCTAGCTCTGCTTCATCTGTCCCAGAAGGTAAGATAAGGCCTCATACACTGCCCCCGCCACCTCCTCCAGCAGATCGTGCTGCTCTCTGTTTGCCTTTTGTCTACCCTGCCATCTCCACTGCCATGCTCGGCTTCCCAGAGAACAAGTCCGCTTTTCATAAGGCGGCATTGTGACACTGGCTTCTCAGTGGGGGGGGACCACATTATTCATCTTGGGCTGTCACCTACTAGTGATTATGACTCCAGGGGCCTCCTGCCCCCTCATTTGTCAAGTCTTTTTCATCACAGGTTGTTTTCTGTCACTGGTGACAACGTCTGAATTCTCCCTTTCTGTTGAAATCAATCAAGAAATATTTATTGAGTGCTGACCACGTGTAGACCAAGAACTAAACCTGGGATCAGGAAGACCTAGATTCAAATGCTCTGTGACCAGAGGCAGGGGACCCCTCTGAGCTTCAGTTTCCTTTTTTGTAAAATACCCACAGCATTTATCTCATAAGGTTGTTCTGAAGCTTAAACAAGATAGTGTAGTAAAGGTTTGTCAGTCTTGAAGCATTCATCCAATCCCTCTGACACACGCTCATCCTCCCTTTCTTTCATCCCCACCAATATGAGGATGCTTCCCGTTTCCCAGAAAGCAGCATGGTGTAATAGCAGGAGCCAGGGAGGTGCAGTTCCCCATGCTCCCCTTGCAGTTAGAGTGGCCAGGCTCGTGGGCAAACCTCTTTACTGTGCAGAGTTTCACATTCCTTACAGGGCTGTTGTAACTTTATTTTGTAAAAATGTGAGTTGTCATGTTAGGGTTATGGCTACTCCCAGGGCAGTGGGTGGTCCATTGGACAGCTCTCCTCATTAGGATGCCTTTCCTTTTGTCCAGCCAGTATTGGCCTCCTCAGCACAAGCTGAGCCCTTCCTGCCTTTGCCCCCCCACCTAACTCCCTCCCTAAGCTTTGCACCTTAGGGTTCTGGCCCACTTCCTGGTCCTTGCACACATGTGCATTTAAAGAGCAGGCTGCCTAGGATGCTCTAACCTCTAACCCTGCCTTTCACTTTCCTCAGTTCCAATCCCAGCTTCTTCTATAGGAGGCTTCTCCCATGCCCCTCCACTCCCAGTGCCTCTTCCTTGAAGGACCCTTCATTTTCTCGGGATTTTCTTTTACATACCTGGTTATTTGTGTGTTGTCTGCCCCATTAGACTAGGAGCTTAGTGAGGGTAGGGACTCTGTTTTTGCCTCTTGTTGTATTCCTAGCCTCAGACTAACCAACTTTGTGACCCTGGGCAAGTCACTTAACCCTGTTTGCCTCCATTTACTTGTCTATAAAATAAGCTGGAGAAGGAAATGGCAAATCACTCCAGTATTCCTGCCAAGAAAACACCAAATGGGGTCAGGAAAAGTCTGGCATGACTGAAAACGACTGAGCAACAAAAGTATCCCCAGCACTTAGCAAAGTTCTTGGCATGGAGGAAACATGTCAGAAATGCTGGTTACAGACTGACCCTGATTTCCTTTTACTGCTCCTGTTTCCTCCCCCTGGGACTGAGTAGAACAAGATGATAAGTATTAGGGGATGTCAAAGGATTTTGTGGGCCAGGGTGCTTGGGGGATGCTTCTCTGCAAGAGGTTGGACCAGGAGGATGAATAGGAAATTGGTAGAGAGAAAGGGGAACAATACAGAGACACAGAAAGGGCAGAGGGGGTGGTCCCTGTAGAGGAATGGCTGGAGATGTGGCTGAAAGGTATACTGGGCTATCAAATGGAAGACCCTGAACACCACAGGAAGGCATTGGGGTGCCATTTGAACAGAATTGTGACATTGCCCTAGGGCTGGTCTGTGGGAAGATACCTCTGCTGGTCTGTGCATGATCCAGTGGAGGCAGACAGAGCAGCGAGGAGGCTGGCTCAGTGGTCCAGGTGGGGTCAGCAGTGCCAGCCTGGCCAGGAATATCTTGGGCTTAGTTTGAAAGCGTTCTGCCCTCCGTCATTGCTGCTGCCCACCTGAGAGTTTCTTCTTGCCAGCTATTGACTGGAAATACCAACCACTGGGTTTGGTCTGTATGGGAAATTGATCAGAAGTTCTGTCGAATCCTTTTGGGGATTGCAGTATGCTCTCTTAAAACTATTTACTTCCTTCTTGCAGTAGTTAAAAAGCCTAATGTGATGTTCTCAGCAGAATTCCTGCCCTCAGATAGCATCGTGCCTTGGCTTTTTCCTCTGTGTTAATCTCGTATCAGAGAGAGAGAGAAAGAGAGACAGTGTGTGTGTGTATGTATGTGTGTGTGTGTGTGTGTGTGTGTGTATGACACATCTTTTGTGAAGATTCTGTCAAAGTTGTTTAGGAGAGACAGTGTGGCTAAGTGGAAAGGGCACCATGTTTGTGCCATATACTAACTGTGTGTAGGTCGGCTTTTTCATCTACAAAATGAAGAGTTTAAATTAAGTCCCTTCTAGCTCTAAATCTGTTATCCCTTAATCTGTTTTGTATCTAAAATTTCTTTCTCACTAGACATTAGTAAATGTAAAGAAAGGCAGATTACTTAGCTCTGTTTTTAAGACTGCTTCTGATTTCCTTGCAGTTGTGTGTGTGTGTGTGCATGTGTGTGTGTGTGTATGTGTGTGTTCACTCCCTACTCTGTTGTGTGAGTTCTGGAATGGTTAGTGCTATTAGACTTCAGCAAGAGTTTGCAAATTCCCCAGACATTTGAAGTCTGGGGAAAAAAAGGAGGAAGGAGGAAAAAAAGATTCAGGTTTATTTTGGGACTTGGGGGTAAGGGTGAGGTGCATGACAAGAACTGGAAAATTTGGGAAGGAACAAATATTTGTGTTTTCCCTTTGTTCCTGTTTTTGTCATTTTGGTGAGAGGCCTTTTGTATTCTAGAATTGCACAGTAATGTCAGTTCTCCCTTGCAACAAAAGTATAGTTAAGCAGAACATTTTTGTTGTAGTTGTTATGTCTGGAAAAGTCTTATCGTATTGTGCATCTCAGCTCTCGATGGGCTTTCACTTCTCCAATGACACAGGGGATGAATGCTTGAGCATTAGTCTTTTGGAGTCATCATTGGGCTGAAGTCTTTCAAAGTTGTTTTTCTTTATAATATTGTTGTCATTGTATAAATTGTTGTCAGCCTCCTCATTTTTCTCTCTATCAGTTCATGTGAATCTCCCATGTTTCTTTGAATCCAGCCCTTTCATCATTTCTTAAGTTGCAGTCAGTCATCTTCCATTAAATTCATATACCAAAATTTGTGCGGTCACTCCCCTGTGGATGGTTGATGGTCACCTTCTTCCCCTACTCCATTTCCAATTTTTCTCCACCATAAAAAAAAGGTTGTTTTAAATAAATTTGTACAAAGAGGTCCTTTCCTCACAGCAATCCTAGGAGGAAGACATTATTATTATCCCTATTTCACAGATGAAGAAGATGGGACTTAGGGAGGTTAAATGACTTGCCTAGGCTTAAACACTTCGTATTTGAGGTAGAGTCAGGTCTAAATCTTGCTGCCAAGTCCAGTCCTCTACTTGCTCAGCAGGAGCTCCCTTGACCATTGAGATCACAGCGGTGGATACAAACAGTATATACCTTGTTGTTGTCACCCTTCTCCCTGCTGACCACCTCTGTCTTTGAAGAGGGCACAGGTGCCACCTCTTCCAGGAAGCTTTCCCACTGCTGAAAATGATGGATTCTCTGTCACTTGATCTTATAGCACTTGAGGCAAGTCAACACACGTTTATCAAGCCCTTTATTTATTGAGCCCTGTGCAAAGTCCTGAGGGTTCAAATTCACGTAAATACAAAAATAGTCCCTGCCCTCAAGGAGCTCATGTTCTAATCCTTATATATACTTACTACATTCCAATTTTCTTTACATTTCTTTGTTTGACAAGTCATTTTATACTCCCTCTCCAATAAGATTCTCAACCCCTTGGATGCAAATGTGCTTGATTCCTCTCAGTATAGTGTCCAGAGGAGCCATGAAATTAGGGTTTCTTGAGAGAATGAACTCTGAAGTTGGAAATAAGTGGCAGCTGGTGGTATTCTTCCTATCTTTCAGGAGCAGCAGAGTCTGCTGGAGGGGCATGGCCAGGGTGCCTAGCCTGGGGATGAGGTCACTTTTGTCTGAGACTTTCCGGCCTTTCCTCCAGAGTGGTTTTCCCTTGTTATTCAGCCTAAGACATGGTTCTCAAACCATTGCCTGGGACCTTTTGCCAATTCTGGTCAATTATAGGCCCTGCTATGGACCAGTGAATGACCTTTGGGCAGTAGAGTTTCCTGGGAAGCAAGAATTTGATTTCATTATAACCCGAAGGACTTTGGCATAACTACACTCAGTGGGGAGAACCATGTGCTCAGGAGACATGGCGTGACACTGCTCTCCGATGGTTAGGGGAGAATCATGACACATCTGGCCACAGTCCCAGGGAATCCAGTCCTGCGCTCTCAGTGTGAGGGCCAGATGGAGCTTGAAAAGGACTGTCTTTTCTCCCTACTCTCTTAGGATCTTACAGTGCAGCGTTCTAAAGTTGAGAAGAATTGTAGAGGCTAACTAGACTAACCTTCTGTTGGGGTGTGGGGAGGACACACTAAGACCCAGAAACAGGAAATGACCTCTTCTAGGAAGCCTGGCCTAATTTCTTCAACTTCTCAGCTGAAAATGATTTATTCTGTCTCCTGATCTGATAGTCTTTTAAGAAGTCAAGTCTTTTTGTAAAGTCCCCCAGTTAAGAAATGGTTACTCTCTTGCCACTCGTTCCCTGGAGCCTTCTCTGATCTGATCATTTGCTTAAATGAGATAAAACAACCCAGTCCCAAGGTGGAAAGCTGCTGAGGTAATTTTAACATTTAAACCTTCTTTCTTTCATGGGCCTGCCCCAGATCCCTGGGTATTTTTGCTGGGTGACTCATCCCTGTTTGGGTGCTGGCACACAGGAAAAGAGGAAAACATTAAAAAGTGCTTAACACTCTGGAATGGCAGGAATGAAGAGTCTTTGTGTGCCCCAAGATGTGGGTTCAAACTGGAGACACACACCATAGACCAACTTGCACAGTTGAAGCAATGGCAGAGGACTATCTTATTCTTCTCCCTCCTGGTGGGCCGTGTTTTATTTCTAGACTCACAGAATGCCACAGTTGAAAGTTCTTAGAAGGTAGGATAGAGAATGACAGGCTGGAAGGAACTTAGAGCATGGAACATCAAATATCAGCCAAGAGAATTCTTAGGATAGAGAATGTCAGAGTTAGAAGGAATTTTAGAATATACAGTTTTATTAAAGCTTAGAGAATCATTTAGCTGAAAATTCTTCCATTTGGCAATGAAGGAAACTTGATATTCAGAGAATAGAAATATCTTGGTTTTGATTTAAATTAGATTTAAATATTGTTCTCTAAACCTGAATGAACTAATGCAGAGAACCAGGAGAACCATGCTACAGTAACGACATTTTAAAGATAAAGACTCTGAGAGTTCTTGAGTTACTGTACAAATGACAAGGCAATGACCAACCTTGATCTCAGTCTGTTCATGATGAAGCACGTGCTGACCACATCAGACAGAGAGGGGATGGACTCAGGGAACCAATTGTCATATACTTTTTTGGACATAAACAAAAAGGGAATTAGTTTTTGCTTTACTCTGCATATATCTTATGTATGTTTTTTGTTTTTGTATATTTAGTTTGTATTTTTCAGTTTTGGGGAAGGAAGAAAGATTTTTGATCATCAAAAATAAACTTTAATTGAAAATTGTTCTCAAGCAATGTTTACTTCAATATGAAGAAAGTGGGAACAAAGAAAAACTTAAAATAAAAAATAAAACTGAGCCTTGGCAGGGCCATTTTCCCTTATATTTTCCAGTTTGGAATAATGGGTACAAAATAGTTATTGAATAAAGAGAGAAGCCAAGGAGTATGGGGCTGACTGGGGCCCGGGGTATTCAGGAAGGCTTCCTTGTCAGCTGAGGACTAAGTTAAGGAATAATCATTATGGGTGAAAGAATCTCTAGAAAACCATTTAATCCTTCCCCCCCGCCCCAGTGAGCATGGGAAGCAATAACACAAGAGGTGCTCAAAGTTTGGCAAGATGAGAAAGAACCTTAGCTTCTCTGAGAAGGAAGGGACCTCACAGGGCATCCTGCCCAGAGTCAGAAAGGTTCTTATTCTGCCTACCCTCTATTCTTTGCCTCTCCTAAACTCCTTACAGATGAACAAAGAGAGCCACGTTTTAATACCTGTGTGCCTCCTTGTCTTTAGAATTTAGAAATTAACACTCAGTTTCTCTAGGGACAGCCTGGACTTGTGTATTCTCAGAGATTTGATTGAAATGTTTTACATTTCCACAGTATTTTTTGTCCAAAGAGAGAGAGCTGACAATGCCACGGTCTTCTACCCCCTGATCAGACCACATTAGGAATATGGGGTCAAGTTCTGGGGAGCATGCTTTCCGGAAAATAATGCCAGGAGGAGGGCAACCAGGCCTTAGAACAATCCTGTACAAGGTACTGGGAATATTAGCTTTGAGAAGGAAGAGTCAAGAAAAGAAGATGAAATTGCCATGATCACGATATTCCCTTATTTCATCAGGCAGACTTAGTCACTAAAGTCAGAATCAGGCCCAGTGGGGAGGTAGAGGCAAACAGGTTTCAGTTCAGAATGAACATGAACTTTCTAACACTTGGAGCTGTCCAACAAGGGAACTGCACTATGTAGTTGCCTTTGATCCAAGGTGTTTCTCTTATTGTCTATCTCTTTCTCTGTTTCTCTCTCTACCTCTGTGTGTATGAGTGTAACTGAGAAGTTAAATTCCTAGTTTTCCTAGAGGATGAATCCATCCTAACTCAGATAGAAGAGTTCATTCCTAACTGTTGTTTTCATTCCCCTCTAGTCGATAGTTTTCTGAACTTCATTCCGTTAGAAATTTCTGAGTTACTTCTGGGACAGAGTGGTTTGATTTGACTGTACTCCCGTTCTCCTTTTTGCCAGTGGTGGACTGGTCCCCTGAGTCTGTGGTGAGTGAGCTCCTTTATTTCCCTAGGGCTCCATTCTAGTGAAGGCCAAGCCCTTGAGTTTGATCCCAGCATTTATGGTTTATTGCTGATTTGTTCTGGAGCCAGCCCTTTCTGGAAGGGCAGAGGAAGGAAGGAAGGGTAAACAAAGAATGTGAGTCCAGGAAGGAGTGGGAACCCTGCAAGGCTTCTGGATAGTAAAGGATTCCAGCCGCACAGTTCAGATACAGGGATTGATCCCTTGCTGCACTGACCCTTGGGAGGACAGGGCTTAGCTGTGGGTCCTTAGGAGGGAGATGTCAGTGTGGCTTCATTCATGTCCTTCCTCTGTTCTTTAGCACCCTCAGGATCTGCGACCTTACTGGGAGGTGGCTACTCTCTCCAGTGGTGCTGATTGCAGCCTCTCTAGGAAGGTGTGCCCTTCCACCCAGAAAACCTCTTGTCCACATTCTCCAGAGATCTCCATAGGCACCACTGTGATGCTGCCCCCCCCCTCCTCTAGCCATGATGAAGACTTACCTCTTATTTTCTTGGCATTTTGTGGATACCTCTGGGACAGCAAGTGAGCTGGCCATGGCTTGGTAGTGCTGGCTTTCTTGGTAGTACAAAAAATTACTGTCGAATCATGATCTGTCAGAGCTGACCCCAGCAACAGTTAACACTTATGCTGTACTTTTTTTCCACCCAAGCACTTTCCATGTATGATCCTTGGAAGATGGTTGCTATTATTATCCCCATATTACGGAATAGAAAACGGAGGCTAGCCTGCCTCTCATAAAACATAGGATATTGGAGCTAGAAGTGACCTTATTGATCATTTTACACATGTGGAAACTGAGGCTCAGCAGGAGGGAATGACTTGCCGAACTTCACACAATGACCTCTTTGACAGTGCCAGACCTTTAGGGCTCCTATTTCCTCAGCCCCTGAGTCTTGTTCTGCCTCACTGCCCTACTTAGCTGGGTTCTCTGAGACAGGTCCTAGACTTGCTCCCCACTTTTCTAGTGATGAGGCTGTGCCCAGCATCATATAATTCAATTCATTAAACATTTATAGAGTCATAAATTGATAGAATTCAGAGAGGTAATTAATGCAATTCAAATTAATTACTTCAGTTAATTGAATTAAGCTCTACTACTCTTCCTCCTTATCTCTACCTATTGAAATTCTCAATCAATCCACAAGTACTTGTTAATCACCATTGTGTGCTGGGCAGCATTAGGCATGGCAGGTGCAAATATGAAAGATGCCAACAACAATTTTTCTTCAGGGGTCCAGCCCAGGTGCCACATCCTCCAGGAAATCTCTCCTATCTCCCCTTAGGATTTCGCGATGGAAATAGCCCCACAGAGATCCCACCCCCTGGAGAGGCCTAGGAATTGGCACCCAGTCCTTTTAAAGTAGGAGAGTAAGATTAAAACAAAGCGTTTTTTTCTTCTGGTACTTAAAGCCCAGTGATCTCTTCCTTTTCTGGTTTTCCCATTGTGCTTTTCACAAAATATAAATTTTTACTGATGTCTTTTTTTTTTACTTTACCAAAATTACCCTCAGAATCCTTTCTCATCTCCCCTCCCAGAAAGTCATCTCATGTAGCAAGTAATATTTTTTAAAGACTATCTTCCTCCCCAGTGGGAAAAATAATAGGTAGGAAAAAGACTCACGAAAATATGTACAAGGTACCATACCCCAGGACTTTTATCTCTGCAAAGGGGTGGGCCCACCGTTTCTTTTCATATCTTTTCTTTGTTTGTTAGTAAATAAGTATTTATTAAGGGCTTATTATGTGACAAACACTGTGCTAAGTGCCTTACAAATGTTATCTCATTTGATCCTCACAGCCGTCCTGGGCAATAAAGGCTATATATTATTCTCTCCTTTTTACAGTAGAGGTTAAAGTCTTTATGGAGGGCATACATCTAGTAAATGTCTAATTTGAACCCAGGGCTTCCTTTCTCCAGGCTTTATGCTTTACCCAAATAACTCACTTGGTCATCCTTTGGGCTCTGATGGCCCAGAGTGTGTGTAAATAGCAATTATTTCTGTTTTGACCAGAAACTCTGGAAGTCTTCCCCTCCCAAGGGAAGATAAAAGAGGTCATTCTCTGCCTCATTTATTACCTAGCCTTAATCACTGAATGGATTTTGTAGACAAACTGAAACCTGGGAAAGACCTTAGCTTAAAAGGTCAAAGTCTTCCCACTGCATTGGGACTATCTCCATTCGTCCTGATCTGTTTCTCACCACAGGACCCAGATGACTCCTAAGGAGAAAGTGAGGCTGGTGACTTCGCACAGTCCTGCCTTACTTAAATCCAATTCACTTGCAAGTCATGGCTTCACCCTCCTGCTGTTGTGGTCCTCTTCCAGAACAAAGGACAGACAGCAACAGTAGTGCTTTACCCACTACATCACCTACTTCTGCCTAGGTACCATGGAACCATGCTTCTTTATAATTTTACAACATTCACTTTGGATTTTTTTTTTATGATTCTGTCTGTTTTAATTGTTGTGCTTATTTTATATATAATTTTCTTGACTCTGCTTGCTTCACTCTGTATCACTTCATGCAGTTCTTTTTACATGCTCTCTCATACTCATGACTTCCTACAGCACAGGAATATTCCATTACATTCAAATATCACAGTTTATTTAGTCAGTTGATTATCACCTACTTTGTTTACAATTCTTAGCTTGCGATGACAAAAAGTGCTGTGATAAAAATTTTGGTATATATGGGGACTTTCTTCTTACCAGTAGCCTCCTTGGGGCATAAGTGGAATCTCTAGGTCAAAGGATATGGATCTGTGGTTCATAATTTGTATAATGGTTGCACTGGTTCACAGCTCCACCAACAATGCACTAGTGTGCCTATCTTTCCACAACCCCTCCAATATTTAGTATTGCCATCTTTTGTCCCCTTGCCAGTTTGTAGAGTGTGAGATAAAATCTCAAGGTTGTTTTGATGTCCATTTTTATTATTAGTGATTTTTGTAGCATTATTTCATGTTCCTATTTATCATTTTCAATTCTTCTTTTGAGAGTCCCATGGAATTTTAAATAGTTCTCTGTCCCTGTTACATTCTGCCTTGTGTCTTAGTTATTTTTGTACCTGTCCTATCCCTCCTACTAGACTGTAAAGTATCTTGAAGATGGGCACTGTCATTTTTTCTCTTTTGTTTCTCCAGCACCAGGAATAAGGCTTTGGTGCTTAATGTAAATGTTTGTTAGTAAATTGAATTCGAGTATTGTACACTAATTACTGCCCTTCAGTTTGCTATTTATTGCCTGTAAAAAGAGAGATGACCAAGAGACCACAGAGCCAGCTGACTCCTTAGAGATCATCTGCTACAGCTACTTCATCTTATAGACAAAGAAAGCAGGACCTAGACATGTGAAAGTGACTTATCCGAGCGTAAGGAGATATTAGGGGGTCAAGATTTGAACTCAGATCTTCTAACTCCAGTTCTAATCCTTGTGGTAATATACCATTGTGCTTTAGCCACTGACTCAAAAATACACCCTCTTCACTCCTGTCTCATTCCTCCCTCCCCTTCCTTTGGAGTCATTGCAAGTTAAAGTAGATCAATGGAGTTCTTCTCAAATTCTCCTGGCCCTGGTATTGTGTGAACCAAAGGTTTTCCTGGAAGCAGTCATTTTTCTGTGGTTGTTCTGAGCCCCAGGCTTTGAGGGGTCACAGATATCTGTTGAAATCCATTTGTAACCAGATAACTGGATTGGTATCTCTTTTTAAAGCAGCTTTTTCTGGACTCTTGAGCCCCATTCTAGCCCTAAATGCAAGGCAGAGAGGACCCATCCCTCAAGGGATATGTCTGCATGGAAAGCAGATTTCGCCTTTAAGAGGTGCAGCCATTTGATGTTGTACAAAGAGAACAGGATTTAGAGGTGCAGATTCTCTAGGTGGGGAGACTGTCCAGCCTGGTGTATGCCTGAGAAGGAGTCTTCTCTGTCGCCTCTGTTTGCACTTCCCAGGAGGAGGAGGAGGAGGAGGAGATGCCTGCTACCTCCAAAGGCATCCCCTTCCTCCTTAGGATGGGCTTCTTATTTTTTTCCTATAGAGCCTAGTTTTGTCTCCCTGAATCACCTAACTCTCATTCTTGGCTCTGCTTTCTGAGGCCAAGGCAAGCTAGTAGAATTCCTTGTCTCTGTGAAAACTTGAATCCAGTGATTGGTCTCCCCCTGCCCTTGTCCACAATCAACATCTTCTGTTCCTTCTGTTGATCCTTGTATTGATAGATAGGGAACCTGGCTTCAAATCTTGCCGTTTACCAGCTGTCTGACCTTGGATAGAGCAGGCAGTGTGGTATAGGGGGTAGCAAGGTGGTCTTGGAGCCAGGAAGCCCTGAGTTCAAATCACTCTGTCTCTGACTCATTATGGCTGTGGGACTCTGAGCCAGTTCCTTCTCCTTTGGGTGCTTTCTCTAGGCAAGCCTCAAAGACTCCTAAGGTTTGGGGAGCAGCTGTGTCTTCCCTGAAGTGAGGAAGCCTGAGGATGAGGGGATAGAGGGAGGGAGGCAGAGAAGGAGGCATGTTCTAGGTCGTGACAGAGAAAGGGCTAAAGGGTCTCACTTTTTATCTGTCATGTGATGGACTTGGAGTAGATGGCAGTCTTCTGAGATTCCTTAAAGCCCCAGATCAAAGAAACTAAGAATGCTTCATTTACCTTGATGCACGCAGCACGTTAGGTTATACCTAGGCTCTGAGCTTCCTGAACGCAAGAACTGAGGCTTTGTTTTTGATTCTTCTGAGGTTCTGAATGCAAGGATATGCCCAGAAAAGGTAGTGATCAATGTTGTTGAGTGAATGAAAAAGTAGAGCGTCTTACTGAGATTCTAAAAGATTCAATTCAATTCAGTGAACGTTATTGAATACCTACTTGTGTCAGGCACTGCTAGATGCTGGAGGTACAACAAAAACCAGGCTAGAGTTCATGGTGGGCATATGACCTGTTCCAAGCCGCAGAGCAGGAAGAACTCAGGCCCTCTGCAACTTCAGAGCAGACATGCTCCCCTAGGGAATGAATCCCTCCCCCTACCACCACCAAACCCACAGCTTTCTCTGGCACATACTATATTGCACATTGCTATATTTTGATATTGAGCTGTGCCTTAATCACTTGGTCCCGCAGAAGTTGAAATGAAAGAAAGTAGGAAAGAAGTGGGTTTCAGGTCTTTAAATGCTTATGTGGTCAACTTCTCTGTTATCCCCAAATGACTTCTGGCCTCCTTTCTCCCATGTTCGCTCTGAAGTTCATGCTATGCCAGCCAGGTCTGGTTATGCCGTGGGGAAGCTTGCAAGTCCTCGAGAGTTTGTCCGTTGCAAACCCTTCATTTGGCAGAGGAGGAAATTTGCCTATCCCAAGCCTATCCCAAGGTCTCTCTGAAGGCAAGGACTGTCTTTCCTTTTGTCCTAGCCCAGGGCCTGACATGTGCTAAGTACTTAACAAATGCTTCTTAGATTGGATCTGAAACAGTGAGTTCACAGGTCAGTCAGTGGATGTTGTCAAAGCCTTGCTTACTGTGAGAGTGAGTTAGAGTAGGAAGACCTCCAAGAACATCTAGGGGGAGCAGCCAGAGGGGTATGGCAGAGCATCTGCCTGGTTTTCAGTTGTGCTGCTGATTCTTCCTACCTGAAGGACTGTGGGCGGTGATAACCTCCCAGAAGTTCAGTTTCCTCCTCTAAGACATAGGGGTTGTTCTAGATGACTTCAAGGTCTCTTCCAGTTCAAGATCTGTGATTCTAGTCTATTCATATCATCTTACAGCAGAGCTAAACCTCATTGAGGACAAGTGACTTGGCCAAGGTGACAGCCTGAAATAGGGCCAGGATTTGAACTATTTCTCTTGACTTCCAATCCTATGATTTTCCTGGGATGGCCGTCTAAGGGAGAGGAGCTGCCTCCATGGATTGTGAGTTCCTTGTCCCTCGGAATGTCCAGGTGGAGAGAGTCCAAATGACCCCACGTCAGGAACATTGTATTCTCTGTCTAAGGATGTGTGATACCAGTGACCCACTCTGCCAGTCAGTGATAGCTATCTAAGTTTTTAGTTTGCCACAGAAAGATCTACCCTGATCTCCTCTCATGTTGGGGCAGTTTTCCTTCCTAAGGTTTTTCCAAGAAGGCCTAATGAATTGAAACAAACAAAGATGCTGTTGGGTCAGCAGACTTGCCCACTGGCAGCAGGAACACATTCCATTGGGCACCTGTCACTCACTTGGGGCTCATCTTGTTTACTTGGCCTTTCATTGTGGAATGAAATCTCAGTTGTTGGGAACTTCTCAGAAGAATGGACCATGAAGATTGGTGGAGTAGCCAGTCACCTCCAACTGCTGAAAATGAAAAGGACTATCACTTCCCTCGTAGGCACTGTTAGTGAAAACCACACATGAGTCCTTGATGGGGTTGAGGACTTGAACTTGGACTGAACTGAGGGTATAAATGGAAAGAATCTATGGGACTTGGAGATGCAAGTTTGGATCCTGTTTTTGACACTCAGCCTGGACAAAACAGATCGCCCTCTGAAACTCATTTTATCAGTTTGAAGAAAGAGCATATGAATGTGCTATATATGCCACACAGGCTGAAGTGAAGTCATGTATGTCAAGCTTAGAAAGCCTTTTCAGAACTCTAGAAATGTCAACTCTTATTCTTTTTGGAGTGGACAGGTTTGGGTTCAAGTTCTTGCCTCCCATGTTCCCTGATTGTGTGGCCTTGGCAAGTAATTTCTTGTTCTTTTGTCCTTTAATTTCCTCCTCTGTAAATTTGGGATACTAGCAATTAGACTGTGTCTGCCTCTCAAGATGTGTGCCCCTCAACACATCAAGTCAGAGGGCATGATTTATGCAGCTAATTGTTGAGATGCAGGCCCCACACCCCCTAGTACTGACTGCCTTCATACAGCCATAGAACTTAGAATATAGAACTGCAGGGTTTGGGGAGTCATTCAAATACAGAACAGAGAAGCATCTTCAAGGGCTGTCGTGGATAGAGGGTTGATCTGAGAGTCAGAACGGCATCTACGTGATCCTGGATAAATCACTTGACTTTTCTAAACCTCAGTTTCTTCATTTGTAAAAGGAGATAATAATGGCACCCACCCCACAGAAGTAAACAAACGAGATAGCGTAAGTCAAATGCTTTGCAGACCTTCCAGCACTACATAAACATCAGCTGTTCTAGAACCTGAGATGTTGGAGCTAGGACCTTCAGGCTGATGGAAATGGAGAACAGCATCTATTCCAGTTCTCTCATATTACAGTTGAGGAAATTCCAACCAGGAGAACAGAAGTGACCTACACAAAGATGCAGAGTGAGTCAGTGGCCAGCCCAGATCTAGAACCCCAAGGCCATCATTGCTCTTCCCTTTTACATTCCCCTCCCCATCTCTGCTGTGCCCTGTTTTGTGTTCTGATGACTGTAATCAAATCAGAGTGGATGATGTGGTGTGAATCTGTCTGTAGTAGTCACATTGGGATATATGAAATGTCCATGAATTCCCCTGTGGTAAAAAAAAATAATAAGTCTAGCTTGGAATGCAAACAGGCTTGGGCTGTTTACTGGGAGGGGGAGAACAGCCTTGTGAAATGCAGCCAGCTGGATTATGTAAGTGCAGTGAAAATGGCTTCAGCTTTCAAAGATTGTTTTTGCTCTGCTTTTTAGCCAGAGGGGCTGCTGTTCCAAGGCCAAATATACTTGCTTCTTCTGGGTTGGGGGGAGTGCTAGATTCCAGATCTTAGATCAGAGAGCTTCCAACTTTAATTGAAAAGACCACCTGTCTGTCATCCCTTGCATCGATGACCTTTCCTTTCCATCTTCCTCTTTGTTTCCTCCCTAGATCTAACTCTCTTCCCCATCAAAACTTCCACTGGGAGTGGGAGTAACTTGAAGCCATCTTGTTATAGGGCTGACCATGTTCTACCCCTTACTCAAAAATAATCAGTGGAACTATACTCTCTGGACTGAGGCACAAAATTCTTAGCTCCATAGTCATGGCCCTGCACAGTCTGACTCCACTCTCCCTTTCTAAACTCATTTCATATGGTTCCGCTTTACTCACCTTCCAGGATACACTGAAACTAGACTCCTAACTCTTTCCCGACCTGGCTTGTAACCCTTCCTACCTCTTCCCTTGCACACATACTTGGACATCTAGACACTGGCCTTCTCCCTGCCCCAACACTCCCTTTTGACTCAGGGCACTTTTCCTGGCTGTCCTGTGTGCCTGGGATTTTCCTCCTCCTCCTCTCTGCCTCTTGGTCCCCTTGGCTTCTTTCAAGGCTTCGCTAGAATCCCACCTACTGCTGGAAGTCATTCCAGATTCCCCTTCATGTTAGGAACTTCTTTCTCAGATTATCTCCCATCTGTACTATGGATATTTGTGGTTGTATATTGTTTCTTCATGTCCCCCATTTCCTCTCATTGAAAAGGAAACTCCTGGAGGACAGGACTGTTTTCATCTTTCTTTGTATTTGTCGTGCTTTGTATAGTGCCTGACATGTTACATAAATTTGGAATAAATACTTGTTGCCTGTGTGACTCAAGTCTCCATTCTGTCACCGTCTCTGCTTTGCTTGCACTTTTTCCTCACCTTCACTCCAGGGATCATCTCAGGTGCCACCTCCTGGGCAGTGCCCTCCTGTTCTTATTGCTGCCTTCTTCCTGAAATTGCCATTCATTACATAACTGTGATCAGTGACCTGTTTTAGGCAGAACACACCAAGCTAGGAGGGATCCAGAATCACTGCTTGGCAGCCTCAGGATCCATAGGAGGGGCAGGAAGAGCTTCACCTGGAGAAGATTTGACTCGGGGAGATGACAATGTTTGAGGGGCCATCACTCCAAAGTATGTGGAGACTTGTGTTGTTGGCCTCAGAGGGCCAAGCTGACAGGCAGAAATAGTAAAAGGGGTGCATGCATGCCTGCGTGTATGTGTGTGTGTGTGTGTGTGTGTGTGTGTGTGTGAGAGAGAGAGAGACACCCCACCACCATACACAAACTCCATAGGAGGACATAATAAACATTTATATCGCACCTACAGTGTGCCAGAGGCCAACTAGTTTTATTTAAAGAAAAACTTTCCTCTTTTGAAAAATTTTCCCTTTTTCAAATATGAAATGGATTTCCCTGGGAGGTGATGGGCTCTTCCTCATTAGAAGTCTTCTGACAAAGGCCGGAGAGCCTCTTTTTAGGGATTCGTAGCAGGGATTTTTGTTTAGTTAATAGTTGCTCTCCATGATGGCAGAGGTGCCTACCAGTTCTGATGTTACTTGGTCAGCCAGTGCAAGCACCTGTTAGGTGCTAGGTATTGCACTGAGCTCTAGGGATAGAAACAGAAGCCAAACATGGTCAGTGCTCAAGAGGCTCCTGATCAATTGACGGAGATGACAAGCTCTGTGCAGGAGAAATGGGAAGGTTTTCATTTTAATTTAATAAGTGGGAAATAATTGAAAAGTGGAGGTAGAAGAATTAGGAGGGGTTGAGTGGGGACTCACCTGTTCTTCTGCTAACTGGTCTATCGTGGGGGAATCTGAATCATCATCATCATCGTGCTGCTGTTGGCAGACTTTTCTGTGGCCCTCTGTAGCTTACAAAAAGTGCTTTCTGTACACTTCCTAATTGGGTCCTTGATAACCCTGGACTGTATTGTATAGGAGAGGAGACTGACTGATGAATCTCTCTGTAGTTATACACCCGGTAGTCCAAGGCCAAGAATTGAATATAGCTCTTCCTCTTCAAATAAGAACTGGAGGAGATCGCCTCGGAGCTCTCCTTCCACTCCTGAAGTTCTTCGATTCCTTTGCTTCAGGTAAGTCTAGGGCCCTTCTGGCTCCAGCACTGTCTTCTCCAGATTCTGGAGCTGAGCGGCAGCAAGTGTGTGGAACTTTGCTCAGTTTAGGCCACATGGAGTTGACAGTACTGGGGAATGATGGGAGGGAAGAGAAGTCAGCATGTTTAACCATTGTTGGAAGCATCTTGCCAGGCTCACTGATGCCAATCATGGGATGGCAGGGTAAACTGTAGGGTAAGGGAGGGTAGAGAAGTATCGTCTATTTTGACGCAGTGGGGCAAAGAGGAAAGACATTTATTTGTGGCGCCAGGAGCATTGGTCTTAAAGTCAGGAGACCAAGTTGAATTCCCAGCTCTGAGGCAAACTGTTTGTATGACTCTAGGCAAGGTGCTTTGGGCCTCAATTTCCTCATGTAAAATGGGGATAATAAATATATTCCCTACCTCAAGGGTGTTGTCCCTGGGGAGCCAGGTGAAGCAGAGGCAAAAGCCTCTTGAGCTTTATAGATCTGGGAAACTGGAAGAGGCAGAGGAGTGGCCAGAGCACCAGCCTTGGAGTCAGCTAGGCCTGTGTGTAAATTCAGCCTCAGGGCAGATTGTGGAGGGAGATTTTGAGTTACTTAGTTACTTAAAATGTTTGCCTCATAGAGTTAGTGCAAAGCTCAGATGAGTAATAGATGTAATTTGCTTTGTAGAAACTGGAGGTCTGTGCCAGGGATTCCTGCTTGGGCAGGAGGTGGGATCAGATGCCTTCTGAGTTGTCTTTCAGCGTTCTAAGTTCCATCCCATCCACCCCACCTTTGGCTTGTTGCAGACGGCCTTCTATGCAGGGTATTCTCAGAGTCTAGAAGGAGGAGCTAGACCTATCGGCAGCACCAGCACACGGTGGATAGTAGAACCTGGCATCTGGAGCTCCCGAGATCAACTAATGCTCTGTGGTTATGCTGGGGGGAGGGAGGGTGTCCCTGAGACCAGCAGACCATCTAGCAGTTTCCCAGAAAGATTCGGGCTTCTGATAAAGGAGAGGCTAAGTGTGGATGGGGAGGTGAGAAAACCCTCACAGTTAGTGGGTGGATAGTTGGGGGCTCATCTCCTCCTCAGGCTACGGAGTCTGGGGCTTGTTCTCCCTCTCCCCCTCCCTCAGTACCAGTCCCCTCTTTATATACTTTGTAGCAGAAGAGGACAAGCAGGATGAGGAGGGGAAGGATCTGGGCTGTGTAGCCTGGTAAAGGGAAGAAGGGAGGTATACTTTTCAAGGGTTTGAAGGGCTGTCATGTTTAAGGGGGAACAGACTTGTTCAGGATGGCTCTGGAAGGCAGTAGTTGGAGAAATGTGGGGAAATTGCAGGGAGGCTGATTTCAGCCCAGTGGAGAAGAAAATGAGCTCCTAGTCTCTGGAAGTATTGAGCAGAGGCAACATGTTCACTTGCCTTGTTGAAAAGTGTGGTTGTATCTTAGGACAAGGCCTAGAAGCTCTTTTTTCGCTTGTATCATCATGGTCTTTTGTGAGCGCTGGACATCATGGTGGTTAAAGATGGCATCCTTTGTCAAACCCTATGATCAGATGTGAATTTCCCTGTTAATCTTTTAAAGTCCTTCACAGCCTAACCCCAACCTCCTGCCTTTCCATTAGAGATTACTTCTGGCGCACACAGTTCTTTGATCTAGCCCAACTAACCTTCTGTTCATTTGTCACTCACAGTGCCCTCATCTCCTTTCTCCACGCTTTTGTCCTGCCTGTCTCCCCAGGTCTGGGGTGCACTCCCTCATAGATTCCTGATTCTTTCCCTATTGATCCTAAGGTAATAGAAGCAGCCTTTTGCTGGGCTTGTCCTTAGAAACCGCTTCAGCTTGGTAGAACTTGGCAGATCTTGGCTTCCCCTTGATTGACCTTCAGAGAACCAGAGTCACCTCCATACCACAGTGAGACATCAGAAAAGTACTCCAAGGCAGTCCTCTTTTTTTTTCCCCTACCTTGAGAAAAAGAAATGAGAGGTTCCTCTCAGATAAGTTAGTGTTTTTTATGTTTTGCTGAGTAAGAGGTCATATTGGATCTCATGGAGGAAACTTCTTGTGGCAGTTGTAGTTATTCCAAGTGGCCTTCCTGATGCAAAACCCTGTCCACAGAGGGTCTGTTCTTCCAATGATGTCTGTTTGAGAGGGGGAAGTGCAAACATACTTATAGCTATAACTTCCCCATCCCCCCAAAAAACATTGCAAAATATTGTTTTGGTAGATCTGTAATTTTATTCATGTGGGGTAATGCTGGTGGTGACCCATCTATGCTTTTTCATTTGTGACACTTGTCCATGTCTTTCCATAAATGAGCCATACTGGAGGCCCTTCCTCTTGGTCTTTTGATTTTTAAAAAATATTTCATGGACCAGTGTGTACTCATTTGGGCTCTTAGGATTCCCCCCCACCTTACCCAGTCAGGGCATTTAATGTGTGCCAGGACTTGTGGTAGGGATTCAGAAACAGAAACAAAGTGGTCTCTACCCTCAAGGAGTTTGTGTGATACGAATGTGATGTGCAGTCAGATGGACAGCCCCCAGATCTGATCCATCAGTGTTGATCTCTGTCTTGAGCAGGCACTGCCGATGGATAACAAGCTAATATGCTGGATCCAGAATTGAGTAGGGGGGGTGGGGCGGAGCCAAGATGGCGGAGTAGAAGGACGCAAGTTTACGAGCTCCAACCCACAGCACATAGAATTAATGTAAAAAAAGATCCGCAGAACTTCTGGACCACTGAAAGGGGTACAGAAACAGAGTGGAAGAGATTTCTGTGCTAGAGAGCCCTGGAGACCCGTCCCCAGGGTCCGTCGCGCCCCGGAAAGCGGACCCCACCCCCAGCGCTGCCCTGGCCGCAGCCCCAGAGAAGCTGAGCCGAGCAGGCTTCAGGGATGGAAGCTCCGGCAGCCGGGAAAGTCCCTCTGCCCACAGAAGCTACAGGTCAGTGAGAGAGGCTGGGCTGGAGGAGGGGAGCGGAGTGTCTCCGTGACTCGGGCCCCCTCGGGAGGAAGCGGCAGCGGCAGAGACGGGGGCAGGAAGCGGCGGAGGCAGAGGTGTGGGCAGCAGCGGAGGCAGCAGCGGCGGCGGCCGCCCGAACTCCCTCAGCAGCAGGCAGGATCCTCATTACAGAAGGTCTCTGCATAAACAACCTGAGGGAACTGAGCCTGCGAGACGGCCCTGCCCCACTCCGCTCTATTACTGAAGGCCTCTGCATAAAGCCCCTGAGGGAGCTGAGCCTGGGAGGCGGCCCCCCCCACCCACCCACTACGTTGCTGAAGGTCTCTGCATAAAGCCCCTGAGGAGGCCGAGCCTGGGAGGCGGCCCTGCCCCCACCCCAGCACCAGAACTAAAGCTTGCTGCGGAAAGCCCATTTGAACCTCAGACCCCAAGCACTAGCTGGGCGGATCTAGGCGGGGGTGGACAGGAATCTCAGAAGTCAAGTAACTGGCTGGGAAAATGCCTAGAAAAGGGAAGAAAAATAAGACTATAGAGAGTTTTTTCCAACAAATGCAAATGATCCCAACATTCAGATCTGATGACGAGAACGTATTCTCGCCATCGGGGAAAGATGTGGAGGGCGGGACCTCAGTACCCCAGACACCCTAGGGGGATGTCAGGTGGGCTCAGGCCTTGGAAGAGCTAAAAAAGGATTTTGAAAAACAAGTTAGACAGGTGGAGGAAAAGCTGGGAAGAGAAATGAGAGACATGCAAGAAAAGTATGAAAAACGGGTCAATACCTTGGTTAAGGAGACCCAAAAAAATGCTGAAGAAAATAACACCTTGAAGAATAGGCTCACTCAGTTGGCAAAAGAGGTTCAAAAAGCCAATGAGGAGAAGAATGCTTTCAAAAGCAGAATTAGCCAAATGGAAAAAGAGGTTCAAAAGCTCACTGAAGAGAATAGTTCTCTCAAAATTAGAATGGAACAGATAGAGTCTAATGACTTTACGAGAAACCAAGAAATCACCAAACAAAACCAAAAGAATGAAAAAATGGAAGAGAATGTGAAATATCTCATGGGAAAAACAACTGACCTGGAAAATAGATCCAGGAGAGACAATTTAAAAATTATGGGACCAACTGAAAGTCATGATCAAAAAAAGAGCCTAGACATCATCTTCCATGAAATTATCGAGGAAAACTGCCCTGACATTCTAGAACCAGAGGGCAAAGTAAGTATTGAAAGAATCCATCGATCACCACCTGAAAGAGATCCAAAAAGAGAAACTCCTAGGAACATTGTGGCCAAATTCCAGAACTCCCAGCTCAAGGAGAAAATCTTGCAAGCAGCTAGAAAGAAACAATTCCAGTACTGTGGAAATACAATCAGGATAACACAAGATCTAGCAGCTTCTATATTAAGGGATTGAAGGGTATGGAATAGGATATTCCAGAAGTCAAAGGAACTAGGACTCAAACCAAGAATCACCTACCCAGCTAAACTGAGTATAATACTTCAGGGGAAAATATGGTCTTCCAATGAAACAGAGGACTTTCAAGCATTCTTGATGAAAAGACCAGAGCTGAAAAGAAAATTTGACTTCCAAACACAAGAATGAGAAGAAGCATGAAAAAGGAAACAGCAAAGAGAAGTCTTATGGGACTTACCAGAAGTGAACTGTTTACATTCCTACATGGAAAGACAATATTTGTAGCTCTTAAAACTTTTCAGTATCTGGGTAGTTGGTGGGACCACACACACACATGTACACGCATGCACACACACACACACATACACACATGCGCGCACACACAGAGACAGAGAGCACAGAGTGAATTGAATAGGATGGGACCATAGCTGAAAAGAAATTAAGGTAAATGGTGAGAGAGAAATGTAGTGGGAGGAAAGAGGGTGAAATGGAATGGGGTAATTATATGTCATTTAAGAGGCAAGTAGGAGACTTTTTAGTGGAGGGATAAAGAGGAGAGCTGAGAAAAAAAAAACAATTAGTTTACCCTCATCACATTTGACTAAACGAAGGAGTGAAATGCACACTCATTTTGGTATGAAAACCTATCTTACAATATAGGAAAGTGGGGGGGAAGGAGATAAGCAAGGGGGGGGATGATGGAAGGGAGGGCAGGGGGAGGAGGGAGCAATTTGAAGTCAACACTTGGGGAGGGACAGGATCAAAAGATAGAAGAGAAACAATGAGGGACAGAATAGGATGGAGGGTAATTCAGTTAGTCTTACACAACACGACTATCAGGGAAGTCATTTGCAAAATTACACAGATATGGCCTATATTGAATTGCCTGCCTTCCCAAAGGGAATGGGTGGGGAGGGAGGGATGGGGAGAATTTGGAACTCAAAGTTTTAGGAACAACTGTCTAGTATTGCTGTTGCTACTAGGAAAGAAGACATACAGTTAAGGAGGAATAGAAAGTCATCTGGCCCTACAGGAGAAAAGAGAAGATGGAGACAAGAGAAGGGAGGGATGACAGAAGAGAGGGCAGATTGGAGATAGGGAAAATTAGATTGCTTGGGGTATTGGGGTGGGGGGAGGGGAGAAAAGGGGAGAAAATTCGGAACCCAAAATTTTGTGAAAATGAACGTAAAAAGCCAAATAAATAAATAAATAAATAAACAAACAAACAAACAAATAAATAAATAAGTAAGTAAGTAAGTAAGTAAGTAGGAGGGAGAGAATGAGCCAGATTGAATTTGGGAGATTATATAATGCCTTGAGTAATCCCTGAAACAGAAATCCCAGTTTATTGACATCAATGTTCTTCCAGGTCTGGGAATCATAGAACATAGTCTGTGAAAAATGAAAATTGCAGGTTGTCCCAAAGGACAGTGGAGAAACACATGATGGACATGAATCATATGCGACACACACTGTCAACCAAGAATCCTACCCAAGAAATGGCAAAAAAGCATATTGTCAGGGGGCATCAGACTGGAAAAGAACAAGGGCCGATCACAGAGGAACAGTCTATGTATGTTCTGTGTTGGTCCTTCTGTGATTGTGTCAGACACCCAGCATAGCTGGTACCCACTGGAGGAGTGACGGGAAGACACAGACAAGTGCTGGCCTGGCTGAGATTCTCTCACCATTAAAGGGAATGCCCACGTTGATGAGATCATAGATTCTTCAAAGCATTCAAATGGGATCCACTGTTCTAGAACAGCCTAAATTTAAACCCATCTTTTTTGCTTCTTCCTCCCTGACAGAACCTCGGCTTACAGCTTAGATTGCTTATTGCTTCAAGTCCTTCACTACTTCATGGGACTGAATGGAAAACTGCTTTTAGGAAGGGGATAGTAGCAGATCCTGCTATTGTGACATGTTGGACAAAGTAAGCGGTTGAGGAATGGAATGGAGAGAGCAGGGTTAATTCAGCTATCTCTTTGGCTTTCATTGATGAAGATCAGGTTTGGTTGATATTCTTGAGAAGTTACCTCTGCCCTGTTTGTCCTCCAGGTGACATAAGAATAATAATGATAATAAAAAGAAAAAGAAACAGCTGTACAAGCCCAGGTTTACTCTGTACCTTTGGAACTATAAAATGAACTCTAACAGATTTGGAAAGTACCTTAATAAAACACTTTGTTTTAGAGCATTTGTTCATGTGACTATAGAGAGCTTTAATTTCTCCCTCTGAAAACTGCCTGTTCATATCTTTTGACCATTTATCAGTTGGGGAATGACTTATATTCTTGTACATTTTGACTCATTTCTCTATATATTTTAGAAATGAGGCCTTTTTCACAGACACTAGTTGCAAAAATTCTTTCCCAGTTTTCTTCTTCCCTCCTAATCTTGGTTGCATTGGGTTTGTTTGTGCATAAACTTTTCAGTTTAATGTAATCAAAATTATCCATTTTGCATTTCATAATGTTCTCTATCTCTTGTTTAGTCAAAAATTTCTCTTCATACATCTGACAAATACACTATTCCTTGCTCCCCTAATTTGTTTATGATTATCGGTCTTTATACCTAGATGATGTATCCATTTGGACTTTATTCCTGTGTGTGGTGTCAGGCATTGGTCTCTGCCTAGTTTCCACCTCATTGTTGTTCAGTTTTCCCAGCAGATTTTGTCAGACAGTGAGTTCTTATTCCGGAAGCTGGGGTCCATGGGTTTATCAAACAGGAAATTGCTATATTCATTGACTACTGGGTCTTGAGTACCCAAAGGTGAGTAATTCTTTACTGAAAGGAGGAGGATTGATAGACTTGGTTAGAGCATAGTAGAAAGGTAGAAAACTTGGTGAAATTTTTGGCATAAGGAGCCTTCAGAAGATGAGTTAGTAACCTAATACTTTTACTCAACTTCAAAAAGCACTTGTTTTCTCAACTGTGCAGTAGTCAGTCCACAGGATACTGAATAGAAAAGAATATTAGCAGAATAGTGACTTGCCCCAAGACTATTTCTATCTGAAATAGAAAAAAAGAATGAGAAAAAGGTTAAATTTTTTTAAAATTAAAGATGAAAAAACTTTGAAATTAAAAAAATTAAAACATTTTTAATATTTAAAAAATTAAAAATTAAAGCTTTTTCTCATCCCATTAAAAAGAATGAGAAAAATGTTAATAATAATAATAAAAAATAAATTCCCATTTCCATAGAACTTTAAGGTTTGCAGAAGCACTTCCCTTCAGATACCTCTGTGGAATTAGGTCATGAATGTGATCTCTCTGTTTTTTAATAGAGTTGGAAATAGATTCAGAGAGGTGAGGTGCTTTGTCCACAGCTACCCGAGAGCAAACAGCAACAGCTAACTTCCAGCTTTGCAAAACTTATATAGTCACCCACGGGAGTGTTGCACACGCCAGCATCTTTCTTGAGTCATAGAATCCAGGACTTAGACGGGACCTTAGGTTAGAGAGTTTCTAATCTAATGTGTTATCGAAACCAGACCCTTTACTATTGCATCTGCAGTGGTGATCATCCCACCTGCATTCAGAGGTTCTTGGTGATAGGGAAACTGTTGAGATGACTTGATTATATTTAGGAACCCCAATTATTAGGAAGTTTTCCCTTATTTTTAGCTGAAATCTGCTCCCTATAACTTTCTTTAAAAAAAAAATTTTTTTTGAGCTTAGCAGTCATCAACAGAAGCAAACATTTTAGGATGCAGAAAAAAATAGTAAAGGGAATGGTTCTAAAATTTTGAATTTTTCATATGCTTTTTTAAAGTGTATTAAATTTAACAAAGCAGTAACAAAATCATCCCATTTCTGTTACTTTCTGAATTTCTTTTTGTTTTCTTCAGTGCATTTTGAAATGTCTTATTAACATTTTTCTCTTGTTTTTTTAAAAATGTTTTGCCTCTCTCTCTTCAAACTAATTCTGCTGTCCCCAAGTAATGCTCCCTTATAACAAGTGAGTACAATCAGGCCAAATAAAAAAGGTAACATAATACTCCCATCTGCAAATTAACACCTCATTCTGTACCTGCAGTTCCTCACTTCTGCCAAGGGAGAAATGTGGTGCTTCATTATGAGTCTTTTAAATTCCTGACTGGTCATTGCTTTGGTCTGAGCTGTTGAGCTTTCCCAGAAGTGTTATTCTTTGCATGTTAACATCATCATGTCCATTGTTGTTCATTGTGACCATTTTACTCTGTCTCAGTTCATAGAACTCTTCTCAGGTTTCTCTGAATCTGCCGTGGTCGTTTCTTATAGCACAGTCAGTCAGTAAACATTAATTAAGTGCCTCCCTTGTGCCAGACACTATAATACTTGAGCACATTCTTCTACCGCAGGTTGTCAACTGTTCTCGAATCAATAGACCCCTACTTTGTTTCCATTTCTTCTTTACTATAAACAATCTTTCTCCAGGTTGTTTTTGTACTTACTGATCTTTTACCTTCTTAGGGTGTCTGCCTAATGGGGCTTGCTCTGGATCACAGGGTATCGACATTTCAATGGCTCGGGGGTGTGATCTGAAATTGCTCTCCTAAGTGGTTAGGCCTTCTCACCTGTCAGCTGTGCATGAGTCGCCTATGGAATGTAGCTCTTGGGTATCAAGCACTGCTGTCCTACTTGTGTCTTTGTGACTCTGGCTCCTAGTGTCATACCTGGCACACACAGACACTTAATACTTACTGATTGGTTGATTGATTGGATCTAATTCTTTCCTTTGGAGATAGAACACCAGCCTTGCAGTCAGAAAATCATGAGTTCAAATCTCATCTCTTACTGGCTTGCTAGCTGTGTGACCCTAAGCAAGTCACTTAATCTTTGCTTCAATTTCTCATCTGTAAAATAAGGATAATAATAACACCTGTGAGGGTCAAGTAATAGAATAATTGTAAAGCGCTCAGTGCTGGGCAAATAGTAAGCATTATATAAATGTTAATTACCCCTACTAGGAGTATTGCTACTACTCTGGAGCCAAGGCAGAACAGAGTTAATACTTCTTACCCATGAAAGCCTTTCAGATCCTCAGAAGATCCTCATCAGCTCTCTCCTACAGCTAACCAACTTGAGTTTCTTCACTGTGCTGATTTTCCTCCCCAAAATGTAGAAGGAGGGCACTCCTTTCATGCCAGTGAGAAACTTCCTCTTGTTAACTTTTAACCTAACCATTAGCTTCCTGAGCCCTGAGTCTATAAGAAGATAAGGAGTTTGGTTGGAGGACGCAAGATTTCAGCTGGTTTTAAGGAAAGACTTCCCAATCTTGAGGATTATTACTAAACAGAGGAAAGCCTTCTCAGAATTGAGTCCTGTTCTGCCTCTAACTTGTCCTGTAACTCTGTTTAAGTCACTTCCCTTCCCTGGGCCTTTGTGAGGGGAATTAGATTTCATGACTTCTGATACCCTCTTGTCTTTAAATATTTTCGTTCTGTGATTGTGGAGTTTCATTCCTTTGAATTGTTTTAAAAAATAAGGTTGATTTCTGACTGCCTGGGTTCAGTTTTAGCTTCAGAACTTGTGGGCATTGGTACTTAGTGTTTCTTAGACTTTGGGGAGGATAAGAGACCTCTCTGGACCATCTAATAAAAACATGAAATGCCATTTCCATGGGGCTTCCATATTTACAAAGTGCTTTCCTCACAACCGTCCTTTGAGGTAGAAAGTCTAAGTATTATTTTATTTATTCATTTTATGAATGAGCTAACCTGAAGTAAAATCCTAGATGTTAAGTGACTTGCTCCAGGTCACACAGCTGGTAAATGCTAGTGCCAACTCCTAAATGGGTTCTTTCCTCTGTGCCCTGCTGCCAAAGGCTGTCTACCCTAGAGCATATTCCCAAACACCAGCCTCAAATAACTAGGGAGATTATTTCCATTTCAGATAAGAAATCGATGAAGGGCTTCCTAGTCATGCTTTTAAGTCATTTATTCATCTGGGAAACAGTACTCTGGACCTTATCATAGACATTGATGCTATCAGCCTGGGGATCCTGGGCCTTCCTCGAGGCCCTTGGGCAAAAATTGGCTGGATCCTTGTCAGCTTTCTTGTAGAGGAGGTGTTTTTCATACATGGATGAATTAGATGGCCTCTGAGGTCCCTCCCAACTCCAAAATTGTGTGATTCTGTCAGGAAAAGGATCCTGAGAACTGGGAGCAGAGCAGCCCTGGGTTTTGTGGTCCAAGAAGTCTTTCTTAACTGTCCCAGAAGGCCTGGGGTGGAGGATGACTCCCTCCCATCCCCCAGGCAGAAGCCACTGTGACAGCTGGCCTCCTTGAGTTCTCGGATGGCCAGCCCTCCTGACGGGAAGACAGACATCTCTCTTGGCAGCCTGCCAGATGAAGAAAAAAAAAATCAAGGTTTTTTTTTTTTTCCCCTTTGCTACCCCTTTATTGGCTACAGCAGGAGCAGCAGCTGCAGCAGAGTTGCAGGGCAGGCCCCAGCCTGGCACTGAGCTTGAACCTGAAGGGTTTTGTGCTTTCTGACAGTTTCTCATCTTGAGAGCTTTATGAAGTGATGGGAATGGAGAGGAGGCTAACCCACAGCCTACTTGCAGCTTTCTCAGCTTGGATCAAGGTAATGTGGTTACCTCCCTGACCCCCAGTTCTGGCCATGCCATTCTTGCTCACAAGAAAATGGAAGGAAAACTGAGGACAGCCCATATTGGACCATCCCATAAAAATTGCACCACGTTCAGTGGGGCTGTGTTTAATGGGAAGGATAACTTTTGGTACAGGGAAAGGAAGTTTGGCAAAGTTTCCTGGATGGCACTTTAGGGGACTTTTGTTAGGTGGTCTTTATTCCACCAACTCTAACTGTCCTGGCCAGTCCCAGGGGGCGTGCAGACTTCCTGACTTGAGAATTCTGAAAGACATCTACCTTCAGTTTGAGTCCAAATGAGGGTTTTTCCTAATTGCTTCTTCCTTGGCTTCATGCTTAGCATTTGCCATCATGTGTGCATCCGTTACAGAGGTGATCAGAGGGAGTGGAAAGCATACTAGACTTAGAGGCAGAAGCCCTCAAGGGTTCAAACCTGCCAGCTTCAGCCTTGGCTGGACATCTAGCCATGGGCAAGGGATGGAGGGCCTGGCAGTAGGCCAATGCTACCTGCGAAGGGGCACTTTGGGTCAGCTTCTACAGCATGTGGTCATGCCTCTAAGTCCTTATTTCCACAAAGGGGGAAAGAAAAGCATTTGACTGTCCAGGAACAGTGTAGTATGTGGAAAGAGTGCTGGCTCTGGACTATTTGGTTCCAGGTTCAAATCCACCTTCTGGGTACTTTTTACCCATGTAACTTTAGACAAAGCACTTCAGTTCTCCGGATCTCAATTTCCTCATCTGTAAAATGAGGACTTTGAACTGAAAGGCCTTTGGGGTTCCTTCTAGGTCTAGATGTATGGTCTCTGTACTTATTTTCATCATTTATAAAACAAGGATAATAATGCTCCTCCTACCTCATGGGTTTACTGTGGGGAGTGGAATGCACGGTAGAATAGAAGTTTCTTGAGGACAGGAACTTGCTTTGTTTCTGTGTCCCTGAAGCTTTGCACACAGTTAGATACACAATAAATATTTTTAATTGAGGGCATCACTATGTAATTATAAAGAAGGGTTTCTGCTTAGCCCGATGTACCTTGTTTTCTTTGCCCAAAGCCGATTTTCCTGTAGTTTGACATGGGTTTTTGCCTGGAGCTTTCTGAGTCCATCGGAAGGGGTACATTTTCAGATCGGTACAGGGAAGTGAGAAAGGAACAAGCAATTGTCAAATACCTACTATGTGCCAGGCACTTGGCAAGGATTATCTCATTTGATCCTCACAGCAGTCGTGGGAGGAAGGCCCTGCTGTTGTTCCCATTTTACACAAGAGAAAACTGAGGCCAGCAGATGAATAATTTGCCCAAGGGTCACACAGCTATTAAGGGTCTGAGGCTGGATTTAAACTCAGGTCTTCTGACTCCGGTCCCAGTGCTCTTTCCACTGGGCCACCAAGCTGCCTAGGGAAGAACTTAGTAACAATGTGAGCAGTGCAAAAATGGAGTATTGATTTTATAGTCAGTAAGCTGCTTGTTTACCAAAGCTGGATTTCCCCTTGTTAGCGATGTGATAAAGGGTGTTCCTATTTCAGATAGGGATTATTCCAACTGTTTTCAGAGATCTCTTCTAATCTTTATACTCCACAGTTCCAAGGACCTCCTCCGCTTTGAAGCTTCCTTAGACAATATAGATAAGGGTGAGGCCTTTCTTGGGCCCAGCCCCAGGAAAGTAGAGTGACTCACCTCTGAGAACCATTGTATTATTAGGGGAAGACTGGTACACTGGTACTAGTCCAACCCACTCAATTTACACATGATTGAAAGGCCTGAATTTGAATTACCCAGTTTTGCTACTTCAGTCAGTCAGCAAGCATTCAGTAAGTGCCAACTATCTACCAGGCACTGTGCTAAGTGCTGGGGATACAAAGAAAGGCAAACAACAGTCCCTCCTCTCTAGGAGACCATAATTTAATGGGAAAGACAATTTCCAAGTAACTATGTACAGGATACATTGAGGACCACCCCAAGGAAGGCACAAAAATTAAGGGGAACTGAGAGGCTTCTTGCTGAAGGTGGACCTTTAGCTAAGATCTGAAGGGAATTACTATCAACTTATTTCTTTGATGGCTTTGGACAAGTCATTTCACCTCCTTGGGTCTCGGTTTCCATCTCCGTAAAATGACAGAGTAAGACCAGCTAGATGGTGCAGTGGATAGAGCACTAGGTCTGGAGTCAGGGAGAATTGAGTTCAAATCCAGCCTTAGACACTTCCTAGCTATGTGACCCTGGGGAAGTTACTTAACCTGTTTGCTCCAGTTTCTACATTTGTAAAATAAGCTAGAGAAGGAAATAGTCAGTCTCTCCAGTACTTTTCCAAGAAAACTCCCAAAAGAGGTCATGAAGATTTAGAGATGACTGAGAAATAACAGCAAGACCAGGTAATCCTTTTCATTCCAAAGACCCTAGACTTGGAGGTTCAGATTGGGACCTGGGGAGGTGTGGCTGGTCTCCTGCTGCCCACATCTCTCTTGGCTCTCCACAGCACACAAATGCCCCTTTTGTCACTGAGTCATGCAGAGGCAGAATGCCCCAGGTAAAGCTTGACCTAGACTTTCGTTATCCCATTTATCTCGAGCAGGTGGAGAACCTGTGTCCTTGAGGCCCTCAAAGTGCAGCCCTTTGACTGAATCCAAACTTCACAGAACAAACCCCCTTAATAAAAGGATTTGTTCTGTAAAACTTGGACTCAGTTAAAAGTCTGCACCCAAGGAACTAGCAGGTCACATGTGACCTTGAGGTGCAAGTTCCCCACCCCAGTCCAGAAAGTGACTTCAGAATTAGCCTCTCCTCAACAGCAGCCCATGTGCTTCCTGCCTTTCCTAAGAGATTAGACAGGTGCCCTGATTGGAAGGAAGGATTTAAAAAAATCAGTGTCCACGGAGACTTTGAGAGGCTCTCTGGGTGGTCATACTTGTTCCTGCATCGGTGGCTTGTTGAGAGAAGGTATGGTACTGAGAGAATGGGGGTGGTACTTGTGGGATGCTGGGGTTTGTAGGCAGCAAGGCAGAGTGGCCTTAGAGGAGATATCTAGTCCATACATCGAAAGAAACTGAGGCCATGAGAGGAAGCTTGGGGGAGGTGGGGTAGTGTGTGTATCATGACAGAAGCTTTGAACTTGGCAGTGTAGATCAGGAGGGCCTCCTCTGACACTGCGAATCACCTTTGAGAAGATACTTTCCTCATCAAAAACCAACTGTCTCTAAGATACCTTTCCAGTATTAGAATTCTCTGATTTCATGTGACTAGCCCAAGGTCACACAAGTTTGTGGTATCTGTTAGGATTGGATCCTGAGATTTCTGAATCATTGTCTCTTCTGAATCACTTCCTCCCAAAATACTTGTTACACACACACACACACACACACACACACACACACACACACACACAGAGTCAAAGCAGGGGGCTTTGCCTACCTCACACAGAAAAGTGAAGGGCTGTCGCTGCAGCAGGAACCAGGTAGCTACAGGCTTCATTTCTGACCCACGTGAAATCAAACCCCATTGAAGAGGTCAGCTTTGTTTACAGTGTCTCAGCAGCTCAATTACACCACATACAGTAATTCTCATCACACTGCCAGTAATTTCACTGACTTACCAAGCAGACATCATTTCCTGAAAGTCAGCCCTGGTCTTAGAGGAAGTAAGCTCTGAGGCTTCATGACTAAACAGCCTATGCAAATCTCCTGTGCATGCGGGAGAGGCACTCTGTCCCCTCCCAGCCAGGGCTGCCACCTCAGGCTCCTTGCTCTCCTTGCCAGTTTTCTCTTTGGTGGTTGCTTGGGCCCTTGGCATCTGAAAGCTGCTGCTGCTGCTGCCGCTGCTGTCATGAATGTATCTTTCCCCTGCTTGGCTGTGAAGGGGGTGCCTGTCCTGTAGACTGTTCTGAGCCCAGTGTCCTTGTAGCATGGCCCAGATGCAGTTTTGGCTACAGTTCTCAGCACTTAACCAGGTAATCCTGCGCATGCTCCTGTCTCTGCCTGTCCCTTGGTGAACTTGGATAATAGAGCCCAGATCAGAGTTCAGTTTCTGAGACTAAGCTATTGACCAGCAAGGCATTTTGGTGAAGCTGGGCAGGGGAGGCTGCCTACGAGGGTATAATACTTCACTTAAGGTTTATAGTGGCTCCTGGGGAATCCTGGCTGCTAGTCTTAGGAACTTTCAGAAAAGGTAGATTTGGATATAAGATGACATGGAGGCTGAAAACCTGTATTCTGCTTGTGGCTCTTGCTTTACAACTCTGTACGAATCACTTTCCATTTCAGTGCCTCAGTTTCTATATCTGTTTGCTAAAATTATTTAATGGAAGTGGTAGTTTCTAAGGTTCTTTGTTCTGTGTTCTAAGGTCCCCTGTAGTTCTGACTTCCTGTTCTGTGTGTCTGCCCTGCTTTTTCCATCCTCTTCACCCCCACCCCAGCTTTTAAGCCCCTTTGGCATTACCCTTGAACCATATTTTCAGAAAGAGTTGTCTGGGGTTTACAGGTGCTTGAGGAGACATAAGGACCTTGAAGAACTGAGAACTTTTGTTGGACTGAATGTGTTTGGACTTGTAAGGATGTTGCCTGATGTGGTTGAAAGAGAACCGAGGAGTCAAGATACCTGGGTTCTCATTGTACCATGCCACTCCATTTCTTCGATCCAGTGGACTAGTTATGTGGCCTAAGATAAATTGCTTTCCTTCTCGAGGTCTGATTTTCTCATCTGTGCCTAGTAAGGAAGAGAATCTTGTGTACACAGAATCATAGCTACAAAACTGAAAGGGACCATAGAAGCCATCTCATTCAACCCCTTCATTTTACAGATGAAGAGCAGGAGGTCCAGAGCAATTGACCTGCTTGCAGACATAAAGGGAACTCAAATCCTTTGCCTCTGGAGCTAGTGTGCACTTTCTACCAGACCATGATGCCTCTTGCCTATGGTATAGAACTTTTGTGAGAATCAAATTGGGTTTTTTGAAAGCACTTTGTAAAAGATGAAGAACTTCCTATAATACTTCAGCATCCTCAGTTTCATTGGCATACCCATCACTTCTACCAACTTCAGTTGCAGCTCTTCTGTGACTTAGTAGGTCTTTGAGAGTTGTTGTGGCTGGCACCATTCTCCTTGCAGCCTTCCTGGTGATGAGCCTTTTTGTATTTAATGTGGCTAGATCTCATCTGCTAGACCATCTAGCTGGACCCATGATCTCTCTGAGCATTACCTTGTAGAACTGTAGGATCATCTCCAACCCAAGGGAAAGAAGCACAAGGGGGATTGAGTAAAGTGCTACAGGTTGGGGATTGAGTTAGGATCTTTGGCAAATTCTGGTCTGCTGAAGTCCTGGCAGAGGGTGTTTAAACTTTGATATATGTGGATCGTTTGAAAGAAGTGAGGATGTTTAGCTTAGATAAGAAAAGGCCACCACAATTGCTGTCTTTAAATCAGGGAAGAAGGATCATCTTTGTTCTACTTGGTTCCAGAATTAGGAACTTGGGGCTGAGGGTTCTCACAGGGAGGATGTTATAAAGGAAAATGCCTTCTTCAGAGCTGTCAAGAAATGGAGTAGTTGCTGCTCTTGGTAGGTAGTGAAGTTCTCATTATTAGAGATCTTCCAACATTCCCTTGTGTCAGATCAAGTCAACAGGCCTTAACTGTGTGCCAAGGTACCATGTTAAGCTCTGGGGATACAAAAAAAGGTTTGTTGGATATATCATGAGGGAGATTCCTTCTAAGAGCTGGACTCAGTTGGCTTACGATTCAGGCTCTGATATTCTGATTCTGAAAGGTTTGAAAGCCATTTATCAAGCAAAAGTATATAAAAGTATAAATGTAAGGGACCAGAGTTTTGAAATTAACACTTGATTCACAGAGCTAGGAAGCCCTTGTTGCTTCTCTGAACCTCAGAGAGATAGGAATTTGCTGCGGTCTCCTGTCTTAGTTTTCCAGCTACTAACCTGTTAGACTGTATTAGAGAGAAGACCTCCTTTGTCCCACAAGTCTAGGCTCACAGTACGCCTCAGGACATTCTTACTGGCTCGTTGGTTGATTTAACCATCTCAGTTCTCATTCTGGGTTAGAAATCTCAACTCCTTTAAAACCTCCCCTATCTTTCCAAAGAATGTTTCTGGGTGCAAACTTTCCAAATTTAGTGTTTCTTTATTTTCACATGCTATTTTTGAATAACATATTGCTTAGTTTGAAGAAACCAAAATAGTTTCAACAGCTGCAATTTGGAAGAAAATGATCTTGGAGTCAAATCTCTGTGCCAGAAACACACAAAATTTCACCTTTTTTTCCCTATATTTTGTTTCTTCCAAAGGGAATAATCATCATCGTCATCCATATTTCTGGAGCACTTTAGTAAGTTATTTCTCTCTCAGTGTCCTGGGGTAGGGAGGTCTCATGACATCTGTTATCCTTATTTTATTGAAACAGGCTCAGGTAGGTTGTAGCATCATTGGTTTTAGATATTGAAGGCACCTTGAAGTGGTCATATACTCTAGCCCTGTCCTTTCATAGATGAAGAACTGAGACCCAGAGAAGTAAACTAAATTGTCCAGCGTCACACTGCAGGTATTAAGGAGCAGTATTAGGATTACAAGCCAGGTCCTCTGGCTCTAAATCCAGAGCTTGTTGCCTTACATTATGTTGTCTGTCTTTGTGGCCCGGGGTGTCAGACCCCAGCCTTGGGCCTCATTCATCAAACTCCCAGGGCCAAGGCACTTTCTACTGCACAGCCATGGTTTTATAGACAAAGGCATTCTTTCCTCCTTGAGAATGTTTCTTAGAAGGCCTATGTGTGTTGTTGGTTAATTTTTAGTATCTGTTGGGGGGGGGGGTACCAAATCTTAGCACTAGAGGAGGCTTGTAGTACATAATGGAGGCCTGAACTTGAAACCAAGAGCCCTGGGATGTAGGCCTAGGCCCACCATTTACTTCACAAGATCTATGAGTCTGATGAGCATGGGCCTTCCTTCTCCAAACCTCATTATCCTCATATGCAAGATGAGAGTATGAAGGATTATACTGCCTGCATCCCAAGGGCATTGTAAGGATCAAATGAGATGAAGTCCTTCTAACCAAAAAGTACTCTATTATTGAGAGGCAGCCTGGGATAGTGAAGAGCATAGGATCATTGTGGTAGAAGTAGAGGGAACCTCAAAGATCATCTAGTTTGAGGATCTTATTTTTACAAATGAGAAATCTGAGGTTCAGAGAACTGAAGTCACTTGCCTAGGTTCTCACAACTGGTAAAAGTCAGAGGCTCATTTGAACCAAGCTCCTCTGACTTTAGAATCAATGCTCTTTCTGTTAGAATGCTTCCTCTTATAGGAGAGCTGGGTTATAATCTTGACTTGGGCATTTACTGGTATCAGACTGTCTAATATTGGACAAGTGACCTCTGACTTCACCTGCTATTTAAGAACAGTACAACTTGATCTAACTTGTAGAATACTTAGTACAGTGCCTGTCACATTGCAGACACATCATAAATATTGACTGACTGACATGCTGCCCTTACAAAGTGGGTTTCAACAAAGGGCTTTGTAAGCCTTAAAAAACTATAGTGATAGAAGTCAGTGTATGAGTGAGTGAGGAAACTTCAAGTACAAATAATGTAATGTATTTCTGAAGTTTAAAAAATCCTCAGCTTGTAACACTTTTAGTGAATCAGTAGAGACTTTCTGAGTTGATGGTGGGTGATGGGCACCGTGGTGGGAGTGATAGAGATGAAATTAGAACACTCTTTACCTTTCTGGCCCTGGTGAACTGAATCCTGTTTCTGGTAGTGTAGACATCATCGACCCGGTGAGTCTTCTGAGACACAGTAGGTTGCATTTGTTTGTGCCAAGGGTTTTAGTAATAATCGTAACTCATATGGCACTGAGTAAACTGGAATTTAGCAAACTATTTGTCAGTAATATATGGGGATCTGAGCTTAATAGGTTTGTTTTTGCTAAGTAGATGGTAAGTTGATAAGTTTATTTAAAATATACCATGTTTATGGCTAATATGGAAGTATGCTTTCTGTGATGCCACATATAATTGTTATATCGCCTTGCCATCCTAGTGGGTGTGGGGGGACTGAAGGGAAGGAGAGAATTTGTAACTCAAAATTTTTAAAAAGGTGTGCTAAAAATAAATAAATAATGAGGGGCATATCTAAGGATTATTAGTTTAATGAGAAGAGAATGGAAGCTCATTAAAGACAGAGGCTTTCTTTTTTTTTTCTTTTTATCCCTATTGCCAGGTACATGTAATGCTTTCTGTACAGTATAATTTCTCTATAGCACAACAGCATCCAGGAAGGAATTTTAAAAAGTCAAGTCCCTTTAAAAGTCACTAGAATGCCATAAAATCTCTGGAAGCTAATCTAGCAAAGTACTTTCAAGACTTCTATTGATAAAGTGACAAAATGCTCTTTACAGATATCGACACGTAAGGGTATTCCTTGCTTATGGCTGGGCTGCATCAACATGCTACAAATGACAATACTACCTAAATTAAACAAAAGATTTAGTGATGTAACAGTCCAACTAGCAAGGAAGTATTTGTATAGAATAAGACAAAATAATAAAATTCATTTGGAAGAACAAAAAGTCTAGCGTCTCAAGGGAAATTACAACAATATTTAGGAATAAAGGAGGAAGAGCACTTTCTGGTCTCACATTATACCATGAAGTAGTAACTAGAACTTGTAGGATTGTCTATATCAAGTTTGGAAAATAGAACGGAAAAGGAGACCAACAGAGTAGACCAGATACGGAGTAATCAGCAACAATTGAAGGCTCCCTGGTGTTCACTAAACCCATGAACAATAACTGCCTGGTGGATGGATTCCCTGTTTGACCAGAACTTCTAGCAAAACTGGACAGTAGTTTGACAAGTGTTTGCTAAAGTTTAATTCAACATCTTATACCATACACTGAATAGTGAGCTTAGAATGGATATGTTAGCTGAATATTCAGACTCATGCCATAATAAATGCTTGTTGAAATAGAAACCGAATGCTTTGAAATGATAATGATAAAGCTTGTCCCAACAAAGATGTGAAAAGGCATCTCTGTTCCTCTTGGTGAGGGACTATTGGGTGTGGAATGCTGACTGTAAATAATGTCAGACTTTTTCTGTGTAATAGTTTTGCAAAATTCTTCCCCCCCCCTTTTAACTTTTTTGTTTTAAAGAATGACTCACTGACTGTGGGGTGGAGAGGGATACATCTGGAAATATAGGTTACATAATGATAACAGAATTTTATTTTTAAAAGCTTTGTTGAGTTGGGTTGAATTTGAATCGTACTTTTAAGATTTGTAAAGTGATTTGCATAATTCTGTGACTACATCCTAGAGTCATCCATCACTAAAGCTAGAAATCACCCTAGAACATACTTTGATGGATTCCTGATTTTCTCGTGTGGCAGTGCCTCCACTTAGAACATTCTGGCATGGGCCTTAGAACCTGGAATGGCAGAGCTGAAATGTACTGTCTAAACCAGTCCACCGTGTTTCCCTCAGATGCCTGTGGGGTATCTTGCACCAGACCAATCCCCAAATAGACATAAACATCTTTCCTAAATCCCCTTTTTATTGGAAGATTGGTCTATATGGGGCCAAGGAAGAAATTCATATTGCCTGAGCTCATGGTCCCTCAAAGGAAGTGCATCACATAAGAAACCACGTCATATGGATAGACAGTAGGCAATCCCCTCGATACAGAGACATCTAGAATCACAGAGTGTCAGAGTAGGCGAGGACTGTAGTCCAGCTGCCTCATTTTATAGGTGAGGAAACTGAGGACAAAGAAGGGCTATTACTTCCTCAGAGTCACGCTACTTGTTGGTGCCAGTACTACTGCTGCTCCCTGATTCTAGGGCTCTTTCCACAAGGCCATTTAGGAAGCCTTATCTCCTTAACCCACTTACCTTGGTTTGGCCGTACCTTTAACAAATACTTAGAGTAAGTACTTGACATATGTATTGGTTGAATCAAATCATTCTGAACCCTAGTGCCTCCTCTCCGAATATACCCTCCATTCATCACTTTCTTTAGTTGAGGTTTAGGATTTTCCAAACTTGACATGGACAATCCTATAGAGAATGCTTTTCTTTGGCCTTTTTTGACTTAACATTACACTGCCCCTTCATTTTGACATTGTGGGCCAAGGACAGCCCTTGGTACCCTACTTCCCTGATAGGAAGGAATTAGGAGTTGGTGCTAGGTTTTCCCCACAGCTCCTGCCAAAGAGATGTTTCCTAAAGTGCCAGTGTCACCACGGCTCCCCCAGATTCAGATGTAAGCTCAGCCTGCCTCCCACCTTACACCACCGCACATGCACCACAGTTCTTGCTGTTCCTCACACAAGACATCCGATGTCCCGCCTGTGACTGTGTAATCCCATGCGTGGTATAGACTCCCAGCCCCCACCATTTTCTATTTCTCAAAGTTCTCCAAAACCTCACCTTTTACATGAAACCTTATGTGATGCTGCTAGTGTTCCCATGCATCTCTCCTCCCTCCCCCAACTCGTATCTGTTTTGTATCCAACTGTCTATGTGTGCATTCTCTCTTCTTGCAAGATTGTGAGGCAGGCAGGTGCCACAGTTGGCAAAGCTCTGGCCTGGAGTCAGGAAGCCCTCATCCTCAGATCTAGCCATAGACACTTACTAGCTGTGTGACTCCAAGCAAATCACTTCACCTTGGTCTGCCTCAGTTTCCTCATTTATAAAATAGAAGTAGTAAAGCACATCCTACAAGGCTGTCATGAGAATTAAATGAGATATTTATAAAGCACTTGGCAAATCTTAAAGCACTCTTTAAATGCTAGCTGTTATTATAGATAGTAAACTCCTTGAGCACAGGGACTGCTTCATATTTGTCGATGTATCCCCAGTGCCTAGTACAGTGTCTGGCACGTGGTAGTAGGCCCTTAATAAATGTCATTCTTATGTGGGCATACCACATTCCTTCCCTCCCGATCACTTCTCCTCCTCCTTAGTCTTTTCATGACCTCTCTCAGGCCAGAATGAACAGGGAAGAAGTAACAGAAATCTCTTGAGTTGTTAAGAATAACAGCTGGTATGTCCATAGCACTGTGTCTTCCCAAGTTCATCCCTGTGAAATGGGGGAGGGTTATGAAAATAATCCCTATTTTACAGATGATAAAACTGGAGAGTAACTTGCCCAAGGTTAATAAAATGGCAAAACTAGGATTCTTATGATCAAAACTAAGAAACAGACCTTAGATGCTATCTAATCCATCTCCTTCATTTCAGAGCTGAGCAAACCAAGGCCTAGGGATGGGACATAACTTGCCTGAGATGACCTGGAAGATAAATAGCAGTGTTGGAATTCTACCCCAGGTTCCCCAAGTTCCAAACCAGTATCCTTGGTACTCTGCCACCTTTCCAAATTCATTGCTGTTTCCATCCAGGTCCATTATTTAAAGCAGGGGAAGAAATGATTAGTCTCGGAATATGTAATAAGTGAGCTGGGAGAAGGTGGGAACATTGGCTTTTAGGCCCATCATTCATTCAGGGTCTGTCCCACAGACCCCCTTTGCCTGGTAACTTGACCTTGGTCTCATTTCTTACTATTTTATGAGATTGCACTGAGATTTTAAAATAGAATCAGCCCTGTCACTTGAGATACTTTTAGCCTATCTGGACAGAGCACTCTCTGTGGGGAGTGATTAACCCAACACTAACTGTTGCTACAACATTTGATTGTGTGAGTCTGTCTGGTCTCTTAATTAAGTTGCTCAACTTCCCCCAGACATAGAATCCAGAAAATCATAGCATGGTATTGTGGGACCATTAGAGGCCAAGTCAGATCTGTGTTCCAATCCCAGAACCACTGTATTACTATACAACTTTGGGCAAGTCTCTTCTACTTTGTGGGCCTTAGTTCCTACTTCTGTAAAATGAAGGAGAGGTTATGAGGTAGGTCTCTTCCCCTCGACTAGAATGTTGTAGAGGTGGCCCTATGGTCTCAGAGCCTGTGCAAGCAGAACAAAAGAGCTAGCTGAGACTGCCAAACTGGACATATTTAGGTTATAAAACTGTAGATGAACTATGTTTCTGTGCCCATGGACCAGCCTTGTTCGTCTTGGAAATATTGAGCATTCACAGTTATAATCACATCAACTAATGTCTATATGTGAAATCTCACAGAAGGGCTGAACTCCTCATGTACAGTAGAATTCTGGCTTCATCCAAGCAGGGACCAGAGTATTTTTGTCTCTGAATCCCCAGCATCCAAAGCACAGGAGCCGTTAGTAAATACTTTTTCATTGATTGTACCATTAGATATAGTACCTGAATGATATCATCATAGATGCTTGAAGTAATGTAATTTCTAATATTCTTTGTTTTTTTATTTCAGTTTTTTGTTTTTATGTCATTTTCATTTCTGAACATACCTCTTCCTCTTCCCCTACCCAGCAAGCCAGCCAAAGATTAAAATAAGGGTAGAAAGAGTTCAGCAAAACCAGCCCACAATTAGCAGTATTCCAGTCCTCTTTCTCCTTTCTCATCTCTTTAGCAAGGTTGGTCAGGCTTGGTAACCAATAGACTGTGAGTGCCTGAGGGCAGGGACTGTCTTTTACCTCTTTTTGTGTCCTCAGTGCCAATGCCTGGCATGTCATAGGCATTTAATAATGTGTATTAACTATTGATTGATTATAATTATACAGTGGCCGTTTTCATGAAGTTTTTGGGAGGCGAAAGGTGGAGAGGATGGTGTTCTTCGTTGTTACATATTTGGAGCCATTGTTTATACCATTTTCCTGATTCTTCTTTGTTTTGCATCCGTTGAAGTTTTCCCATGCTTTTCAGAATTCTTCATATTTGTGTCTTCTGACAATGCTGTAATAGCGTATTACATTCCTGCATCACACTTTGTTTAGTCATTTCTCAGTCAGTAGGCCCTTACTTTATTTTGAGTTTTTGGCTTACTCTAAAGTTCTTTAATTCTGCCATCCAAATAAGAGCCTTATCTGTACCAAGAGCAAGACTCTTGGCCAGATATCTTGCTATTGGTCAGAAATGTGGTGCATTCTATGCATTCATTGAACACCATCTCCTAATCATCTGCTCTGTGGGTCTAGGCTCTAAGGGGGATACAACAACTGTTTCCATTTCTACAACACTTTAAAGTTTACAAAGCACTTTCCCCAGTAGTTTTGAGGTTAGTAGCTACAAGTATTGTTACCCCGATTTTTCAGATGAAAAGAACAGCTCAGGGAGGTCAGGTTACTTGCCTATTCTTGCATAACTATGCTTTGTTTGAGCTGATCTTTAATCATTAATCAGCCAACTTTTACTAGGCACTTGCTGTGTTCAGACCTCTGTCTGAGTCCCTGAGGGCTATTTAAAGTGAGCTAAAATTAGTCTCCACCTCCTTGGAGCTCAGTCTAGTTGGAGAATAAAAAGTAAACCCAGGTTGCTATGGTACTGTGGGTTAGGGAGGTCAAAGTGGATCCCATCTGTCTTCCGATTCTAGGTCCAGCATTCTTTTCCCACCATATTCAGATGACTCTGTGATCTTAACAATTCGGGAGTTCCCATCCAAGCATGCCAACTCCACCCCATCCATACCTATACCGCTCTTCTTTATGACATTTTTATCTCTAAAAGCTGTGCCCATCCTATGAAATCTTAATTCAGTGAGCATACCTATCTTTGTAGATGTTGAAACATTATATAAATGTGAATGTTTATGATTTATGGTTTTTAAAAAATATACTTCATATAGGTATACAACTTGAGTATCTGCAATTGTTGGGAACATAAGCCAAAATTCATACTTAGTTGATCTGACTACAGGGTTTATTGAAGACAAAGAAACCAACTTAATGGAAAAGGAGAAGACACAGTTCTATTTTATTGTCCCCCTAGGGTTGACACTAACCCAACCACCATATTCCTGGTAGGTGTTAGTTGCTGTGGGGTTTCATACAAAAGTGGACAAAGTATATTCATGTCTCTTTCAAATCATTGAAGGGTAAGCAGTCTCTTTGTACCTTATTTATAAGTCATCAAAAGCTAAACTCAAGGCTTCTTAGAATTCTTTTGGTATCAGGGCTCACAGATAACTCCCAACTATATACTTGTGCTCACAGATACTCCATTCATAGCTATCTAATAGTCCCTCTTCTGCCTCTGAGGTAAGGGACTTTATCTAACCATCCTGCCTCATTAGGGGAGCTGACATTTGGAATGACTTCTGTTGTAGTCTCCCTCCTCCTCAACTGAGTCTGCCACTGGAGTTTTCCTGCCCTCCAATTATAATAATAGACTTCTGGATTTGGATTGCAGTTCTAATATTTACTAGCTATTTGTCCTCGAACAGTCCTTTTCATCTTCCTCAGCCTTAGTTTCCCTATATTTAAATTGGTAAGAATAATCCTTGCATTACCATCTTTACAACGTTGCTATGAGGAGAGCTTTTTGTAAATATGCTCTTTTAGGCCTGCTGAATAGTTATTAAAATATCGTTCAGTTGTGTCTGACTCTTCATGACCCCATTTGGGATCTTCTTGGCAAAGACCCTAGAGTGGTTTGATAGTTCATTTTACAGATGAGGAAACTGAGGCAAACAGGGTTAAATATTTTTGTCCGGGGTCTCACAGCTAGTAAGTTTCTGAGGCTGGATTTCAACTCAGGTCTTCCTGACTCCAGGCCTAGCACTCCGTCCACCGTACCACCTAACTGCCCCATTTATTATAATAGTAGCTTACATTTATTTGTAAGGTGCTCTTATAAATCTGTTTCATTGGAATATCATAGGCCTGGGAAGTAGAGACTGTTCCAGTGTTATCTTATTTTATGGGAAGGCTAGTACAGGGCAGAAGCAGCTCTAGAACCAGCCTCTTCTGATTGTAGGGTTCATTCCATTATGCAAGTGACTCTCCATTTTCTTTCAGCAACTGTTCTCGGTTTCTTCTCCAGGGAACCTGCTGCCCCTCTTGCCAGGTACCTCCTGTTGTCTTCCTCTCTTAGATTACAAGGGCAGGGGCTGCCCTTTCTCTTATTTGTATCCCCAGTAGTTATCATGATTCCTGGAACATGATTGGTTGTTGTCCTTTGTCTTTGAAGAGGACCAAAATGACATCACCGTGGTAAAGTGAAATTTCAGTGTGTCTGACTGTGGCTGATCAGACCAATACAAGCTCAGAATGCTCTACCACAGGTTGGGCATGGATAGTTCATGTGCATATTTGGGGTGGATATCCCAAATTTGCACATCCTGCGTTTACTTTGTGCTGTCTCTATTCTGCTTTGTTCAAAGAGCACAGCACCCTTCCTGACGTGGGCACGCCATGCTGAGCATTCCTGTGCCAGTGTCTCCCATGTTGCACAGTCAAATCCAGAGCTCTTGAGAGAGATTTTTAGAGTGTCCTTGTATTGTTTCTTCTGGCCGTCATGTGATCACCTGTCCCACGTGAGTTCTCCATAAAATAGTCTTTTTGGCAAGCATACATTTTGCATTTGAACAACTTGGCCATCAAGAGTTGCACTCTCTGAAGCATAGTTTGAATACTTGGCAGTTCAGCTTGAGCAAGGACTTCAGTGTCTGGTACCTTATCCTGCCAGGTGACCCTCAGAATCTTCCTAAGGCAGTTCAGATGGAAGCGATTCAGTTTCCTGGCATGGCACTGGTAGACTGTCCATGTTTCACAAGCATATAACAATGAGGTCAGCACAATGGCTCTGTAGACTTTCAGTTTGGCAGTCAGTCTAATACCTCTTCTCTCCCATACTTTTCTTTGGAGCCTCCCAAACACTGAGCTAGCTTCTAGCAATGCGTGCATCAACCTCATTGTCACTGTGTACCTCCCTGGAAAGTACACTGCCAAGGTAAGTGAACTTATCCACAGCATTCAAAACTTCTCCATTTGTTGTAACCAATGGTTCCATGGATGGAACATAGTAGGTGCTTAATAAATGCTTATTGAATTATTTTTTTAAATGTGCCGCAGTGCCTCTCACATTATCAGCCTGCTGGTGGAAAATAGGCAGAGTTGCAAACCTTGACCTTTTCATTTCCTTTAAAGATCACTATTCTCCAGAATGCAAGTTTCTGAGAGCTTGATTCCTTCCTGCTCGTCCCTCTTGTCTCTCAGGAGCTGCACAGAATGCTTGCCAAGGGAGGCCGTTCACTGTCTTCCCATGGGCAGCAGCCCATCCTTGGGAGGGCTTTGTTGGACTCCAGGGGTAGAGGGTTTTCTTTCCTATCAGTTTCATGCACTTTCCCACCTAGAGAAGGAGGTGCCATCCTCTGTCCCACTAGGCAGTTTCGTTCTTGCTGGAAGCAACATGTTGTGCAAAGAATTCTAGGCTTAGAGTTAGTAAAGTCTTGACCTTTCATTGCACTCTCAGCCCCTTCATTAAGCTCTGAATCACACTTTTGTCGTTTGTAGAACATAATTCAGAAAGTTATTATGAGATTCTTATAAGGCCTAATGATATCATATAGAGGCCTAATGATATCATATAAACAGTTTATAAACATTAAAAATCAGTCCATGCAAGTGAGCTTTTGTTATTAGTGGATTATTCACATTTCCTTCTCTGGGAGGAATGGGAGATTCCACTAATGAGTTCTCCACCACTGAATGTCTTTGGATTGAGGTAGGTTGACCACTAGTAGGGCATCTTTTAGAGGATATTCCTGCTTTGAGTAGAGTTTGAATTAACTAACTCTTCCAGTTCTGATATTATTTGAATAAAAGTAGTAGATTTCTACATGGATTATTGGGATTGAGAGGAGATTAAGCCATTGCACTGAGGCATGACACAAAGAAAACTTTCTAGCCCCAGGCACCAAGCAGCTCACTGAAATTGAGGCCTGGCTTTGCCACTAACTGGCATGGCTTTGGGCAGCTTCCCTACCCTTACAGGCTGCTTTTTCTAATTTCCTTAAAATGAGGGAGTTGAACTAACTGAATTCTAGTGACCCTTGCAGCTCAGAAACTCTGTAGGTCATGTGTCTTTCAGATCACTACACTGGGATACATAACTATGTTATGTACATATGTTATACATAGTACTTCACTACATATGTTGATATGTTTGGCTCCACAAAGCAGGTACATAGATGCCCAGTACAGTAGACTAGCAGTCCAACTTAGCAGAGGAGTGACTTTGCATCACAGCACAGCTACCTATTTAGTACCAGGTCTGTGACCATGAACAGCTACTCCTGAGGGAAAGAAGGGACCTCAAGGTCCAGCATGCCTGAGCTGTAAGTCGCCCCTGGACCCCTGAGGAGTCTACACACATACCTGTCTACAGGTGTACTTTTCAGTTTGCAGATAAAGCGACTAAACATCCCTACCCTTTGTCTCAAAAGTTCTACACACATATCCCAGGGAGGCCAGTGGTAAAAAGTCCCCACATGCACCAAAATATTTACAGGAGAACTTTTTGTTTGTAGCAAAGACACAGAAACAAAGTAAATGCCTGTTGATTGGAACTGTGGTTCATGACTGTAAAATAGTAAAAGATAGATAGATTTGTAGTATCAGCTATGTGCCAGGCACTAAGCTCTTTACAAATATTATCTCATCCCATCCTCACAACAACTCTGGAGGTAAAGTGCTGTTATTATTCCCATTCTACAGTTGAGGAAACTGGGACAGAGGTTAAGTGACTTGCCCAGGGTCACATCATTAGGGCGTTTCTGGGCCCAAATGTACATTTGGCCTTCCTGACTGGGCTGTAAAAAAGTGACAAATAGAATGAATGTAACATAGAAAATTTTACATGTTCTTATTCAGTGTGAAGTAAGCACATCCAAGAAAACAATATAGAGTGGCCACATCAATGTACATGGAAAGAACAGAGCCCATAAAATAATCTAAAATCAGTTGCTGCCAAATTATAGAAAACCAAATTGGCCCCAAAGTAGAGCTGTGAGGAGATGCCTCAGCCCCTCGTGCTCCTCAGCAGAAGGGGTGAAACATTACATAGGATGTCAGGTTTTTTCCAGTGCACTAATGAATTTTGCTGAATTTGTGTTGTCCTGTTCCCTTTAACACCCTCCCCCCTTTAAAAAGTTCTTTGTTATAAGAGATTTCTCTCTGGGAAAGGTAAATTTACATGATATGCAAACGAAAAGTATTCACTAAAATCTATTTTTAAGAAAGAATCTAGTCAGCCCACTGACTTTCACCCCAGGAGCTACTGTAAAGTAGGAAAGTAGTCACCTACCAGAGTTACCTGGAACCCTGCTGCCCTCTCAGGAACCCTCAGCCTGCTGTCAGGGTTCAGGGGGAGTGCAGAGAGACAGACACCCTTGGGAGCAGACCATGCCTACCACAAGGCCTCTGATTAGAGTCAAAGACTAAATTGGGCAAAATTTCACTGTTGGGATGGCTTCGCCTTTTTTTTCCTTTTTTTTTTTTTTTAAAGTCCAGTCTTAGTAATAGATCCTCCCTAGAAATGTGCCCTTGGTGACTCAGTTTCTAAGACTGGCTCTTCTTAAAATCAGTGTTAGGGTTTTAGTTCTTGAGAACCACCTTCATCCCTTCCCTGGGCCCTACACCCCAACACCTTCATCCTGTGCCACTGACTCACTGGGACACCCAATGTGGAGTTAGCCCTCACTGGCCAGGGCCCCATGCTTTACGTTCGGTCATCTTTTCTCCCCACCTTGGCCCCTCCATTCAGCAAAATTAACCGACTGTAGTTTTATTTCTTCCTAGAATTGATGAAATATATTTTCCTCCCTTCTGTGTAGAAGTGAGCGATTATTACACACAATGTCAGACTTGGTTGATATGTTGGTTACTTTAGCTGAACTTTTTTTTTCTTTTTAATTTTTTTTATTAGTGATAGCTCTTTTGGGGGGTTGGGGAAGAGGGAGATGAGACAAGGAAATAAATGTATTTTTCTCCTTTTTTAGAAGGGACAATTCATTGGGTAGATCCCCAAATGTCTAAGATAGAAAACCAAAAGGCTGTGATAAAACTGTTTACAAAAAAATGCTCTTTGTTCACACCATAACTGACTCCCGTTGTCTGGTCCTCTTTTTGCCTTTTGTGTAACTTACTATTGTGCCCCCTCTTTTGAACTGTAAGCTCCTCTCTGCACTTTAGGGGAGGGAGATTCTGAGCTGAGATTTCATTGGGATGGAAACTCCCTCCACTGATGGAGAAGATGGATCATTTTAAGATGTATAATCTGAGAGTTGCCTGAGGCACAGAGAGGTAAAGTAATTTGCTCAGAATCAGACAGTCATATGCCAGAGGTTAAACATGAACCCACATCATCCTGACTCTTCCCACCCTACTCCCATCCCCTCCATGCTGCCTCCTCATAGTAGATATTTAAGGTTTGATTTAAATTGATCTAAACTGATTTCATCATGGTATAGTGGCAGGGACCCTGAATCTGGAGTCAGCAAAGTGGGGTTCAGATTCTAGCACTGGTTCTTCCCATTGGTATGGTGTCAGGTCTGTTCCTTCCCCCTTCTCTGGGTCTCAGTTGCCTTCTGGTAAAAGTGAGGCATTGGACTGGAATGTCTCTACATTCTGTCTCAGCTCTTAATTCTATAATCCTATTAGTTGGACCTGTACTAAGAGGGTTCCAGACTTGGTGGCAGAGACATTGGGAGGTTAGGGAGATTCTTCTGCAGAACCCGTCACATCCCACCATGAAGGTGGCCTTATAGGTCCAGTCTGTATTCTCCTCTTGGGAAGTTACCTTTAGCTGGAAAGGCCATGTGAGTGACCTTGCTCTACGGGGCCTTTCCCTACACTCTACAGTTCATCCAAATTGGCTTTCTTGCTGTTTTTCATACCTAGTTCTCTATTGCCCATCTTTCTGCCTTGGCACTGGTTGTTCCCCTGCCTAGAATGCTCTCCCTACTCACCTCAGCCTCTTAGCATCCTTAGTTTTCTTCAAGATTTGGGTCAAATATCACTTTCTACAGGAAGTCTTTCCACACATTCTTTATGTGTATTTCATATATGTACATGTTGTTGCACAGCTACCACCCCCCCACTAGAATATAAACTTTGCCATAGGTCTTTGACTTGTCTTTCGGTCCCCATCCCCTCGAAGATTGTGAAGGGGTTAGGGATTGACCATTCAGTCCTGTCCTTTTCAAAGCAGCTGGAGCTTTCCAGTTATTGCTTAAGGAAAAACTTCCTAATTCTAAAGATATATAGACTTCAGCTCCCTGCATATTTGCACAGCTGGTATCCAGGAGTCTGGTATGAACTTAAAAATCTTCCTTTTCCTTGAGTGGTCATTACCTTGTGCCCAAAGCAGACTCCTGGGAAAGGCTGGGCCTCCTCTAGAAGAGTTTGCTGGGAAACTAGGTTTTTACTGTGAGACAAACCAACAGGGAAGCCAAGCTCATTCCTCCCAGAGCTACTCACTGGGTTGGGCAACAGCCTGGGGTCAGACTGACCTCTCTGTAGTATCTAAGTCAGCAGTGGCAGAGCTGAACATGCCCTGAAATCGGAGTCTAGAGGCTTAGCTTTGAGGCCTGGCAGTGTAAGTGATGTAAGCAGGTGACTTCTCTCTGAGTCTGTTTGTTCATCTGCAAAATGGTTATATTTCTCCCTCATCCATGTGGAATAAAGCTTTATGGAAAAATGAACTGTGCTCTGGCAGAAGGCAGGGCTTTTTCATTTTCCTGATGGGGCTGGGGAAGTCTTGTGTCCTGGACCATGGAGCCAGTGCTGTTGGCCTTGGGAGGGGATGGTCATTGGTGTAGCCTGTCCCAGTTGGGCTGAAAGCAGGAATTGTGTGAATTTGTTGGGGATGCCACACTTTCCCCTTTTCAGCCAGCATCAGTATCCTAGTGGTAGTCCACCTCAGACAGCTGATGAGGGGTTGACGGCTTCTGTTTCTCTTTGCTTAGAGCGCTCCCTTTCGGCATCAGCACCAAGCCACACAATCTTTCCTCAGAAGTCACTGAAATCCCTCTGAGAGCCTTTGTGTCCTTGTGTGTGAAATGGAAATAATCATAAACCATAAACAATGAACAGCTCCCCCCACAGATGTCACATAGGATGCTGCCATAGAAATTCACAGTGTTCTTGTGATTGTCTCCTGCCTCTAAACCAGACTGCCCACAGCTGCCAGAATAATTCTTCTCTCTTTTTATATCTTCATTGAAAACCTACTGTGGCCAAATCCAAAATTCAGCCTGGCATTCAAGGCTCACTACCCTCCTTCCCCCATGCCTATCCAGACTCTTATTGAAATGTTGGTCTCATCAGAGTTCCTATATTTATAGTGGGCCATGGGTCTTCCCTCTGAATTTTTCTGTCTAGAACTAGGTGGTGCCATAGTCCACAGAGCTCTAGACATGGCATTAGATAGACCTGAGTTCAAATCCAGCCTCAGATACTTTCTAGCTGTGTAACCCTGGGCAAGTTACTTCTTTTTGCCTCAGTAGCCTCATCTGTAAAAAGGGAATAATCATGGTACCTACTTCCCATGGTGGTTGTGAAGATCAGAGAAGATATTTGTAAAGCACATTGACAACCTTAAAGTGCTATCTCAGTGTTGCCCCTTACTCCAGACCTACTACAGGCCTATGCTAGAAACTCTTCAAGAGCAGAGGGGGTTCCATTTTTGTCTTTTTGTCCCCAATGCCCCCCTCATATAATATCTGGCCCATAATAGGCAAAGACCAAGTAAGAAAAATTTGGAAAGCACTATTTAAATGTTATCATCATATGTAGTAGAAGGAGCTGTGGTCTGGGTTCAATTCCCAGGCCTGACACTTTACTAGTTGTGTGAACTTACAAGCCACTTAATCATTTTGAATTTCAGTTTGCTCTTCTAAAAATGGGGATATTACTACCCTGCCTTCCTGCCTTCCAGGATTGTTGTGGAGAACATGGTCTGTCAAATATTAACATGTCATAGAAATGGCCTGACCCACTTAATAATTAATGCTTGTTTGGTTATTATCCCTTCCATTTCTTTGCCTCTGCTGTATACTTTCCCTTCCCTCTTCTCCATGAATCTGTTTATCTGTTATTTGGACACTCAGCTTCAGATTCCTATCTCCCCAGAAGCCTTCCATGCCTAACCTCCCCTGGGTAGGTGATTACCTTCTTTTATCTCCCTCAGCACTGATCGGTCACCTGTGTGACTTCACTACACAGTGGAGAGACATTGGACTTCATAGTCCAGGTTCCAGCTCTGACCTTGAGTGATCCTGCACAGGTCTCTTAGCCTCACATTGCCCTAGGCAGCTCTCTAAGCCTAGAAGTTTCTAAGCATAAATCTTCATGGATAGACTAACTGTCCTCATTGAGAGATCACTGTACCCAGAAGAGAGATCTGTCGCTGCCATACCTTTTTTATTTGTCTTCTCCCCTTGTCTATATTCACATTCCTAGAGGGCAGGAACTGGGTGCCCCACAGTAGTCAGGATGGGCTTTCTGGTGCTTAGTAAATGTTCATTAAATGGATGATATTAAATATAAGCGCAAATATATGGAGTGCACATTATCAGATCCTCTTTGATGCCAGACCATCTTCTTTTTTCAGGATTCCTCATACCTCGATGACACTTCTCTTTTCTCATCACCTGTTGGCTCCCTCTCAGATATTGCGGACTCTACAGATTTCCAGCCTGCTGAAAACCTCAACCAGACTCTCTGGGATGTGAACACTCCATCACAAAACCAAGAAGAGGTCAGTTATTAATGGTGAATAGTGTTTGGAAAGCACAGAAGTGAGCACTGAGAACTAGCAAGGGTTCACTTAAAGTAAGACAAGACAGACAAGCCTGATTTTCTTTTTCTGACAATTACAGGACTGATAGATTATAAGAATGAGATAGTAGAAGACCTAGCATGACTGAATTTCAGCAAGGCATTTGTCAAAGTCATTGACAGTGTCATTGTGAACAAAATAGAAAGGTGGGATGGGTGGTAAGTACAGTTGGATAGATTTGTAACTCATTGAAAAAACTGCTCTCCACAACTGTGCAGATGCAGTATAATGACCTTTTTAAAAATTTATTCCTTTTTTAAAACGCTTTTCCCACTTTTCCCCTGCATGAAACATAGTTATTTTGGTTATGTCTTTTTTGTAACAAAATGACTTAGAAGTTCATACCTCATGAGAGTTAGCAGAGACCTTTGCAATCATCTGATTCCACCCCTTCATTAGACAGATGAAGAAACTGAGGCTAGAGAAGGGGAAATGACTTGTCCAAGGTCACCCAAGAGCTAGAACTTGATTGTTTCAATGCTGTTGTGTGGAGACTTGCTTCACACTTAATCCCCCCTTCTTTTTTCAGATTTTGTGTTCTTCACTTTCTGCACTAGGACTTCTCAAAGGAAATTAAGCTACTTAGTTTGAGAACTCTTATCTTTTTGCAAATACATGTGTGGTTTTTGTCAAACCTGCTCAGCTTTTTCTATGGAGCCTAGAAAATATGGAGATTTGAGGTTGTCTCTGGTGAGATTGACTAGCTTTCTTTTTTTCTCCAATTTTTAAACATGTTTATTTAAAGTTTTGAGTTCCAAATTTCATCTCTCTCTCCTTTCTCTCCCCTCCCCATTCCCTGAGATAGTAAACAATCAGATACAGATTATATATGTGCAGTTATATAAAACATTTCCATATTAGTTATGTTGTACAAGAAGACTCAAATAAAAGAAACAAAGTGAAAAATAGCATGCTTTAGTCTGTATTTAGTCAATATCACTTCTTTCTCTGGGGATGGATAGTCTTGGATCATTTTATTTCTGAGAATAGCTAAGTCATTCACAGTTCTTCATCAAACAATATTACTGTTACTGGGTACAACATTGTCCTGCCATTAGTTCATGTAAATCTTTTCAGGTTTTTCTGAAATCATCCTCCTTGTCATTTCTTATAGCACAATGGTATTCCATTACAATTAGATGCTACACAGCTTATTTTAGCCATTCCCCAGTTGATGGGCGTCCTGTTGATTTCCAGTTCTTAGCCATTACAAAAAGAGCTGCTATGAATATTTTTATATAAATAGATCCTTTCCCCTTTTTTTGGATGTCTTTAGGATATAGACCTACCATTGATACCTACCACTGATGTTTCTGGATCAAAGGATATTGCAGTTTTGTAGCCCTTTGGGCATAGTTCTAAATTGCTCTCCAGAATGGGTGGATCGATCAGTTCATGACTCCACCAACAGTTTTCCAACATCCAACATTTTTCATTTTTGTGCTATTAGTGACTGACTTTCTTAAGCGTGGCTAGAGATGAACAGTGCCCACCCCTGAGAAGAAGCCATGATATGTTAAGGAAAGCCTTCAAGTTGGAGGAGACCTGAGTTCAAGCTCTGTACTTGTGACATGCTCACTTTGTAGTTTGGAGTCAGAAGACCTGGGTCTAAGTTCTGACCGGACAGAATTTGTATGACCATAGGCAAATTCCTTGCCCTTTCCAAGTGTGTTTCCATATCTGTAAGATGGGTATAATAATACATTGTGAGATCTTAGGTGCACCCCTTCCCCCCAACCTCCCAACAAGGTTTTCCACATCCAAAACATGAAGATGTTGGATGAAATGGCTTCTGAGGTCCCTTCCAATTTGATCCTTTATCCTAAGAACAAGCATTAATTAAGCATCTACTGTCTGTCAGTCACTGTGCTAAGCCCTAGGAATCCAGAGGCCACTGTGAAATAGGACTTCTCCTCGAGGAACTTACACTCTCCTGAGGCACAAAAACATTCATGACGATAAATAAATACAAAATATGGAAGGTCACTAACACCGAAGGGTGGGTGGAGAGGGGAAAGAGCAGGACTCAGGAAAGGCCTTCTATATGAGATGGTGCTTAAAGGAAGCTGGAGATTGCAAAAGGAATTTGTCTATAGAAATCATTCTACTCTGAGCCACTTGATTTAACAGAGGGCCCACAGGGCCAAGCACTTTAACCTTATGGTCAGAAATAATGGCATTTAAAACAAACAAACAAAAAGTACCCACAAGTTGTTATTTTCTCCAGCAAGCTACTCTGGTAATTATGACTCAGTCTTCCAGTAATGGGTGGGTTTTTGTGTTGGTTTTTGTTTTTTTTTAAGAGAGGGAAAGGTTTTTAATGTATGCTAACTTCTCATATTTCTCTGGCCTTTTGATAGGGTTGATGGCTGTAGACTGACTCACCCTTTTCTCTAGCCTCAAGCTATAGGAATGAAGAGACAAGCCCAGTGCCCAGGACAAGAGCAGGGATTGCTCCACTTACCAGTGTCAAGCCCCATCCTGGAGCACCATGTTCAGACCTGAGCCCTGCCTTTCAGGAGGGTCTGCATCAAGCCTGAGCATGGCTTCATCTCAGCAGTGAGGGTTCTTGAGCAGGGCTAAATAAATAAGGATCCATTAAAAGAACTGGTCATGTTTTCCTCAAAGAAGAAAACAAAATCAGGGAGACATGATCAGACTCTCCTAGAGAAGAGGGAAGCCTTGTTCTTTGTCAAGTTTTGAGAGACATCAATAGGAGCATAATATAGTACTTGGGTTCAAAACGCAGAATCAGAAGGGGCACTTAAAGTGCTGTATGCCCTTCTCTCCCCAAGTGGAAGGCTCAAGACATTCCATTTTAGCCCTGACTGTCCCTTTTGGAAGCCAACGTCTGCCCTCCAGCAGCATTGGCCATCATCCAGTCCTGTGGTGTCTCGCCTGTTCTCTGTGATCTTTCCCGGTGGCTAACTCGGCAGTCACATCCACCGGGTTCTGTCAGTCCCCAAGAATGTTCCTCCAGACCTGGCAACTTGGGCTCCTTTAGAGCAGTTATCTCCCTGCTGATCTTGGAGATCAGTCCATGATTAGCCACTTCAGTTCTGACCTTTCCAGTCTATCAGTTACTGTCCTTCACACAGAAAGCAGAAGTAAAATTGAAATTGAGCAGTTCTGCCTTCCCTCCATCATCCTTTATTGTCATCCCTTCTACACTGAATAGCAGGTTTTCTGCTCAACATTAGCATGTGAGCTTCCTGAGCACAGCACTTTGGATGTGCTAAGTGCTTGATGAATGCTGTATTCACTCATTCATTCAACACCCATACCCCCGGATTTTTTTTTTTTTAACTTTTAACTTTCTTTCATTAAGCTCTCAGGTTCTTTTGAGCTTGAATTTTTCTGGTGCTGTTCTCACCAGGCCCTATGATGCTTTTGCAGGTCTCCTGTGTTCTTGGCCCTTTCTCTCATCTTTTGTTCATGTCTTTTTACATTTAAGTTGCTTGTATGTTTCCTCTATGTCCACAATGACCTATTTAAACAGGCCTCCCCTGCTTCTCTGTTCCCCTCATCAGAATTATTTCTCTTGGTGATGTAAGTTTCATTCCTGAGAGCTTCCTATCCTTCCTGGATTGACAGTATTCCATAAAACCATAACCCATAAGATACCCTTGATTCCTTCTCTGAGTGCCTTAAAATCAGCTATCCCTGAGTCTAGGTTGCACATCAGACTTGACTCAGCTTTTCCTTTTCTCTTTTCCAAATTCAGACAAAGTAGTTTTCTTTATTGGAGCCACGAGTAGGTTAAACTTCCTTGGTGAGAATCAGCTCTTCTTCTCACTGGCTCTACTACATTGTGAAAGCCAATGGCATGTCTGCTTCCCAAAGTCCTCATCTGTTTCCTCCCTCAGTCTACGTGATTTATAGTTAGCCTCCATGACAATATTCTTTCTGTCTCTGCATCCATTGATCACTCAAATACTCTTCAGTGTTCTTCCCTGCCCTGGGTCTTGGATTTCTTCATATGAGTGCTATATGTAGAATGCTTTCACTTATCATTCACCTACCCCCTTTTTTAAAATTTTAAAATCTCTCCCTTTGAATAAGGTACACTCTTCCAGAACTATATTTCATTCATAGATTTCATCTCCTCAACCCTTAGGTATGCCAAAGGGAGCAAATTTACAGTCTTGTTTTAGGATCTCTAGACAGGACATATTTTGCTTTAAGTGTCCAAAAGGGAGGCACTTACTGGCGTGTACTGCCCTTCAGGGTCCCTTTGCCGTAGTCCAGTATGTCTCCTCCCCACCTTTCCAACCCCAAAGGGTAGACTGCCCCTCTCCCCTCATGACATCACCCACCATTGGACTGCTGTGAATTCCATGCCATGTGTTAACCCAGGACAAAACATTTTTAGTTATAGCTCTTTCTTTACTTGATCTTCCTTTTTAACCTTATTTGGGACATTTGGCTATAGCGATCTGAGGCCATGGAGATTTTTTTCTTGAGTAGGGGCAGTCTTCTTTCTTGGACGTTTCCTCTGAATTTCTAGATGTCAGCTTCTACTCCTCACGTTGTAGCTACCCTCTCTGGAGTCTATCCTGGTGGATATTTGGCAATAATTTTCTTTGTCCTCCTTTTTTAATTTAAATTAAGGTGAAATTAAAATTTCAAGACTACAGCAAAACACATTTTTAAGCATGGCGTCTCTCTCCCCCCCCCGACATTAGATACAGACACTGCAGATGGACAGTAAATTTGGCTCATAATTGAATGGGAAAGTGGGTTACAGTGCCTTTAGTTAATCTCAAAGGCCTTTTCATAATCTCAGGTTTCTCCCTGAAAGAAAATCACATCTTTTTAATACCAATACTTTTCTGATGTTGTACAACTACAATTGTAATCTCCAAAGCATTGAAACTGAGAATCATCCAAAGGGCAGTCAGGAGGTACCTGGTGGGCATGGATGGGTGCAGTACACTCACCATATAGTGCAAATAAGAAATTATTAAGGAGCAGAATAGAGGATGTTATCAAAAAACATATAAGTGCAAAAGGTGGTCTGGTCATGTGGTATGAGCAAAGGTTAACTAAAGAATAGCTTTTAGTAGCCTCACAACGTCGAGAGTCCAGCAAAGCTTCCAGCGCTTTTGATTGATTCTCTGTGGCAAATTTAGGGGAGATACAGAAAATACTCACCAAGATCAGCACCCTGACCAGCCTTGTTGGAGGGAATACCCATATTGATGAGATTATAGATCTACTTAACTGTTTTTAGGTACATTCCATCCCTGGCCAGAAGTTTGTCATTACTCTGTCTTAAACCAGAATTCAGACATCTAAATTTCACTGTCAAACACTGTCTTAGCCAGCTGTCTACATTTCAAGTTTGACTCTCTTTTGAAGCCCTTACCTTCAATTGACAGCAATGATGTTGCCTGGGTTCCTGAAAGCTTTCGTTTTTTGCCTAAACTTTGTAATCTTAATTCACTCCATGTGAGGAAAAACTTTCAAATAGCTTTCTATCTAAAATGTAATGAGCTGCTTTGTGAGAGAGTAAGCTGGTCCCTGGCTCCTTCAAGTAGATCCTGTCGGGGATATTATAGAGATATTCCATCAGTAAGTAAGGCTTTGGACCTCTCTAAGGTCCTATCCCACTCTGAGACTCTGTCAGTTTGAGAGCCCAAATAATCATGTCACCTGACTTCCTTATCTGATTCAAATGAGCCTATTTCTATGTTTTTATGTTGATCTGTTTTTTTGTGAAAACCTCAATTCCATGGGAGTTCTGAGTCTCATCTATTCAGTCTTCTCCCTGGCTATAAGCATTAACAGGGGACCTCTTTTGATAGGGGAAAGTGATCTTGGCACATAGTTACATCAAACTGGTGGCTAACAGTCTAGGGATGTCTCCCAAGGACCTCACTTTATGCTGTCTGCAGCTCTTAGAGCAGTTACACATGAGTTCTAGCTTTCTTCTGGGCCTTTCTTGAGTGAGGTGGAACATGGGTAGGCAAGCTGGCACCTGAAGAGGCCAAGCTCCTTGCTGCTTATTGGATATGATGTGTACCTTGTCCTCATCCCTCCCTGCCCCCCAGGAGCTTGATGATGTGTTGGAAACTGTACTCTGGCTTCCTTAGTAAGGAAAGGATATGTTCCACACAGCCCTTTTGCCCCTCTTGCTCCTGTTTCTTAGGGATATTTTTAGCTGTGAGTGAAATTGAAAGATCACTGGATTTGAAGTTAGATGGCCTGGTTTGGAATCTTTGGTGAGCAGATGCTCAGATGGATGTTCTGTGCTTGCTCTGTGGTCCACCTGAAGGAGGGCGGCTCGCTGATGGAATTCAGATTCATTCAGATGAATGAATTCGGATTCATTCAGATGACAGCTAGCAGCACTGAGAAGCCAATGAGGAATGCTAGCTCCTGAACCTGAGTCAAAGGGAAAGAGACATAGTCTTGGAGCCCCTTTCCCTAAGGAAGTGGTTGTCTTTCTTATTGAAAAGTAGCTTGAGCTGGGAACCAGGGGAGGCTCAACCTTGTGTATCAGTTCTGGTACACACGTGACATTTGTGGTACCTTGGGAAAGTCACTGTACTATTTGCCTCAAATCTCATGACTTTCTCTTTCAGCCCACCTCAGCTTGTACACTGGGGTGGTCGTACCCTGGATCTTACCTTTACTTATGAAGGTTCCCCTTCCAAATCCTTCTCTCAGACCCCAACCTATCATTCCATCATTCCTTATGCCTCTTCTTTTCCCTCATCATGGTCTCCAATTCCTCAGCTCCTCAGTACTGTCTCAAACTCTTACCCCATCCTCTGAATTCACTTCAGGGCAGCTAGCTAGGTGGTCAGACTTGGAGTCAGGACAGACCAGAGTTCAAATCCAGCCTCAGGCATTTAGTAGCTGTGCTGCCTTGACAGGTCACTTAACCCTGTTTGCCTCAGTTCTTGATTCTGACAAACGAACTGGAGAATGAAAGGGCAAACCACTCCAGTGTCTTTGCCAAGGAAACCCTAAATGGGACCACCAAAATTTGGACAGAACTGAGACAATTCAACAACAGATAACAAGTTGACTTCTCCCTCTCCCAATCTGGATGCTTAACTGGTTCAACTCCACACCTGAAGACCTTGTACTGCCCTTTGTCCAACCCCACCTGGGTTATTCTCACCACTCACCTCTTCTGCTCCTACTCATACAACTGCTGAAGAGAGCTGGAGGAAGGCACGCAACTAGGCTGGCTGGGGACGCCACCTTAGCGTTCTTCAGAGTCCTCTGGCCTTCACTGCAGTGAAGCAATCTTTTTATTGCTCTGTAATGGATTCCTATCCACTCCCCACAGAAGTGGTTCCAAGGCTTCTCTTCTCTTTCCATCTGAGGACCTCGGCTGATAGACAGACATCACCGAAACATGGTCTCTTTTGTTCCCTTTCTCTTCCTCTCCAAACCCCTCCTCATCAGTCATCACTCTCTCTGTTCCCCAAGTCTCTGATAACGAGGTGGGACCTTTTACTCTCCTTTTAGGCATAGATCTGACTGTGTCACTGTTCTCAGTAAACTTCTCTAGCTCTGACCCAGTCCTTACCATTCTTTCTAGTCTAATTGTACGTCATTCCTCTTCCCACACTTAACAAACTAGCCAAACTGACCTCCCCTTGGTTCCTCACCTAGAATATTCCATCTCTTTCTTGTCCCTGGCAGCCTCCAAGCCTGGAATGTCCTCCCTCCTCATCTCGGTCTCATGACATCCCTCACTTCCTTTCTTCTCCTCAAAGCCTTTCCCCATCCCTCTGGCTGCCAGTACCCTCTCAAACTACCTTGTCCTTTACTAACTTGGATTTCTTTTGTGTTTATTCCATCTATGTTTTGTGAATTCTGATACATGTATATTGTATGCATTTTGCCTGATGCAATAGAAATTCCATGAGGGTAGCTGATACTTCCCTGTGTCGTCTTTATCTCCCAGACCTTGTGCCAGTCACTGACATGTCTCAGCCTTGTAGTAAATGCTTGTGAATTGATTGATTGGAGCCTTGATTTCCTCACCTGTAAGATGAGGGTAATGGTAGTTGAACTATGCTGCCAAACTCTTAGGTGTCTGGGAGAAAAGTTCTCTGGCACTTTTGAGCCTTACAGAAATGGCAGCCTTTGGTGGGGAGCCAAGTACTGGGTGGGGCCCAGGCAGCCCCAGTGACAGCACACCCACAGACGAAATATCCTCTGGCCTTGCCTCTTAGTCATTGCAGATGACTATTGCTAATGTGAATGCCCCCTCCCAGCCTAGAACTGGTTTCACACGTGTGCCCTGGATCCTAATTTTCCGCCCAAGGAAATCTACTCTTTCCCTTTCTTCAAGAGAGCCCCTTTGGATGCAAATGTCAGTGACCAGGAGTCACAAGGAGTGACCAGAGTCCAACAGGGGTGTGGACTGGGTACAATAAAAAGACCCAAACTAACCTCCTGTCAAAGGGCTTTAGAAGGCTAAGGGTAGCTATGTAGATGGAAAAGAGGTTAGATTTAAGGTCTATATTTAAAAAAAAACTCTACATAATAGTTGTTCACAGTTTCAAATGCCATAATCCTCTTTATAAAATTGAAATGTCTATTTATGTTATTGTTTACATACGTAATAAAAAAGGAACAAAAGGGCTGCCTTTGGCTACAAGGACCTGGATTCAAATTCTGACCTCTGTTTACTCGCTGTGTCATCTTGGAAAAAACACTTCTCGTTTCTGGGCCTCAGTTTCCTCTTCTGTAAAATGAAGGAATAATCTCTCAGATCCCCTTCCATTTGTAAACCCTATGATTCTCTGACCTAGAAGGAACTTTTCATCATAGAATCTAGAATACCCAAGGTAATGGCCTGGGTTGGAGGACACATAGGGTCCTGGGGCACAGGGTGTCAGAGCTGACAGGACCCTTATTGATTATCTGGTCCATCCCTTCTTTTCTATGGAGAAAGAAGCCTTGCTGAGGCCCAGCAAGCTTAAGTGATATGTAGGAGACCAAACGAGTAGTTAACGCAAAGGTGCAGTAGAGTGGAGTTGTCAGAGGCTTCCTCTGAAGTACCTTCCCTGAAACCTTATAATAACAAGTTAGTTGCTTCACAGTTTTCCTAAAATAGGAATATGTGAGTGATCCATCAGCTGCTCCTCTGCTTCTTACAAATTAACCAGATAACTCTTAGAAAGAGGGCAAGCCAACCAGCCTCCTTAGCCTCAGGAACTCTCCAGAGATGCCTTTAGGCTGGACTGCTGCCCAGAAGGCCTGGCATCTTGTATCCCAAACCAGCCCCTAGCCTTATGCTCCCATAGCAGTTGGACTGTTGGGCTGCTGTTAGATAAAGGGTAGTGAGAAACGGGTGATTCCAAAGCACCTTTTGTTTAAACTGCTCATGTTCTGCTCTCTTCCAGCTGTTCACATCTGCAGGACAGTTTCTAGGTTTGGATGATTCAGTTCCTACTATCTCAAACACCCCACTGCTCAGAAGCTACCAGGTGAGCCTTCCTGCCCTGCCCCTCCCCACACCCCAAGGGATTATACCAGCATGGAGTTTTTTTAAAGAGGGGTGTGGGTACACACCCTGGAAAACTCCCTATACAGTTCCACTTCCTGAGAACACAGTTCATTTTGGAAAGTCCAGTCCTCAGAGCTGATAAGATCCTGGGTGGCAGTTACGGTTCAGACTGTTTTCAGTTATTGGTCTTACTGGGAACCAGCCCACCAGGGTTCATTCAGATTCAAGCACAGAATTTCCACCGCATCCCTCGCCCACTGCGGAAGCGCACCCAAGTAGCATGCTACACTGATATACATTATTCTTCTGGTTGCCCCGCTTCTTTTCTGTTGGATAATCTAATGGAATTTAATATAAGTCTCAGAACATCAGAGCTCAGAGGGCCCTTATAACATGGAATGCCAGAGGTAGAAATATATTAGAAATGAGAATAGTTGTGAATTGTCAGCCTGTGAAATTTCACAGCTAGGAGGGACCTTAGCACAGAGAATATCAGGGCTAGTGAAGGAGGGCCCTTAGAACAGAATGTCAGAACTGAGAGGGTCCTCAGGACACCCGATGTCCGAGTTGGGAGGGACTTTAGAGATTACCTGATGCCATTTACTCATTTTTACAGGTGATAAAAATGCAACCCAGAAGGGTTGTGACTTTGCCCATAGCCACACAGTCTAGAAAGTCAGTATTCCACCCCACACTCCCTGCCTCCTTGTCCTGTGGCCATAGCATTTCACCATCCTCAGAGCTTTCTTTTTTTCTAGTCACAGACTCAGCCCGAGGATGATGACGAAGGTGATGAAGAGGAGACAGAAGAGCTGGGCCATGCAGAAACCTATGCTGATTATGTCCCATCTAAATGTGAGCAACCAAGAGGGTATGGGCTGAGTTGGGCTGGGCTCTGCAGGCCAGCCCTCTTCTGTCCTGCGGTTTCCACTCTCTCTGCCCTGAGACTCAGAGTACTCCATAGACCTCACTTTAGTTTGGCAAACATCCACCGAACATTCTGCTAAGCCATGTGAATACAAAAATATACATGAAACCATCCCTGCCCACAGTCTGCTTACAGTCTGCCAGGAGGGAGGGGGAGGTTGGGGAGCAATACATTCACAGATAAAGAAATGCAGTAAACCTATAAAACCAAAGCAGAGGAAGCCAGGGAACCCACGAGTCTGATGCACAGTTTGAGGAAGTTCCTGGAGGCCTGGGCTTGAGTTTTGTTGACCAGTAAGAATGATTCCAATTCACAAAGCACTTTACATGCATTATCTCCCTCAATGTTCACTTCATAGCTGTGAGATCACCCTGTGTAGTAGAGGACATTGGATCTTAGAAGATTGATGTGGTTTGCTTCAGGTCACACAGCTCCCGAGTGGCAGAACCAGGATTTGTGCCCCTCTCCCAGACCTCAGATCCAAGGTCTGATACCAAAGCCATGGCTCTTTTCTCAATGTCCTCTGCAGCTGGCACCCAAGGGAGTTTGTAGAAGCCTCATAAAAGCTCGTTGGTGGTCCAGCCGATAGATGTTGAGACCTACATGACTAGATTTACACTCCTCCTTATGCCTCCAGTGTCCCTGGCCTCCCTTTTCCTGCACCTTGAAGGGGAAGACCCTAAAACCATGGCAGTAACATTTCTGGACTCAGTTTATTTTGAATCACCAATCCAGGGAGTTTATCACTTTCATAGAGTTACAGGACTTAAGGAAGTTATGATCTAGTTCAATGTCCTCATGTTACAGATAAGTAAACTGAGACTCAGAGAAATGGCATATCCTGCCCACAGTCACACAGTCCCCTCTGGTTCTGGATCCCATATGCTCTTTCCAAGACACCACCCTTTCCCTTTCTCCTTTCCTTGAGTAGGAAGGAAGTTGGAACCACCTGGTTGAGGGAAAGAGGAACGGCCATGCTGCAGCATGGTCCTTTCATCGCAGAGGCTAATCTTTTCTTGTAACTATGGTATGTTTTCCTTCCAGCTAAAATTGGAAAACATCACCCAGACCGTGTGGTTGAAACAAGTACTCTGTCCAGCGTTCCTCCACCTGACATCACTTACACCCTCTCCTTACCCACCTCAGCGGCCGATAGCGGGTCGTTGTCAGCACTACAGTTAGAAGCCATCACTTACGCTTGCCAGGTATGAGTGTGCCCTCATGCTGTGGGGGTTGGGAAAACATCTCTGCTGCATCTTAAATTACTCTTCCTTGTCATTTAACACCAGAAGTGAGTACGATTGACTCACAGAATCTCTGGGTTGCGGGGGACTAGCCACATGCATGAGGGATGATTCCCTTTTACAGCTTTCCCAAAAAGACAGTTGTCTTTTTAAGTTGTCTTCTTAAACATGTCCAGTGATGAGGAAGTCACTATGTAGCCTGTTTCATGGTTAGAAAGTATTCAGAATTTCAAGCCAAAAAGTGTATGTGTGTGTGCACGTACTTGGAGATGACCAAGTGTCACAGTCAGAAGCTTGAAGGCTTGGTTTGGTCCGAAACCAGGAGGGAATACCCAAAACTTGGCCTCTTCACTCTTACCTCTCCCTGGTTCGCTGGCATTTTATAGAGAGGCAGCCAGCCTAAGCATTCTGCTGGTGTCTTTGGTTTCCTTTTTAATCTCTTGGGAAGCATCACTAAAAGTAGAGGGGTGCAGTCCTCGTCCGCCTCATCCTTCTACTGCCTCACACCTCATCGCCCTTTAGATCTGACAAGGCCCTTTTCAGGCCACCATGCTAGGAATGGGTGGTATTAGGACTCAGCCCAATCATAAGACCTGTCAGATGCTAACTCTTCTTGTGATTGGCAGCAACATGAAGTCATCCTGCCCAATGGACAGCGAGCCGGGTTCCTCATTGGAGATGGTGCAGGTGTTGGGAAGGGCAGGACGGTGGCCGGGATTATCTTTGAGAACTTCCTGCAGGGCAGGAAAAAATCCCTGTGGTTAGTATCCTTCCTCTTCAGTCAATGAATGGGGACCCCCGGTTGTGACCATCCCGTTGCCTTTTGGTTAGTGGTCATTCTGGGCTGGAACCTCTTATTTTCCCAGCCATGGGGTTTGGCTGATGCCCCATCATTATTTGTCTCTCCTCCTCCTCTTCCGTGATGCCCCATCATTATTTGTCTCTCCTCCTCCTCTTCCGTGATGCCCCATCATTATTTGTCTCTCCTCCTCCTATTCCTTCTCTCTCCCCATTCTATCTTATGTCAAGGAGGAAGGGTGGGCCAGAGAAAGGAGAGAGCCTTTGTGGGGGGAGGTAACTTCGCTGCTTTGGCATCTACAGGTTCAGCGTCTCCAATGACCTCAAATATGATGCTGAGCGAGATCTGAAGGACATCAATGCACCCCACATTCCAGTGCATGCTTTAAACAAGGTAATAAGAACTCCCTAGGACTCCCTGTGGAGGAGACTGGCCCATATAGAGACTTCAGAGGGAACACAGTGAGACTTCCGCTCTTGCTCTCCTCCAGTCCACTGGTGCCATGGCTCATTTTCTCCATCAGGACAAAAGGAGAATGAGCCTCCTTGTCCTCTCCTCTCACCATCTCCTTCCAGTAGACGGGTAGGGTTTGCCTGTAACCAGCCAGCATCCTTATGGGCATTTCCTTTGCCCTTATCTGAACAGATGACCAACAGAGTAGCTTATCAGATGGATTGGGGTCAGAGGGCCTCAATTCCAGGACTGATTATCTTTAATTCCAAGACAAATTGACCAAGTAGTTGCCAACTCTACCCCTTCCACTCTTAACTTGCACATGTTAAAAACAGCAGTCCTTGTTTGTATCACAGACATTGTGAGACTGAGCAGAGGTAAGTTCTCTGGACAGGAGATGCTCATGACTTCCCACTGTGGATTTGTGCCCAGCACACAGTAAGGCCCTCCTGGGGGCTGGACTCTGCTCTGGGGACATCTGGAAGGAGGGAAGTCAGTTTGTATTATTGTCTCCATATAAACTGTAACCTGGATGGAGCTAATAACATATCTACACACAGGTGGTCATCTGTACATTGCAATTAGCACAGAAGTCATGGATCCCCAGGAGGAGGAGGAAGTAGACATATGTAGACCCAACTCTGTGTGTGGAGCCATCATCATAGCCAGGGACTCTTTAACTTTGAGCCACAGGAAGACTTCATAATTGTCTCCATGTCCTGTGGATAGCTGGGGTGGAGGGGGGGAGGGGTGCATGCCTCCACACACCTGCTCTCTCTCCTTCTGGGTATATGATGTAGATGACATCATCTCTACACCAGAAGAGGTAAAATGTAAAATGTCTAACTCCTGAATGCCTGCAGTGGCCCAAACTGGTCGTAATGGGTGGGAGTTTTGAGGAGGCAGGTTTGGACTTGATACAAGGAGAATCTTCTTAGCTATTAGCACAGTCACCAAGAGGAATGATTGGCCTTGGGAGGTCAGAGGAAAATGGATTTAAAGTTGGAAGGGTCTTGGGAATTTCCCCTTTGTTTTACAGATGAGAAAATTGAGACCCTGAGGAGTAAAATGGTTTACTCAGGGTTACACATGTAGTGCGTGTGGGAAGCCTTTGCCAGAAAATGCATTGCTTTTGCCTCTGTCATAGACACCTCCAGAGAGTGGCCTGCCTCCTAAATAGGTTTGTGGAGTGGATTGTGAAGGGGGCTCTTCTCCAGCAACTAACTGGACTGCCTTTTTTAATTTCTCATTTAGTCTGTCTCTTTGTATTAGACTGCTCTGTGTCCTGTCATATACCAAGTAGGGCTGGGGCCAGCATACCCTGGGCCACATCCTCTCCTGTTGTTATACGCATATTCCTGGAATGCCTGTTTATTTTTGGATGAGCCAAAGCAAACCTTGATGGATCGAGAAGGTCATTTAAAAAAAAAAGGGTATTGTAGCCCAGGCAAGCAATGCGACTTGGATTTCTGTACCCATGTTCCTTCGTAGGAGCCATGGCGTAGGGTCTTCAAGAACAGCCCATGGTGTCTGCTTCTGATATCCCCCAGAAGCTCACCCTAGACAAGGATTAAGAGGAAAGAAGGACAGTGGGGGTTCATGTGGGCATGTGTGTGCGAATGTGAAGTCATCTATTCTCTTACCAAAATATTTGGTCAATTTAAATAACAGGGAATATCATCAGTCCGCATGCAGCCTTTTGTTGAACTTCTGGGGATAATGGAAATTCTTTGAGACACGCCCTATAGGTAATAGGGTTTCATTTCTTTAAAAAAAAAATGAAAAGCACCTGTATTATTTTTTTCTATTTCTTTTAATTAGCCTAGTGAGAGAGGAATTATATTTATGAAAGTAAAAAATATCAGGCCACTCACCTGGGCAAGTTATCTAACTTTTCTGAAGGACTTTTTTGGGTCAGAGGCACATGGAAGTGCCAAGCCCAAGAGGGATAGTTAAAGCCTTGCCTCATTTAGTATTATGGTTGTTGTGGTTGCTAACATGTATAGAGCAACATAAGGTTTGCAAAACATTTACATGTACGGTCTCATTTGAGACACGCAGCCATCATATAAAGAAAGTGCTATTATTATCGCCGTTTTATTGATGAAGAGACTGAGCCTGAGAGAAGTTCAGTGGCTTGCTTTGGGTCACACAGCTAATCGTTGGCTGAAGCTGGATCTGGACATGCAGTGCAGGGCCGTGGGCTTGTCTGGATTTTGCAGATGCCGTTGTAATGGCAAATCTACTATTTTCTGGAGCAGAGGTATCAGACTCAGTCAGCTCATATGGCCTGCAGCACTACCAAGTGTGGCTTGAACAAGATTAAAACATAATTGGGAAATATTTAACAAATAGAAATAAAGTATAATACAATAAAAATATAATAGAACATAAATAATGTTAATATATGGTTTTCTATAGCACTCCCCACCATAATCATCTCCCTCCCTCCCTCCCTCCCTCCCTCCCTCCCTCCCTTCCTTCCTTCCTTCCTTCCTTCCTTCCTTCCTTCCTTCCTTCCTTCCTTCCTTCCTTCCTTCCTTCCTTCCTTCCTTCCTTCCTTCCTTCCTTCCTTCCTTCCCTTTTAACTGAAGAGAGAACCTGACAGACTTCATAGAACACTGTTGAGACCAGGAAGTTCTCCCTGCTCCATTACTTAGTAGCCATGTGAATTGGGGAGAGTTATTTTCCCTTTCTAGACCTCCATTATCCTCACCTGAAAATGGGAGCAACACTAGTTGTGCTACCTAATGAAATGTTCCTAAGGGAAAATGAATGTCCAGACTGATTTCCTTTACCTTAGGGGTTCATTTCATGGAATCCAAACTTGCTCACAGCTTCCTCCTCTGGAGGCCCCATGGCTGCAGCTTAGGCAGGATAGACAAGATTTGGCTGAGATAAATATTCCTCTTTACTCTCTCCTGACTTTCTCGCCCCAGATAAAGTATGGAGACACAACTACCTCGGAAGGAGTCCTGTTTGCCACTTACTCCGCCCTGATCGGAGAGAGCCAGGCAGGGGGACAACACCGGACCAGGATCAGGCAGATTCTCGACTGGTGTGGAGAAAACTTTGATGGAGTTGTATCCTTGGCATTAACCCCCAGGAGCAGGGTGTGAGTCAGAGCCAGGGCCGGGCAAGGCTCTGAACTCTACCAGTGCTCTGAGTGTAGGCCTCACCACAGGAGGATGGGGGGGATGGAGGGTGGCCTGGAACAATTTAGGAGCTCTGAATTTCTCAGATTAGAGGAAACGAGGGCCAACTGACTGTCCTGTGGACATCATCATCCCTCTCAGCCATCCCTTTGTTCACATGGCCCCTCTTCACACGCAGCTGGGTGTTTTCATGGGTAGGATGTTTGTGAGAGAAGTAAGGCCTCACAGTTGGCTCTGACTAACTGGACTTTTTGGCCACCTGAGGGATAATTAATATTGATTGGTTAAGCATTTACTTTGTTAGGGGCCCTGCTTTCTACATTGAAGGAGATAGTTTGGTAAATGAGACATAGGCCTGGTTCTGAAGACCCTCGTGGTCTCTTATGGGGGGGGTGGTCTACACATCAATGTTAGTTAGGATAAGAGGAATTAAAGTACCTTGAGATCTGAGGAAAAAGATCACTTGGTGGGTGGAGGGAGGAGGGGAACAGGTCACACTTGTGGGAAGGATGTCCTAGGGCAGAAATGTTCCTTCTGTGTGTCAGTCCTTGTGAAGAGCTCTGTAAATGCTCTCAAATCCTCTTTAGGTCCTTAGTATCATCTAGTCAGTGTTACTACGTTCAAGGACCCCTCTATCCCTTAGTCCTCAGAAGTATCTGAAGCAGAAACCTCCTGAACTGTTCTTTGTATAAGGGCCTGCCTTTATGGTTTAGACGCTCCCTGGATGATTGACACAGACTTTTCAGACTTAAGAGTGTTTGCTAAGATTGTCTTCCATGGGCCCAGCTTTAATGGGCCAGGGTCAGTTTTGTGTCCTCCAGGGCTGTGAGTGTGTACTGAATCTTGATTTGACAGCTGAGAGGAGTACATAGGCTGGTTGTCATTCTGAAGGTCCATGATTGATCACTGCTCAGAATGGAAGACGTGGAGGATGTAGGTGAACTGATTCAGCTGGTACTGACTCCAAGCCATGCTCTGAAAGCTGTTGTTATGATACCTTCCCTCTCCCATTCTGATAAGGTCAGTAATACTTGTCCCATTGGACTTTTGCTCCAGTTTTGTAAGGCTTTGAGCCAAGGAAGGAATCCATGCTCACCCTTGGTTAGTCAAGACTATTTTTTGGCAACGAGACTTGATGGGGATGTGTCATGTGCATTTCTCTTGACCCCTGGATTCCCGGACACACTGGGGTGTGTTGCTTCCTCTCACTGGAGCTAGTCTTCCGGGAAAGGGCAGAAGACTTAGTTGTAGATGGCATTTATAGCTCTAGGTTACAGTTCTCAGGGGCAGCGCAGCCCAAGCAGTATGGTATAGCTCAGTCTAGAGTCTTTCGATTGATTCTTCTCTGGCCTTGATCCAGCTCAGGATTGTTCTGTCCAAGGGGAGGTGATCCAGTAGGCTAGTTGAGTATGTACGTTTTAATATAGTTTCTAGTGTCATGAATCAGCAGAAATGATAGTCCTGAAGCTGTTAGCCTTTCTCATTACTATTTCAGAGGAATTTCAGTTAAGGAGCACCACTGGAGATTCACTAGTGGACTCCGTCAGATTGGGATCAACTTCTTGCCTTCATGTTGTATACAGATCAGTCAGGGCACCAGGCATATGTGGGGTGGTCTGGGTATTGCAAACACTCTGTGCCTTTGGAGGCGGAAAGGGGGTTATCTTATCTGGACCAGATGAGGAATGCAAGCACAGGAAAGGAGCATTCCAGGAAATGGAAGGGCGGAGTGCCCGTAAACTGGGAGGGGAGAGGAGAAAGGGGTTGGTGCTGAGTCATGAAATAGCCATCAGAAGTGCATTCCAAAGGCCCACAATGGCCAGGTCTCCTGGCATCTTCACCCTCCTTGTCATTCTTCTTTTTTATAAACGAGAGACAGACTATGCAGAGTATGTAAAAAGTTGGTTGGTCTCCAGCTAATAATCTCTGTCTTCTTTTGCTGAGGAAAAGTCACGTTTTATTCACTCGGTTGTGGTAAATGAGTAGACAGTGTGGTCTACCAGGAGAATTAGAGTTGGGGTCTGAGGACCTGGGTTTGCATCCAGACTCCCATCTCCTATTTACGTGACTTTGGAGGTTATATTCCTGGCTAACCTTTGCTTTTCTTTTGCACTTAATAGTATTTTATTTTTTCCAATTATGTGTAAAGATAGTTTTCAACATTCATTTTTATAAGGTTTTGAGTTCCAAATTTTTCTCCCTCTGCCCTCCCCAAGACAGCAAGCAATCCAGTATTGGTTATACATATGTAATCATGTTAAACATATTTCCACATTATTCATGTTAGGAAAGAAGAATCTGAACAAAAGGGAAAAACCATGAGAAAGAAAAACAAAAAAAAAGTGGAAATAGTCCGCTTCAGTCTGCGTTCAGAGTCCCTAGTTCTTTCCCTGGATGTGGATAGCATTTTCCATCACGAGTCTTTTGGAATTGTCTTCGATCATTGTATTACTGAGAAGAGCTAAGTCTTTCATAGCTGACCATTGCACAATGTTGCTGTTACTATGTACAGTGTTTGCTTCACTCAGCATCAGTTCCTGTAAGTCTTTCCAGGTTTTTCTGAAATCTGCCTTCTTGTAATTTCTTATTACATGATAGTATTCCATTCCATTCATATGCCACAACTTGTTCAGCTATTCCCCAGTTTATGGGCATCCCCTCAATTTCCAATTCTTAGCCACCACAAAAAGAGCTGCTATAAATATTTTTGTACATGTGGGTCCTTTTCCTACTTGTTTGACCTCTTTGGGATATAGACCTGGAAGTGGTATTGCTGGATCAAAGCATATGCACAGTTTTAAAACCCTTTGGGCATAGTTCCCAGTTGCTTTCCAGAATGGTTGGATTAGTTCACAACTCTACCAACAATCCGGCTCGCTTCTCACAGGAGGACTACCTCCTCTACGGAGATACTTTGGGAAAAGGCCTGCCTTCAGAGGACCACCAAGCACCTTCTCAGCAAAGACCAAATGAAGTAAGGAAAAACAGTCCCTAGGGAGGCTCTCCCATCACTTACCTGTGAGTCTGCTTCCTGGATGATTATCTCCATGTGACTGCTTGGGATGGCATCTCCATGGGGGAGGCACGTGCTATAAATAGTCTTTTATGGGGTGATTCATTAGTCTAACAGCACTAAAAACAGCCAGAACCCAAAGCTCCCCCATATACAGCTTCCCATCTACAGCAGAAAGTGCCATCATGGTTTTCTGGGATTGAGACTTGACTTCTCTCACCCACCCCTTACTCCACCTTGATGCCAATTTCTCATTTCTTTTCGGTCCGTTTGTGTGCAATCTAATGCTCAGTGGTCAAACCCCTTGAAGCCAAAAGACTTTATAGTTTGAGGTTGTTCTCCCAACCCATCAGGTTTTTAACCTAACAGTCATCTTGGACTCCTCCCTCTTCCTTATCCACCCATGTGGAAATCAAATCTTGTCCATTCACTTTGTCATGTATGTCCTCTTATTCTCATCCTGCCACCTTCTTGCTTCCATCCTCTCCCCACTCTGGTCCATCCTGCACGCTGTGCCAGATTAAATTTTCTGCTGCCCAGTTCTGATCAGATCACTGCACCTTCATTGAGTCCCCATTGTCTCTTAGATGAAGTGTTTCTCCTGGAATTCCATGCCCTGTACCATCTAGTTCAACCCTTCCTTTCTACCTAATTTGATTCGATAGGGCATGTGCAGGAGCCCACCTGTCAGAGGCTAGTTGAGGAATATGGCACAGACATAGATAAATACAGTACTCAGTACTATGTAAGTGCATAAAATTTGTATAAGAAAAATGCTAGTACAGATTGAGGGGCTTGCAGAAAAGACTTCCTGCGGGAGATGGCATTTGAGTCAGGTTTAATGTATAACAGGTGGATCAGGCACAAGAAGCAGGTTAAGCAAAGGTGTGAAGGTAGGAAAAGGCAGTTACAGACAACTGTATGGTTACAGCTGGAGAGGTCATCCTAGGACTGGAAAGGACAGAACAAAAATGATGCCTGGAAGACTGAAGCAAGGAGCTTCTGTCTCCCTCCCTCTAGGGCAGTGTCTCCTTCCTCTGCTCTCCCTTCTTTCTATATACCTTTGCTCCTACTTCCTAGACTTCAGCTGCTCAAGTGCAGGGAGGGCTGGTGCCATCAGCTTTGCTTCTGTTCTGGCTCTAAGCACAGGCCTGTGCCTACTTGATGCTTAACCAACATTTGGGTAAATGAATGGGTTTCAGCCTTTATGCATGGCCTCCTTGACTCATCTCCTCCAGATAATTTTCGACGAATGCCACAAAGCCAAAAATGCCAGCTCTACCAAAATGGGCAAAGCAGTATTGGACCTTCAGAACAAGATGCCCCTTGCCAGGGTTGTCTATGCCAGTGCCACAGGTAAGGACAGCCAGACAGAGACCTGGAGGTGGGCACCTGACACTCCCTCCCTTGCCAGGGGGTGCCTCAGCCATTCTCCATATATGGGGAAAAGGAATAGAAGCATTGGTGACACTGAATGCCACAGCAGTGTTTCTAGAGCACTGGAATGGGGGTTGTAATCCCTGGGAGTGAGGCTGGACTCTTCTGCTTCCTTGCTGTGTGATCCTGGGTCGACTCATTGCCCTTCCTGGACCTCAACTCCTCATCTGAACTAACTTATTGAGAAGGTCTCTTCTCGCTCCTGTAGACTGCCTTGATTTTCGTGAACATGACTAGTCTCTCCACCAACGCTGAGAAACAGAAGAAAGTCATTACCTGTCAGCCAGTTTTGTGATGATGGGGATCACTGCACTTTGTGAAAATGGTGCTGAAGTCCTACACAGAGTTCCTTAGCAGGTCCATAACATAAGCCTCATCAGCATGACATAGCCTTGCTTGAAGCTTGCACCCTCTTGGAAAAGCTGAGATGTGGTGGCATCGATGGTCCCATTGACCTTTCATGCTTCTTATATACATGATCTCATTGGATCTTCATAGGTGCTCTGGGAAGGCAGGTGGAGTATTTGGAGGCCTCCGTTTCCAGCTAAGGAAACTGTGGCTTGTTTCTGATGGAGCACATTTCTTTTTCAGCAGAATTATTTCCTTGGACTCCATCTGAACCCCAAACCTCACCACTGAAAGGGCCTTATAGCAGTGATGATCTAGTGTGGGGTTTCATGGACAAATTTCAAGGGTTCATGAACTTATATGGGAAAACAAAAGTTCATCTTTATTTTCCCTGACTTCAAAATGAAATTGGACATTTCCTTCAACTATGCACCAGATTGTGAAGGGGGGTCCATGAAATAAAAAATGGCTAAGGATCTAGTCCAACCTCATTATGCAGATGGGAGACTGAGGCAGAGGAAGTGAGAAGCTATTTGCCCAAGGCCACACAGGGAGCGGACCCAAGTGTCTTCCTCCTGGGCCACATGTGGCTGTGATAATGAGCAGAAGTAGGGAGATCGTGTTTTCACGTGTTTGTGATTTTTTTTTCTCCTGTGAGTTTCACTTCTTCAGTCAGTGAGTTCTCAGGTGAATAAAATGTCGTGTCAGCAGAGCAGTGAGAATTGTAGAATTTCATTCACAGTTGATTGCCAGAGAGAATAGGCACCAGGTGCCCCCTGGTGACGAAAATGTGCAAGTGAGCCAAGGAGACGAGTCCTGCATTCCCATTGGTGATGGCCTTAAGTAGTGAATATAATGGTCATTAGAGCTGACAGGGAGCCCAGGTAATCAAACTTAACCTGTCCTTGACACGGTTGAGGAAGTTGAGTCCCACAAAGATGAAGTAACTTGCCCGGGTGACCCAAATCAGTTACGACTTCAGATCAGTCTCTGAAGCCATCCATTAACCTATCATTGGTGGGAAAAAGTTATCCAGCTTCTACTGGACTCTGTTTGGGAATGCCAGCTCCAACCATGGAAGGTTGTCCTTTCCCCTTCCTAAGCTCCTCTCTGTCTCTTTGGCATCTGTTTTGCCCATGTCAGATTGCTACCCTCACTTGTCTTTCACATGGTCTGTACTCCCTGAAGGGGAGATTTTGCCCCCCTGGAAATGTCCACATAAGAAGAACAGCCATAGCCTTTTGGATATTGGTCTCCTTAAATCAGCAGCCATGCTGGAAACTTCTCCCTTCTCTCACTCTCTTATTATCCCCTGGTGTTTGGAAAGTGCTTCGGGATGGTTTTTGTTAGGGCTTAGGATCACCAGAGATTTTGCCCAAGTCCCTGGCCCCTCTAAACTCCCCAGCTCTCTTACTGAGATGAAGGGAAAGGCTGTTCACTAACAGAAGCTTTCTGACTCCATAGGTGCCTCTGAGCCAAAAAATATGATTTACATGAGCCGCCTGGGGATCTGGGGAAAAGGAACCCCCTTCAGATCCTTTGAGGAGTTCCTCCATGCCATTGAAAAGCGGTAAGTGGCCTCTACCTCTTTTTCCATGCCACCAGGGGTATTGGATTCATGTTTAATGGAGACAGTGAAAAGAATTAATGCTCTTAGGCATGAGGGTTCTCTGTTGTACTGCTAATGGGGAATCAGGAAAATCTGCAGGCTTTGATATTGCCATTTGTGTCAGTACTAGGAAACCATCTCCATCCTGGTTAACATTCTCAGTCAAAGTGTGGGAAGTCTGAAAGGGCCCTTAGCTCTACCATCAGAGGCTGAGTAGGAGTCGTCTTAGGACTTAGAACACTGGATCTGCATGCTCTCCTAGAACACAAGAACAGGGAGGCATGATCTGAGAGTTCACAGAGAGGAGAAGTTAGTGCCCTATAGTATCCATCAGCAGTGGGGATGCCCAGGCACTAACCAGCAACAGCAAGCTTTCCTAGGACTGTTCTTTAGAGACGGACCCCAGCCTTTAGAAGTGATTACAATTCTCTTCCCCCTCTGCCTTGCTAGGGGTGTTGGTGCCATGGAGATTGTGGCGATGGACATGAAAGTGAGTGGCATGTACATTGCCCGGCAGCTCAGCTTCTCTGGAGTCACCTTCCGGATAGAAGAGATCCCTCTTGACAAGTCATACGAGTGTGTCTACAACAGAGCAGCCCAGCTGGTGAGCCTGGGCAGGGACCCCTTCCCTGAACAAGATGGACCTGTCCCCCTCTGGTCTCTGCTTGTGGTGAAGAGATGGCACTGAAACAGCCCAGAACTGGCCATGTGCCTTGTCAGATGGGTAGACAGTGGGTTCTGTCTGAGGTTGTGTAGGCCCACTGAGGGTTGGGAATGGCCCTGCGGTCTCACACTGTGTCTTGTCACTGGGTTCTCGTTCTAGGCGTGCAGACTGGTTTTAGGATTCTCAGAGAATCATTTTAAAATATTCATTCCATAGCTAAATAGGAACAACCCAGGTTTTTTGGACTGGGGCTACTCTATCGTGACATGCACATGGAGTTCCAAAGAGCAAAGCATGGAGCTGACCAGCGACCAAGAGAACATTTGTCTTTCAGGCCCCACAATGTTGTTAGGAATACCAGTGTAGGTGGCAACCTCTCCAGGCCTTAGTGAGTGAGGCAGGCTGGAGGAGCCACTGTAGCTCAAAATTTCATGATCCTCTTCCTGGTGCCCACCTCTGAAAATTTCGGTGCTCCAGAGACAGGCACTTCCTTTGTCACTGCCCCAAAGACACTGAAAACCTTTCCAGCCTACAAAGATGTTCTGGAAGTTGCTGCATTCATTCAGCCTTACACAGGCCTTGCTCCTCATGAGTTAGTTGTCAGAGTTTGAGATAAGTCACTCCCTCCCTTAGGCCTTCACAGATTTATAAGGTGCTGACAGCCTCAGGAGGTGGGGAATTATCTGCTTCTTACACACTGAAAACCTGGAGGGACACCCAGCAAACCAGTCTACCTTCCACACAGCTTATGTGGTCAGAGCCAGGAAGGCTGACTACACCAACCCCCTGTATTTGTAGATGAGCGTTTGAGGCCCAGAGAATTGTCGTGACTTGCTTGAGGTCATACTATTTTAAGAGGCAGAAGGGAAGTTGGAAACCTGTCTTCTCCTTCCACATCCGCTGTCCAGCACCATGCTGCAACGTCCTTAGGTTCTTTCTGTGAGATGGTGGACAAATGTTTCTTTGCCCAGTTTTATTGATACAGGGATTGCCCTGGCCACATTGGTCAAGGTAATGAGAACAAGATTTAGAGCTAGCTTCTGTACCGCACTCACTGAGAAGCTCAAGATGAGGAAAGAAGGGTAGGGTTGGTGTGTATATGTGACCTATCTGTTCTCACACCTAAACATTTGGGGCCTTCAGACAACTGAGAAATTCAGCACCCAACAGGCCCTCATAGAGTAGAATGGGAGAGTGTAAATTTTTTGTGGCATCTGAATTGTATAGATTTTTTTTCTTTAAAAAGGAAGGGTATATATGATTTAAATTTAGTTTAAATTTAAATTTAGTTTGATTTCTGATTTAAAGTTAATGAATGTCATGGAAATAGGCCTTTGAGCAGGTCTCTTAATGTCTCCAAATCCCTGGCTGTCTCCAGGAAATTTTCCTTGTTCTCAAATAAGACTGAAACTGATTTCCTCTGAAGTAGTAGCCTTTGCAAGACTTTTTTCTCTTCCATCCTTCTTTGGTGTATGCAGACTTCCCCTGCTCTCCTCACCTTGGCACAAAAGGGAAAGCCTTCCCTTAATCTTCCTCGTCTGGTTGCTTTCTTTTCTGTTCAACCCCCTAATGAAACCTGATGTTCCCTGTTTAGTTGGGTGACCCAGAGTCCTACCACCTTCCCCATGGGTTTGCCTTGACCTTCTGGGATACATTTCTCTGCAGTAGTTAAAAGCATTAAGATCCTGTTTATTCAGGGCCCATGCACTAGGGATGGAAAGGTCAGACCTGGTTCCTGTACTTGATGGGGCTCAAAGACCTTCACAGAAAAGCCTACATTGCAAGTATCAAGGAGAAATCCAAAAAAGATAGGTAGAAAGAAGGAAAGATCGGGTGATCAGGGAAGGACCTGGACAGGTTCTGAAGCTGGCATTCAGAGGTAGAGGAGGATTTCAGTGGTTCTTCCTAGACTGCAGTTTCCCCTGCTAGCTTTTTTGCACATCTAGTGCTTACTACATGTCTGTTGAATTGAGTTCATCAAATGAGAAAGGGGAAAATCAATTCCCAATATGGTAGGGGGAGAGGAAGAGGCAGCCTGTCTAAAAGCACAGAGGGCAGCGAACAATTAGTGATCTAATTGTGCTGGAAGTAAATGAAGTGACATAAGGTAAGACGCCACAAAAACGGGTCAGTGCCAAACCATGGTGTTCCCCGAGTGCGCAACTAAGGGGCTGGGCTTTGTTTGGTAGCAGTAAAGAACCTTTCCAAGGTCTGAGGTAGTTAGATCAAGAGGCCATGTCCCAGCTTCTCGTCTGTGTCATTTCAGTGGGCAGAGGCATTAGTGGTGTTCCAGCGGGCAGCGGAGTGGATCGGCCTGGAGTCCCGCAAGTCCCTCTGGGGTCAGTTCTGGTCCGCCCATCAGCGGTTCTTCAAATATCTCTGCATTGCTGCCAAAGTCCGTCGCTTGGTTGAACTTGCTACAGAGGAGCTGGCAAAAGGCAAGGTATGGTCACAGATGGTGCAGGGACAGCAGACAGCTCCCAAGCTAACCCTCCTTGCTTTTTTGATCAATAGGGAAATAGGCCCAAACCAGGGAAAGACCTTTGCCCATGATCTCATAAGTAATAAATAGTAAAGTTCAGGTTTTCCATCTATAAATATTGTGCTGTTTCTGTCCCCTCACATACTGGTATGGACAGGCCTTTTTAAAGAAATAGCCCCAAAGGGGAAGGTGGCACCCACCTGAGACACAGGCCAAACCTCTGTGAGGTCGGCATGCTCCAGAATACACGAGCTCCAACTCCACCGGCCCAGTCAGCTCACTCTCTCCTGCCACCTATCCCACTCTAGGGCATCTCAGGCTTCTGGCCTGAGCAAGGAGTGAAAAACCTCCTTTCCTTTAGAGTCTGAAATGTTCGAATGTGGATTAAAAGCAGTTTTACTAAGTAAATAAAGAGAAAAGTACATATAAGCAGGAACCATTAGATCTTTAGTAGAATTCCTCATGAACCTTACATGGCTGGAAAAAAACCCATGCTTCGATAACCAAACTTCTTAGCTCTAGCGAGCATTTCCACGCTGCTGTAGGATCTCACCCCCACCCTAAGCCTGTACTCTTCCAGGGTGCCCTGCAAGCATCAGGGGCACCTCAGCCAGGGTGAGTAATAAAGCAGAGCATGAGTAAAGGGAGAAGCGAGTACCCCAGGAATCTGAGCTTGTCTGTTTGGATGTCCTGTGCTTGAGGCTATAGAGCCATTGGGCCCTTCGATGTCATCTTGCCCTATCTGTGCAAGGCAGCAGGAGGGCCTCAGTTTCTCCCTGTCAGGATGGGGATGCCCTCGTAGGAGGAGCAGGCTGGGTCCGGAGGAGACCTTGGTGCTCCTGAGGTCCCTGACACTGCTGCCTGGGAGCGCAGGCTCCATCACTTAGCCTGCTTCAGCCTCCACTTCCTCATCTGTAAAATGAGCACGCTATTTCCCTCACTTCTCCAAAGCTTATTGTGAGGAGAGTGCAGTGTAAATCCAAGGACCATACCATGTTAGTTGTCATCATTATTACTTTTGGGGGACAGGAAGGTCCTCATGGCAGCTCTTGACAGGCTGTAGTGGCTCAAGTCAGCTGAGGCAGCCATCCCTAAGTGGAGCCTGGATAACTGCTTGTTAGCAGTTTTGTAGGGGCCTCCAGCTCTTGCACAGCCTGGCCTGGGTTGCCCCTGATGTTCCATACCATCTAGTTCACACACTCCCTTCCCCGCACAGTGTGTCGTCATCGGACTGCAGTCTACAGGAGAAGCTCGCACCCGGGAGGTCCTGGATGAAAATGATGGACACTTGAACTGCTTTGTCTCTGCCGCAGAGTGAGTACAAGCTCTTGGGCACTGTAGAGGGAGAAAGAGGAGGAGACAGCAAATGCCCCCAGACCAGGGAGAACTGCCCTGAGCAAGGGAGTGGGAGCTAGAGTGTTTCCTCCACAGGCCTCCCCGCTAGCCCCTGCCGCCCCAGACTTGGGGAGCTGCCATCCTGAGTCCCATCCCTCTTATAGACACAGAATGTGCTTAATGTACAAGATGGGAACAAATCACTGAGCTAATTCTGTGCTACACAGGAGCTATGTTCAAGTTGTAACTACCCATGTGAATGTTGGTAACCAAGCTGATATCCAGGCAAGGGGCTGGGCCAGACTTCCCCCATGCACATGGGCATGACCTTCCAGATTATACCTCCCCAGTACCAAAGCAGACAGCAGGCTTTGCTCTGGGGCAGCCTGCATAGAACCAGCCCAGTAGATTCCACAACCACCAGTCATCTCTGTAAATGACATGTCTCAGTCTGTCTCCCTCCCCCAGCCTCAGTCTGGGGGCTCTGTGTGACTTATCCAGTGTACCCATCACAACCAGAATCCCTTTTCCCAAAGCCAAGAGGCTCCCATAGTGGCCCAAAGGAAATGAGCTTTCATCTCAAGGCTGAGTGGGGACATTGAGGGCTGGGGGAATGTGACTAGCAAGACTGGAGAAGAATTGTCATCTGCTGCTACTAATTCAAGTAGTTAAATAATCAATCCACTGACCAACAAACTTTATTAGGCACCTTCTGTGTGCCAGGCTCTGTGCTACATGCTGGAGATATGAAAAGGGGCAATAGGCAGTCCTTGCCCTCGGGGACCTTACAGTCCAACAGTATGTATAGATCACAGTTTAGAACTTGAATCCAACCCCTTATTTTACAAATGAGGAAGCTGAGACCCCGAGAGGAAAAAGTGAATCGTCCAGGATCTTCCAGCTAATGAGGCATTGTGCCAGTGTTCACATCCAGGTTTCTGATTCCAAACATAAGGCTTTGCCCGTGTGCTATGCTGCCCTTCTCACTAGAGATGACAGGCACTGAGAGGAGAAGTTTAGTAATGATATGAATGGTCCCTTGGGCCTGTTCTGCTCCTGACTCACTGTGGGACCTTGAGCAAATCCCCTCTCATGTAGATCTTAGATCTTCCTACCTGCAAAATGAAGGGGTTGTAGAATGCTACAGAATGTCGGGAATTGGAATCGACCTCAGAAATCATTCCATTTCTAAGCCCTTCATTTTGATTAGGAAGAGGAGACTGGTGCCCTCATTAAGATCCTAGCAGTGCCAGATGCCCTCCTGCTTGGTAGTTGCACCCTGCTAGAAATACCTGTCTTACCTGGTTTCCTTGTGAAGGCACCAGGCCACAGAGGAGGAGCAAGGGAGTGGCTGGGCCAGAGGATGAGCCCAGGTCTCCTGGCTCTATGTTTCTCCCACACCTCCTTCTCCTCCCTCCCTGCTGGCATCTTCCTAGCTACCACCACTTAGTTTGGAGTCTGTCTGTTGTTAGGCCCCAGGATCACATTTCCCCTAGTCCCTCCCAACTGTTGAGTGGGGCACTCTCAGAATGCTCACTGTGTTACCGAGTCTGTCTGAGTTTAGTTGGCTTGTCTTACCATATGCCAGTGCTGACACCTTTTCCACCCCTCCTTCTGCCAGGCAGATTTTTCACCGAATGCTGGCTGGGCCATGGCACCCTAATTTTGCTTTGAGTTTCATTGCAGACTGTCTGAGCTCAGAATATAGAGAAGGGTGAATGTGTATGGATTCAGGGAGCGAGGTGGGTAGTAATTTGTTCCAAGAGGGCCCAGACTGCGTGTCATGTGAAAGTGCAGGGGCTTTTCTGGTGAGAGTGGCTCTCCTGCTACTTCAGACTTCTCAGACTCCTACACCAGACTTGGGGCAGCCCATGCCAGGGACAGGAAGGGGCAGGATCCTGACCTGCTGCTCAGTGACCAGCTCATCATGTAGATGTTGAGGGAGAGCTCTTTCTTGCCCAGAGGCAGGTGAAGGAGATTACTCCCTAAATTTTTAAGCCCAAAATGCTTCAGTTGCTTCTGGAATATTTAACTCCACATAACCTCTTTCCTCTGAGGGTTAACTCCCTGGTTCCCCCTTAGCACTGATGATCTCAGAAGCCCTCCCTCCTGACCCTGTCCCAGCAGAAAGTCCAAACCCAAGTCTTAGATGTTTTTCCCACATCCTTCCATGCCTTCATCTCCCCACCAGGGCTATTGCTCCAGACAATCCTGCATTAAAACGGTTTGCTCCTTTGTTTGCCCCTAACACCATGTCTCCTTTTCACCTTCCTGAGTTCCCATCTGGGCCCCATTCCATGACAGTGCCCATGTTTTGTCCTCCTTCCTTTGTTACTTTGAAAGCAAACAGTCCTCTCCCTGAAATCAGAGTGATGTGTCTCCCATTTGATGGACACACAGACTCATCACTTCTAACATATCTCCCATGAGACCAATGGAGAACTAAACCACTTCTGGCCTTATATCCCATGGAGAAGTCACAAAGGATGCACTTTCAGCAGCCAAACCCAAGCAGGTACTCCTCATCTAAAACCACCCCCAAGACTCTTTTCTTGTGAAAGGCAGTAGAAAGAATTCTAGATTTAGTGTCAAAAGCCTTGGGTTCAAGTCCTGCATAGGACCATAGACAAGTCAGTTAATTCTCTTAGCCTCAATTCCCACATCTATAAAACTTCCCAAGTTGTTGTGAGGAAAGCACCTTTTAAGGTAAAACTTGATCACTGAGAAATGTGAGCTATGATCATTAATTTTTTTTATTATCATTCATTAGACACCTCCTACCCATTGTGTGTGTGTGGGTGTGTCTGTGTGTGTTTCTGGTGTGTTCTGCCAAGCATGGAGCCCCTCATAAGTACTTGCCTTAAATATCATTTGCTCTGCCACCCATCCCCCAAAGACCTCCCTTCCACAAGGGATCTGAAATCCCAAGATTCTCTGGCATTCTCCATGTCTTGTAATGGCATCACCACAGTCTCTGCTCAGGAAATCCTACTGTCTTTCTTCCATTTCTCGGCAGGGCTCTGTCTCACTCGAACCCTTGGGTTCCTGATTAGCCGTTGGTTAGCACATTCACTTTTTTGTGTTGCTGCCCGCAGAGGCCACAGACCCAATCCAGTTACTGTTCCCTCTTTCAGAGAACAAACCCAGAACTGTCACCCCTTAACTGGCCCACAGTTGGGCAGGTCCCTGGCCCTCGTTTGGGTCTTGTGTTTAGTGATGGCACTGGTGTCTTTTTTAGTTTGTTCCTCCACAGACAAACACTAGCAGGAATTGGGACTTTAGCTATAAAAGATGTACCCCTCACCCACCCACCACCCACCCCCAATCCGTGAGAGTTACTCGGGGTCCATTGAACTAATCAGGTCCCTTTCCTAGAATACTTACTAATAGCTCATTGTTTGGACTCACTGGCGGTCAATGTGCAAGCTACAGAAGGCAGAATTCCTCCCCTTTTCATCTGAGAAATGATTCAATGAGTTTATCTCTACCTTCTAACGAGTAGATGTTCCTGCTGCCACCAGCGAGAATAAATTGTGCATCTTACTTTCAGAGGCGTCTTTCTATCACTAATTCAGAAGCACTTTCCTTCAACCAAAAGAAAGAGAGACAAAGGAACTGGCATTAAAAGAAAACGTAAGACCCCATTCCCCAGCAAACTCTGACCTCCTGCCCAGCGACTGTGGCTTGTTTGCTGTCTCCCAGCCACCTCTGCCTTTCTCGACTTGTCCCTGCCTCTTCACCCTTTCCTCATCCCTCCCCGCCTCCACCCCACCTCCTTGCCATGCTTTTGCTGCTTTCTCCTCTTGATTTTGGCCGACTTTCCTTTGTGAAACCATTCTCCAGCGCTCACCCAAGCAATGGAGCCTCCCTGCCTTCTGATTCCCCTTTCCCCTCCTACTTCCCTGTCCTTTCCTCGCCTGCCAGAGAAGCCTTTTTTTGTTCTGTGCCCAAGCACCTTTCTCTCCATCCTCAACCTGCCATAGCCTCCTTTCCTCTTCCCCTTCCCTCTAACCCCAAGGGAGCTGGACCTGCCTGAGCCAGGTGCTAGGCTAGAGCCCCCGTTAGAGGAGGGAGGGGCTAGAATTCCCCCCACCCTTTCTTCCCCCTACCTGGGCCTGGTCTGGCCTGGCCATCCCTTCTCCAGGACTCAGTTTGACCCTTCTGATATAGATATCAGTGACCTTAAGCTTATGTGACTGCTTTGTTGGGAGAGCACAGTCCCTATTAGGGAATCAGACTCTCCAGAACCTACACATCCAAGTACATTCCCTCCCTTGCAAACTCGTTCCCCCAGGATACCCTTCTTATTTCCAAGAGGCTCCCACTGCCCAGCAGCTCTGGGTTTGCTCTTTTACGAACTAACTAGAGGTCCCTAGGAAACACCTTTAGGGGGTCAGACTGGTACCTTCCATTTAGGCCTTAGGGTTAAGTCATAGAATGGATTTTCCTTCTTGGCTTCTAACCTGGTTCTGATCTGAATTCCCAAAGCCAAACCCAGAAATAAGAGGCTTGGGAGCCCTGCTAGAGTCACTGCCCACAGTTGGGATATGCCTGTTCTGGTCTGTTTGCCAGGCGTAGGAGGAGGCAGGGCTCAGTCCCATTTATTTTATCATTCCCCCTCCTGCCCTTTACCCTGGCTTCTGTTCAAGGTAAGATTCTGGTTTCTTGTCCCAACCTGTGGCATTTCAGTTCATTTCCTGCCCACTAGACCTTAACTCTGTGGGTCCTCTATCTATACACAAGGGAGGGGTCAGGAGCCAGCAAGAAGAGATGCCCTAGCTGTACATTCCCAAACAGCCCACTTTCCCCCAGGAACTGACACAGATATTTAAGCCACATGCCTGCCATCTACAATCCCCTGGATCATGAGTTAGCCAGGGCACCTGTCACCAGGGACACTTTCTCTGGAGCGATGCTCTCAGGGATGCCGAGGGACAGTATAGGCCTGCAGTCACTCCTCCTGTGTCACTGGGCCACAAGGACAGGCACAGGGAGGGCCGTGGCCACCCCACGTGTAGCAGCATCGAATGGGGCACATCTTCCTTTCTATGTTTCCTGCTCCTCTTGTTGGAGGGAACCCATCACTGCTTTGGTCTCTCTGATCTTTGTTTGATTTGGGGAACCCTTGGCTTTCTGGTGACTTCTCTGTCTGCATCTGCACCTGCCCTGCCCGCTGGCCAGAGTGCCCACCCTCCCCCTAGTGAGCCCCTCCTTCAATGCTCCTTCTGCAGGGAAACCTAAAGGCCGGCCCACCAAGATCTCCAAGATGGCGTGTGAGTTCCCAGGGGTCATCAAGATCAGTGACGACAGCAGCACGGACTCTGACCTCGGACTCGATAGCGACTTCAACTCTTCCCCGGAGTCCCTCATCGATGACGATGTCGTCATCATCGACAACCCCTCTTCAGATGACAGAGGTAGTGCTTCGGTGATGAGGGAAGAAGGTCATGCCCTGCCTGCCCAGAGGCAAGGGCTTTGGGCCCCCTATGACCAGTCAGTATTTCTGATCCTGCCCTCGAATCCCAAGGACCAGGAATCAGGAGACCTGTCTTGGAAGCCTAGGTCTTATTAGCTGCATGACTTTGTGCCAGACTCAATTTCCTTCTTTGTAAACTGAGGAAGTTAGGCTTAGTGACCTCTAAGGTCCCTTTGACTCTGAAGGTCTTTGGTCCCTTGCACCTAAGTGCTGGATGTAGGTATGAGTCCTTTCCCCACTGGGCAGGTTAGGTTATGATCCTAGTCTGGTCCTAGGCCAGATGCTCTTCGGACTGTCTGCGCCCATGGAGGACAACTGGGCTTGTAGCTTTGAGTGAATAGTTGTGAAGAGGACACTTTGTAAACCACAGAAAGATATAGAAAAGCCCTCCAGCTCTATTATTAGCCTTCACATTTTCCTTGACCTGCCCAGCTCTTTGAAGACCCAGCTCAGTCCTTTCCTCTCCCAGGAATCCTTGTGTCTTCAGTTTGCTTCTGGTAAAAGCCTTCTCACCTCCGTGGTTGGTGGAGGTGTCTTAACTCTGCAACCAGTTTGTCTTGAAGGGCAAGGAGGGTGTCTTATACACACAAAAGAGATCCCCTATCTGGTTGGATAGTTCTCATGTAACCCAGAAGGGAAAAAAGTCTTCCTCGAGGCTTCAGGTCCTGTATCTGAAGCACCTCCCTTTCCTAGAGTCACAGAGTGTGCAGAAGGCATCTTGCTTCCCACCCTCCCACAAGCATGAGTCCCCACTACTCCTTGAGTATCCATCTAGCTTCTGCTGGCCCACTCTGTCTGACTGCTGCCACAGAAGTTAGCCCATCCCATTGCATCCTAACAAGGATGTGTTTCCTGATGGTGAGCCAAAGCCTGTCTTCTTATAGTTTCCTCCCATTGGTTCTGATTCTGCAATCTGAGGCTTTCTCATGGATACAACTTGGGAGAAAGCCCTGGATTTGGAGTCAGACTTGAGGCTTTAAGTCCCGGCTTTGATGCTACTACTAGCTTTGTGACCTTCGGCATGTCACTTGACATCTCTTGGCCTAAGTTTTCTCATCTGTAAAATGAGGGGGTTGGATTAGGTGATCTTTTAAGACTTTTCTACAGCTAAATCATATGAATTATGACAGGTTTTTGAGTATTTGGGGACAGTGATCACATCCCTCATGAGTGTTCCCTCCTCCAGTTTCCTTACCTCTCATCACCAGCCCTGCTCATTCTGGCTTTTTACATGTATCTCTTCCAGGTCCTTTGCACTATTATGGATCCCAGAGGGACATCCACGGCCCTGGGGTGCTAGAGAAAGTCGAGAAACTGAAACAGGACCTTTTGGCCAAAGTCAGAGCACTGGGCAGAGATCTACCTCTCAATACCCTGGATGAACTCATCCACAAGTTTGGAGGCCCTGAGCACGTAGCGGAGGTAAGCATCTCTCAGTCAGCCAGACCTGGCATACTCCACATGCACAGGTCACCTCTCCAGCAAAGTTAGTGGCAGGCCTCTTGCATAGGGGATCCCTTGCCAGGCTCCAACCTGGGGAGGAGGCCCTATTGAAGGTCTTAAGTAGCCTTAGTGATGACGCGAGAGAAAGGGACATGTGCTAGACTGCCCAGAGCTGACTTTTACCCATTGGTATTCATTATATGACTCAATGAGTAAAAGTGGAGGCCTTGGGGGCTGTGCCACCATTTCCTCAAGTGCTAGTTCTGCCCCCTGCCCCCTCTGTCTAGCCGGGAGGGAACAACCTGTTATGCTCAGGTTCCTGATAGCAGTGACCTATGAACCAGCCATCCTCAGGGATCTTTTCCTTAGGGCTAGCTTAGGCAGGCCTGAGTTCTGCTCCTGGGTCACCAGGCAGGAATCTTGTTAGCCATCCAGGGTTCCCTGAGCCTCACAAGTGGATTCTGAAGGGACAGGTTAAAGAGCCGTCACAAGCAGAGTTTGCTGAACTTGGCAGAGACTACGAATGGCGTGGGTCCTGGTCTTCTTTCAGGGCACCTCTTGAGGTAGCCCATCCCACATTTGGGCAGCTCATTTAGGAAGCCTCCCTTGGATCGAGCCCATGTCTGGTTCTCTGCCCTCCCCCAGTGCTCCTGGGCCTGCTTCCTCTTGGTGATGGCAGCCTTTCAGATCCTGTCATAGACTCTCCGATCTTCCCTTCTTTGGGCAGAACAGTGCAGACTCCTCCAGCCCTACCTGCCTTCTGCCTGCAGCTTCTTAAATGTGCCCCGCATTATCCACATCACTTCTAAAGTGGGCTGCTTAGGTCAAGCAATAGGAAGAGTGACCCCTGCAAAGCAGAGCAGGCTCCCTAACCTTCTGGGGTTTAGACCGCCAGGTCCTTGGCAGGCCTTTAAGCTGGCTGGTGCCACCTGCTGGTCAGTCATGGCCTTAGGTGAGCCTGGAGAGGAGCAGAGGCTCCAAGGAGCTTGATGTACCTGTGCATGCTGTGTTGGGGGGCAAAGAAAGCTTAGGACAAGATCCACACGACCTTGCCTCTGGGGTCTGGGTTTCCTCCTGAGTGTCCTGGTAGCCTTTGAATGCTAATTGAAGGCCTGGGCAGTATTTCCCAATGAGCATGCTGCAGAAATGGATTTTTCCTTGCAGCTTTGCCTCCTCCTCTCAGCAGTAAGAATGAAAATGACAATCTGCTGGGGTTTATACAAACATAGAATTTAGGGTCAAGGGGATCTCAGAGGCCCTCTCGTTTGGTTTACTGATTTAATGAAGTCAAGGACTTCAGCAGCTCCTGTGAAGAGCTTCCTCTACCAGATAAAGACAGGTGGCATCCTCCCCTCTCGGAGAGGGGCACAGAATGCTGAGTAAGTTCTCTCAGGGTCATACAGTTGGTTTTCACAGAGGCAGAGCCTGAGCTCAGGCCTGCTGCCTATGTCTGACACTATCCACTCTGCCATACTGGCTGCATTTAGGCCCAGAACAATTCTGCAGGGCCTTTTGAGTGAGGCAGTTGCTCCCTCAGAAGAGCTCGACCTCACTCTTCACCCACGTGGGTGTGGAAAGACCCTATAAAACGGATCCATTCAGGCACACATCATAGGCTAGCACTGCCAAGAGCCAAGGAGCCTGCTAGCTTCAGAACTGGGTTAGAAGTAACCAGCAGGCCAGCATTTGGGACATGGGGTGGTGTATTCAGTGACCAGATGGCCCCTTGATGTTCCCTGACACAGAAGCCAGGAATGCATAGATAGATCAGAGACAGAGGAGGGGACCCCTGCTGCCCTCAAGCCCGGCATTTCACAGCTGAGGCCCACACACAGGAAGACCTTGCCCAGGTCCCACAGCCAGTAAGTTTCAGAGGTGGGATTCAAATTCAGACCTTCTTGATGCCAAGTCCAGTGCTCTGTCCACTACACTTTCCTGCCTGTCTCTCACTAAATGGATGTGACTCATGGGCCACCACCGTCTCCAAGAAATCAAAATTGCAGGTGCCCCCAAAGGCACCTTTTTTCTAAGCCTCAGATTTCTCCTCTATAATGATACTTATATAACCTGTACATAGCCCAGGCTTGTGATGAGGAAAGCGTTTTGTAAGTCCCAAATGACATTAGAGGTAGTTATCCTTTTTAGGACCTCTTCCTTCCCCTTGAGCACTCCATGTGGATGTCCATTCTTGCCAACAGTCTCTTCCCTCCTCCTGTGTACAGATGACTGGAAGGAAAGGCCGAGTTGTGTCCAGACCAGATGGGACAGTCACTTTTGAGTCACGCGCTGAACAGGGCCTTTCCATTGACCATGTGAACCTGAAGGAAAAGGAACGTTTCATGAGTGGAGAGAAGGTGAGTTGGTCCTTAGCCCCAGAGGTCTTAAGGAGGCAGATACAAGGCTTGAGATAAGGGAAAGTCTTCCTGATAATTGCCACTGATTGGACTGCCTCAGGAAGTACTGAGTTTTCTCTTGCTGTCAGTGATAGGTATGGGCTGGACTAGATCACCCTAGATGCTCCTTCCAGCTCTGAAACTCTTTGAATCTACTGGAATCTCAGAGTTAGAAAAGACTGGAGAAGGCTCCTAGGCTGATATGTTTCAGTGTCTCAAGGGCTCATTCCACTTCTGTTTAAAGAGCCCTGGCACCTCCAAGTCAGTCCATGCCATCACTCCAGGTGTCGAGAGGTTGCCTGCCAGTCACTCCCACCCTTCAGCCCTGGGTACAAGAAAGAATTTCAAGGGGTTTTTCTGTCCTTGAGTCATCTTGCTGGTGCAGAGGTCCCGTGGAATTAACTGCTTTCCTCTCCCACCCTTCGCCCCCTCCACATTTTCTGTTTTTGTCATTAGTTCATTAATGCTTAGAGGGTTTTACACCCCTGTTACTTTTCCTAGACACCTTTCACAAAAAAGAGTGCAGCAACTGCAGCTGGTAGAAAATGCAGCTAGCACTCTGCTCCCATAGGCCATCCCCTCTCTGAGAAGACGAATCCTGTTTCGTCATCTGACGTATTGTGGATGATCTGAATTCTGCTGCTGTTGAGTGTTTTTCTTTATGTTATTGTAGGCATTATGTATGTTGCGTCTTCCCAGGTTTTTCTGAATTCCTCATATTTGTCATTTCTGTCAGTACAATAGCCCTTTACATCCACCCCTTGCTGTTTCTGCAGTCATTCCCCAGTCAGTGGGTCCCCTCTCTGTCCCATTTTTTATAACAACACAACTACTTGGGTATGTGTAGGACCTTTCTTTATACTTACAGAGCACTTGCTTTATGTGAGTCTCAGAGGAGAGTCAGCAGAGTAGTTGCCATTATCCCCATTTTACAGATGAGAAAACTGGCACTGAGAAGGGAGTAGCTGGGTACTTCTGACTAGGGGCAGCTCCTATCACAAAACCATTCAGCTACTTGAGAAAGACAAAGATAGTAAGTGTTTAACAAATGATTCCATCATTCTTGATGGCAGACCTAGGGAGCTGGATTGGCCACTCAGCCCTTTTCATGATATTCTTATAAAGCATTTGGAAAAATGTAGAGTGTGTGTATCAGGACTGGCTCGATGGCAGGATCCAAAGACTCATGATTCAGTGTCTCCCAGGTGTCTTCCAGCCCTAAATCTGTGACTTGTGAAAAGAGACCGCATGCTCATGAAGTTTAAAAGTAACCCAAAGCTAAGCAGGATAAGCTAAAGCTTTGGACAGCTCATTTAGATTCACAGCTCAGTGGGTAGACTATTGGGCCAAGTCTAATGAGGTGAAATTTAACAGGAATAAATGTGAAAATTCAACTTCCCTAGTATGGAATGGGGTAAGCAGGTCAAGACAGTAGTTCAGAAAAAGAACTGAGCATCTGAGCGTTCTACCAGCTCTGTATGGATTCACAATATGATGACCAGGAAGTGGATGGGGTCTTTGGCCACAGGCTCCTGACCCGACTCCATCTAGAAGACACACTCAGGCTTGGACATGGTGAAGGATGACGTGGATATACCAGAGAACTTCCAGAGTTCTGGGACCAGGAGAGGGAATGGCCTTGGAGTCATGCCAGCAGAGGGCTCTTCTTACAGAAGAGAGGCCTGAGGGAATACAGTGTAACCATCCACAAGCATTTGAGCACCTGTCCTGTGGAAGAAAGAACAGGGCAGAGGTAGATTTAATCTTTGTGTTATGGGCTGCCTGAAAAGGAGGTATATCCCCTTCGCCCAGAAGGCTTTGAACCAAGGCTAGAGCAGGGACTGCCAACCAAGGCCTGGGGACTGTATCTGGCCTGCCACCTGCTTTGGACAGCATCTAAGAATGATTTTTATATTTTAAAATAAAGATTTATCACATTTAAAAATGTGAAAACCACTGGCCACGCAAAAAATGGATGCTGGGGTCAGACAGCCCCTGGGCCCTAATTGGTGACCCCCAGTGAGTTCTGATCTAGATGATCATTTGCCATTAGCTGTTTGGGAGATTCTTGGTCAGGTGTAGACTGGACTTTATGGTTTCTGAGATTCCTTAGAATGCTGAGATTTTGTGAAGTCCCCTTCAGTAGTCGTTCCTGTGATCTCTAATGGATCACTGGCAAGTGATCTCTAATGAATTATCACTGGGAAGTGGACGCTGACTTGGGTTACTGTGACCCCAGAGGGCAGGCTGAACAATGGAATGGACATGAGATGCAGGGCAGCTGACTTGGGCTGGATGAAAACTCGCCTCACCTCAGGCCTCTCTGAGGGACAGCCCTCTGCTGCCAACAAAGCCCAGATAACTCGTTTTTGGAGACACCACCTCTCGGTAGTGTGGCACTGCCATCTGGTCATTCTGGGATCAGATATGATGGTGGTGTTGTGGTTGCGGTTGGCTAGGTCCAGGGAGCCTCCTCTGCTTGTAGCCTCCTCTCATATTTCCTCTGTGCCTTTCCCTCAGCTTGTCGCCATAATCTCAGAGGCCTCCAGTTCTGGGATTTCTCTGCAAGCAGACAGGCGGGTGAAGAATCAGAGGCGCCGGGTGCACATGACACTCGAGTTACCCTGGAGTGCCGACCGGGCCATCCAGCAGTTTGGTGAGCGCTGCGGAGAGGGGTTTACTCCTCTGAACGTCCCTGTGTGGCCAGGGCCTAGCAGTGGTGGGAGGGCATTTTCAACTTTTCCAACTTCATTTCTGGTTGCAAGGGACCTTGGCTTAGCATTTCCCAAACTGAAAATAATCTGCCCCCTAAACTTACCCCCTTCTCATTTCCCCCTTCTTCCCACTTACTCAGGGTAAAAACCTCAGAATTTTCTTTGATCCTTCCTGCTTACCTCATTTCTCATATTCATTTGTTCAGACATTTATTAAGCAACTAATGTGTGCGATGCTTAGCACTTAGGAAAAGACCAATTTAAAATAAAACAGTCTCAACCTCATAGTCCCTGCAGTCTGATAGAGGACTTCTCTTCAGTAGGTACTAAGTGTCCAGAGCCTGGGGCTCAGGGCTGGGGACTTGACACAATATAGCCAAGATCTCTACTCTCATGAAGTTTACAGCCTACTAGAGGCTACTTTTGGTCTTACTGTGGACATAATCATAAATTGGTTAAAAAGAGAGAGACATACAGAGACAAACAGACCAAAAGAAACAGAAAGATGGAGAGAAAGAGAAGAGAGAGGTCTAGATTCACATTGTGTCTCCACTGTTTACGTGCACTGCCTGTGTGTCCTTGGGCAAGTCACTTAAATTGTCTGGACCTTGCTTTCTTCAGCTTTTCCCTGAGGACCTCATCTCTAGATTATCTCGGTGGTCCTTCTGTCCTAGAATCTGTGGTTATGGGGCTCTGACAGAAACATGGACAGGGGCACAGAAGGCAGAGAGAGAGGGGAAGGGGATTGCTGGCAAGGGAGGAGAGATGGACACCAGAGTGTTGTGTGTAGGTGTGGAAAAGCAAAATGAGCCATGGATTTAGTCATTCATTCAGCAGACATCAAGCAGCACCTCCCCTGTACTCAGAGCAGAGGAAGGTTCTTTATGTGTAGATAATGCCACATCTCCACCAACCTCATATCAGCGTGCAAGGTTTTGGGAGAAAGTCATCACCCACCAAAGGGGTCAGGAAGGACTTTGCGGAGCAGCTGTCACTTGAGTTTGGTTTTGAAGGAGAGTTAGGAAGCAGTCAGTGAGTGACGAGCATGAGGACAGGTATTCCAGGCCTCAGGACCATGCTGAGCCCATGGTGGGCTTGGAGTCAAAGAGTAGCAGTGCCCAGGGGGCAGCAGTCTGGGTAAAGGAGAGGTGATCAGAGGCAGTTAAGAACCTGCAGGAGGTTTTGATAAGAAGTAGTATAATGCCCAGCCGATCGAATCTCCTCCCCAAGACTTTGTCTCTGCTTCTCTCTGTGGGGTTTAGACAGACCTGCATTACCTCTCACATGGTCGATGGGCAGGCATAACCTTCTGCCTGATCCCCCTCCCTCAATTATCCCGTTGGCAGAGCATCAGAGTAATCCCCTAATTCTTGGGAAATAAAACCCACCCAGACCTCCCTTCAAGCAGATGTTTTTGCTTCCATTCCCCCATTTCCAGCTTTCCCAGATGGGCCACTTCCCCATGTGAATACTTAACCCCCAACCTCTGTGGGGTTGTTTCTTTACAGGTCGAACACACCGATCGAACCAGATCTCAGCTCCTGAGTATGTCTTCCTGATCTCAGAACTTGCTGGTGAGAGAAGATTTGCCTCCATTGTTGCAAAACGTTTGGAAAGTCTAGTAAGTTTTCCACAATTGCCTGGATGAGCTCACTGACCCTTCCCCCAAAAAACATTTCCCTTACCCACAGTTGCCTTGGCAGGGGGAGTCAGGGCTGCCAAGATGCTAATGAGTTTCCTGAAATGCAGCTAGATCAGCCATATTTAGTCCACTTTGTGACTGGGCATGACACTGGATTCCAGATCCATTTCACACTGTGATAACTAACCAGCATGATCAGGCCAAGCCCATTAATCATAGCAGTGCTCTCCTCCTTTGTCACCACAACGGCTGGGCCTCCAAAGCCTCTTCTCTAGATAAAATTCCATGATCCTTAACCGAGAGTTCACTGACTTTCTGACTAGGCCCTCCTGACTAGGTTTTGCTTCCTTCCATCCTCCCATAACCCTGCAGAAGAAGGCTCCCTTTGCAAACAGCTCTCCCACTCTCTCCCACAGGGTGCCTTGACCCATGGAGACAGAAGAGCCACTGAATCCAGGGACCTCAGCAAGTATAACTTTGAGAACAAGGTAACCCATGCCCCAGCAATTGGGCATCATCATGGCAGGGGGCTTGAAAGGGAGGTGTAGGTGGTGGCCCAGACTTCTGTGGCGTAGGCTGAAGGTGTCTTGGGAAGAGCATGAAACTTGCAGTTACATCCAGGTGCCAGCTTCAGATCTGACCTTGAAAACATTTCACCCCAGAGCCTTGTTTTCTTCATCAATAAAATAGTTCATATTTATAGTTCTCTCTCCTCTCCTCCTCGCACCCCCCCCCCCCCAGAGTTGTTGAACAAACAAAATGTGCTTTGTAAAATGATGAAGTTACATAAACGTGGGCCTGGACCAACCCTTCCTGACCCAGCCTTAAGCTGGGCCCCAATCTATCTGAAGCCTCCTTCCATTGGACTATGAGAGCAGTCCCAGGGCCAGCGCCTGACTGGTACCATCTCTTCACAGTATGGAGCCAGAGCCCTGGACAGAGTCCTGTCCGCCATCTTGAACCAGTCTGAGAACAAGGTCCCCCTGCCCAAGCATTATCCGGGAGGAGACGCTGCCTTCTTTCGAGGTGAGCCTTGAGTTAAGGGACTGGAGATGGGTACAGCCAATCCTTGAAAGTCCCGCCTTTCAAGAGGAGGGACTCCCAGAGTAATGGGAGACTAGATAAGAAACTTAGCATTTGGGTCCTCAGGAAAGACAAAGGTACTGGGCTGGGGCAGCCCTCAGGAGCTGTGAGTTCCTCCATCCCCTTTCCTGGGCAGAGGGCTCCCCTCTCACCATCATCACCATCACCACCACCACTGCCACCATCATTACCATCACCACTACCACCAAGGATCAGTGTTTATTCAGCTCAACCAATAATATTTATGGAGTGTGGCTACTGCATGCAGAGAACCATGCTTGGAAAGAAAAATTAGCCAAGATGTAACCCTCATCCTCATGGAACCTTCACCAAGTGGTGACCGCCAGTGAGGGGGAAATCCACCACTAGCTGTGGAATAGCTCCATTTGTTAAGAGGATTTCCTTATATTAGGCACCAGGTGGCGCTGTAGTGCCACGGGCTCTGGTTGGGGCTATAAATATGAACGAGCATCCCTGACATCGCCTCTCACAACTCATGGGGCCTTGGGCACGTGGTTTCATCTTTTTGCCCTCGATTTGCTCACCTGTGAAATAAGGAGCTTACACAAGATGGTTTCTAAGGAGGCCCTTTCTAGCTCTGAGCCTGCGATTGTCTCCACCTTCCATGGTCCAGACCGATATCTCTGATCCATATCAGAAGTGCATTAGAGAAGGACAGGAAAGAAGGTTCCATGAGAGAGGCCCCCAAGCAAACATAAGAATCATTCAGTGGATGAGGATAGGGACTCTTGTCTTTGTATCTCCAGCCCTGTAATTGGCACCCAGTAGGGGCTTCATAAATGCCTGTTATTTGATTAACAGGCAAAGGAAAGGGAACGACATTCGAGGCACAGGAACTTGCCTAAACAGAGCTTGGAGGCAAGAAAGCCCAAATCATGAAGGCAGAGACTCATCTAGTTGATTTGAAGTATAGTATATACCTAGTGGGCAGTAGTATATGTAAGGCTGGAAAGGTAGGAGGGCCTTGAAGGTCAGGCACAGGAACTTGATCCTGATTTGGGAGGTCCTACAGGTCCCTGAGAATTGGTAACATGACTGTCTAAGTTCAGGATGGCCACATAGGGAGTGATTTGCTAAGTATGGCAGCTGTGGAAGGCCATCAACCAGCCCTTAGTAGGGTTGTGAGCTGTGAATGAAACACCCTCCTCTCCATCCAAGACAATCTTGTTTAAAGCTCAATCTGGCAGTGTAGGGAAAAGGCACTGGGGCGGGAACAGCATGGAGTAAGTAGACCTCTTAGGAGATCCCAGTCATCTGGGCCTGCTACATCTGGGACCTTGTGTCAGGCCCAGTGTGGGAAGAGAATAAGCATGCCGACACCAGGTCTCAGTCCTCCAGTGGCATAGCTCAGCTGGATAGGCAGTATATATATTGAGAGAGAAACTAAATGGGACCACAGGTGGTTGGCTTTTGTTTCTGTTTTTTTAAATCACACCACAGCCGTCTCCCTCTGCTGCCATCCTGTGATGTAGAGGTGACCCTGAGTTCCCCAGGGGCTGTGGCTATTAAGCCCAGGCTTAGGTAAGGATCTGATGACAAGCCAGGTGTTCAAGGACCAGCCTGGTCAAGGACAGAGAGGCTCAGCCCCAGAAGGCTGGCTCGCAAGTGAGGCGTGAAGGAGATGGCAGCCTCAGTGGCAGCAGGGGGGTGCCCTGGCCTGGGAACATCAGGGACACTGGAAGGACTGAAGTCTGGCCTCAGTTCTGGCCTAGATAGACTCAGGTCATGGTCAAGGAAGAATTCCTGGAAGATACAGATTTTGAGGCTAAGCCTTGGAGAGACCTCTCCAGAAGAGGCATCGAGACTGGGGTGTGTCATGGGACATGTTTGGCCCTGGTGGAGGTGCATCAGTGTACTCCTCAAGGGCGGGGGAAGATGGAGAGCTGGTGCTCATCCTCTTCGCCCTGTCTCTGCAGAGATGAAACAGGGCCTGCTCTCCGTGGGAATCTGCTGCAGAGAGATGAAGTTTGGCTGCATCGCCATTGAGAAGGGTGAGTGCCAAGGAAGAGATAGGCCTGGTAGGCAGCTGCCTGGGGCCTCTGGACAGTCACTCTTCCCCCAACCCCTCCTGTGGAGGGCATCTCCCCTGTTTTATCCTGTTCCCCCAAACATCTGCTCCCATGCTTTTTCTTTTTTTATTATTATTTTATTTGTTTTCAGTGTTCTACAATCACTTCCATATATCTTAGATTTTTCCCCTCCCTCCCCCCCTTACCCCTAGCTCCCCACTCCCTCCCTAAGACAACATAGAGTAGGTTCTACACATACATTTTAAATACATTTTCACCTTAGTCATGTTACATAGAAAAATTAAAATGAATGGGAGAAATCATAAAACAAACCAAAACGTAACCCAAAAGAAAATGATCTGCTTCATTCTATGATCGAATTCCATAGTTCTTTCTCTGGATGTACAAGACATTTTGCCTTAAGAGACCATTGGGAACTATTTAAATCCTTGCATTGCAATGAAGTACTAAGTCTACCAGAAAAATTCTGCACACTGTGGTTGTTGCTGTGTACAAAGTTCTTCTGGTTCTGCTCCTTTCACTCATCATCAGTTCATATAAGTCTTTCCAGGCTTCTCTGAAGTCTTCCTGTTCATCATTTCTTATAGCACAATATAGTATTCCATTATATTCATATACCACAATTTATTTAGCCATTCTCCAATTGATGGGCATCCCCTTGATTTCCAGTTCTTGGCTGCCACAAAAAGAGCTGCTATAAATATTTTTGTACATGTGGGATCCTTTCCCATTTTTATGATCTCTTGGGGATACAGTTCTAGAAGCGATATTGCTGGGTCAAAGGGTATGCACATTTTCTCCCATGCTTTTTCTGCGCCCATTTCTTCTTTGGTTTTTTGAGGCTAGAGAGAACAAATTGCTGAATTTCTCCTAAAGGCAGCACAGTGTGTTAGAAAAAGCCTTAGACTCCAGAGTGCTGTGTTCTAATCCTGGCTTCTGTGCTTATTAGCTGCTTGCCCTCAGACAGGTCACTGAACTTCTGAATCACTGCCATTTTCCTCATTTGTAAAATGGAGGTAATAACACTCCTACTCCCCAGCTCAGCCACAGTTTTAGCAGAGTGAGCAGCTGGATGACAAAGTGGATAGTGTGGGGTCTGGAATTAGAAAGACCCGAGTTCAAATCCAGCCTCAGACACTTCCTAGGTTGTTGACCTTGGGCAAGTCACTTTGCCTCTGTCTTCCTTAGTTTCCTTGTGTATAAAATTAGAATAATGATACCTACCTCTCGGAGTTATTGTAAAGAATCAGTGAGATCATATTTATCAAGTACTTGGTGAACCGTAGAGCCCCAAGTTCTGGGCATTGTTACTGCACGTTTTATAGTGCATAAAGAGCCAGTTCTAGGTTAGGGTCCTGCCCCAGTGCATCCTGGTCATGTGATCCTGGACAAGTCCCCACCTGCTCTAAGCACTCTAGGATGGTGAGTTGCCAGTGACAACATGCATTGATAGAGGAAGTTTTCCCCTCAGGAAGATCCCTTCACCATCCCTGTGTTACAGGACTGGGGGAAGTACTTGGCTAAATCTGTACAACTGAGTTACTGACATCAAAGTGGAAGAGTTCCCTCTACCAAGTGAAATGACTCATCCATCCTCCTTGACCTCTGTGAGAGGCCTGGGCTAGTGTTGGGGTCAGGAGGGTTTCTGGGCTCTGGATTAGAGCTCCAGATCAGGCAGAGACTGGAGTGACAGACCCCTCCTTGTGGCTCTTGGTCTGAACTGCCTCTTCTCCTCCTCTCCTTGTCTTCCTCCCCTTCCCCCCGAAGACTGCTCCATTACCAAGTTCCTGAACCGCATCCTGGGCTTGGAGGTGCACAAACAGAACACCCTATTCCAGTACTTCTCCGACACCTTCGACTACCTGATCGAGAAGGACAAGAAGGAGGGCAAATATGACATGGGCATATTGGGTAAGAGAAGGGGCTGACCAGGAGCAGTCCTCCCTGGGGCTGGGGGAGAAGGGCAGTCCATCTCTGTACCTTGTACAGATGGAAATTCCTACAATGTCTCATGGATTTAACTAAATCCCAAGACCAGGCCAAAATAAAAAGTCCCGAAAGTAGGTGGCCTCCTGAGACATCATTGCTGTGCAAGTGATGGCACCCATAGGGTGCCAGCTTATGAAATAGACAGATGTTGCCCATCCAGGAGGATTAGTTGGCGTGTTCAGTGACAGAGGCCCAATCTGAAGACAGACTGATAGGCCAAAACATCTAATAAAATGAAACTGAGTAGGAATAAATAGAGAATCTTACATTTGATGAAATTGAGTGGGTTTATTTTATTATAATTATTGTTATTTACAAATTGTTGAGGTCCTCTGTGCTTCAGAGAAGCAGTTGTCTCAGTTATTCTCCATTCCAAAGAGCCATCCCATATCACAGGTAGTATTTTAATTTTTTAATACTATTTTATTTTTTTGTCTAGTTACATGTCAAGAAAATTTTTAGCATTCATTTTTACAAGATTTTGAATTCCAAATTTTTCTCCCTCCTTCCCCTCTTCTGAAAATGGTAGGCAATTTGATATATGTTGTACATGTGCTATCATATAAAAATATTTCAATAGTCACAGTTGTAAAAGAAGAAACAAACCAAAAGGGGAAAAAAAACACAAGAAAGGATAAAGTAAGTGAAAAAAATGCGCTCCATCTGGATGCAGGTAGCATTTTCTATCATGAGTCCTTTGTACTTGTCTTAGATCGTTGCGTTCCTGAGAAAAGCTGAGTCGTTTGTAGTTGATCATCACGCAATGTTGCTGATACTGTATATAATGTTTTCCTGGTTCTGTTGATTTCACTTTGCATCAGTTCCTACAAGTCTTTCCAGGCCTCTCTGAAGTCTTTCGGTTCACCATTTCTTATAGCACAGTAGTATTCCATTACATTCATATACCACAGTTTGTTCAGCCATTCCCCAGTTAGTGGGCATCCCCCCAATTTCCAAGATTTTACCACCACAGAAAGAACTGCTATAAATATTTTTGTACATGTGAGTTCTTTTCCCCTTTTTATGATCTCTTTGGGCTATAGACTTGGTAGGGGTATTGCTGGGTTAAAGGGTATACACAATTTTATAGTCCTTTGGGCATAGTTCCTAATTGCTCTCCAGAATGGTTGGATCAGTTCACAACTCCACCAACAGTGCATTAGTGTCCCAGTTTTTCCACATCTTCTCCAGCATTTATCATTTTCTTTTTCTGTCATATTAGCCAGTCTGATAGGTGTGAGGTGGTACCTCAGAGTTGTTTAAATTTGCATTTCTTTTATTATTAGTGATTTGGAGCATTTTCTTCATGTGGTTGTGAATACTTCCTGCAGTTCTTCTTTTGAGAACTGCTTGTTCCTATACTTTGACCACTTATGTAGTCTTATAGATATATTTACATATTGTTTATATTTCTTGGATACCAAACCCTTTTTAGAGAAATTTAATACAAAAATATGTTTCCCATTTGACCATTTCCCTTCTTACCTTAGGTGCATTAGAAACTGATTGTTTTTTTTAGCCCCATTACAGGATGGCTGGAGGAATTACTGAGTGAAGTCCAAGGTATCTGAGGTTGTCATAAATCTGTTCATGAGAGTTTGCACAATGGGCTGACTAGGCAGGGAGTGAGCCTGGTGAACTCCTCACCACTGCAGCCTTTGCCCAAAGACCTCCCTGACCATTTTGTGTGTTGTTAGAGGAGTGAGCTGATTGGCCTCGGGAGCCTCTGATGTTTGTGGAGTGACTGGGCCAGGTTCATTAAGGACTCCAGTCATGTAACTTCCTCCCTCTACCATTCAAGCATCTTGAGGAGCTGGCCCCTGCCAGGAGACTATAGGGAGGAGGGCCCAGTGGTTGGTGATCCCCAGACCCTCATGTGCATCTCCCTCTTTCCTTCAGACCTAGCCCCAGGCATCGATGAGATCTATGAGGAGAGCCAGCAGGAGTTCCAGACGCCTGGCCACCCTCAGGATGGGCAGGTTGTCTTTTACAAGGTAACTGCAACCACCCCAGGCCCTGCCTTCCTGGAAGCCCCACCCCTTAGCCTCTCCTCCAGGATCTCAGCCACAATATGCTAGCCTGAGTCTGTCTCATGTGGCCACAGCACACCTGCCCCCTTCCTTCCCGGCCCAAGTTACAGGCCTTGGGTTCGAATTCTGGCCCCGCTGCTCACTCCCTCTGTCTCTCTCTTTAGAGGGGACTAGACTAGAAGCAAGAGGACAAGTGACTCAATTGCTGGTCTTGGGTTCAGATCCTACCTCAGACATTTTCTGAATTAGTGAGCCAGAACAAATCATGTGGCCTTTGATCATCTGAGCCTCAGTCTCCTTGTCTGTAGAATGAGGAGAACCTCATCAGGTTGTTACACAAATCAAAAAAAAAGGCCTTACATGAAGAGTTCCTTGTAGCAGACTTCTTATCTCTGAGGGTCTGTCCAGCTCCATCTCAAGCCTGTGCATGCTTGGTGGGGAGTCCAGAACCCTGGACTGCTCCTTTGGCTCTGCCACTAAATGACCTCGAGCTGGGGAGACTGAGCCCTGGCCACCTTATGACCTCATGAAGTGTTTTAGACCCAGATGGGGGAAGTAGATAAGCATCAGCAGGTGATCCATGGGAGTGGAAGGCGTGACGATGAGGATGGCAGTGGTGATGACAGTGGTGATGGCAGTGGTAGGGTCACTGTTACTGTTACTGCTCTCCACAGATCAGTGTTGACCGAGGCTTGAAGTGGGAGGAGGCTTATGAGAAGTCGCTCCAGATGACCGGCGCTTATGACGGCTTCTACCTCTCCTATAAGGTGAGCAGGACAGCACATGTGTGCAGGAAGGTTTCCTAACATTTAGTGAGGGGCTGATTCCCAGAGACTATTCTGTCCATCCTGCTCCTTTTAAGGATGGGGTCCCTTGGGCCCAAAGACAACCGGCACTTGCCGGGGCCCCAGCTGACACGCAGCCACATGGGGGCTGGAGCCCAGGGCCTCTGAACCCACCTCCACCATCATGCTGCCCCTTATGGAGCTCCAGAGCCTCCCGAAGCAAGTCGGAGCTGTGCCCATCCCCCGATGCCAGAGAAGGGACCCTGAGCGATTCTGACTTTCTCAGGGGTCATCCTGGAAAGGTCCCCACATCAAGGCTGCTACCAGGAAGTATGGATCTGTCTGGGCCTTGGCTTCTTTGGCCCCTGCCAAGGACAAGTCATTTCTCCATCTGAGCCTCTGTTTTTTCTGAAATGGCAATGAGCAGTGGTCTGTCACCTTCACTGAGCAGCCACATGACAGGTTCGGGGCTCTGCCCCTGCAGCACAGAGAGGGTGCAAAGTCCATCACTGAGTAGTCCCAAGTGTGTCTATTTGGCACAATTACCATCCCCTGCCCTTCCCACCATCCCAGCAGCCCCCATTGCTACAGAGCACTTTCCTCCCAACCCCTCTAAGGTCAGAAGTGAATCATCCTTGTGTCTAAAGAGGAGGAAATAGAGGTTCAGAGAAGGGAGATCACCGTACTGGGATACGTCTCAGATCATAGAGTTAGGGCCAGAACATACTTCAGGGCAGCCCATCCAAGTGGGAGTGGGCAGGGAGGGCCAAGTGAGAGGGCAGCAGCTGCAGATGGCCCCCGGCCCCTGCTTGAGCCCTCTTGTTTTAGGATCCACACTGAGAGGCAGAAGTTTGAGTCAGAGACTCTTGGGTCCAAGTCCTGGCTGTGTCACTCATGGCCTATGGTCTTTGGGCCTCTGTTACTTCATCTGTAAAATTAGGGAACGTTTGACTTGGTTTCTGAGGACACTTCACTCTCTAAATCTCTGGTGTTGTGTCCAAACTCGGCCAGGATTTCCTTTCCCCTTTTGGGCCTCAGTTCCCTCATCTGCCCAGTGAGTGCTAGGGATCAACTGACCTCCCACTCCAATGTTCTCTGGTTCTAGGTGCGAGGCAGTAGGAAGAGCTGCCTGCTTGCTGAGCAGAGCCGTGGGAAACACTTCATTCTGTACAAGCCCAACATTGGCAAGCAGAGCCAGCCTGAGAGCCTAGACAGCCTCTGCAGGAAATACCGGCGGGTGAGTCAGGCCTGGTTGGACACAGGCCCTCTGCCAGCACAGTGACTTGCATGGGGACCAGGGCCCACTCTTTGCATTTCCCTCATCATAGGGGGTCAGATCAGGCACAACCAAGAAATTTCCAGGCTGTAGAAATAGAAGAGTGTGGGTACCTCTGGGAACTCCCAGATATAAAGACATGTCTGTTCTGGGTCTGGGTCTGGTGGGAGCACAGAGAGCCAGAATTACTTCCTGGAGAGAGGTTGGCCATCGGCAGTCTCTAAGTCACTAAGCATCTATGAAGCACCTGCTGCGTGCCCTGCTAGGCTTAGGCACCAGAGGTCCAAAGACAAAGTCTGAAAGAGTCACATCCTGATAGGGGAAGATGCCTCTCCACAGGCCGCTCCTACTCATAACCCTTGCTGATGTGCCCCCTCCTGGGCCTGCAGTTTAGTAAAGGGGGGATCCCTGTGCATCCTGCTTCTGGTTGGGAGGTGGGTGGGCAGCAGTGCTCTGGAGCCTTTGCGTTGCTGCAGAAATGCAGCTGCTTATTTAAAGCTGGACCCCTCCTCAGAATGGGGCCTTCTTTGCCAACCAGTTCATATAGGTGATTTGGAACTACAGTACTTCTGACTGCTCCTGCCCCCAGCTTAGGGCTGACCCACCCTTTGGGAGGCACCGGTCTACACTGCTGCCAGGGGAATACCAGCCAAAAGCAGGGGAAGGTCCTGCTGTGAATTGGAGTCAGAGCTGCCACTCACCCTCTGTGTTCTCTGCTGCAAACCCTAGTGAGGTCCTGGGCCTCTCACCAGGCATGACTTTCCCTCCCCCTCCCTGGAACTCAGCTCTTTCAGAGACTGAATGAAGTTGCCCCATGCCTTCCTCTGCAGGTGACAGCTGAAGATGCCAAGGAGCACTGGGAGAGCAGCTACGACTTCTCTCTGACACACTGTAACCACGCTGTCTGGTAAGTTGGAGGGACATAGTGCAGTTGCAGACCCCTTTTCCAGGAAGCCACAGGTCAGGTCTGTGCTTCTGGGCACAGCCAGCCAGCCCACAAGCAGCAGAGGGAAGGTGGCTATATGTCAGAAAAATGCTCTAAAGAGGAAAGCTGCCTTAGCATGGTGGTGGGTGTGAGGGGTCCCTCCTGTTAGCAGTCTTCAGGTGACCAGTCAGGGATGTTGCAGGGCTGGGTCTTGTTCAGCTATGAACTGGACTGAGTGGCCTCTGAGGGCTCTGCAATTCCATGAACTTCAAGAACAAAGGGTGTCCCTCAGAGCCAGAGGAGGGGGCCCTTAGAATGGAAGGTGTCCATTAGAGCCAGGCAGGGAACCCTGAGAGCAGACGGTGTCCATCAGAGCTGACGGGGAGGGAGCCTCAAGAACGGAGGCCATTTATCAAATACCAAAGGCTTTTGTCTAACCTGACTCTGCACACTCCTGTCAGGAACCGACACTGTAAACTGGTCCAGGAGGGCAAGGAGTGCTTGCAGGGCGCCCGCCTGCGGCACTACCACATGCTGTGTGGGGCCCTGCTCCGTGTTTGGAGCCGCATAGCCAGCATCATCGCTGAGGTGACCAGCAGCAGCTACCTACAGATTGTGAGACTCAAGACCAAGGATAAGAAGAAACAAGTTGGTGAGTTGGGGGCGCCTTGTGGGGTGGGGGATGGTATGAAGCTGTGCCATCTGACCCCTGGATGGGACTGAACATTGGGGGCGGGGTCTCTGGCAGGCATCAAGATCCCTGAGAGCTGTGTGCCCAAGGTGCTAGAGGAGCTGAAGCAGATGGATGCTGACGTGAAGCGGAAACAGGCCCGTGCTGCCCAGCCTGTGGGCCTCCCAGACCCACTGCAGCCCTTCCAGGCAGCCCTGCTGGGCTCCTGGCCCCCCCTCTCCATGCACTCCAACCCCAACGAGGTCTTGGACCTGACCTCCAGTCCCCTGGACGACGGCCTCCCTGGTGGACTTCTGGGCCTGGACTCGGCAAGCCTACCTTTCTCCACGCCAGCCCCTCAGCTGACCCTGCCACCACCTAGGTTCACCTACCCCCCGCCTCTGGATGGACCAGGGCCTAGCCTCCCCAGCAGCCATCCACTGCCCTCCCACGAACCCTTGCCTCTCCTGCACCTTCGGCCCCCACCGGATGACCTCACTTCCCAAGGGGACATCAATTTCAAGGAGATCCTGGAAGACATGTTGAGGTCTTTGAATGTGGTCCCCCCAGAGAACCCTCTGGGCCTGGAGCGACAGAGTGTCATCCAATTCAGCCCACCCTTTACAAACTCCTAGGAGTGGGAGCCCGCACCATCCATCCCTCCCTCCGCAGGCAGCCCTTTGTATTCTCTAGGGGGCTGCAGAGGTGGCAAGGCCCCTGGTTCTTTGGAAGGGTTTGACATCCCTGCTTTAGGGTATAAGCAAGAAGGAGTGGACATATGACTAGGAAACCATATAATTCCTTTTAAAACAAAAAAAAATTTATTTATATATAATATACATTCACACATCTATATAAATATAAATTTTTTATGTTCTATATAAAGGGTAGGGGGACTGGATGGTCTGCATCCAATGGCTGAGGCCACCCAACTCTGTGATTTCCCCTCCCCCTTCTCCAGTCATGCCGTTGTTAAAAGGAATTGCCCCAGGTTTTGGGGGGCAGGGAACTCCAGGGAATAAGCGACTTGACCCCCCAACACACCTGCCCGTTCCCCCAGGCCTCAAGGGCCAAAGTCATAGAAGAGTTGATGGATTGCTCCACCCCATTCTCCAAGGTCAGGCAGACTACTGAGAGGGAAGGTGCTAGGCCGAGCACTGGGAGCAGGGCCGCAGGGGAGGGCTAGCCCTCCAAATGACCTTAAACTGACTTTCCTGATCCCATCTCCAGGGCCCCAGTAGGGATGGGTCTGCCTGGGGAATTCCCTCTTCAGGAAGCCTAGAGCTTAGGATGCCCAACTGAGAAACCCTAGGAAAAGGGCCTTCGCTGTGCCCAGCTCCTTCTCTCCAGAGATGGAGAGGGAACATGGGCAGGACCAGAATCCACGTCTCCTGAGTCCTGCTCCAGCTTCTCAGCACTTTCCTCATTCCCATCCTGAGAAAGGCTATTCGAACCCTTTTGGCCCCATCAGAAATCATCTGCAGGGAAGCTGAGCCTTCAGGTTTTCTCTGCCCTTCTAAAGGGCTCTTCATTTTCCTGGAAAAGAATCATGGAATATCAGCGCTAGAAGAGACCTTAGAAGTCATCTTACCCAGCCCCCCCCTCATTTTACAGATAAGGAAACTGAAGCTCGGGGCTCTCTGCCCCATGATTGGTTTCCTCCCTCCATCTCTCCTGCCTCCTTCCCTTTCCTAGTTGCCCCATTTTTGTCTTCTCTTGAGGAATCAGTAGACAGCTCCCTCTGGCTGGGGTTGTTGGGTCACTTGGCCGTTTAGACAAGAAGAGGTCAGGGAGAGGATAGTAAAGAGTGGTGACAACTTCCCGGCCCCCCACCCCTGCTTCCTGAGTCTTCAAAGTCTGCATCCCCATTATCTAGGCTGAGGAGGGGCCAATCCTGGCTCACTCTCCTCTTTCCCTACTTCTTCATCCTCACTGTTTCTCAGGGGCTCAGGGGAGATGTTGAGTGAATGCGTTTCAGGGAGCTATGGCTGAATTTGATCTGAATTCCCTTCCCTGGGTCCCCACCCCCCTTGTGCCTCCTCTTATCTTCCAGGGCAGCCCCATCCTGCTCCTCCTCTTCCTCCTCCCTCTCTATTTATAATGTCCCCTCTCCAGTGTTGGGGAAACCTGGCACTGACTGCCAGAACCCTCAGAACTGTGGGAGCTAGAAACTCAGGAAAAACCGAAGGTGCTGTCCCTTTCCCTTCACTGTCTCTGCCCCTACCCCCATGAGCAGGATGCTTTTCATGGGTGAATTCCTCCCCCCCCCTTTTAATATATGCAATTCTCTCCTCTAACTGTATAGCACCTTCACCCCCTGACCCCCAGGACAGGCAGGGTCAAATATCCGTCACTGGGGATTGTGCCCCTAAGTTATTGCCTCAGTCCTACTGATGGTATGTTGTGTGTTAGTGTGTGAGTGTGTGTGCGAGTGTGCGAGTGAGAGAGAGCCTCGTGTCATCCCCTCCCCTCTGTGCACTTTGGAATCTGCTTGTTATGTTGGGCCTTCTTGGATTTCTATGTGTATTTATAATTAATTGAAATGTGTATATATGTAAAGAGATTTTTTTTTTAGAACATGTGCCTTTTGACTAATTCCTAAATTTTCTACTTGTACCTTACTTTGAAGAATAATTTTGCATTCATTCTGCTCAGTAAAGATGAAAACTCATGGGTCACCATGTGCTCTTTGTACAGTTGGGAGTCTCTCCTCCTCCCAGTGTTCTGGGAGGGATGTCCAGAGGGAAGGTTTGGGGATCCCCATCCCTTGGTTCTCCCCATTGGTTAGAGGCTTGCTTTGAACAATCATAGCATGATTTCAGAGCTCAGAGGTACCTTAGAGAACATGTCGTGTCTCCCTCATTTTACAGAAGAAAACAGTGTGTTCCTAGATGAGAAATGACCTTGCCCAAGGTCACACAGAAAGTCAGCAGCAGTCAGGACTAGCACCCAGTACTCTTGACTCTTCTCCTGACAGCATCACAAACTGGCCACACACCCTTGTGAGGGGATGCTCGAGACAGAAGACAACCAGGATCCACATTGTCATCCTCTCTTCACACATGCCCGTGTCAGCATGCGTTAGGAACTGTGCGAGGCAAAAATAGTCCCTTCCCTCAAAAAGTCCTCCTTCTATTGGGGAGAGAACATGCAAACAGTTATGTACAGCCAAGCTCTATACCACATAAATTGGGAATAATTAACAAAGGACAGGCCCCAGAATTAAATTAGGAATCAATTTCCTAATTAAATTAGGAAAGGCTTCCTGTAGAGGGGGGGTTTTATCTGAGACTTGAAAGAATTCAGAGGAGCCAGGAGTCAGCCATAATGTGAGAGGGGGCTGACTAGGGAAATGCTCCGAGTCATGAGATGAATAACAAGAAGTGTGGTGTCCCTGGACCATTGAGGGGGAGGGCATCTCTCTGTAAGGTAAAGAAGACAGGAAAGGTAGGAAGGGGCCAGGTTCTAAAGGGCTATAAAAGCTAAACAGGATTTTCTATTTGGTCTTGGAGGTGATGGGGGCTGCTAGAGCTCATTGAATGGGGGCAAGGGGTGACATGAGACCTGCACTTTAGGAAGATAACTTGAGCAGCTGAGTGGAAGTGGAGAGCGACTCAGGGCAAGTGACCCACCAGCAGGTTACTGCAGAATAGTCTGGATGTGAGGTGATAAGGGCCTGGATTCGAGAAAAGAGAAGGGAGCATATACAAGAGATGTGAATCAACAGAACTTGGCAATGTTTCAGTTACGGGGTGGTGAGAGCATGAGGAGGCAAGAATGATAAAGAGGTTGTGAGACGTAGTGACTGGGAGGGAGGGTGCTGGTGCCATCAACAGTGATAGGGGACTTTGGAAGAGGGGAAGGGCCTGGGTTCAGTTTGGGACGGGTTGAATTAAAAGTGTCTATAGGAAATCCAGGTCAAGGTGCCCTATGGATAGTTGGAAATGGGAGGGAGATTTGCAGTCAGCGTGGAGATTGATTAAATAAATAGAGCTGAGAATCGTCCGCATCAAGACAATAAATCTCTGGGAGCTGGAATCATTGAGTCACTTGACTGTTCTCTGTATGCTTTTCCCTCCTCATCACCTCCTGGCATCAACTAAAATCCCACCTTCCACAGGAAACCTCTCCCCATCCCTCAATTCTAGTGCCTTCCCTCTTAATTATTTCTGTCTCCCCTTTCCAATCATGAGCTCCTCAAGGGCACGGTATATCCTTTGTCTGTCTTGTATCCCCTGCACTTGGCACAGAGTTGGTACTTAATTGCTTGTTTACTACGTGATAGAGGGAAAAGAGAAGAGGGCCAAGGACAGAGCATTAGGGGACACCCATGATTAGCAGTCAAGACTGGATGAAGATCCAGCCAAGGAGTGATGGTCAGGACTGGGAAGAGAACTAGGAGAGAGGTAGTATCAAGGAGAAAAGGGCCATCAACAGTGTCCTCAGCTGCAGAAAGGTCAAAGAAGGATGAACACTGAGAAAAGGCCACTAGATTTGGTGATCACTGGTAACCACAAAGATCTCTAGTCTCCATCTCCAATCTAGTCTCATCACTAGGAAACGATAGACCCATTTCCCATCCAGCTTTGGTAGGGGGTTTTCCTTCTTAGGAAGTGAACAGCTGATTAAAAAGAAATATAAATAGTATTACAATAGTATTTGAATTTCTGGACCATGATTTAAAATACATGAGTATCCTTGGCTTCTGGCCAGAGGTAGAGTTCACCTACAAAGGACTAGTAGAAAAATATTTCCTACAAGTCTTCCAAATTTAGTTCAAAAGGCTATAAATTTAAAAGAGTGGAGGAGGGAGAAAGCTGCCTACAATATCCACCAAGGAATATAAAGGAGATAGTTAAAGTATAGGAAGATGCACAGAAATTCACAGGAAAAAAATACTAGAAAGGAGCTAGCCAAAAACCCATGACCTCCACTGTCTACAAACTTAGGGAGCAGTATAAATGACAAGCAATCCAACACACAAATTTAACCCCCGTTGGATAAGAACTGCCTGGAACATGGCTCTAGAAGGCTATACTTTTTCCAAAAGGATCAAACTAAAGTGTCTGGAGAGCCAGTGGAAGGGGTGAAAGGGATGGGCATAAATACCAACTGTTAAGAACATGTACTTATTAAGGAAATCTGAAAAGACAAAGAAGATAGCATTTGGGTGCCCATGGAGGAGAGCAGAAAGAAAGGCGATAACGTTCTACAGATTGCCATGACAGGAAGAGGAAGTGAATGAGTTCAAGAAACATAAGTTTGGCAGAGGCTTGCTGTGATGGTGCTGGAGGTTTTCAGTTATCTAGACATTCAATTCGAAAAGTCTATTCAGCAGAGACTCTGAACAGAGGCTCTGTGCTAATTGCTAAGAATGTAAGATGAAAAAAAGACAAGCTTTGCCTTGAAGACACTTACGTGATATATTTGCCCAAGCCCACTTTCTGTCAAACCAGAGGAGTTTAGAAAACAGAGTAACTCATTGCTGATAAGGAAATGATGGGGAAGGGAATGGAGGGTGGGGTGACCACCCTATCATAGAAGTCGTGATAGAGCAGAGGAAAGCCAGGCACCCTAAATTTGGGGAAGGCATATTTCAAACGGTTAATAGAATCGAATCCAAAAAGACTAACATTCTACAAATGTCCAGGAGGGTGGATGGATGGATGGATGGATGGATGGATGGATGGATGGATGGATGGATGGGTGGCATGATCTTAGGAATGAACATCTGAAGACAAAACCAGTTATAATGAGGAAAGAGGAGAGCTGTCTAAAATAAGACACGTGCAGGAGATGGAAGAAAGGGTGGGAACATTTATCAATCAATCAACCTGCTTTAAATAGCTGCTATGTGTCAGGTCCTGGGTTAGGTGGTGCTAATACAAAGTCAAAAGGGAAATAGTCCCTATCATCAAAGGGCTTACATGCTATGGGGGAAGACACAGAAATAAAGGTGTACACAATAAATACGTAAATACAGGATCATTGGCAGGAGTGGGGGAACAGTCAAGAAAGGCATACTGTAAGTGACACTTGAGCTGAGCTTAAAGGAAAGGGGAGAATCTAAGAGAGATAAGAGGAGAGAATGCATTCCATGCAAAGATCTGGGGACCACAGATGGGGTGCCATGTTGGGAACAGCAGTAAGGCCAGGTTGGCCAGGCTGGAGAGTACATAGGGTGAGGGGTAACAAGCTGAAAAGGTCAGTTGGAGTCAAGCTCTGACATGCCAAACAGAAGACTTCGTATTTGTCCTTGGAGGGAACAGAGAGCCACTTAAAATTGACTGAGTTGGGGAATAAGATAGTTGGACTTAAGCTTTAGGGAAATACCTTTGCCAGCTGTGTGGAAGATGGATTGGAGAGGAGCAGCTAGAAGCAGAGAGACCATTTAGGAGCTATTGGAATCGTCCAGGCAAGATGTGATAAGGACCTACAGTCACAGTCACGTGAGTAGAAACAAAGAAATAGATGGTGTTTCAGGGACAGAATCCATGAGACTTGACAACTGATTGGATAGTGAAGAACCAAAAGAGAACTTTGAGGTTGATAACCTATATGAATGGAAGGACAGTGGTATTCTCAACAGAAATAAGAAAGTTTAGGGGTGGAGGGAACAAGTTGAGGAGCAATTGTAATCGCTCGTTTTGACGTGCTGAGCTTGAGGTGCCTTTGGGACATTCAGTTCAAAATGCCCACTAGGCAGTTGGTGATATGGAATTAGGGTTCAGGGGAGACTAGGGCTGAGTCTATAGGTCTGAGAGTCGTCTGCATAGAAATGTTGAATTATGCACCAAGTAACAGTGTAGGGAAAAGAGATTCCAAGACAGAATGTTGGAGCTCAATTACAGTCAGTCAAGTAAGAGAAGAACCATGAGGGAGCCCTTTAGATAAAATCTAGAACGATGCGGGAAGAAAGGGGGAGCAACAGTATCAGATCCTGCTGAGAGGTCGGGAAGGATGATTGGGGAGAGGCTTATCAGATCTGGTTATCACAGAGATCATGGCTAACTTTGGAGAGAGTAGTTTCAAATGAGTGGTGAGATGGGAAGCCAGATCGCAAAGGGTTGAGGAGAGGAGAGGAAGCCGGAACAATGAGAATGACCTCTTTGGCTTTTTGGGTTTTGGCTTTTTTTTCCCCCTGGCTATTTCAGAGTTTGATTCGGAAAGGAAAGAGAGCTAGAGGATGAAAGTATGGGCCTAGAGGCGAAGAGGGTGTGTGTGTGTGTGTGTGTGTGTGTGTGTGTGTGTGTGTGTGTGTGTGTGTGTGTGTGTGAGCGCACTTGTGTTTAGGTATGGGAAAGGGCTAGCCATTTGTGAAGATGGAACCAGTAGATAAGAAGAGATCGAATGTTAGGGTGCAGGGGGTGTGGATGTGGGAACAATCATCTGCCACAGAAGAGAGGGGATGGGATGAACGATACAACTGGAGCATTTGGTCTTGGCAAAGAAAACAGACCCACTTCACCAGAGATTTGAATGAAGGAAGAGTATGGAGATGAAGTCCAGGGGTTCTGAGATGCAAAACAGGAGAGAAGAGGGAGCTAACAGCCTCGGTATTCTCAGTAATGTGGTCCTCAGCTCTAAGGGGAATGGGAGGAAATGGTATAGGAAGCTAGAGGAGGAAAGAGAAGGTGGGAACACTTCTCTGTGCTGAGTGTGATTGACAACCGGCAATGAGAAGGCAGTTTAGGTAGCACTTATTTATGGTGGACTCATTCAGCATAGCTGGGTGATCTTTCTCCAGGTCCATTTGGTAGCGTATGATCTGGGTAGAGGAGATAGATGGTCAGGAGTTGTCCAGGGTGGTGGTTTGGCGACACAAGTGGTGATAGGAGGAGCGGGGAGAGGGGCAAAGGTAGAGAGGCAGGGATTCCAAGGTACACAGCAGGATAGAGTTGATTTAGTAAACTATAGGGTCTGGAAGGGAGGAAACCAAAGCCAGAGAAGGGATGATGGTGACCTGGAAGAGCGGGGAACTGGAAGTTTATGGTGAGGATGACAGTGATATTAGCAGCATCTGCTATATGCTAGGTGCTTTACAAATATTGCATTTGGTCCTTCCAACAACTCGGAGAGGTAGGTGCTTTTATTGTCCCTTTTTATATTTGAGGAACCTGAGGTAGAGCGGTTAATTGATTTGCCAAGGGTCACACAACTCTATCTCCCATCTTTCTTTTTGTACTGCACCACCAAGCCAAGGAGGAGATGGTAGAAGTGAAGGTAGAACAGCAGAGGGTGGAATCTCAACTTCAGATCATGGCTAGTACAGTAGTCCACTTTGACTGCTGCCCAGAACCTGTGAGGAGCAGTGAGTAATGGGAAGTTGAAAAGTAGGTTAAAGCCAAATTAGAGAGACTCTTAAAGTCCAGGTCAAGGACTTTTCGTTTTATCTTCAAAGCACTAGGGAGCCATTGAAGATTTTTGAGCAGATGGGTGTCATGGTCAGCTCTGAGGCCCTGGACCTGAGGAAAGCTATTTTTGGTAGCTTGTAGAAGATAGATGAGAGAGGGGAGATCCCACAAGTATAGCGGATGAGGTAGGAGACAGGTGAGGGGATGACAGCCCTTACTCATGAGTGGAGAGAAAGTGACATCAGGTAGAGGGAGAATCAAATATATTTGATATGGAAATAAAGGAAGAGGAAGGGACTGAACATTTTTTAGCTCCTGTTATATACCAGTCACTTACTAAGCACTTTACAAATATTATCTCACTTGAAATGACAAGGGAGAGGGAAGAATCTCATGCTGCACCTGATGGCTGGAAAGATAGCTGTCAGCTTTTGGATAGAAATAGGGAGCAGAGGGGCACACTGGGCGGGGTGGGTAAGGAGGGGAAAGAAAAGATGATGTCTTCTCTTTTGGACAAGTTGGGCTTGAGGTGCCAATGGCACATCTAGAAGGAAATGTCCAGCAGCAGCAGTTGACTGGAGCTCATGAGAGAGAGGTTAGGACTCTTTTTTACAGATCTCAGTCACATTAGGTAGAAATGATTTTGAATCTGTATGATTAGATGAGATTATCAAAGGAGAGAGACTATTGGGAGAAGAGAAATAAAGAAGGAAGATGGAGGATGAGGATGGAAGGATGGAAGGAGGATGGGAAGTGGCTACAATTTTCTTAATGAACATCATTTATATATGTGTGTATATACATACTTATGTAATTTATACTATATATATATATATATATATATTTTTTTTTTAAGAAGGCTCAGGACCCCCATGTGTAGGAGTCAAAAAATGAAGGAATGATCTTTATCATCATCAAGCTTTTATTCAGAACTATTATGCTCCAGGTACCGTGCTAAGTGCCAGGAATATAAAGAAAGGCAAAAAACATCATTCCTGTCCTCAAGGAAGTCACAGTCTAATAGAAGACAGAGAAGACATACAAACAGCTATGTACAACCAAGATATAGATAGGATAAATTAGGAATTATGTCAGAAGGTAGGCAGTAGTAAGGTGGGGAGGGAGGAGTGTAAAAGGTTACAGAAATGGGAGATGGAGGGTCTGTGTGTGTGTGTGTGTATGAGACAGAGAGAGAGAGAGAGAGAGAGAGAGCGCAAACCACTGCAGAGTGTGTGGAAGGCAGTAAAGACTGAAAAGGGAAGGAGAGACCAGGTCATGTAGGACCCGAAGAGCCAAACAGACTGGAGGAGATAGGGAGCCCCTACAGTTTATTGAGTAGATGAGTGACCCTGTCAGACCTGTACTTTTGAAAGATCACTTTGGCAGTGGGGTGAAGGATGGATTGGAGTGGGGAGAGAACAGGGGAAGGAGCCATCAGACAGAATAGAGTCAGGAGAAAGCAGTGATCAGGCATGTCAAAAGCTGCAGAGGTCAAATAGGTTGAGGCCTGAAGGAAAAAAAAAAAAACAAGAGGCCTGCTGGTAGTTGATATCATTAGTAACTTTGGAGGCAGCATTTTGAGTTGAGCAGTGGAGTCATAAACCTGATGGCAAAGGACTGAGAAATGAATAGTTGGGATTGAAGTGGAGACGGTGAGGACTATGTCTGGGAGATTAGTGTGCAGGAGAGATACAGGATGATAGTTGGGGGAAATGGCCCTTTGAGGGCAGGAGAGACCTGAGTATGTTTGTAAGTGGTGAAGAGGGATGCCAGTAGCAGAAGGCATGCTGGAGAACATTTGGGTTATGACCAATGAATGGAGAACCAGCCTATGTGACAGACCCCCTAGAATGGGGATTCTGGACCTTTTCTGTGTTCTGAGCCCTGTGGTGGTCAGGCTGGCGAAGCTTAGGGACCTCTTCTCAGAACTGTGTTTTTAAATGCGCGAAATAAAATTGGATTACAACGGAAACCACTTTATTAGAATACAACGATCAATTTCACACAGATCCTGAACCAGACAGAGGAAAGAGATAATGAGTTTAGGAAACAGTTGAGGATCACCAAGGCCTGATGTAGTGGCGAGGGGAGACTTCAGTTACCCTCGTGTGTGTGTGTGTGTGTGTGTGTGAAAAGCAGAGCAGCTGATAACTTCTTCATCCTTCAGAAGGTGGAGGAAACAACAAAAGGAACTTCTACTCTGAATCTGATTCTCACTAAAGGGGAGGAAATGAAGAAACTCTTTGGGGTGAGGAGGAAATGATTACTACTATCCTAGAGTCTGTGATAGAGAAGACACTGGGCATGGTGGTCTGATACACACCCTAGACATGGGAAGCAGATTTCAAAGGGTGCAGACAGAGGAAGGACAGGTTAATCCAGGAAGGATGGGAAGTTTTAAGAATGAAATTCTCATGACACAAAGAGAATGCTCTTGTGGCAGAAAGAGAACAATGTAGACACAAGGAGCTCACCAACCAACTTGAATTTGTAAAAGACATGTATAGATACTGAAAGTCAGAGGTAGCAGAGAATAAATATAATGAGATACAGATAAAGGATTCAAGGAGATCAGATTTGGAGCAAATATTGCAGGGAATGTATAGAAAAATCAACCAGTGAATGAAAAAATTGTTGTGTAACAGAAGACACAGGTGAGATAGGAAACATCAATCTGTAGTAATTCAAGTCAGATGATTTCTGCGAGAAAAGTTCTAGTCTTGGAGCTGGTGGAATAAAGCAGATAGATGGTGGAGGGATGGAGGGTTGAGCATTGATAGGTGAGATGGCCAAAGGAAATGGGAAGGGGGAGGGAATTAAAGGTGCACAGTTGAACTGGTCTTTGATGGCTGAATAAGGCCAAGATGGTTAAAAGATAATGAGATCAAAAGAGAGATGGATAGACTAGGAGAACAGGGAGGGATGGAGGAACTAGAGATAGAAAGGAGAAAAATGGGTTTGGAAGGAGTCCAGAAGAGGGAGGGATTATGATCACAGAGGGGAATTTCATACTTAACCACAATGGAGAAGGCACAGATGAGGGGGAGATTTAGGGTGAGATTCCTCCCGTGGGTGACCGAGGTAAAATGGAGATGAAAGACCTGGGTGTTTGAGAGGTTGATCAAGGTGTTCAAGGAGGTATCAGCATGAATATCAATGCTCCTGCGTATAAGGATAAGAGTTAGGGAGGAAGACTCCAAGCCAGAGATGGAAGAAGAGTGACTTTAGCAGCAGATCTTTCCATCCAGTTAAAAAAAAAACAAAACTTATTCATTAGGTGCCTGCTATGAGATGCAAAGACAGTTAAGCAATGGCTGCCCTCTGAGTGCTTAAAATCCACTTTGCTATGGAGATAGAATAAATACAAGATACATACAGATAAATAAATACATACAGGTAAATACAAGGTAGTTTGTGGAAGGACATAATGTTTAGAAGAAGACTTTGCAGAGAGACTTATGAGCTGAATCTTCAAGAAAAAGAAGGATTTTGAAAGGAAGAGATGATGGGGGAGTGCATTCCAGGCACAGGGTATCAAGCAGCTGCAGGGAGAGGGGAGTTTGGAATGTGGAATCAGAGAATGACTAGTAGGTGTCTGGAGAAGACAAATGAAAGAGGGATTAATGGGAGAGAAGGCTGGAAAGGTGGACTGGAGCCCGATGATGGAGAGTCTTCATTATCTGGCCAAGAACTGTTAAAAAAGGACTCCATGTTGGTAAACCTGGAATGAACGGGAAGATGGTGAAATGTCCTCGAATAATAGGAAGATTTTGAAGAGAGATGGATTTAGAAGAAACAATGACCATGAATTCTGTTTTGGACTAGCTATATTTTGAGATGGTCATGGGATATCCAGGTAGAGATGTCCAAGAGGCAGCCAGTAAGGCAAGTTAGAGCTCAGAGGAGAGATTAGGGCTGGATATATAGATATTGGAGTTATCAACAGAGAGATTATAATTGGACCCATGGGGAGTGATGAAATCACCACAAGAGAAAGTGAGAACAGGGCACAAGACTGAGCCACGAGGGACACCCATGTTTTGGGAATGGAAAATGGCTGGTAAGTCATAAAAGGAGTCTGAAAAGAAGTCAGAGAGGGAGAACTAGAGCAGGGCAGTGTTGTGGGAACCAAGAAAGAAGACGGTGAGCAGGGGGAAGAATGGAAGTTGCAGAGAGGGCGAGGATGGCATTGGATCTAGAGATAAAGAGATTCCAAAGTTGGAAAATGTGATCTCCAAGAGTGGAGTCTGACTGCAAGGGGTTGAGAAGTAATTGGTGAGGGAGTAGAGGAAGTGAAAGGGAGTGGATACAGCTTAGGTGGATAGTAGGAGCAAATGGTGGGTGTTTTGGTTCGTTTGGGGTTTGTTTTTTAACAATGGGAAGATCTGAGCATGGTTGTAGGTAGTAGGGTTGGCACCTATAGATGAGAGGCTGAAAAAGGCATTTGGAGAGAATGATCCCTGGGACTGGCTCCTGTGGAATTTCAATGGAATGGGATTGACACCATTTTCTCAAAGACTGGGACAAAGGGTAAGAGAACAGATGATGATGAGGTAAAGGAGTCTGGCAGAAGGGGGAACTCATGATGGATGGACTTCATTTTCTCAGTCAAGTCAGTGAGGTCCTCTGCTGACAGGGCACAAAGAAATTTGGGACAGTTGAGGCAGGAAGGATGAGGCATTCAATGAAGAATAAAAGGATAGCCTTGCAGCAATGAGATGGAAGCTACTGATCAGAAAAGGGAATTTCTGAGCTAGAGAGGATGAAAGTAGCAGTGATGGGTGGGGCAGGGATGGCCAAGTCAAAGGAAAGATACAGGTCACAGGAATGGAAGAGGTTGAACAGGGAGGCCAGGGTTTGTTGAAAAGGCAAGTGGGCAGTGGGTAAGGATGCAGAGGGAGACTGAGTTCCTTGAAAAAAGAGCAAGAGCACCATAGAAATGGAATGATTTAGACAGATGGAGTAACCTGAAAGGAAGAAGAGGGTGAGAGTGGTGGGTAGAAGAAGCCAGGTCTCCTGGACGCCAACCTGTCCCAGCCCAGTGTGTCAAGGAGCAGGAGATGGAGCAAAAGCCACTCCACAGAGGGCAGTCAAAGTTGAAATCTTTATTAATGCCACATTATGTTGGCAAAAGTAGGTGATGAAGAAATCTAGGGTAAAGAGGAATCCCAGAGGGCAAGAGGAGTCAGAGAACAGCCAAGGATGTGGACTATGGAGGGAAAAGACTGAGGCGGATAAGGATGAAAGCAAAGGGACAGATAGCAGTATTTTTGACCCAACAGACAGTGACTACGAATGAGAGGGAGGAGAGGGGAAGGTGAGGGCTCACTTGCCATAGAACGGAAGAGGGAGCAGTTAATTGGAACCCCCACCCTCCAGAATCCTTTGAGGACTGTGTCGGGAGTTGTTGCACAGATGAAGGCATTAGCTTCCATGGGAGTGACAAATTCCCTACCCTAGGGAGTTGGAAGGGGTAAATATCTCAGGGAGTTCTTTATCAGTAAATAATACCTCATGATCAGGTTCCCTAAGCCAGACTGAACTCTTTTTGTAGCCTTATGCCAAGATGGTGAGAGATGAAACACACCCAAAAGATACTACGTGGAACAAGCATTAAGGTCCAGATATGAATTACTGGGAAGCATAGGCCCTTTGGTGTCTCTGGGTCTAAGGTTCAAATCTCAGATTGTTTTGAGACACTGGCAGCAAACCATGACTGGAGAGTGGGTACTGAATGAACTCGTTTAGTGCCAAGTCTTTGGCCTCATCTAAAAATGGTGGACAAGGCATACCCGATACACTTGAATTCAAGAAAGCACTAGACTTTTCTGCAGTTTCTGGAGCAAATTCCAGCAAAAAATTTTTTCCCTTTTCCTGGAATTCCACCCAGGCAGTATTCTAAGGAGTCCATATCTCCTGAGATAAAGTTGTCTCCTAGAAAGAGGAGGGAGTCTCTTGACAAGCTATGGGCTTGGATTAGAATCCTCTCTCAGGTAATCTTAATCACCATACTTTTAAAACCTTATTTGCTGCTTTATTTTTTTCCCCCAAATTTATTAATTTTTCAATTTTCAACATTCACTTCCATGTTTTAAATTTTCTTGCCTTCCCTCTTGCCTCCCTCCCCAAGACACATGCATCTTATATAGTCTCTACACATACATTCTTATTACATACATTTACACACCAGTCATGTTACACAGAAGAATTATAATGAATGGGAGAAAGCATGAGAAAAACAAAACACAACACAATGAAACACAGCAAAAAAGAACATAGTCTGCTTCATTCTGTGTTCTGATTCTATAGTTTCTTCTCTGGATATGGATGGCATTTTGTATTGAGTCCTTTGGAAATGTTCTAGGTTTTTGCATTGTGGTGAAGGGCTAAGTCTATCGGAAATAAAAAATAGTCCTCGCACACTGTGGCTGTTACTGTGTATAATGTTCACCTGGTTCTGCTCGCTTCACTCAGCATCAGTTCATATAAGTTTTTCCAGATTTTCTCAGTCTACCTGCTCATCATTTCTTATAGCACAATAGTATTTCATTATATTCATATACCACAACTTGTTCAACCATTCCCCAAATGATGGGCATCCCCTCCATTTCCAGTTCTTGGCTACCACAAAAAGAAGTGCTATAAATATTTTTGTACATGTGAATCCTTTTCCCATATTTATGATCTCTTTGGGATACAGCCCTAGAAGCGATATTGCTGGGTCAAAGAGTATGTACATTTTTATAGCCCTTTGGGCATAGTTCCAAATTGCTCTCTAGAATGGTTGGATCAGCTCACAGGTCCAGCAATAATGAATTAGTGTTCCAACTCTCCCACATCTTCTCCAACATTTATCATTTTCCTATTTTGTTATGTTAACCAATCTGATAGGTGTGATGTGATTTTGATTTACATCTTTCTAATCAGTAGTGATTTAGAGCATTTTTTCATATGATAGCTTTAATTTCTTCCTCTGAAAACTGTTTATTCATATCCTTTTGACTATCAATTGTATTCTTGTCAATTTGACTCAGTTCTCTATGTATTTTTAGAAATGAGACCTTTATCACAGACACTAGTTGTAAACATTCTTTTCCAGTTTTCTGCTTCCCTCCTAATCTTGGTTGCATTAGTTTTGTTTGTGCAAAAAACTATTCAATTTAATGTAATTAAAATTATCCATTTTGCATTTCATAATGTTCTTTATCTCGTTTGGTCACAAATTTCTCCACTCTCCATAAATCTGAAAGATAAAACTATTCCTTACTCCTCTAATTTGTTTATACTATCAGCCTTTATACCTAGGTTGTGTATCCATTTGGACTTTATTCTGGTATATGGTGTCATATGTTGGTCTATGCACAGTTTCTGCCACACTATTTTCCAGTTTTCCTAGCAGATTTTGTCAAACAATGAGTTCTTATCCCAGAAGCTGGGGTCCTTGGGTTTATCGAACTGCAGACTACTGTAGTCATTGACTGTGTCTTGTGTACCCCAACCTATTTCAGTGATCTGCCCCTCTATTTTTTAGCAGTACCAAGTAGTTTTAATGATTACTGTTTTATAATATAATTTAAGATCTGGTATGACTAGGACACTTTCCCTAGCATTTCTTTTCATTAATTCCCTTGATATTCTGGACCTTTTGTTCTTCCAGGTGAATTTTGATATTATTTTTTCTAGCTTCATAAAATATTTTTTGATAGTTTGATTGGTACAGCACTGAATAAGTCAATTAATTTAGGTAGAATTGTCATTTTTATTATATTACCTCAGCCTATCCATGAACAACTGATGTTTTTCCAGTTATTTAGATCTGACTTTGTGTGAAAAGTATTTTGAAATTGTGTTCATATAGTCCCTGTTTATTTTGGCAGGTAGACTCCCAAATATTTCATAATGTCTGCAGTAACTTTAAATGAAATTTCTATCTCCTGCTGTTGAGCTTTGTTAGCAACATATAGAAATGAAGATGATTAATGTGGGTTCACTTTATATCCTGCAACTTTGCTCAAGTTGTTTACTATTTCAAGGTAATTTTTTTTACTTGCTCTCTATCATCCTATCATCTGCAAAGAGTGATAACTTAATTTCTTCTTAGCCTATTCCAATTCCTTCAATTTTTTTTTTCTTCTCTCATTGCTAAAGGTAACTTTTCTAGCACCTGAGTGCTTTTCAGGAGAGTCGATTGCCATCCCTTGGGAGGGACTGCCATGTGCTGGCAGGGAATCCCCAGAGTGTAACAGCTTCCTGACAGGGGGAGACCACCGACAGAAGAATGACACTTTGGTCACAGCATGTGACTTGTTTCAGAGGCTCCCAGTTGACACAAAAGGCCCTGCGCAACGTGGAGACCTCTAAATTTCCTTGGCTCATTTGTCCTCACCCAAGTACCTCAATGTATGTACAACACCTCCCCTGTCAGCTCTCTTCAAAAGCCCCTATTAACCCCTCAGTTTACAGTTAAGGGAATGAAGACCCAAAGGAAAGGGCTTGACCTAAGCTCATTTAGTCAGCAGCAGAGCTAGGGCAAGACTTTGGCTCTCTGGGCTCCCAGTTTAGAGATTATGGGTAATGCCTTTGTGGCTTGATCCCTGACGACTCTAACCTGGCAAAGGCTGTGGTCACCATCCATGCTGCTATAGGAGACCCAAGTTGGCAGGCTGAATGACAAGGGAATGTGGATGCTCTGGAGAGTCTGATCATTGGCCCAGATTCTTATCTGACTTGCTAGGCTCAGAGCCTTATAACTTTGAGGCCTGTTCCTTGCTAGACTTCTGTTCAGACCTGGGTCCTGTTTCACTGGAGGTGACAAGGTGGTATCAAATTCAAGTTTGCATTTTCTTGGGACTTGTCCTCAAAACTTCCTTGAATGCAGCCCTCTCACAGCCTATGCGTCACTGCCTGGCTCACCTGGCGGATGTCACCACAATAACCCCCTTCCTAAACCAAGTTGTTTGTTCTCCTACTTTGTCCAGGTGGACAAATTCTGAGAATCTACCTTCTCCCTTTGCCAAGTGATACTTGGTTCTCCTCCCACTCCTGGCCCTCCTCCCACTGCTTCCTGTCCTATGGGCCCTGCACAAGTGGCAAGGGAAGGGTAGCATTGGCATAGGAACCCTCTGGCCTATTCACCAGCAACATCATGGCCAAATGCAACATCAGTACTCAGTTGAATAGAAGCTGGGGCTGGGCTGTGGTAGGGCTGCAACTGCCTTTGGGGGACCACACACAGGGCTAGCCCTATTTATGGGGGTGAGGAAAAAAGGTTGGGGCCTCAAGATGCCTCCCTGAAAGTCACTCCCTGGGGGGGCTTCTAGAGTAGGGGTTCCCCTAAAGCTGGGCTCTGAGAACATGGACTTTTTAATATCAGAATCATCGTATTTCAGGATAGTTTCCTTCATTTTACATCATGATGTTTCCCCAGACTGACCCCCAAAGGTCCACAGAGCCCACAGGTTAGAGCCCAGAGAACTGTAAAGAGACACAGAGCAGGGCACAGAACCTGACAGTGTCCTTGATACCTGCACTGCCCAAGGCTCTGATTCTGCCTGTCCTCCCCCTTGCCATCACAGTTCCACCTCCATCTCCCTCTCCCTCAATTAATCAAGGCTGAGATGTGAGTGAAGGTGTAGGTCACATCTGAGATAGACCCTGAAAGATCTTTCCTTTTCCTTGGGGGCTCACAGGCCAAGCTTTAAGCCTGGAAGACCAACTTCTTTATTTACTTAAACTGAGAAAACTGAGGCCTGGGGTTCCAGGAAGTATGTACACAGCCTGGGTTTGAGCCCAAGTCTTCTGCCTGCAGCTTCAGTGCCCTTCCTTCTATGTCCAGGGCTGGCTGCAGGCAGTTACTGGGTCACTTAACACAAAGCCACTCTTGGTGACAATGAAGAAGAGGGGAGGGGACCCCACAGGGGGGCAGGGAGCCAAAGGCCTGCTCTGGCTGGGCTGGAGGAGGAGTCAATGGAGATTAGGCTTCCTCCTCCCTTGTCCTGGCACTGGCTTAGCCTGAGCTCCTGCCTTCTCAGGGGCCCCTTCATGGCAGGAAGCAGGCCATGCTAAGCCTAAGGCAGCTGCCTTGAATACTTCCTCACCAGGCTCCCAGCCCCCAGGCCTTCAGCAAAGCCCTGCCCTCCCAACAATTCAGTGACATAGCTGGTCAAAGTGAGGAAATAAGTAATGAGAGGGGGCAGTAATTTTCCCCAGACAATCCCAGAGCAGTCACAATGAGAACCCAGGCCTCCTGCTCCTTATGCCAAGGATCCAATGGTGGTACCACAGAATGAGACCTGAGCCAGGGATGTTTTTAACTTTTTATTCCAATGAATGAGCCAGGGGCTCGAGGCTGCAGGTTGTCACCCTGTGACCCTCAGGGTCTTCCTCCGGCTGAGATGCACGCCGGGTTGTCGGGTCTACCCCACCAGTGACCTGGTTTAAAGGCAGACCGTCATTGGTGCCGGGTGGAAGACTCTAAGGGTCGGGGGAGACAGGTGCAGGAAGGGAAGGGGAACTAGAGGTAACAAGGCAGGTCCTTCTCAATCACCTGGAGGAAGAATAGGAGAGAAGAAGGGTGAAAAGGTAGCAAGGAGCTCCCCAACCCCTCTGGATGCCCTGCTGGCAGAGGCCTAGCCTCCCAAAGCAGACAGGAGACAGGCCCCGGGGTCTGCTGGGGAACATATAAGCCTCTCCTCCCTCACAGTGCCCCAAAGGGCCAGGCAATGAATTCAGTTTGCCTGGGGAGCACTGGAGAAAGTCCATGTGGCACCTACCAGAGGCTCTTCCATGGGACCGTACCGCTTCACCACACAACCATCTTTGTCAATAAGGAACTGCAAAGAAGAAGAGGAGAGTCATGAGAGCAGTGCTGTGTCCTCCCAGGGGCAGCCCACCGGCTTTATGGGCCGCTAAGTGCCTTAAAGGTGGCAAAGGGGGGTCAGTCTGTTCCACCTCAGGGCAGGTTCCTGCCTGCCACACTGCTATCCCTCTTTGATGAAGAAGCAGGGCTCCAGAGAAGGGAAGTCATTTGCACTGGAATATCCTATGTGGCTCAGCTGGGACAGGAAGCCTGGCCTCCTGATGGTCAGCCAGATAAACACTCGTTTTGCAAATGAGGAGTAAGGCCCGGACAGAAGTGACTTTGCCTAACAGGCTTAGCGCAGAACCAGGTCTCACATTTAGGTCTTCAGACTTCACATCCAGGGTTTTCCTCACTCTCCTTGACCACCAATCTCCCTGCCCTACCCAGCTCCCTCCTCCTCCCAGTATCAGAGTTGGAAGGGCCCCAGGGGTGCCCTTGTCTGACCTACACTTAACAGACCCAGTGGGCATCCCTGCCAGTTTTAACCCTCTGAGCCCGTAAATCCCCATCACCACATGGCCGACCTCACCACCTCTGCCTGTGGCTCCAGGACCTGCTAAGACAGGTCATTCTGCTTCCTGGACAGCTGACTGCCGAAGGGCTTTGTGAGGCCACAAGAGAACCAGCATAACTTTGAAGCTCATCCTGCTTCCAGTGTGTCTATTAGCTAATCAGAGAAGCTATGAATTTGGTTTTTTCCTGGGAGGTCCAGCAGCAAGAGCCAAGTTAAAGAACTGAGGTCGACCCTCCTAATGATAGGTCTCTGGATAAGTCCTGTAAGCATCAGTTTCCTCACATGTAAGATGGGGCTGTTCTGTCCTGAGACAACATCAGCTCCTTGGGAACAGGCTGTTTCATTTTTGCTTAAAATTGTCTGGCACACAGTAGGCCCTTAATAAATGCACACTAGCTGGCTGATTACTCCCACTCCCTGCCTCTAGGGCTGTTAAGAGGATAGAACAAAAAAACGAAATCCTGCCTATGACATCTCCCGCTGCTGCAGCTGAGCTACGATCACCTGTATCCACCGAAACATACATATGCCTGTGCACACCCAGGGGAACACACAGACGGACAGTGCAGGGAAAGAGCAGATCAGGAGCCCAAAGAGAGTGCCAGCCCAGGGGACATCAGGGGGACTCAGTCACAGTGGTTCTGTGGTGGCAGCCCATGATGCCACTACCCCCCAGGATGACCAGGCTAGGCTTACCTTGGTGAAGTTCCACTTTATTGCACTAGAAAGGAAAGGGAACAGAAGGCGTGAGGCCTCAAACAAGCATCCGACACTACCCATCCCAGTCACCTCACAGACCTGAGTGCCCTCCTCCCCACCTCCCCTGTCCCCCCCCCAGCAGCCATATTTCTAGGCCTAGGTGAGCCAAGGCCTCATCTTTCTGTCCCTCCCTCCCTGCCACATCTCCCTCCCCACCCCCAGGGCTCTTTTCCCCACAGCTGTTACTCACTTGCCCAAAATGCCCTTCCCTCTGGGTTGGATTTTCATCCATTTCCACAGGGGGTGAGCATCGTCGCCATTGACACATATTTTGCTGTACATATCAAACTTGACGTTGTAGCCAGCAGCAAATTCTCGGATTTCTGCATTACTCCCTGGCTCCTGGAGGATGAAGAGTGCCAGGGACAATTGGTCTAGGTGGAGGGGCTGGCTCTGATGCCCATAGTTGCCAAGCAAGGAGCTCCTGCTTCAAATTTAAATGCTTTACATTTTAAATTTGTACATTTAAATGCTTCACATTTAATTCTGACAGGCTAATGCTTGGTACTAAGAACCTTCCCTCCACTGTCCAAAAGCCCACCCAAGCCTCGGTCCCTGGCAAAGGTCCCCCTTGGGCTCCCACCCTCCGGGGAGAGGCCCCCCCCCCCACCTACCTGCCTCCCAAACTGGTTGCAAGGGAAAGCTAGAATCCGCAAACCACACTCAGCATATCTGGCGTGCAGGTCGACAAGCTGAGTGTAGTTTACGTCCGTCTTTCCTCATTGCGAGGCTACATTGGTGACAATGCAGACACAGCCCCTGGAGGAGAGATGGGGGAAGCGATTAGTGGGGGCGAGGGGGCATAGGTCATCCCAGCAGTGACAAGCCATAACTATTTCCCAGAGACCTGCCCTCTGATCCCACACACTCTGCTCCTTATTGGCTGCAGGCCCAGGATTCTGGCATGCCTTCTAGATGCCATCTGGGTATGAGTGGCCAGCTCAGGTTACAGAAGCAGCATAGTCACGATTGGCCTCAGGGAAGGGCCACTCCCTCCCCCCATGTGGGATCCTACCAGCCTCAGGCCACACCTCCTTCTCCTCACCTGTACTTATCCAGGGACACTATTCGACCATCAATGTCCTTAGCAGAAAAATCGTGCATTGACCTGGCACATCTCCAGTCATTGCGGGAAGCGCACTGCAGGACAAAGAGAGGCTGCTGAGCCCCCAATGTGTAGCACCAACCTGGGGCTCAGGGTCACTGAGTCACTCTTTGGGTTGGCAGCTGACACATGAGAGGAGGATTAAGCCTAGCAGCATCACAGGAGCTGGGTACAAACGCTTCCTCTGCTGTTTACTGTCTGAGTCCTCCACTTCCTCCCCTGCCCATCTCCTGAGGGAGGGGGATGATCTCAAGGAGCAACATGAAAAGGTTTTGAACAAGGCCAATGCAGGAGACTGCTTTGCTTGACTATGCAAATTTATTTTGTTTCTTTAAATTGACGGGGTTTTTTTCCAACATTACCGCATCTTGCCCAGTAACTGTTCTCCCTGAGAGCTATTCCACATAATACTATTTTTTTTAAAGATAAAAAAAGAGAAGAAAAAAATCAGCAAAACTGATCAATACATCGGAAAAAGTCTGAAAATATGTATAGTATACAATCCTCATGGGCTCTTCTGCTCTGCAAAGGATGGCATAGGGGTCTTCTCATAACTCTTGCCCTGAAAGCCAGACTACATATATTGTTCAAAGAGTTCTGTTTTTCTTTTTCTTCAGTGGGGAAAGGAGAGAAAAATTAGCGCTTGTTAATAGAAAAAAAACAAACATGCCCTTTTAACACAGGTTAAAAGCAGAGAAGAGCCTGACTGGTGGAGGTGGTAGCTAGGAGGGAGAGCTTGTGGGGGTCAAGGCCCTACTGGGGCTCCCACCAGCACAAGGTGGCCTCCCCTTCTCCCCTCAGCCCCTCATGATGCTGGATGGAAGCCACCCTGCCTTGGCACAAGGTAAGCTCCTTAAGGCTGGTTTCAGCTTGGGCTCTAGCTCATAACTGGCACAAAGCAGGCACTCAATAGTTGTTTGCTCAACTGAGTCTAGGGAGCTGGCCCCTGTGGCTGCTCTGGAGCTGCAGACCTTTCCACTGGAATTCCCCTCCTCCACTGGACTGCTCTTCCTAGGAGGCCCCTCTCTGCACTGTGGCCTCTCTCCTTTCTGGAAAGATCTCCAGGTTCCAAGACACCTGGAGATAGAAGCCCTGGGACATTCCAGTCCACTCTGGAAAGCCCTCGACATCTCGGAGGCCAAACCTGACTGGATAATCTCCCTTCTTTCCTTCACCAGGCACACTGAAGAGCTTAACAGTGTGCTGGCTTGTCTCTCCCACAAAGACTGGGCACACTGCCACATCATGTGATGGTGTAAGAAATGCTCTCACAAGGCAGGTCACTCAAACACTGTACCACCTATTTCTACATTTACAAGAAAGATGGAAATGCTGATCATCAGATTTGAGTTGAAAGGGTGCTGCAAGGTCTCTGAGGTTTGGCACCACATGTCCACTGTCCAAAAAACTGAGTGTCACGTCCCCAACAGCCCCTAGGGCAGGGCTAGGCACAGCAGGAACTCGGGCATCTTTGGCTGGGGAAGGAGGGAGGGAGGACCCTGACCCAGTTCTTGACTCCCACTGGGATCCAGAATGAGCAGCTCTGTCTCCTTCCTGGAAGCCAAGCTCGGCAGGGCCATAGAGCCCTAGGACTCTAGAAAGGAGCAGTCATCTCATTGGCAGTGAGCACCTATCCTGGGCACAGTATGGCAATGGACCGACCTGGGCACTGAGTCCCACCTTTATCACTGAGAACCTGGCAAAGTCTCTGGGATTGGAGAGGAAGATTTCTACCCATCATCATCAAGAGGCAACATGAGGTAACAGAGAAAAGCCCTTGGAATAGGAGGACCTGGGTTTCAATCTTGCCTCAGTCACTTACTGCCTACACGACCCTGAAAGAGTGGGGTCACTGAACCTCTTGGCCTCAGTTTCCCCATCAGTAAACAGGGCTACATATAGAGCCTGTTTGATCCTTCTGACAATCCCACAAAGTTTTGTCTGAAACCTTAAAAGGATGGGGTCCGGATCTAGGATTTCACTGGGTCAGGGAACTCTGGCATGAAGAAACTGCAACTCATATGCTCAGAGCTCTGGAAGGACTTGAACCCAGGCCTTCCTAGCTGGCTGGCTTGCTACAACAGCAGGAGAGGGACAGTCAAGCCTGGAAACTTTAAGGCATTATGTAAATGCCTTGGCTAGTCCCACTCACTTCTAGGACACCCTCAGGTTTCCATAGTGTAGGAGCAGAGTCTGAGAGCTGGCATGGCCTTGGGAGGCCAAGTGTTCAGGTGGAAAGAGGCGCCAAGCCGACTTCTGCCCAAACCTTTGGGCACCTGATCCCTTTATTGCTTCCAGGCTGTTTGCTCACTAGTAAGAAGCTAGCTAGCCCAATCCCCTACTTTTACATGCAGAGATCCTCTCCAAGATCCAATGAACCCAGGAAACTGAGACTCTAAGAGGCTGAAGTATTTCCCCCAATTCACACAGCTGCTCAGCACCAGAGGCAGGAGCCCAAGCTAGGCCTGCAGGGCCCTGATGCAGCCAGAGCTTTGAGGCAGAGGTATCCTCCTCATGCCAGGTGGGTCCTTCCAGCTCGACAAGGACTCAGTTAATCTGCACTGACCCTCTCATTTTATAGAGGCCCAAAGACAGTCAGTAAGCACTATGCTGTGCTAAAGTTGCGAAGAAAGGCCAAAGCCAGGTCCTGCCCTCAAGAAGTTCCTAGTCTAAAGTGGGAGACAATACTCAACATGAGGGCCAAACAAGCTGAATGCAGGCTAAGCCCTGCCCAGAGTCCCACAAACAGCTCCAGTCAGGCCTCCTCCTTAGAGCAGAGGCTCTCAGGGCAGGGCTGCTTCCATTTCTTTCTCTGTATGTCCAGAACTTGGTACGATGTCTGGCACATAGAAAATCCATCCAGTCAGACTTCCCCCCTGTGCCAATGCAGGTGGCACCTTCTCTGAAACTGCTCGTGCCCACCCTGGACCCAGGGGCCTGGCATGTCACAAACACATCATACATGTTGGCTGGACTGATCTGAATTAGGAGCAAGGCCAGGCCTCTTCATTCACATGTCCAACAGAGGCATCGGGCAGTGCTCTGAGGCTGGCTCCTCTCAGTGGGTCTATTTGGGGGGAAGTTACCAAGCAAACACCTCAGTCCCTGTTCTCTACATGTGGTCTGGGCCAACCTAAACCTAGCTGTTCCTTGTGGTCTCCTCCCATGGACTCCCAAGCTGAGCAATTTCTAGAGAAACAGTGGACACACCCATAAAATTACTCCAGGGAGGAAAACAAACCCCAATCTCAAAAATATTTACAAGCTGGAGGCTGGAGTGTGAGAGGTCAGGACAGAGCAGAAGTGGTAAAAGCAGCCAGCCCAGGCCTAAAGTGGGCAGGGCAGGGAACAGAGGACTCCAGTCCCACATATAGCCCAACTCAAAGTCCAGAACAGATATCTTGTGATCCAAATGATTCAGCAACCTCCCCTCCTCCCTCTTACCTCAGCGCTTTCAACACTGTCCCCTAAGTCGGGTTATCTACCCACACAAAGAGAAATAAGAACAACGACCCTAGCTGTCCATTTCTAGGCCGTTACTCAGTTCAGTTCAGTCAAGTCAGTGTTATCAAGCCTAAGGATATAGAGATGAACGGGTAGGGTAGCCAACTTCTGGCCTCAAAGGGTAGTGAATCTAACAGGTAGAGAGAAGGAAGAGGTATGTACACAGAAGTACCCAAATTGGAATACGATTTAGTTAGGTGCACAGGAGGCATCAAGAGAGATTCTGAACAGCAGGGTTCAGTTCTAGTTGGGGTCCATCAGGAAAGGATCCTTGAGGTGGGCCCTGAAGGGAGAGTAGCATGTCAGCAGGCAGAGGCCCTCTGGACAGTGGAGAAAGATGGGCTGGACTGGGGGGTGGGGGGCAAAAGAGAGAGAAGATCCCTGGCAGGAAGACCATCAGGAGCCTAATTACAACAATCCGGGTGATAAGGGCTAGGGGATAGTGGTAGAAAGGAAGAAAGATGAGTGATATGGTGGGGACAAAACGAACAGGGTTTGATGGCTGGACGTGGGAACTAGGAGTGAGATGGAGAAGCACCATAAACAGAGAGAAAAGGAGACACAGGATAGGATGCTTTGTACTTCAGGAGAAAGGAGTTCAATTTGATGTGCTCAGTTCAATAACAGTGCTAATATCCACTTTTTGGGCCTATAAACACACAATTGATGCCAGTGGCCCTACCTCATAACCCAGAGGACAGACAGACTCAGCTCCCATGACAAAATCCTTGGCTTTGCAGACTTCAGAGAAACTGCTATGTTGTATTAATGTGCCTATCCCCCCCACCCTCCCTCCCATTCCCCCAGTCCTCTCTTCTTAGATTCCCCAGCCCAAGGACAGCAGGAGTGGAGGAACAGTTGCTGACTTAGGTTAGGAGGGCAAGAGTCGCCATCCTGCTTTTCCATATGGGAAAACTTGAGCCTCAGGGAGGGAAAGTACATTCCCAAGGTCACAATTAAGACAAATGCACATCAGGGACTCATAAGATTGGTAAAATTTTGGAGCTGAAAACTCCCCCTCCCCCTCATTCTACAGCTAGGGAATTTCAGGCCCCAAAAGGTGAGTTTACAATAGGGGGAAGGGGTCTGTGAACTTGGATGGAAAAAAGACATCTTTATTTTCAATAAGCTTTAACTGAAATTTGGCATTTCCTGCAATTATTTAAAAATATCCTTCTGAGTAGGGGGCCTATCCAGGCTGACAGAGGGATCCAGGAAGCAGCAAAAGATGGAGAATTCTGCTATAAACAGAATTAGAAGGGACCTCGGAGGCCAACGCCCTTGTGTTACAGAGAGGGTCGTGGGGAAACGGAGGGTCTCCACGGGTCACGGAACTCGTGGGAAAGGAGAAAAAGATGACCCAGGGAGGTTAACAGCCTCGTCCTCGATCGCACCCCAAGAAAGCATCAGACGCCGGAGCAGAACCCAGGGCCCTCCCCTCCCAGCTCCGGATCGAGGGGACTCAGAGGCCACCCCGCCCAGCTTCCCCACCATTAATAGAGAAGGAAACTGAGGCCTAATAAGTGAACGGGTGCCAGGGTCACCCCGCTGTCGAAATGGCCCTCGGACCCCGGTGCGGCTACTTCAGAGCACGCGCGGAAGAAACAAGCAGAAGGGCCGGGGATCTGAGCCCGCAGCCCCCTCCTCCTTCCCCTGCGCGGCCTGGAGGCCAGTGTTGGGGCGGGGGGGGGCCGCCTTCGCCCCTCCCCCTCCCGGCTTCGGAGAACAATCGCTGGCTGACGTCTGGTCCGCAGCCCGGTCCCCTACGGCAACCTCCCCCACCGCGTCTCTTCCTCCCTCCCGCCCCCCTCGCCCCCTCCCGGAATTTGGGAAGGGGTCTGGGCCCGACCCGAGGCAGAGCGAGGGGGGCTAGCGGCGGCTCGCGTCCGAGGGCTGGGGGGCCGGCGGGGAGAGGGGCTCGCGCGCCCGCCCCTAACGGCCCTGCGGAGGGGAGGTTGGGGCTGCGGCCCCCTCTCGGCCGGGTCCCCGCTCCTCGCCTGTCCCGCAGGCCGCGCAGGCCGCACAGGCCGCTCAGGCTCACCATAGTGCTGGAAAGGCTGGGGGCCGCCAGGGCTGCGCACAGCAGAGCTGGCTTCACCAGACGGTAGAGGCGGTTGAAACTCATTTCGGCGGCGGCAGGGGAGCCTCCTTCCCCAGAGGCGGTGCCCTCCCGAGCGCCCCAATCAACGCGCGCCCGGGGGGCAGGCCGTGCCGAATCGCCCCACCCTCAGGCTTTCAATCACTGGTCCGAATTGTGGCGGGGCTGGATAGGCGGCTCGGCCAGCCAATCAACAGCCAGGAACTGTGGGGGCGTGGCTTTGGTCTCGGGGGCGGGGTTTGGGGTGTGGCCCGGACTGGGGCGAGGCATTGTGGAGACTAGCTACGTCTGCAGAGCATCTGACTCCCTGCTTTCTCGTGGCCTCAGGGGATTGATGCTGGGGTCAAGTCGGTCCGGGCACTGCGGCTGTCACTGTGCGGCTTATTTACCTGGACAATGTGCCCCAAACAACCTGGCACTCAAGTCTCTGGATAACTTAGTTTGTCCCTAGACTGTGTAACCATAGCCTATAGGGTCCAGTTTCAGCATGCTTAATCTGCCTAATCTGCCTAATGATGATGTAGAAGGATAATTCGCTTATCAACTAAACCACAAAGTCCAAGTGAGTTTTATCTGCACATCTTTCCCAGCAAGTCACGAAGGCTGACTCCCAGGCATGCAGGGCTACTAATTCCAGGCCCCCAAGCGTAAATCCTCAGACTTGCAGGATTTAGAACTGGAGGGACCTTGAAGATTATCTAGTAAAATCCAAGAAGCTTCATTCCTTGCCAAGCCTGCATGGGAGGAGGAGGAAGAAATCCTCATACTTAGTATGTTTGGCGAGTTTTGGAAAGGAAAACTGCTTGGGACCAGCAGAGACAAAGAGAAGGACTTTGTTGAGGGGTTCCCAGTCTTGATGGGATAAGGGTCTGGGGAGAACTGTAAAAAATTAGGTTACAAAGGCTCTGCAACTGGGGAGTTTCCTGTTAATTTGATTTTCTAACTACCTTTCTCTGTTAAATCTTCTTAATCTGTGTGTTTTCTGGCTCTTTACAAATAAATGTGGGAAAACATACTCTTTTGGTCTGGAGTGTGTAGTGTACCTAGGATTCATTAAATCTTACGTTAAAATCCTACTTCCAACATTCCACCTTTGTGACCTTGAAAAACTTACTTATTCTTAATTCACTTAACACTAACTTGTCTTGTGCCTTCTATGGACTATAAGATCTCTTCTAGATTTGAATTGATAACTGGAGGTTCCCAAATGGTCCCTCTTTTTTGTTAGGTTGAGACTTAAAGAGAGGAACTATGGGGACCCTAGTTATTGTAAATGGGATTCCTGTTCTGATATAGGTTGGACTAGACAACTTTTGAAGGTCCTTCCAAATCTGAGATTCTGATTCCCTGGACACCAAAATCAGTGGAAAAATTGACTACCTGGAATAAACTGCCTTGGCACTATTCCTCAATATCGGAAAATGTGGAATCGACTGATTATCACTAAATTGCTAACTTCTTTTCCCTCTTCTATGGACCTCAGTTTCTTTCTCAATAAAATGAGGTAAATGACATGGATTTCCATGAGAGCTCCATGACAAGGACAATGGCTTGTCTAAACTTTGCGTCTCTCCTGGCACTGAGCGCACAGAAGAAGCCTAATATTTGCTGATGTCCCTCCCTCCCAGTTCTGACCTTCCAGGACCTCAGAGTTTGAGAGGACCGACAGTTTGGAAAACTACGACTCCCAGGCAGTCTTGCGCCTAAAGACACGCGAGAATTTCTCAGGGGGTGGGGCAAACAACGAACAGCCGACCTCCGACCGCTCCGTCGTCGGCTTGTCTATCCCACTGCCTGCTCCCTTACTCTCAGGCATCTCCTAAGACACCTCAGCGCAGGCACGAAGGGGGCCTGCTGTTGGGCCTCGCGCAGACGCACTCGTAGCGCTGTTCGGCCTCGCGCAGACGCACTCGTAGCGCTGTTGGGCCTCGCGCAGACGCACTCGTATCGCTGTTGGGCCTCGCGCAGACGCACTCGTAGCGCTGTTGGGCCTCGCGCAGACGCACTCGTATCGCTGTTCGGCCTCGCGCAGACGCACTTAGTTTCTTCAGGGTCCTAGCTTAGGGGCGTGCGGTACCGAAGTGGAGAGGGTTTAGTCCCTTATTCGGCCTGACGCGACGGGGCCATGGATGACGAAGAGGAGACCTATCGACTATGGAAGATCCGCAAGACCATCATGCAGGTAAGACAGTAGTCTCCCTGGATCCCGAGAGAGGTAGAGGAAGGAAGTGAGCGCGTGAGGGTAGAGGGCGGTAAGGCAGGAGGCGGGCGCGTGGGGGGTTATGAGAGGGGAGGAGCGAGAGAGGGGCGTGTGTGGGGGGTTGTGAGAGGGAAAGGCTGGAGAAGTGGCGTGTGGGGGCTTCTGGGAAGGGGGAGGGGAAGTTGGAGAAATGCAGGGCCGGAGGGGGGGATCGAGAAGGGGCGGGGCAAGAGCGGTTTGGAGAGGGAGAGACTTGAGAAGGGGAGGAGGCCAGGCCCGCGTGGATCCTTTTGGAGGAACGTCCACGTGCTTTTACTCTACCATGTACAGTCATTTCATCAATCAGGAATATTTCTGTGCTTTCTCTGAATTCCTGGCGTATATATATCATTTCTTACAGCACGGTGATATTCCATTACATTCATGTGCCGCAGTTTGTTTAGCAGTTCCCCAATCAGTGGGTATCTACTCCAGTTCTTTGCTACCACAAAATGCGCTACTACAATGTTTTGATGTGTGTGATACTTTTTATCCTTCTCTGGGCTAGCAGTGAATTTTAAAAGCGCTCGTTACTCAGCGCTGTGCCTGAGGCTGGGATTGCAGATAGAGAAGACACTCCCTACTTTCTAGGAACTCACCTGGAGAAGGTGTCTGCTTCGAGTCGGATGGAAAGGTCCCATGGTCCTTAGAGTGCAGTAGCAAAGCAGATAGTAGGGTATCATTTTTAATGTTGTTTCCACCGCTAAAATCATATCAGTTGCTGATATTGAATCATTTGATAGCTCCAAGGACAGAGGAAATTCTTTCCTCGGTCTTCAGTAACTTGTGACTATAACACCTTCAGAAGCAATTGGTAGACCACATCTTCCATAGGAGTTGTTTCCTAGGATGGTGACTGGGCTAAAAGTAGCAGGACTGCTGGTCTAGAGGAGGACTGCCACTCTTTGGGCTTGCCTCCTAGTTGGTGGCAGTTGGTATTGATTGTGACAAGGAAGGTGAGCCCCTTCTCCAGAGTGATTTCTCCTGGAAGCAGGATCCCTATCTAGAACAGTGCTGGTGGGCTTGGGGATATTTAAAAAGTTTCTGGAGGTGGTAGTGGTTGATCTTGGCTGGAACGTGATGCCTTTTGTTTTTCTCTTATGATGAGTGCCTTGCTTCTTAAGCTGTGCTGATTTGCCTGCTATGTATACAGTAGTTGGTGATTTGGTTTCCTTAAGGCATTGCAATCTTCTGCAGGAAACCTTTCCCAGCCCTTCTTAATTCTAATATCTTCCTTATCAGTTATTTCCTGTTCCTTCTGCATATAGCTTGTTTGTACATATTTGCTCATTGTCCCTCCCATTAGATTCTGGGGGATCCCCCAGGATTCTGGGCTGTGTGCTTTGAAGTTTGAAGGGAGGTAGTAGTAGAGGTTTGACTCACTTTGAATGAGCTACCTCTTGTTACCCTTAGGGTGCTTTGCTGCATCAGCTAGCTTGTTTGCCTGTTTCATAGGCAAAGGCTATGGAGAGGTTAGTCACTTTTTTGGGGTATAATTCCAAATTGCTTTCACCAACAGTAAATTAAGTGTACCTGCCTTTTTGCACTTCCTCTCCAACATTGATTATTCCTATCTGTTGTGGGTTTGGGGTGTACAAGGTGAAACCTCATAATTATTTTTGAGTTTCCATTTCTTTTTTTAGAACATTCTTCCAAATGGTTAACAGTTTGCCATTTTTCTTTTGAAACTTTGTACATGTGTTCTGATCATTTATACGTTGGAGGATGGTTCTTGGTCTTATATGTGTTAGTTCCTTTATTGTCTTGACCATCAGGCACCACAGACAGAAGGGCCACCATAAGCACCAATGTAGCAGCTTTTTTCTAAAGCAGATTCCCACAAGTGGGCATGACTTAAGATTGTGTGTGGTACATGAGTGTCAAGAATATTATTGTGCTGTGAAAAAAACAACAAATGTGAAGAATTCGGAAAAGCATGGAAACATTTATGAAGTAAGCAGAACTGGAGTGGTGACAACAATGTAAGTGGAATGGAGTAAGGCCGAACTGAATGCTGAGCAATTATATTGATCAGACTTAACCTGGAAGAAGTGTGAAAATGCCGCAGAGGTGAAGACTGTGGATCCAGAACATTATCTGTGCTATTTAAAAAAAAAAAATCCCATTTTATTTTCAGTTCCTGATTCTCCCTTCCCTTAGCCATTGAGAAGACAAGAAAAACAGAGCTCATTACAGACATGTGTGGTCATGCACAGCAAGCTCCTCTTAGCCATATATCAGAAGGACTTTGCACTGGGCCTGCACCTAGAGGTCCTTCGGAGTTGTGGTCATCAGAGGTCCTAAGTCTTGCAAAATTATTATCTTTGCAGTGTTGTATAAATTGTTTTGCTTACTTCACTTCCAGTCAGTTAACATGTCTTCCCAGTTTTTTTCTGAAACCATCCCCATCATCATTTCTACTCCTACTTGTTCAACCATTTCCCTAGGTGATGGACATCTGCTGAGTTTCCAATTCTTTGCTGTCATGAGGAGAACTGCTAGAAATGTTTTTGCACATGTTTCTCATTTTCCTTTTTCTTTGATCTCTGGGATATAGATCCATCAGCCATCACCTGTACTGGTCGGCTCACTTTACACAACTTGGTTTTGCTGAACTGCTTCCTCCCATCTCTGTATTCTTGTTGCAAGGAATGGCTCTCTGAGTGGAGCAGAGATATAATATAGTAGTATCTGTCTGGTCAGATCCTGCCCCAGGCATGCACTAGGTCTGTGACTGTTGCCAGATCACTTAACCTGACTGAAACTGTTTCATCCCCTCTATTATGAGAATGATATTAGCATCTAGTTCAGTAGGGTGATTGTAAGGATCAAAAGAGTAGACTTTAAAGCACTTCATAGATGTGAACAAGGAAGTAATGAGATTTGGAGGGAGACAGTTTGGAAGAACACATTTAATTTGCCTTCTGAGTCTGGGGTGTAGAGGTTATGGTTTGAGAAAATTACCAAGTCTGTATTGTAGTTCTCGATATGTAAACCAGGCCAGACTTGAGATAGCGATGGTCTTAGAGGGAGCTGGGACAAGGCTGGCATAACACTCACTGAATGTGCCCCAGTGAAGAAAAGTTGTCCAGGATGAAGAGGTGATATGTAAAGTAAGAGGGATTCGGCTTTAGACGTGAGAGAAGTTCTAGGTAGTTGGTGAGAGTGGTTGAATGGTAAGCCATGATTGAAATCTGTGTATTCATAGACAGAAAAGTAAGTTTCTATCCCCTGCCCTAGGTGGAGTCCTTTCTGACTAATTATCTGACTTTTTCACAGTTGTGTCATGATCGGGGCTACTTGGTGACCCAGGATGAATTAGATCAAACTTTGGAAGAGTTCAAAGCCCAGTTTGGGGATAAGCCCAGTGAAGGACGACCTCGACGCACTGATCTTACTGTATTGGTGGCCCACAATGATGACCCCACAGATCAGATGTTTGTCTTCTTCCCAGGTAAAGAAGAGACTAACTAGTGGAAACCCATTGTCCAGAAAAATAAATAATATTTCCTAGCCCAAAATTTGGGGAAGTAGGGGGTATGTGGCTTTGGAATTTGGGTTACCAGTAAGTTTTAGGTTCTTCATTACAAAATATGGGACTTTCTACCTAGCAGGGTTATGGGGAAGAAAGCATTTTGTAAAATGTTGATGTATTGTGGAAGTGTGAGTTGTGATTGTTTGAATTATGCTCTACCACACCTAGCAGGTCTATCAGATAAGACAGTCTGACAAAGCTGCATTTGATCCAGTGTGTCAGATTCCAGGTGAACTCTCAGTTCTCCCAGACGGTGGTACTGGGGTTGGGATGTTGGTGTTCATTTACATTCCCCCTCCCTACCAGAGTTGCTTCTGTGTTGTGTGCATGTAAGTTTCTGTGTAAACTGGAAATCACATCCAGGTATAGCTGCTTCTCCCTCAAATCCATCTTGTCAGGGCTCCCTTCTGTTTTTCTCAGTACTGTCATCATAGAGTGGAAAGGACCTCAGAGATCAGGTTCAGCTGCGTCATTTCACAGAGGCTACGCAAACTGGGGAAGCAGCTTGTCAAACGCTGTGCTGTGGGGTCACGGTAGACTTGCCAGCTTCCTGAATTCATGCCCCACCTCTCTCTTGTACACAGTGCTGCCTGTCACTTCTGGTATAGAGATGGAAGTGCTGCATTCTTAGAAATTAGTTAGCTCCAATACTTTATCATCTTTGTTACCATTTCAGGAAAGAACCCCTAGGCACTAAAAGGCTGTGCCAGTGTAACTTGAGCTTTAGCTGGTCCTGCTGAGTTGAAAAGTTATAAGTATGGACCCAGCATCAGTTAAGAGAGGTCCTTCACAGGAAGTTTGGCCACTGACTAGTGGAACTTTCTGGTTACAGCATTTAAGGAAACCGTCCACGAACATATGTTTGGGTGGTAAGCTATATCATTATGGGAAGGAAGGCCTACGCTAAAAAATTAGTTCTTGAAGTATTGAATCGCAGTTCTGGGTCCATGGAGACAGAATGGTTCAGAAGGGTAAGGCTCTTCAAGTGAAAGTTACAATTGTAGCTGAAAATAATCTTGTGTTTTATCTTCCCAGAGGAGCCAAAGGTTGGAATAAAAACCATCAAGATGTACTGCCAGCGGATGCAGGAGGAGAACATCACCAGGGCCCTCATCGTGGTACAGCAGGGCATGACACCCTCTGCAAAGCAGGTGCTCAGTCCCCTTGGGGCCAAAGGAGAGAGAAACTGATCTCTCCCTTACCCTGCCTTTGGAAGCCAGTACTTTCTTGGACTGTTCCTGAACCTTCTCCAGCTTTAGTCTGCAGTGCTTAGGTGGGAAGGGACACTCACAGTGTCATCCTGTTACCCAGAGCTGGGGCATCCAAACAGGAAGATGACTGAACTGTCCAGAATGTTTTAACCACTTCCTGTTTGATTCAGAAATGAGCAGGCTTACTCTTGTGTTCCCCTCTTGCTGCTAGAACAGTTTGTAAACCACAGTTGTAATTTGGCTATGTTTGGGGAGCGAAATGGGCCAGTGCTCTTGTGTCCTACTCAGCCCCTGGAGTCTTCACCCTTGTTGTGGTACAGCTGAAATGCCAGGACCCTGCTGTACTGAGGACCCCTTTTTTTGTTCTGTAATTAAGTCCATTAGTCCTTTTAAGAAGTTGAATAGAGCAGGAGAGGTTGGAAAGGCTTGCCATTTAGCCTCCCCCATCAGAGTTCAAGTCCCATCTCCAATGACTTTGCTTAAGGAACTTCTCTGAGCCTCATTTTCCTCATATGTGAAATGGGGGTGATATCTGCCCTCTATTTCAGGATTGTTGTGAAGACCAGTTTGTTCAGTCAACATGGAGCTAAGGGAATCAGCCTTTATGTAGCACCCACTCTGTGCTAGGCACACGGTCTAAACTTACAAATACTATCTTATTGGATCCTCACAACAGCTCCGGGGGGTACATGTTATTATTAACTCTGTTTTACAGTTGAGAAAATGGAACCCGACAGGTTAAATGACTTGCCCAGGGTCATAGAACTGTTATGTATCTAAGGCCAGATTTTGGTTCAGGTCTTCCTGAACATAGGCCCAGAATTCTATATGCCAGCTACTTCATAAGTAGCTTGTATTTTATATTTTTATTCGATTTTCTGTATTGTGAAGCTTCTCGGTTAGAAAGCTTGGAAAAATTATACAAATTAGAATGAATAATTGTTAGTAGAAAAGTTATGAGGGCCTTGGCTTTGGATATAGCTAATTACTGCAAGGAAACTTGTTTTTTGGAGCTCTGTATAGTATTTGGAGGGCTTTGTTGCTGATAAAGAATTTCAGAGCTTAAAGACTCCAAATAATCCTACGCTCTCAGTTTAAAACAAACTTATTCATTATTTTCGTCTTTTCCTACTTGATTTTCCCTGAAAATGTCCTTCTGTTGTTTGGTACTGTGCAGTAATATGTCATTACATTCATAGACTTAATTTGTTCAAGGTCTTCCCAAGTGATGGCCACTCCTCTAGTTGCCACTTCTCTGCCATGATAAAAGAGTTCTCCTAAGTATTTTTGTACATGTGGGGCCTTTCCTTGTTCTTTTATTTCTTTGAGAGGTGTACCTGCTGATGGTATTGCTGGGTCCCTCTCATTTTACAGTAAAGGAAACTCAGGTTCATAGATTTCTCCAAGATCACACAGGAGATAATGATGGAATCGGGTCAGAAATCTAGGCCTTCTGATCCCAGGCCTGTGAATTCCCCTGAGTCGTACATAAGGAATCAGTCTGAAGAGTGCTGGACTTCTTCAGTGTTGGTTTCTTTTCTTTTCAGTCCCTGGTTGACATGGCCCCCAAATATATCCTAGAACAGTTTCTACAGCAGGAGCTGCTCATCAATATCACTGAACATGAGGTAAGTCACTGCTCAATGAGCTCATTAGGAAAGGAGGAATAGTTTTAGCGTAGGACGGGTGTATCAGAAGCAGCGTGTGGCTAAGAGCTGTATATGCAGCTGTCTGGGAGAGAAGAAGGAAGAAGTCAGAAGTCTCCAAAAGAGACTGAGCAGATGTAGAGCCTGTGCTGGAAGGGCCTTATTGATGATCCGGCTCAGACCTTCAGAGACAAAGGAACTTGAATAAAGCTCTGCATACCCATCCTAGGGTGGTGCTCTTCCCAGGCCCTGCTCTGGTTAAAGAAGCAAGGCAAGCCAATATGACAGTTTATGACTCACTTCTGTGTTCCTGTAGTTCAGGACAAGGAAAGAGCTGTGCAGCTAAAGCAGTAGGAAAATCCTTCATTCTTGAGGTTGTTGAGTTGAAGGGTGTTTGGATATGGAAAAGGGGGAGGCAGAGGTGGGAGGGGTAATGTGTTTAGTCTAAAGGGATGCCCAAGCAGCTTCCCAGGTGGTCATCAACATGGTGGCGGTGGCAGCACAAGGAGCAGGGGGAAAGCCTGGATTAGCTGGAGCCATTCACACCTGAGCGTTTTGTTACTAAATGCCAGGAATCAAAATAGCAAGTGAAGATCCGCCCCTGCCCAGGGTGGGAAGAGCACATTTAGAAGAGTGTTGGCCTGATGCAGGGAGGCTTGGTCAGGTCAGGCAGCGTGCCCTTTTCAGAAGCAATGGCAGAAGTGATTTGACTGTGGTTTCAGACCTGGGAAGCTGGGAGCAGAAGGTACAAGGCTAGTGACTTCTGTAGCCACTCCAGAGCAGGCAGTGCTTTCCACTTTCTTATCTTTGTATCCACAAGATTCCCCAGGTGTGTAACTAATGGGTAAAACATTCAAGAAAGATAGTACTTAGAGTACAGACTAAGCACACAGTAACTGATCTCTTTTCAACTGGATTCCTAGTCTAGAAACTTACTTTAGAACTGCTTCTTTTGATTTTCCTCCTAATTTCATAATTGGTTGATTTTCCTTACAGCTGGTTCCAGAGCATGTTGTCATGACAAAAGAGGAAGTCACTGAGCTGTTGGCAAGATAGTATCCTTCATGCCCCCTTTGTCAGCCCCTTTCCTTTCAGACATTAAACGCTTGGGGTGGCTGAGGGGGAGGATGAGGGGAGGTGTTAGCGGGGAGGGGATTGCCATAGTACCTACCATACTCTTTACCAGGGCCAGAGTTAGTTTTTCTTTCACTCTGTTCATCAGTAAGCTTCGAGAAAACCAGCTGCCCAGAATCCAGGCTGGAGATCCAGTGGCACGTTATTTTGGAATAAAGCGAGGGCAGGTAAGGAAGAGGAGCAGGCCAAGGACATGTTGGTGGCGCTGTCAGCCTTCAGAATTACTCAGATTGGCAACCTCAGAGACATCTTCATTTTCCCCTCGCCTTTCCTGCTCACGTAGCCACCAGCCTTCTACCATCCACGTGGCCAGCCCCTTAGTTCTAGTGTAGACCCTCATCTTTGTGACTGGCTTATTGAAGAAGCCTCCTCACTGGTTTCCCTGCCTCATATGTCTCTCCACTCTCAAACACTAGGATTTGTGATGTCAGAAACTCCTTCAATGATGCAGACCCACAGAGATGCAAACTAGAACTTCCTGAAAAGCACATGTGTGACCGTGTCACTCCTCTACTCAGGAAGTATCAGAATTAAGCCCAGACTTGTGTTTGGCTCTATCTGGCATCTCTTCCAAGACTGATTTTTCTTGCCATCTCCCCCACTCATGCACGCTGTCTGATCCAGGATGCCCTGCTATTTGTTCCTCCATCCCCTGCCTCCAGCTGCAAGGGAAAAATGGTCCCCCACATCTGGGATGCACTCCCTCCTTTGCTTCAAGGAATATGGGACGTTTTCTTCAGAGCCCACTCAGGTTCTTCTTCCTTCAGCAGGTCTTTCCTGCTCCTTTCTTTATTAGTGCTTTCTCCCTCTCGAGAGAATATGTTGAGTATATTTGAAGAATTCCTAAAATTGTAGATTTGAGCTGGAAGGTTAGAAGAATCTTCACTTTACAGATAAATCACAGGCCCCAAGAGTTTGAGGGACTTGCTCAGGGTCACATGGGTAAGGCTAAGTGGCAGAACTAGGATTTGAACCCAGGTCCTCCAAATCCCACATTATTCCCACTGTACCACAGCACTACCCTGAGTGCTACTCAAAGGAGGGGCTCATTTACTTTGTGGAAAGGATGAGATTGAAGTTCATGGAAAAGATGACATTTGAGTTTAAGGCTGAACGTGTTTGTACTTTATGTTTATTTTTTCTTTATAACCAACAAGTAAAGCTGGCCTTTCCTTTTGGATTTGTAGGTGGTGAAGATCATACGACCCAGTGAGACAGCAGGCAGATACATCACTTACCGGCTGGTGCAGTAACTGGCAACTGGCTCCTGAGAAGTGAGTGCCAAGATCTTCCTTTCTTACATCCCGATGCTTATTTGGGGGAAGGAGAGGGCAGCGCCACGGAGTAGTGGGTTAATATTTAGAATATTGGCTTCATTTGTTTGGATCCATCTGTTATATAGAGAGTACTGTGTGGGCAGCAGAAGAAATAGAAGACAGGGCTTCTTCCACTCCAAGTACAGCCCCCTCCCATCCCAGCTGGCATATTCAGCCCAGGCGTGACAGTCTAGTCTAGGACCTATTACACCTTTTATATAAGTCTGTCAAGAGAGATAGTTCTTTTGCCCAGTTTTAGTTCATCAGCTTGTGTAAACCATGTCCAGAGCAGTGGGGGTGGGGAGGGGGAATGTATCCTTCCCCTGAGCAGGGTGCCCACCCCCAAGGGCAAATCAAGCCTGACAGTCTACTCTGGCTCCCAGGGTATCATCTCTTCCTAGGTCATCTGTTGGTCTCTTCAGATGTGAGCACCATCTTTCCCATTCCATGCTTAGTCTCTCAGGAACAGCCCTGGGGTTGGGGAGAGGGAACATCAGTACAGAGCTATGAGGTTTGCCACACAAATGGCTGCATTCTGCTATGGTCTGAGGTCACTCCTTTCTGTCAGACTCACAGTGTTTGTCTTGAAGACCCCAGAGAAGGAGAATCTTAGTGGTTTGTTATTGACTGGGTCCTCAGGTGACCTTGAAGTCCCAGTTAGCATCACCAGTGGAGCTGAAGGATGCCTGGTGAGACTACAGAAAGAAAGAAATGGCAGAGGGAGGAGTCTTACAGGGACCTGGCTCCTTCCTACTCCCCCACCAAGGCTATCTGCCTGCCCCTTGCCCCCTACTCAGACTTTGCCTTCTGGGGAACTCTGTCCAGGCTTACCTTCCCAAGGCTGTCTTCCATTTTACTCTCTCCCACTGAACCAGGAGATTCCCCCAAGGCAGGACTGTCTGCCCAGCCTACCACCAAAGGGCTGAAAGTGAGTGATAAATTGTATCTCAGAAAGTGCAGCATCTCTTTGATATGTATGCTTCCTCTTCTTATACATATTATAAAAGCCCCAGATAAAGGAATAAACTTCAGTGGGTTCAGACATTATTCTGCTATTTACTGGCATGACTTCAGACAAGTCATCTAATACCTTGACCCTACTATCCTCATCCTTTTCTGTGTCCTTCCCTCTCCCTTCCTCTCCCCTCTCCAGCTCTCTTTCCTGGGCTCTTCCTAAAAATGATCTCTCTCTGTCTTGCCTTCTCCACCCCATACACTTCAGTCTATTATTTTATAAGGTGCTATGGCCAGTATTAGACAACTGTTTGGCCCATCCCCATGCCCAAACCTAAAGCTTTGCCAGCATTAAAGGATCTGGCAATACTGGTACAGGCTGTAAGAGCCCTGGGTCACGTCCACTCTGTGAGGAATTGTTGGAACACTTTACTGGAGGTGAGTTGTAAATCTCACTCATTGAGTTTTGCCTGGTGAGTTGCTAGGAAACAAATTCCTCTTAAGCCCAGTCTGAGCCACCAGTGGCCTGTTTTTAAGTGTCCCAACCGTAGCATTTTCCCTGGTGGGTAGCAGGCAAACAAAAGCACAGTCTCTCATCTTGGACCTCTGTGGTAAAAGGATCCCCTAATCCTTTGGGTGGAGTGAGAATTGTGCAGCCATTCTGGAGTTCATTTCTCTCCTGGTAGTCATCTGACTCTCCTAATGGATCCCCTTCCTCTATCATTGATCCTCCACAGCTGGGATCAAATAAACTGGGGTGTTTTTTTTTGTTTGTTTTTGACATTTTAAAGCCCTTTAATTCATAACCTAGTTCTTATGATACATTACTTCCCTTCCTCCACTTGATGGTCCAGCCGAACTGGCCTTGTTTCTTGCACAGAATTCTACGTTCCCATGCCTGGAATGTTCTTTCCTTACCTCTGAATTCTTAGCTTCCTTCAAGACTTCCCTAAAATACTGTCTTAGTGCCATCCCATGAAATTACTTTGTCTTAATTTGACATATATTTGTGTGTGCATACGTGTGCGCGCACTATTTAGCCCATCTGTAATGTCAGCCTGAGGGCAGGGACATTTGGCCTTTCTTCATATCTGCCATTTGGCACACTGGTGGGCATATACTAAATGCTGTTCTTTAATTCCTCTTTCCATGTCACCCAGCATCCTTGGAGATACACCAGCCTCAGTGTGCAGAGCAGATCCACCTGGAAGAGGGCTGACTTCTACGCCACATAGGCTGTAGCTTGTAGGCTGCTGTGTGTGCTGCCTAACCTGTGACCGAAGCGTGGGTTTTCCCTCTCACTTGCTCAACAGCACTGAACTTGGGAAAAGAAGAAACATAATAGGATCTTTTTTGGAGGGGAGTGGTGGGGGGCATAGTGATTCACCAAATAAAATGTATACCATGTATCTTGGTCTCTAAACCACCCTTTGCAGAGCTGCCAGATAATCGTGCTACCATACAGGTATGATCACACTTTTCACGCCTAAAACCAACCGTGGTTCTCTGTTGTCTCTAAGATAAATAAGAAACAACACATCTTTGACCTTTTGTATCCTTCACCTTCACATACTGACTGTATGGTGTTCCACCTGACCTGGATAAGCAGTTAGTCGGATCTTACTCTGCACTGCATTGCCTTTTGTAGGCTTTACCTCCTAACTAGAACCCCTTTTCTTAATTTCTGCCCATTGAAATCATTATTGGCTTGTAGTCTGAGGACCCATCTCTTTCGTGAAGCTTTATCGTTGGTAAAAGGGGCACTTTGGCATAGTGGAAGTGGTGCTGGACTTGGAACGGGGCAGAGCCAAGGGCTGAAATCTCACTGAGCCTTTCATTTCATTTCTTTGTTACATGGCAGTACCTGCCCCAGGGCTGTTGTGAGGATGGAAAGGGTAAACCTAAAAGCACTGTGGGAACATCATCTACTTCTGTAAAAATTATCTCACCCTCATTTTTCAGTGTTCTAGATTTTTACCTTTGTTAAACTTTACCTCGTAGTATATTGTTTGTGCATGTCCTGTCTCTCAAATGAGACTTAATTATTGGAGGGTAGGGAATATCATTGTTGTGACCCTAAGTGCCTAGTATAGTGCTTTGTGTATGACGGGTACTTAATAAACAGTTTAACTGAAATGTGTGGTTGGTATTGCTTTGAGAAACAAGATCTGATCTCCAAATTTTAGATAAATTAGTGCCAATAAATGAAGGAATTGGCAAGGTGAGGTTTCAGGGTAAATTCATAAACCTTTTGGGATCAAATTGGCACAAATGAGATTGTGACAACTTTTCCAAGATAGTGTCTACTCATTCTCTTCTCTTGGGAGTTGGCATTTGGCCTAGCTGAGAATGGCCCTTGGGGCTGGTGCCTGGGGATGTTGCTGTGTCAGCAGCCTCACTCTTAGGGCCTCTAGAATGAGTCTGGCTTTTTTTGTTATGGAGGTGCCAGAAAGAAGACCCATTGGCAAGCTGCTTTGAAATAAGTTAGAGGCAGGTGTAACAGAACTGGCAGAGGGAGAAGATGCTATTGTCACCTTAGATTTCTGGTAGTATGCAGGCATGATTTTGTGCCAACAGCTTTGAGAAGCCTGTGGAATATTCTGCTTGGCTTCAGAGGACAACGAGGGCTGAGTGGACTTCCCAGATGTAGATTAGATTGTGTATAAGGAAAAAGAAGCATGCCCCCTTGTGCCCTTCATGACAGCACGTTGGTTAGGAGAATTTAGGCTACATCTACCCTGATGTGTCCTATACGTGGCTATTCCTAGACTGAGGACCCCTTCAGAGATGCTGAGCTGCTTCTGTAGGGAGGTTCCTCTACTCTCCTTGACTTGAGTGAATGCAGACAGAACTCGTAGCTCTACTTTCAGCCCTGGATCTTCTGTGTAGCTCAGAGTTAATGATTTCCCACTACTCATGTCTTAAATCACTGAAATTCTCAAGGCGACTAGAATGAATTATTCTCTCAGAGGAAATGAGCTCCAAATTTTATTTTAAGCAAATGAATTAACATTTTTAAAATGTGCATTTCAAAGTCCCCAGCAAGATGGAGAAAACATTTATAAAAACCGTGAGTGTTTTGCTGCCAAAGGACCTCCAGATTGATTATCTGTCCATGGCAAATAGCATGCCCTGTCTGCAACTGCTGAGCTGAAACAGTGCCTTAGCCCAATTTAGTGCTGCCCATTTACAGAACAATCCTTCCTCTATTCTGAGCACTTCTGCAGCAAGCATGAAGCTAGCTCCTTCCGTTCCACTAAGGGGTGAAATCAGAACCAGCAGTGCTCAGTTTGGCACAGGGGAAAGTCAAGAGACTTGGGCTTGAATCTCGCTCTTAACATAGGGGCTCTATGATCATGAACAAGTTTATTGCCTAAGCCTCTGGTACCTCTTTGGTAAAGCTGAGAGGAACCTTGCATTATCTACCTCAGGGCTACTGGGAGGAAAGCTATTGATAAGCCTTAAAGCAGTGTTTATGTGTTCGTGTATATACATACAAATATCATTTCCAGCACAGATGAAGTCTGGCTGCAACTTTATAAGGACGGTATATTAAAACTGAGGAATAAGAGTTGGCTTCCAGGAGAGAAGAGCCCAGTCACCATCCCCATGACATTTCACACTCACATGGGAATGCTATAAAACATCTTAGGCAAGACCGCTTTGACCCTAAGTACACTTAACACTTCACACTGAGATTTTCTCAGTTTGTGAACCCTGTCTCCCTGGGCACTAACTCCAGCCATGACCACCCCACTGGGATAAAAGGGCCCTACACCAGACACTATTCAAGATCTCTGGGACAGAGATCAAAGGCTAGGTCTGAATTGGAGGGGAAATGGATCTTTATGTGAAGGATTACACTTGTGGATTTCAAAATTACTGTAATATTTGCAATGTCTAAAACTCCTGCTCTCCTACCCTAATCTCCTTAGGTAGATCAGGAACCTAATGCTGTATAAGGGCTGTAGCCCTTAAGTCTGGTTCATTTTTTCAATCACCCTAGGCCCACCAGGGGTTGGGTAACAGATTATTAAAGACCCAACCTACATTACAAGAGAAGGAACCCGCCTACTCAGTGCCTCTTCTATTATGCTAGAGGCAAGGCATTTGGGCCTCTGGGAGTACTGAATCCAATATGACTCAGGGGATACATCATACTTATATTCTTCTCCTGAGAATCCCTCATGTCCCTACTCCAAAAAAGAAAAAATAAAGTTTTCTAAAAAGCAACCCATTGGCAAAAATCACCTGTTTTAAAATAGAGTTCTGGCCCTCTCAAATAGCTGGCCAGATAGCAGTTGTCAGGAATCCCAAAATACTTCCAGATCCATAGAGGAAAAAAAAAGTGAAAAAAATTGCTGGAATTCCCATAGTGGGGACCAGGAAAAAAGTGGCAAGTCAGGATAACCTGAGCTGTGACAGTCATCTAGCTGTCTAATCTATGTTCAGACAAAGTTGCCTTTGTGGAGTTCTTTCTGGAGAAACCCTACGTCCGCCCAGAACCAGCTGCAGACTTAGGGGTTATTCACTCCAGGTCTCACCCAGGCAGTCTTCTTCATTCCAGGTTTTTTTTTAACGTCCCAAATAAGTCTATTACATTCTCCAAATTCGATTGCAGAGATCAAACGCTCTGCCAACAGCTTGAGTTCAAACAAACTCTGGCCGCCTTTCTCGGTGAGTGCCCATGGTGATCTTCCCCCCACGGAGCCGGACTGCAGGGAGCTGCCAGCCACCTGCCTGTATCTCCTGGGCAGAGCTGGGCCCTGCCTGGAGGGTGTTATTGGACTGGTTGGAGTTGTAAGATGAGAGCTGGAGTACCAGAACCTCTCTGCTTGGATCCTGACCTTCGTCACCATCGCTCTGTTCCCCTCTCACTGGGTCCAGGTGCTCCACACTTCCTCTGTGGCTCTGGGACCCTTCCTCGGTGCTGGTCTCGCTTTCCTGCTTCATCAAAAGGCTGAGACGCAGGGCGCTGGCACCATCAGATGCCTGCAAGTCTGAGCTGTCCTCCGGTTCTGAGTCAGAATCATTGGAACGATTAATGGATTCTGGGAAAACCAAAGAAATAAAAGCTCACACAGGTCTTTTTACAACTGACAAACCACTCTGCATATATTCACTCAGTACACATTTTACTGCACTGCACAGCCTGACACACCAGGGCTATGAAGACACCAGAAATACTAGTCCCTCCCCTTAAAGAGCTTGCTTCTCCTAAGGCTACAACAAGGTAAGTAAACAGAAGATCACCTCGGAAGAAAGAGCACTAATAACAAATCTCCACTTCCTTGGGCCTTATTTTCCTCACCTGCAAAATAAGGGGCTTGGACTCCTTGGCCTCTGAGCTCCCTTGTCGCTCAAGAAACAATTGGAACTGGAAGAGCTGACAAGGGAGCTCGTACCAGTGGAGGAGCCAGCACAGAGGTGCAAGGTGGCAGTCACAGAGAACTAGGCCACTTGGGCTCTTGGGCTGTATAAAGGAAAGTAATGAGACATGTTTTAAAAGGTAGTTTGTGGAGGGCTTTAAAGGCCAAACTCAATTTCTACTTTATCCTAGAAGCAATGAAGAAAACCACTGATTTTTTTAAATTAAAAATTAATAAGACATGGTCAGAACCAGGCCTTAGAAACTCAATTACTTTGGCCATTAGATGGTAGATGGATTGGAGGTCATCAATTAAAAGGCTACTGGCTGCCACCTTAGCAAGAGTGAAGGCCTAAGGAAAGTCAAGAGAGGCAGTCAGGAGAAAGAACTGACAGGAACTGAGAAATGACTAGATGTGGGGATGAGTTTGCGATGGTTGTAACCTGAGTAACTGGAAAGATGGTGGTGCCTTCAGAAGAAATAAGGATATTCTAGAGGAGGGATTGGTTAAGGGAGTAAGAGAAGTGATGGACTGGATCTGAAAAGCTATAGGTAGAACTGTCCACCAAGCAATTGGGGCTTAGAGACTTGGGAGTCCTCTAGGTGGAGACACAAACTGAATCCATGTTATCGTTTTTTAAAATAATGTTATCATCTATATTTAAGCTAGCTTTGAAATTACCCCTTAGAATCACTTGAGCAGTGGTGTTACCCATTTTATGAATAGGGAGAGAGAACATGGCCCCCCAGAGAGAAGAGAGGGGGCAAGAAATGGATGTTGATCGAGCAGATGAGACCAAAAAGAAACAAGACAGGAATGAGCAGAACTGGGAAAAAGCTGAAGTCCAGGGAAGAGAGAACAGGGAGGAAGGCAAAGATGAGGGAGAAGGATGATCAAGAGCGTCAGAAAGGCCAAGTAAAGTACATATTGAGAAGACCTTTAGATTTAGCAGGTAAGAGATCATTGGTAACCCAGGAAAGAGCAGTTTTGTTTGGGTAGTGGGTGGGAAGCCACCTTAGAAGGGTGTCAGTCAACAAGCATTTATTATAAGAATATATGTGTAGAACCCATATAAGGTTGCAAGCCATCTCAGGGAGGAGGAGAAAATTTAAGACTTATGGAAGTGATTGTTGAAAACTGAAAACAAATTAAATTTTAAAAAAAATTAAATTAAAAATTGTTTTTTAAAAAACCAAGCATTTATTATAAAGAATATAAAGACATAGTGCCAAAAGGTCTGCAAAATGCTTTACAGCGACCTTCTCAGTGGATCCTCACAACCCCCTGGGAGGTAGGGGCTATTGTTATCCCCATTTTACAGATGAGGAAACTGAGGCAGACAGATTCAGTTCCTTGCTCAGGGTCACACAGGTAGTATCTGAATCCAGACTTGAACTCGGCTCCTCCTGACTCCAGGTCCAGGGCTCTACGTCCCCTGCACTACCCAGCTGCCTAAAGATGACTTAGGCATTAAAGGTGATAAGCAACATGAGCCATGCTCAGCATAGAAGGAAGGGCAGAACCAAGTCCAACCCAAGGTCCTAATCCCCCACCTTCTCCAACAGTCTGTGCCCCCAGCATGCCCATTCTATCTACTCTTTAATCCTCCCTTTCTGCGGCCTCCCTTCCCACCACCCGTATCCTTAGAAGAAACAACCAACCCTACCTCACTCCTCCCATCCTTGTTAATCAGGATCTCCCGTCTCTTCCTCTCCTCCTACACTAAACTCTTCTAAAAGCCATCTATGCTCCTCTCCTCTCACTTGCTTCTAAAGCCTTTGTGCTCTGGCTTTTGACCACCTCACCTTAGGGAATCTGCTCCCCTCAACATCCCCAGGGATGTCCTGATTGCCAAACATAATGCCCTTTTCTCAGTCCTGTTCAAGCCTCTCGATCACTGGGTTTTTGTAACACTGCTCTCTACTCATTTCTCCGCCTCTTTCTTAATCTCCTTTGTTGGATTTTGATCCAACTTACACTCACCCTGACTGTCCCCAAAAGCTTGGTTCTGGGCCCCCTTCTTTCCTTCTTCTGTACTGTCTAATTTGATGATCTTACCAGCTTCCACCAGATCTAGAAGTCCAGCCAGACTCTCTCTAGACCTTCAGTCCCACATCGTCAAATGAATTCTGAACATCTTAAGCTGGGACGACCCAAAGACAGGTTAAACTGAACATGCCCCATACACCGTCTCTATTACCTGTAGGAGCACCATCGCCTACTCACCCAGGCCTGCAACCTCAGCGTCCACCCCTCCAACCCTATCCCACAATATGGGGCCAGGTCTACGTGCACATCTCTCCTTTGATTCGCCCCCAACCCCTCCTCACCAAGGGCTGACCACACGGGGCTCCGACTCACCTCCATAGGCATTCGTTTGGAAATCCAGTTCGGCTGTATCTTCACTCACCTCCAAGAAGGGTATCTCGCCCCGAGGATGCTGCGAAGATCCATCCTAGACAGATTTGGGAGTAACAAAGAAAGCATCACAGCCCTGCCAAGAAGGCCAAGCTCCATCCCGGGGCAGTTTGGCTGGGATTTGGGGCCCACACTTTGGTGTAGGAAACCCCATCCATCCAAGCAAGATTGGCAGCTTTTCTTCAACCTGCAGTCTTGGAGGGTTACTCGGGCCACAGAGAGATTAAATGACTTGCTTAGTGTCACAATCAACCAATATTTAGTAATCACCCACTATGCACCAGGCACCCAGCTAAGCACTGGATTGTTCTCCCCCACAATAAGCAAATGAGGGAGCATGGAATAGTTTACCTGTCAGATTTTTGGGTAAGGGAAAAATTTAGGACCAAGTGAGAGATAGAAAACATTGTGAGATGTAAAACAGATAATTCTGGTTACATTAAAAAGGTTTTGCAAAAAATATATAGAAAACAATCAAATTTAAAAGAACAGGAGTCTTTCCCCAATTGATAAACGGCCAAAGGATATGAATAGGCAGTTTCAGATTAAGAAATCAAAGCTCTGTCTATAGTCATATGAAAAAATGCTCTAAATCCCTACTGATTAGAGAAAAGCAAATTAAAACAACTCTGAGCTACCACCCCATACCTATCAGATTGGCTAATATGATAGGAAAGGAAAACGACAAATGTTGAAGGGGATGTGGAAAAATGGGGCCTTAATGTACTGCTGGTAGAATTGTAAACCAACCAAACTATTCTGGAAAGAGTTTGGAACTATACCCAAAGGGCTATAAAAATGGGCATACCTTTTGACCCAGCAATCCAACTATTAGGTCTATATCCCAAAGAGATTTTTTAAAAAGGGAGGGCAGGAATTATACAAAAATATTTATAGCAGCTCTTTTTGCTGTGGCTAAGAATTGGAAATTGATAGGATGCTCATTACTTGGAGAATGAACAAGCTGAACAAGCTGTGGCATGTGATTGTGTTGCAATACTATTGTGTTATAAAAAGTGACAAGCAGGATGGCTTCAGGAAAACCTGGAAAAAGTTACGTGAACTGATGCAAAGAAAACTGAAAACTGGGAGAACAAACACCGTACACAGTAATAGCAGCATTGTGAGATGACCAACTTGGATATACCTGGCTCTTCTCAGCAATGAAAGGATCTAAGACAACTCCAAACGCTAGCCATGTCCACAAAAAGAACTCTTGAGTCTGAATGCAGAAGGAAGCACACCATTTTTCCTTTCTTTTTTCTTTCTTGGGGTTTTCCCTTTTGTTGTAATTCTTCTCTTCAACATGGCTAATGTAGGAAAATGTTTAATATGATAGTACATGTATGGCCTATAACAGCTTCATGCCATCTTTTTAAAACTCAGAATTTTATAAAAGTGAATGTTGAAAACTAAAAAGAAATAAATATTTTAAAAAAAGAACTGGGAGAACATTGTGCACAGTCACAGCAATACCGTTTGATGAAGAACTGTGAGTGACTTAGGCTCTTCTCAGTAATACAACGATCCGAAACAATCCCAAAGGACTGAAGATGAAAAATATAGTCTACTTCCAGAGAAGGAAACGATGGAGTCTGAATGCACATCAAAGCAGACTATTCTTCACTTTTTTTTGTTTGAGATTTGTTCCACAAAATGACTAATATGGAAATATTTTACAAGACCGCACATACATAACCTATGTCAAATGGCTTTCCATCTCAGGGAGGAGTGGCTTACGTCTCTCAGGAAGGGAGAGAATTTAGCACTCAAAATTTTTAAAAATGAATGTTTAAAAGTATTTACATGTAATTAGAAAAAAAAATATATTAAAAAAAAATTCAAGGCTCATCTATTGTTCTGGGCCTTTTTCTGCCCCAGGACCAAAAAAAAGGTAAAAACACTCAGGTAACATGGTTCTGATGATGGCTGCTCCAGGACGAATTGAAATTAAAGGTATAAAAGTACTATTTTCCCTGCACTCCTTCCTTTTTTCCTTATTTCTCTGGATATTCCAGATCTTGTTTCTCCTGATAAATCCTATTATTTTACCACAAAAGACAAAACCCCCACAGCTGTAAGGCAGCAAAGCCGGCCATAACAATGAAGATGCTGCCACCATATGCACTGGCCTGAGTTCTTCCTTGACCTCCTCCTGCCCCTCAAGAAGACCAATGGACAACCTAGCCTTCCCATAGGGCCTTTCTGGGGGGCAAGGCAAGACCTTCTGCTCCCTGAGGTGATGAAGGGAGGGCAGGGAGGCCACCAGAATATCCAGAAGCTCCTTCTAATGGCGTTTCGCTACTTACAAAGCACCTTTTTCACAATGGCCCGCCAGAAATATAGTGTGAACATTATCACCCCACTGAACATGAAATAATCAGATTCGATACCTTTTTAAATGGCTCCTATTTACAGTTAACAAACTGAGTCACGATTCTTTGAGCTTAGCGGAGAAATTCAGCTGTCTTCCAATTGGCTAAGTTCAGAAATCCAGTTCTCTCGTTAATCACTTTCCATTCTTGCTTCAAAGAAATCGGTTTCCCTTGAAGGATATCTGCTTTGTTACGCAAAGCTATCTGGTCCCTGCCTCTAACACATTTCTTAGTCCCAGGAGGGAAGGAGGGCTTTGCCCAACTTCTCACCCATTGTAGCTTGTTCCCTGACTGGGAAGTCCTATTCTTCGTTCTGCATGTCCCTAAAAACTTCTAAAAGGGCAGCCCTCCCCCAACTCAGGGTCTTAGCCTTGCTGGGGAAGCCGAATCCTACTTTTTGGTAAACTTATGCTTTACTCATCAACTGATGCTCAGAACTCCATGCATCTTGTTTCTATTTAGGTTTTCAGTTATGTCCGACTTTCTGTGATCCCATTTGGGGGTTTTCCTGGCAAAGACACTGCAGTGGTTTGCCATTTCCTTCTCTAGCTCATTTTACAGATGAGGAAACTGAGGCAAATAAGGTGAAGTGAGTTGTCCAGGGTTGCACATTGAGACCACATTTGAACTCAGAACTTCCTCACTCCAGGCCCAGCATTCTCCCCACTGAGTCAACTAGCTGCCCCATTGAGGCCTCAGTCTACCTTAATTTTTTAAGTTACAAACACATGAGAAAAACTGAGGCTTAGAAGAACAGGGAAAGGAAAGAAATAAGCACTCATTAAGTGACTACATGTGCCCATATTTTACAGATATCTCATTTAACCATCACAATGACCCTAGGAGGCAGGTGCTATTATTATCATCCTATTTTACAGTTGGGGAAATTGAGGCAGACAGGGTAAATGACTTGCCCATAGTCACCCAGGTATTAAGTGTGGGTGTTCAAACATGGCATGCCAGGTTTATGGTCCCCAAACATCTGGCATACCTTGAGAAAAGGGAAAGCTACTGGCTGCCCACTCCAACTTGCCCTCTACTCTGTAGTTCTGGGAAGGGTTAGGGAGAATCCTTGGCCTCCAGGGAAGGACAAGATGACCTCTCCAGCTCCTTCCATTCTAAGGAGTCAAGGAGAGAGTGTGGAAAGTACTGGATTCAAATTCTCCTAGCTACCTGATCACAGGCAAATCACTCTAACTCTTCTTAGAGAGGATTTTCCATGCCTTCACCTATAAAATGAGAATACTAATGACATAACTTATCCCCAGGGTTACTGTGGGGAAAACAAGTTACAAGGCTGAAACTGCTACAGAAACAGGCATGTGGCTTGATTAAGCTTCATGATATGGATTCATACTGATCCCCTTTCTACAGTACATGGGTGGTCAGTGTGCAATCTCTTCTGCAGACGACAGCATCCAGAGTTCCCGTGTGACCTTGCTGTCTGGTGCTCACCCCTCCCCACGGAGCCGTGGCCCCAGGTTGACCTCCTGGCACACTGACCTCACTGGTGGGGCTCTCCTCCTGCCCCTCCCCAGCCGGGACCACAAAGATGACATCATAGTAGGAGATGAGGGTCTCCACAATTCGTGCCTGGTGCGGGTAGTCCACCAGGGAGGAGAGGGACACAGTGGCCTCCGTGGGCCGTGGGCGTAGCAGGGTGGGCCCAAAGACGATGCCCAGATTACCCGGAGTCATCTTGTTGTCCTGCTCCAACTCCACAATCCTGCCCCAGGGTGAGAAGACCATGGATTAACAAGACCGTTGTATGAACAATCCCTCTCTGCAGACCATATGATGGTATACCTGGAGAACCCTAGAGAATCAGCTGAAAAACTAAGTGCAATAACGAATAACTTCAGCAAAGTCACAGGACATTTCTATATATTACTAACAAAGTCCAGTAGCAAAAAACAGAAAAAGAAATTCCACTTAAAATAAGCGCAGACAACATAAAATACTTGGGAGTCTACCTATCAAGACAAACCCCAGGAATTATATGAACACACTTAGAAAATACTTTTCACACAAACAAAGGCAGATCTGAACAACCAGAAAACACAGTGATTGCTTATGGGAAGGTTGAGCCAATATAACAAAAATGACAATTCCACCTAAATTAATTTACCTATTTAATGCCATAACAATCAAACTACAAAAAAAAATTGTTTTATAGAGCTAGAAAAATAATAACAGGATTCATCTGGAAAAACAAAAGGTCAAGAATTTCAAGGGAATCAATAAAAAAAGATGTAGAGTAAGGTGGCTTAACCACACCAGATCTCGACGTGTATTACGAAGTGGTAATCACCAAAACTGGCTAAGAAATAGAGTGGTGGGTCAGTGGAATAGAGAAGTATACAATGCACAGTAGTAAATGATCACGGTAATCTAGTGTTTAACAAATACAAAGAACCAAGCTTTGGGGACAAGTAAGCACTATGTGACAAAACAGGAAACAGTCTGGCAAAACCTGGGTATAGAGCAACATCTTACAGTAGCCATCATTATAAGGTCAAAATGGGTACATGATTTTGATATAAAGAATAATATGATAAGCAAATTAGGGGATCACAGAATATATGACCTGTCAGATCAACGGATAAGGATTTAGGACCAAACAAGCGATAGCATTCTGAGATGTAAAATAGTAACTGATTATATTAAATTAAAAAGGTTTTGCATAAACAAAATCAATGCAACCAAATGCAACCAAGATTAAAGGAAAGCAGAAAGCGGGGGGGGGGGGGGAGTATCTCTAATAAAAGCCTCATCTCTCAAATATATAGAGAACTGAGTCAAATTTATAAGAATGTAACTCATTTCTCAATTGATAAAGAGTCAAAGCATATGAACAGGCAGTTTTCAGAATAAGAAATCAAAGCTATCTATAGTTACATAAAAAATGCTCTAAATCACTATTGATTTCAAGAAGCAAATTAAAACAACTTTGAGGTACTACCTCACACCTGTAAGATTAGCTAATATAACAGAAAATGATAAATATTGGAAGGGATGTGTGAAAATTGGGATCCCAAGGCACTGTTGGTGAAGTTGTGAACTGATCCAACCATTCTGGAAAACAATTTGAAACTATGCCCAAAGTGCTATAAAACTGCATACCCTTTGACCCAGTAATACCACTACTAGGGCTGTATCCCAAAGAGATCAAAGAAAAAGGAAAAGGACCCACACATACAAAAATATTTATAGCAGCTCTTTTTGTGGTGGTGAAAAATTGGGAACTGAGGTGATGCCCATTAGTTGGGGATTGGTTGAAGAAGCTGTGGTATTTGAGTGTGATGGAATACTAATTACTATGATATAAAAAAATGACAAACAGGATGGTTTCAGAAAAACCTGGAAAGGCTCATATGAACTGATGCAAGTGAGGTGAGCAGAATCGGAAGAACACTGTACACAGGATCATCCATCTTATACAATGACCAGCCATGAAGGACTTGGCTAATCTGAGCATTACGGTGATGCACGACAATTCCAAGCGCATAATGAAAAATGCTATCCACGTCCAGAGGCTGACAGAGTCTGAGTGCAGACTGAAGAGTCCTTATTTTTTGCTTTATTTTTTCTTTGTATTTCTTTGGGGGGTTGTGTCTGTGTTTTCTTTCATAGCCTGACTAATATAGAAATGTGTTTTGCACCTGTATAATCTCTATCAAATTGCTTGCCTTCTCAACGAGGGGGAAGGTAAGGAGGATGGAAGAGAATTTGGAATTCAAAATTTTTTTAAAAATGAATGCTAAAAGTTGTTTTCACATATAATTGGGGAAAAAGGTAAAAGATTTAAAAAACAATAGCACGCTACATATTCTATAGTAATTTAAGGGTTGTGTTGTATTTCCTGCATGATCACCCTGAGAAAGAAAGGACTTTAAGGTTTGCCAAAAGTTTTATCCAGTGTTTGTTTATATGACTTTCACAGCAAGCTCGCTGGATGGACGATGATCACATTTATATATATGTGTGTGTTTGTGTGTGTATGCACAAACACACGTGTATATATATATATACATATATACACACACACATATATACATACATACACATACACATATACACACACAGATAATACATAAAGGACTTTACTGATGACAGAAGGGACTCAGGATGGCTACCCAGTCAGTTGACACCTTTTGGAAGGGAAAGCTAAAAGCCGATTCTCCTGACTCCTAAGCCCACTATATCCCAAGCTGGACCTCAGAGATCAACAGGTCTAAACCCTTCACCCCCCACTTTACAGATGGGGAAACTGAGACCCAGAGGAGTGCAATACTTTTTCCAGGGTCACAGAGCCAGACAATTATCAGAATAAGGACTGAAAACCAGAAATGCCGGAAAACAATTTATATAATAACAATATTGTAAAGACAAACAGCTTTCCTAAAAGACAAGCGCTCTGACCAACCCAATGACCAAAGGATTTGGGATGAGTTCTTTGCAAGGATTCCAAAAGATTCTTGATGAAACACACTTCCTACCTCCTGACAGAGATTAATGGACTCAGGGTAAGGATTACTGGGAGGTGGACAATGGGAGGATTTGTCCTGTTTGACTATGCATAGTCATCATAGGGAGTTTGTTTTTCTTTTTCTTTTTTTCAATGGAGAGGTAGATGGACGAAAGAAAAAAGAGATTTTTGTCAATTGAAAAAAAATTCTTAACACAAAATGACAGCCCCAGCATCCCTGACTGTGAGATGCACCATGAGGGATGGCAGCCTGCCCTCCCCGCTCTGGGTAGCTGCCGCCCTCACCTCCGAAGGTGCCGGATGAGGTACTGCAGCGTGGCTCTGTTCTCCAGGGGCAGCTCCTTCAGCAGGTGCCGGAGCCTGCTTGTCATGGCTTCCGTGTCCTGCTCTTTGTCTCTGCCGGACTCACTTCGGCCCCGAGCGGCCTTGGCGTCTGCCTGAGCCTGCAGGCTCTCCTTGGCCAACCCCATGAGTTCATGATACAGGCGGAAAGAAAGGATGGGCTCGGGCAGCTGTGGGGGGACCAGTGAGGTGTGAACATCTGGAGCCTGCCCTGCCCCCGTCAACCCCCTTCCTCATCCTCACTCCTCTGGCACCGCAAGCTTTACAAAGCATCTTCCCCACAAGACTGTTACTGCTGCTTTACAGATGTGGAAGCTGGAGCTCAGAAACACAGAGCTTCTGAGGCCCAGGGCTGGAACCTTCAGATGCCCATGGGCAGTCATTTCTACCTCACCACCACAATGTTTCTCCACAGTAATGGTTCCTTTCATTAGATTAATTAACAGATTAAACCTCACAACTCAGTGACGGAGTCATGAAAGGCTCATTATCCAGAGGACCCTGAGAAAACTGAAGCTCCGTGAGGCTGGCTTGCCTAGTACCATAAAGCACTGGAGCTAAGATTGGAACCTAGGCCTCCTAATTCTAAAACCAGCACACCAGAGTGCCTGATCCCCTCCACACGGCTAGAGCACTGGTCCTCAGGTCCAGCTCTCTGCCCCACTGCTTCAGCTCTCGGACCAATCCCCTTTTGGACGTGTAGCCTGGAATACCCCTCTACAACAAAGAAGTTCAGAAAGTCTCCCTCTCTACAATAAATTCATAGAACCCCAAGTGGCAGACCATTTGGTCAAGAATTCCTTTTACAACCTTCTCAAAAAGTGGCTGGTCCTCCAGACTGTCTGCAGATCTCCACAACCTTCCCAGAGAGGACCCCTTGCTCCCACAACTTTAGGACAGCTCTCACATAGCCTTCAACTAGCCATGAGTCTACCAAACTCTCTGTCCTATTATCTGGTCCACAAAAATCCTAAGAGAAACTGTCAAATCGCCTGTTTAGCCATAAATGACTATGATGCAAAAACAAAAGGGAGAAATAACTTTTTAAAAAAAGTTTTGTTGAGACAGCTAGGTCTCAGTGGATAGAGCACTGGCCCTGAAGTCAGGAGGATCTGAGTTCAAATTCAGCCTCAGATATTTACTAGTTGTGTGACTCTGGGCAAGTTAATCCTGATTGCCACCTCCCCTACCCCCCTCCCCCCCACTGAATGAGGTCCTGGAGGTCATCATTGGGGGATCAGGTGACTGAGCCCCACAGAGTGGCCGGGACAAGGTCAAAAGCACCTATATCTGAGGAAGCCTCAGCCAGTGCAGGGGAAGTGGGGTCAATCGGACCCTTACTCATTGCCCTAGGGACAAAATGAGCTTGACTCAATGAGGCCCAGGAAAGTAGGGGGACACGCCCAGCCTCCATGCCCAAGCTCACCTGACGCAGGTAGAGCTTCAGGACGTTGCTAATGTCATGTGGAGAGGCCTGGGACAGCTCCACCAGCTCTTTGCCGTTCTCAAAGGCCTGGCAGAGTTTCTCCACTCGTGTCTTGACTCCGTTAACCCGGTAGATCCCCTGTGTGGTCCAGAGCAGAGAAGGTCAGGGCAGACAGAGCAGGTAGAAAGCCTGAAGACCATGGTCTGCTTTACCTATGCCCCCAGTGCCCTGGATCAGAGGAAAGCAGGCAGCAGGGGCACAAGCCTCAGATTCCCAAGCCCTGGGTTTGAATCCTAGCTTTAGGCATGCACACATGATCCTGGGGACCTCGGATGTATCTCTTCACATCTCTAGTTCATGCCCACATCCTCTGGCTATTTTCACAAGAGGCACTAAGTAGCCAGATGGCACTGGGTACTGCCTGAGCACAGAGGACAGAGGGTCACAGGTTCAGAGCTGGGAGGCACCTCAGATGATGCCTCAAACTGAGGCAGAGAGAGGTTAACAAACTTGCCCAAGGATTGGAGCCCAGGTCCTTGCTAGCACCCTGCCCCCACCTCCACCACACCACAGCAGATTTGTGATTGCGTTGTGTGGGGATCACAGCCCCTCCCTGGTTCTGGAGGCAGGGCACGGGCAGAGGCACATAATCATCATCATCATCAGTGACATAATTACTGTATAATTACACAAGACTATTCTTCTAGAATTTTTTTATTACTCTATTACTGTGTTTCCACAGTACTCCAAGCTTTTCAAAGTGCTTTCTCCTACAACAAAACAAGGCAGTCCCTCCCACTGTAGGGAGGAGCAGACTAAAAGTCCAGGAAACCTTGTCTGGAATCACACCGTACAAGGGTTAGTCAGGATTAGAACCCAAGACCGGTGCTGCTCCTTCTGCCCTAGGCAGCCCCTCCAAGGACCTGAGGCCAAGGAAAGCTCAGGAGCCTGCCCCTGGGCCCCCACCAAGGGCGAGATGCGAGCTGGGGTTCAAATGCAGGCCTTTGGACTCTGAACAACTCAGGTTTCTATGAGTTAAGGGTCTATGAGGCATGTTCACGGCAGCTTTGTGAAGTAGTCAGATTTTACAGACGAAGGACCCGGGCAGGGAAACAGCTGGCCCATGATCACTGAAAGGGACAGAGCCAGGGTGCAAACCCATGACTCCTAAATACCAAGACCATTCCTATTATGCAGGGGATATAGTGCGGGCTGGAGTCAGGGAGATCCGAGTTCAAATCCAGCCTCAGACATTTAGTGTCACTGAACCCCTGCTTGACTCAGTGTCCTCAACTGTGAAATGGGAACAACAGCACCTCTTGTGAGGGTCAAATGAGCGCTCAGCACAGACCCTGGCACACAGTAGGTGCTCAATAAAAGCTTGTCCCCTCCCCCATTTATAAAGTGCTTTCTTCACAATACCCCCACAACACTGTAAGGCCCACTTTACAGGACAAGAATCTGAGGTTCGGAGAGAGCTTGCTCAAGATCCTGGAGTCGGTCAGCAGCAGAGTCAGGATTCACCATGGCTGCTGCCTCATGGCCCCAGCACATAGGGGCTCCCCACTCGACCTCCCCTACTTCCTCCAACCCCAGCCCGCCTTGCCCCCAAGGGGCTAAGGCCCCAGGGGACACACCACTCCCCTCCTGCAGGGCCTCACAGGGCCTTCACCTTGGTCCTGAGTGCCCGCCTCTCAATCTCTGACAGGCATTTCTTGATGATGAAGGGGATGCCGTCACTGGTGCCCTGGGCCGCCTTCTCAAAGTCCTGTCCAAACAGTTGCAGTTTTCCCTGGAGTTTCTTATGGCCACACTGGATAGCCAGAGTCTCCAGACACTTCTTATGACAGGCCAGGCAGCACTGGAGGGAGAGGACAAAAGCCATTGTCATGAGAGGCACAGCCTCACCATGCTGGAGGGTCGGCATGACCTGGGGACCTCCCTATGATGCCCACCCCCCATGCCCTCCCATGCCCCACCCCACCTCCTCGCACTCGGCTCCCTGGAAGTAGACATAGCTGTTGCATTCACGACACTTGGAAGGAGTACGAAGCTTCCGAAGCCGGTGAGTCTGGGCTGCCTTAGAGAGCCCCACGTTTCGGAAGGGACCGGTGGGTACAGCAATCTCAGGGGCAATGCCGTTGAGGTCTGCTGAGGAGATAAAGGCAAGTCAGTGCCTCCCACCCCAAGTCTCCAGTCTGTGCCCAACAACTTAAGATTGTCAAGGGCAGAAATGGTTTCATGTCTGTCCATGCAGCTCCCATGGTGCCTGGCACACCGAAAGTGCTTACTAAAAGCTTGTTTCACTGAGCCATAATCTGCTTCTGTGGCTACATGGCTGCCTTCCTCCATGGCCTTCCTCTCTACTCCTTGACCAGCGTGGATATGGCCACTCTGAAGTCCTCTTGCTGGTCTAATCCTTAGAGGAACCTGTCTCTGCCCAACTCCCAGTGACAGGGCCTGACAGCCCTGGGTGACACCTGCCCCCCACTCTCCCCAAGATGATCCCTTTCCCTTAGTTTCCCCTCTCTGGTCCCCCAGCCTTTTGTCACTGACCAAGGCCCAAAAGGAGAGATTTACTAGATAGCGAAACTCCAAATGGTTTAATTCACACTCAGAAAGCTCTTTACAGTCTATAAAGCAGTTTCCTCATGACAATATTGGCAGGTGGATGGTGCAACAATTGTTAGCCCCATCTCTCAGATGAGGAAGCTGACACAGAATTTGGCTGGGGTCCCCTGCAGCTTCTAATTCTCAGACCCACATCTCCTGACCCTAAATCAGTGCTCCATCCACCGCAGTGCCTCTCAGATGCCCCTTTCCAGAGGCCCCAAGGCATCTACTCATAGGCCAGGGGGCAGTCACTGGAGGAGAGGCCTGATGTGCCCATGCGCTTTGGCCATGCCTCTCTGCAGAAGTATAGCTCTGAGGTCCACCTCTCCAGGGGTGCAGAATTAAGTATTAGCATGAAGTCCCTGCCGCAGTCACCCCCGTCTCCTTTACTCCCCCTGCCCCCATCATCCCCTCACTCAGTGACCCCACCAAGGAAACCCACATACTCTGTTCAAATGTGCTTGAGCTGCCCTCCTTTTCAGCTAATTCCTCGCTGGATGACATGGTGCCACTGGAGGAGGTCCGCTCAATCTTCTGGAAGTCCCCTCCTAGGAAGCAACCCCACCCCCCATAGTTCACATTATCCAGGTGGCCTGTGCCTAGTGACACCATCCTGGGACTTCAGGAGACTGGCCCCAGGAAATAAATGACATTGGACCGTCAGGTTCAAGGGACTTCCACACACATGATAGATAAGACCCCATCCCACACCCTAGTTTCCTTTCAAGAGGGAAGAGGTCCTGAGAATAGTTCTCAGAAACTTTTCTGTTACCTGCACCAGGGGCACTGGCGTCTAGGATGCTATCAGAGTCTGCTGTGGAGCCAGGCCATGACTTATGGACCTGGTGGCCCCGTCCACCTGGAAAGGAGTTGAGTCCATAAGGGGGTGGGGGCCAACACCAAACCTACCCCCACTGCCCACCTTAAACAGTCTGACCTCCCTCCCAAAGCCAAGCTCACCTCGCTGATCCTTAGGTGCTGTCCCTCCATCATCTCGGGGAGGTCCACCACCCTCTGCTCCACTGCTCACATCACTGGTATTGAAGCTGGACTTCCGTGCCCGCGGTAAGGGTGACCTAAACAGAGAACACAAGAGAGGTGTCACTCAGCAGGGAAGGGAGACTGAGACTTAGAACAGGCTAGGAATGACTTCAGAACATGGAACCAAGTATGTCAGGGATGAAAAAGACCTCAGAATCTAGAATGCTGGGGCTGGAAGGGAGCTTAGAATATGGCTGAGTTGGAAGGGAATTTCTGAGATCATGCAGTCCAATCTCTACTCCCTTTCCCATTTTATAGATGAGATAAACTGAGGCTGAAGGAAGAGAAGTAGCCTGCCCAAGAAAACAGCAAATATATCATCTGGCTCAGCGGAATCTGTCTAACATATACATCTACACACACACATACATATAGAATGATATTTTATGTATGTAGATGACTGTTTCAATATAACAGATTTCCAATGTAATCCTATATATTTTGCTTTCTGTATTTAAAAATATTCATCTGAGAAGAGGTCCACGGTCGTCACCAAACTGCTAAAAGGGTCCAGAACTCCCACAAAAGGTTAAGAAGCCTTTACCTAAATAACTGATTACTGGGATGAAGGGGACAGAGGTCATTTCAGGAACTGTCCTGGCTTAGGACAGGACAATCTCAAGGTGAGCGGAGAGGGGCAGACACGGGGATTTCAAAAGCCTCCAAATTTACCACCATGTTTATTTAATATTTGCTAAAAAAAAAAACACAAACCCAATGGCCCGAGGGCTTAATCTGCTCTCCTGGGTACCTCTCACTTCTGCCAGGAGCCAGACAGGACTCTTGCAGCCTGGCCATCCCCAGAGCCCATTCTTCATGAATGGCAGAGGTGCCATGGCAGATCGATTGCCAGAAATGAAGTCAGGAAGACTCGAGTGTGAATCCTGCCTCGCTAGTGGTGTGACCCTGGGCTAACACATTACTTAAAAGCTCTCTGAGCCTCAGTTTCCTCATCTGTAAAATGGAGAAAAATCACAGCATCTATTTCTAAATGTTTTTGTGAGGATCAAATGAACTAATGTATACAAAGTGCTTAAAACACTATAGAAATGTTGGCTAGCAAGCTCTATCATGGACGATAAGGACCGCTGTCCTGCACCACAACTCCACAATGGCTAGGCACACAAGTTATCTCCAGCTTTTGGTTACTACAGGTTGTGCTGGGAATATTTCAGCAAACATACCTCTGCCTTTCTTCCCTGGCCTACACCTAGAAATCAGAAGCCACATCAAACCCAAAACCTGGGTTATGAATCAGAAAGTCGGGCATCCATCATTAGGAGATACCTGGGGCCAAGCAATGCCTGGTCCTGTAATTCTGAGGAGCAGAGGAGAAGGTAGCTGCAGACCCACTTGGGCTGCGGCTCAGGCCATACCAGGTGTTGTGAGACACGTAGGGCTCAAAGTCGTACTGCGTGTCTGGCTCCACATCCCGCTGAAGCTGCCGAACGTGGGAGGCATACTGTTGCCCTGGGTCATACAACTTGCTGCTCTCACACATGGTCTGGAAATAGACAGGCAATGGGGCTGTCTGCATGTGCATGGTCTGGTAGTAGGAGATGGTGGCCTGTGGGATCCAGGGATGGAGAGAAGTTAGGCTTTGGGTGCTGGAGCTCAGGAGGCCCCTTGTCTAAGTCCTGTTCCCCCCAAAGCCCATACCCAAGTAGTGGGTCAGAACAGACATAGGGACCAGAGAACCATAGAGAGATGCACAAACGGTACCCATCCAGGTACTGAAAATCAGTCAGTCCTTCATTAAGTGCCTAATTATTCATTAAGCCTCTAGGAGCCAAGCACTATGGCAGGCTTTAGCTGGGGAGAGGAAGGCCAAGGAATCAAAGAGAATGAATGAAAAACATTTACAAGGCACTGATTACATGCTAAACATTAGGATACACTGTTCCCTACCCCCCATTCCCCCAGGGAGCTTTAATGCTCAGATAGGCACGCAGAGACGCAGAAACTCAGAGATGTTCAGAGATGCAAAAGACAGAGACCAGAGACACATTCATGTGCATGAGCATGTGAACACACACATACACACACAAACACACACACATATACACACCCATACACACACACATGCACCCACTCACCAGCGCTAATAGATCACCAAATACATTTCCTTTGAGTGTCACAAATCACCCAGGTCTTTCCAGTGGGAGCCAGGGCCTCCCATGTCCTCACCTTTGTGTGACCCAAGCCTGTGTCCTTAGCCCTCTACTTTTCCCTCTTTATACTTTCCCAAGGGTTCGGTGATCACAAATAGTGAAGAGAAGTCTAAATTTCTTGATTCAAACCTAATTTCTTTCCTGAACTCTAATGCTACATCTCCAGCTGCCTGCTAAGAACCTCCCAGTACCAGCCACGGTCAAAGCCGAACCCCCCAGGACCCTCCTAAGTCTGCTGGCCTCAGCTGCCTCATTCCTGAAGAGGTTGAACGTCACCATCCTCCCATTCTTGGTGCAGGCACCTGTGCCCACCCCCACCATGTCTAATCCACAGCAAGTGAGGCTACTTCTACCTGCCAATTCCTCTCACAGCCATGGCCCCACCCAGTCCACTTGGACCATCACAACAGCCTCCTAATCATCTCCCTTCTCCCACCCATCCACCACTCAGCTGCTGATGGGATCGACCCAAAACGGGCCATCTGATCAGTCACTGCCCAAGAAGCACCAGGGGCCCTCCATCGCTGCTGAAGCCCTTTTCCATCTGCCTCCCACTAGTCTTTCTAGCTGTATTTTACATCACTGCCCACCACACTTGATGCTCTGGCCACACTGAACCCTCAGTGACTCCCTGAGCTCCACACTCCATCTCCCACCTAACAACACTTGTACAAGGAGACCCCCTGCCCCAGCTGCACTGGTCTAAAGACCAACTCCCAGCAAGGTTCCTCCAGCACTTCTGTCCCCCTCCTCCACTTTGTCCCCATCATACTGGATCCCACATCACTCTCAGCTGTCATCCTGCCATGCCCACCTGCCTCAGCCCCCACCACAGTCCAGGCTCATTTCTTCTCCCTGCCTCCCCAAAGTCTGGCCAGCGCCCAGCAGGACTCACCGACTTGATAGTCTGGTCGCTCTGCTTTATGACCTCCTGGATCTGGCGCAAAGCATTCACCTTCACATCCTCCAGCTCCTGCTTCTGCGTCTTGGCATCAGCAATGCAGGTACGGTATGTGGCCATGGCTTCTTCCGCCTGTGGCGGTGCAGGGAGATGCGTGAACCGTGCTCATCAGGGATGCCCCCACATCCCATGGAGACCCAGACACTTCCCATTCCCTGGGACAACTGCCCTGAGGCAAACTCATTTAGACTATTTCCCAGGGAGAGACTGATTTAGAGTGGGAAGGAACCTTGGATGCCAAACCCCTCACTTCTCAGAGGAGGAGCCTGAGGCCCAGAGAGGCTGAGTGATTTATCCAGGTCACACAGCTAGCGTCTGAGACAATATTCAAACCCAGGTCCTTCCTAACTTCCGCTATCCAGTCTACCATGATTAGTAGGGCTCAAACCTGTACTGGGAAACCACATGGATGTCTAGCCCACCCCTTTAATAACTCAGTCAAGAACTAGAAAATGGGTGTTATTATCATTAAGGGGAAACCCAGAGTTACCCAAGCTTCGGAGGCAGGAATCTGAACTCAGGTCTTACTGACAAGCCCTGAGTAAAGTGCCCGGGAGCCGGCAGATCCTCAATCAGTGCTTGCTGACAGACTGCCATGCCTGGCGCCCAGTCTGGCCCAGCGTCAGCTCCCTTCTCTGTCCAGCACTACCAACTCTACATCTCAGGATCCATGTTCCCTCCCCAGCCCTGCTCCCCCAACATCTTCTCCTCTCTGGTGTTGAGGAAGGAGAGTGCCCAAAGAAGGGGAGGGGCACCGGGAGTGCGCCAGGCTCCCTCCCTTTCCTCTTGGCCCTCTCCCTGCCCAGCCATGTCTCTGTGTCTCACCTTGTTCTTGGCCTCCTCCTCCAGGCGCCTCTTTTTGTCCAGGGCCTTGGTGGCAGCACTGCTGGCCCCTCCGCCTGCGCTGGCCCCGCCACCACTGCCCTGCTCCTCCTCAGCCTTCACTGTCAAGTACTGCGCTTTTTCATAGTCCTCACAGCGCTGCATGTAGCTCTGCTTTGCTTTCCGAAGGTTGGTCTCTGCTTCTTGCTGAGGAGGGAGGGGAGAGAGCTGAAAGGGGAGGTGGGTCCCAGGCCAGACTCCTCGCCAGGGGTGAGCAGACCCTGCTCTGCCAGAGGGACAGGAGACATGAGGCTGCCCAGGCCTGAGCACAGAGCAGGTACTGACATGGAAGAAGGCTCTGAGGTAACCTGGGCCCCCTTGGCTGAGCCCTTAGCCTCTGTTGGAACAGCCCCAGATCACATCCTGGCACTAAACTGGCTTCACCATGTGCTGTGGGATGAGGGAAGCAGCCCGGATTGGGAGCCAGGAGACCTGGGTTACACTCCTGACCCTGCTACTGATTCAATGAGTGACTGTGAACAGGCCCCTCCCCCTAGAAGCCTCATCATCCTCATCTGTAAAAAAAGCCCCTCTGATCCACGGCCTCTGGGGCAAGGCTCAGACACGCTCCCCTACCAGCTTCCTCTGCGCCCGATGCCATTGCTCCTTGATTTCCTTCCTTTTCTTTTCATGCTCTAGACGCCGCAGAGTCAGAGGCTAGGGAGGAATGAGATACACTTGTAGGGGGTGGGGATGGGGGACCCTGGCCCTAGCACCACAGGGATGCTTCTCTACTGTGGCATAGGTGGAGCAGGGACCCTGTAACCAGTCACCATGTGCAAAGGCTTCAAGAAGCTTCCCCCTCACCCCTTCCTAGTTCAAGTATATCAAACATCCCCCAAAGACACCTCACTCCCCCAATGAAGGCTCCAGGCAGGTGACATCTGTGACAGTGAAGATAAATATCCCCCTCCCAAGCCCACTCCCGCACTGGGTAGAAATCCCAGGGTTCAGTTGAAAAGTCAAGGCTTCAGGAGAAGGGGCTGGAGGAGGGGCTGAGGAGACTCCCACCTGCATTAAGGTCTGGTTCTGCAGGGTAGCCACCACCTGCAGCATCCCGTGGCTGAACTCCATATCCTGTTCTAGGGCCAGGGAATAAATGGACAGGAAAGGCATGTGGGGCTGCAGAAAGAAGGGACCTGGTCAAACCTAGGAGGCCCCTTGCACGGCCCCCCTCCCCGGCAGCAGCCCCATCGAAGGCTCCCATGACTATCCTTTGCTCTGGGCAGAGGAAGTCAGCGGGAGCAGCTGCCCACCTCCTGGGTGATAGTCTGCCTGCAGCTGTTCACGATCTTCTGCAGACCTTTGGCAAACTCCATCTCTGGGTAAGGAGAGAGAAGGAGGGGGCCTGTCACTGCTCAGCACCTGGAGGTGGCACACAGGAGCCAAGGGCAGCACAGGCCCACCCCATAGCCCCAGGGCCATGGGGATCTTCATTCTCTGGATTTCTCTTCCATTGTCACTTGGAAAGAGCTCTCAGACATGGGTCCACAGGACTCAGGATTCAGAGCTGGAAGGAATTCTGAAGATCACCTGCTCAAACCCTATCATTTTTCAAGACATTGAGGCAGGAGAGGCTAGGTGAACTGGCGCAAGGTCACTCAGGCAGTCAAAGCAGCAGAGGCTCCTCACCCCAAACTGAGCACTCTGTCCAACAACTGAGGGAAAGAGCAACGTCCTTCTCGGAGCGTGAGCATCAGTCACCTCAGTACCCTGAGCCCTGACCCTGAATAAAGGACCCCTGTCCACCCTCCATCTTCCACATCCCACCCACTTTCCAACCGCCCTCCCCAACCGCCAAGGATATCTTCCTTTTCTTAGATGTCATAGAGCCTGATCCACCTAAAACCCCATCTTGGATTATGCTCTAATTTCTAGGTGTGCTACAATGTGCAAGTCTGGTCTGGGGTCACTGCCAGTGACACTGCAGCCTTGGTCAAGTCACAAACTCTACGGCACTATTCAGCTTCTTCAACTGTAAAATAAGGGAAATAGGCTGTACAATCTCTAAAGTCCCTCCCAGCTCTGACATCCTGTGTTCTAAGGGCCCTCCCAGCTCTGATGTCCTGTGCTCTAAGGGCTCTCTCAGTTCTGACATCCTGTGTTCTAAGGGCCCTCCAGCTCTGACCTTCTTGGGTTCTTCCTAGCTGTCACAATTCCTTCATTCTTGTCTCATTCTCTGCCTTCTCCTTCTCTTATCTCCTCCAGATCCCCAGCTGTCATTGGGTCTTACCGAGTGTTGTCCGCTTCTCCAGGTAACTGATGAGATCTTTCATATATTTGGCGATATTCTTGGCGTACTGCAAGGCCACATCCACACCCCCCTCACAGCGCTGCAGCACCACATCCACATCTTCTTTCAATAGGCAGCCTACCCCAAGAAGACCAGGTTTTGAGGAAGCCTGTCCCATGACTTCCTCCCAACCAGTTACAGCTCCTAAACTGTTCTCTTCACAGACATTTTGGGATCTGGTGGAGAGAGAACCCTGGAAAAGAGCTGTGCCTTTCATCCAGCAGCATATCTGCCCTGTCTTCAAAGGCCACACTTCCCTCTCCAGAGTGATCTGACTTCTAATGACCTCTTTTTGAGGGCAGGGGCTGATGGCTCCTCAGACCATGGATGCCCTGGGACGAAGGGCTGGGCATTCTTCTCTAGCTACAACCCCCCAACTGCTGACTTATGCTGGGAACAACAGTTAGCTACCAGGGAGATACTGCCCTTCCCTCCATGCTGAGCCCTGTGTTACTCCAGCTGGGTGCTTTAACAGGCATCACCAAAGGCCACACTTGCCCAACAGATGCCTCCATCCAGCTCCTGGAAGCTACCAGTCTCCCCTGTCCAGGCTTCCCAGCACCAGCCAGGAGCAAATGCACCAAGGCCAAGCTGCCCACCCAGGACAGGCTGAAAAGCCCAGGTGTAGCAGGCCAGCTTACCATAAGGCTCTGTGCCAGGGGACATGCTATCCACACACTGCCCTGAAAGGCCTCCATAGAGGTTTTCCATGGACTTAGGAGAGAAAGAGAAAACAGGTTAGAGAGTTTGCGATGTAAAGGAAGCCTAAACTACCCACACTGGAAGGCCACCAGGAATCAGGAACCTTCCCTGGTCAGTATTTTCAAGTTCGTGTGTGACCTTGACTAGTCTGTACAATACCTGTAGGAGACAGGGAGGTTTAAAGGAAGAGCCTGGACCTGCAAGGCTTGATTGGCCCTGGGTTCAAGACATGTGACCTTGGCTAAGTCCTTTCTCTCTTATTTTCTCAGCTCTGGCATTCTCTGTTCTAAGGTGCCCTTTCCAGCCCTGCCCTTTCCTTTCTAAGGTGCCAGCTTTGGCACTCTGTTCTAAAGGTATTAATTCTGACAGTCTATGTTCTAAGGTTCCCTTTACAGCGATGACATCCCATGTTCTAAGGTCCTTCCAAACGCTTAACAGACTATGTTCCAAAGTTCCTCCCAGCTCTGACATTCTCTGTTCTAAGGTTCCCTTTACAGTGCTGACATTTCATGTTCCAAAGGTCTTTGCTTTGACACTCTATGTTCTAAGGTTCCATGTTTTTATAGTTGACATCCTACGTTCTAAGTTATCTTCTGGCTCTGACACGTGGGATCCCAAGGGCCCACCCACCGGTGGCACTATTATTCATCATAATACTTTAACATCTGCCTCACTTTCCTGGGAGGCAGGTAATACAAATATTGCTACTCCCATTTTACAGATGAGGTAATAAAGCTTGAGGTGCAATAACTGCCTTGGATCACAAACCTAGCAAGAGACAACAGCAGGATTTGAACTCAGGTTTCTCCTGACTCCAAGTCCGTTATTCTTTTCACTGCACCAGGCTGCCTCTGTGCCAAAGGGCCTTCAAAAGTTGACATGCTCGGATCTACAGTCCCCTAGCCCCAATATTCTATGTACTAAAATCTCTCCCAGTAAAAAAGAGGAAAGTCAAGTTTCCTGGGATTTTCCTACCACTTTTAGGAAGTAGTGCCTAGCAGGTGTGTATTAACTCAATTGACAGAGTAGGCAACTGAGGCCCAGAGAATGGAGAGAAGGGGAGGTTTGCCTAAGGTGAAATAGTGGGTGTGATCCAATAACAGAGGCAGATCTACTATTGAGGTTTTTGGATCCCCAGGCCAGGATTCTTTTCTTCCCCATATCTATGATCTGATGTCCTCCCAGATCTAGAACCCTCTGACAAGAAAGGAAAGGGTAGGGCCCACTTACCTGGTTCTGGTCACTGGGAGGCATAGAAAGGAGGGTACTGATGTCCACCTCACCCATGAGGAACTCAGACACACTGGACAGAGAGAGGGGACAGAGAGCCTGGTAAGGAGGCTGAGAGTACTGAGGAAGGTGGAGTACAACCTCCGTGGGGCCGCCAATAATCTCATAAAGCTACACAGTGCTTTGAGATCCACAATCTTGTTTGATCCCAATAAAAGGCAGGTCAGAGGGGTTTTTTAATCTCCATTTTATAGATGAGGAAACAGAGAGCCCAGAGAAAGGAAGAGACTAACCACAGGAGCTAAGATTTTTAGCTATAAGGGACCTCACTGGTTAACCCCACTCCCTTCATTTTACAAAAAGGGAAATTGAGGCCCAAAGAAGAACATAACTTGCTTCTGGTCACACAATTAATAGCAGAGCCTGGACTTACAAAGCCTATAATCTTTCTACGTGACCATGGTCAGAGTGAGAACACCGACAGAAGTGGGGCCTCCTGACCACCAAGCCAGACATCTGTCCACTGCTCCATGGTCTGGAGACTAAAGGAGGAATACAGCAGGACTCCCCAGACATCCTTCCCTTTACTTGGGGCTGGGGGACCCAGAGGGCCCCAGTCACTCACGTGCTGCTGAAGGATACTGCAATTGTCTCCAGGGCCTTCTCCAACTCTCGCTTATCAGACTCATTGTTTGACTCATAATGGAACCCTAGGGGGTGGAGAGAAAAAAGTTAGAGCTTTCTCCCAGGAGCCCCTTAAAGTTAGAGTTTAAATCTGTAGATATCTAGGGCCTCAGGTAACCCCATTTGAAACTAAGGAAGAAGCCCAGGAAAGCTCCCAGCCCCCCCAGACTTGGCCGAAGCATATCCCTAGAGAGCCAGAAATCTCTAAGTGGGGGAGGTCCAACCATCCCCCTGGCCATCTCCAGTTCATACTGGATCCTGGTATTCAGTCCTCCAGGTGACTTACAAGGATAACTGAGGCCCCCAGTGCAGGGATCGTTCCCAGGGGTCTTCTTCCCTCCTCCTGGCTCCTTGACCAAACCCCAGAAGCCATTCTATTACTGTTCAGTTTCACTCTAGTCCGACTCTTTGTGACCCCATTTGGGGTTTTCTTGGCAGAGATAATGGAGAGGTTTGCCATTTCCTTCTCTCACTCATCTGACAGATGAGGAAACTGAGGCAAACAGGGTGAAGTGGCTTGCCAAGGGTCACAAAGCTAGTAAACATCTGAGGTCAGATTTGAACGCAGGAAGATGAGTCTTCCTGACTCCAGGTGCAGCTCTTCATTCACTGCATCACCTAGCTACCCTAACCAGAAACCACAGAGATGTCCAGAGAAGCCAGCTGCCCACTCCTCCCCTCCAAAGATAAACAGCTCTCCCCATGGTCAGGATCCCCCTACGACATCCCACAGGAACAGTTACAGACACAGGTCCAGGAAGCTGGTCCTGAAGTAGCAGTGTAATTAGGCTTAGACGTGGCCCGTGGGCTGGGACTGAGGGCAAAGGCTCACTCCTGGATTTGCTGACACTTTCCAGAACTTTCGGTGCTCTCCCCAGACCAATCACCACCATCGAGGAATGACCCTGAAGGTTCAGCCTGAACCCCCAAGAAGGGAGGGACATCCCTCCCTTCCCACTCACCCACCCACCCACCACTGCCCTTGATCAGCCTGCTGGGAAATGCAGAGTCCAGCCTTAGGGGGGAGTTGGGGCAAGGAGGGGGCAGGGATAACAAAAGCTCCTGCTCAGGCATGAGCCCTTGGCTTTGTGGGTGGATGCTCACCTATGCGTCCCACCAGGATCTCCACTCAGCATGTCCAAAACCAAGCCTATGTGCTCTCCTAGATGTGTTTTCTTGCTTTAGACTCTGCTTTCTCTGCATTCTGTGTCCCAAGAACCTTCAGTTTCTCACGTTTCTAGCCTCAGCACCACCATTCATTCGTTCTGTGTCCCGAGCTCCCACACTCATCCAGCTACCAGGGCCTGTCGTTTCTGCCTCTGACCCTGCCTCCTGAAGCCCCCCACCGCCCACCCCCCAGCTCCTGATCATGCACCGTCACTTTCTCCCTACTTACTGACTCATTCCCATCTACCTACAAACAGGCTCGGGTCCCCTAACCTTTAGTCCTTACACCTCTTTTTGGACCAGCCAAGTCTTTTCATCTCTTCCCCAACATTATCATGGTGAGGCTTTCCCGACATTACCCACCCTTGATGACTGCAGCTTCTCACTGTCCTCTCAACTCTTGGCCAATCCTGCTTCTCTGTGGAAGCTGCTCCCTCCATGGTCACCAATGGCCATTTAATGACCAAATTCAAGGGTCCATGTTAGCCTCCACCTTCCAGGATGCTTCTCTCACTTGGGACACTGCAGAGCACACCATCCTTCTGGATGCTCTCTCCTCCCTCAGCTCTACAAGTGTCCCAGTCTTTTGGAGGGTTCTCAGCCTCTCTCCAACGCATTAGAGCAGGCATTTCCCATATCCCAGACTTTCTTTTCTTTCCACTACTCCTTGATGATCTCATCTACTGCCATGGAAATAACTACCACCTCAGTGCACATGATTCCCAGTCCCTGACTATTCTCTGGAACTCCAGACCCAGACTTCCAGCTGCCAATCCTACATTGGAGGGCCTTCTGGCACATTCAGCTCAGCAGAGACAAGCCACCATCACTCCTCCCCTTTGTCTGTGGCACTTACCACCACTTTGTAACCTAAGGGCTAGCTTTGCTTCTTCTCTGTCCATTTACCGAGCATGTCTGGCATCTGGACCTTTCTCTGCACCCCTCACTGCCACCAGCACTGTCCCCCCCACTATCATCTCTTAATGGTCTTCCCACCTACTCAGGATCCTGTCCCTTCCAGCTGCCTCTTGGTGAAAGTTTAGACTCTTTTGCTGGTTCTTCAAGGCCTGCTGCTCCAGACCCATCTCTCCTTCCTCCTCTCCAACTACTGAACATTATGGCTAAATTCTGTCCCTGCATGTTCAGGGCCCCACACCTTCTGGCCCCCATGCCTTGACTCGCTCTAGGTCTATGATCATGGAACGTGCATCCTCCTTCCCAACATTCCTGCCAAATTCCAATCTGTTTTCAAAAGCCCCCTCTGTTCAAGAACATTCTTCTTCCTTGGGGCTCACAGAGCACTCCAATGTCTCTAATGCTCTCACAACACAATACTCTGTATGAAAGTTGTCTATGCTGGCATCTTACTGCCCCACTGAACCCCAGACTCCATGAGGGCCGGGATTGGGGTCCAGACTTTTCATCTCTCAATACTGAATGCAATATGCAGACAGTAGGTGCTTAATAAATGTTAGCTGTTGTTACCCAGGGTCTATGGTACTGCCAGAGAAATAGGGTCTGGGCCTTAAATCACCCAGGCCCAAATTATCCTCTTCCTCCCCTCAACCTGGCAAAGCCTGGCTCAGGTAGACAGATGCCAGCCCGAGGGCCTGAAAGGTCACTCCAAAAAGCTCTTCCCCAACCACTTCTCCCCTCTTGGCCTCCCAGCTCACCTTTGACCTTAGAGATGAGGGTCCCAGCAGCTGTGAGGGTCTCTAGAGTGTTGAGCAGAGGATACTTGCCGATGACCTGTCGGAGGACCCTCAGGACTTCACCCAGGCACTCATGGGCCAATGGTCGCCGGGCATCAAGTTGCTCTGAAATCATCCAAAAACATCAGGAATACTGTACAGGGCAGAAGCCCCCACATTATGGCCAATACTAAAACTCATGTCTATTTCAGATGCAGGGCCATCCTATGGTCAGATCCCAGGTCAGGTGAGGTCAATAACATACACATGTATACACACACACACACACACACACACACACACACACAGAGGTGGGTGTATAAGGAAACTGAGGCAAACAAGGTGAAATGATGTGCTCAGGGTCACACAGCTAGTATGTGTCTGAAGTCAGATTAGAACTCAGAAATATGAATCTTCTTAACTTCAGACCCAGAAGTCTAATCACTGTGCCACCTAGCTGATAGACAGACAGACGGAAAATGTGATCTTCATATCAACATGTGGTAGGTTCTATACATATTATCATTATCTGTATTTTACAAATGAGGAGCTGAGGTTTGGAGAGCTTGCCCCTGGTCACACGCCTCCCCAGTGTTAGAGGCAGGACTAGAGCCCAGGTCTCTGCTGATTTCCAGTCCAATCATCTTTCCACTACACTACAAAGAGTAAGGGGAGGGAATGGGGAGAGACACCTGGATATAAAGACTGTGGGTCTCTGGACAGGTAAAACCCTCCCTCATCCTCCTCTGGTCTGGACAAATGGAAAAGTATAGAATTAAGAGGGTACAAAACAGAAGGAAGCTGGAGGTTCCTACATTCAATCCATAAAGCAAATCAAACTGGCCAAGAATGAGAGAAAGAGCCCTGTTGGCCTGAAATTCAGAAGGCCTGGGTTCTAGTAACAACTGGCATTTCTATGGAGTATAAAGATTACAAAGCACTTCCTTCACAAAAACCCATGTTTTATTTATTCCCCACTTAACATAATGAAACATAATGAAATTGAGGATCCAAGGAGTAAAAGGACATAGGCACATAGCTAGTAACTGACCAGAACAGGATTTGAACTCAAGCCTTCGAACTGGATGTCTAGCCCCATCACCTTGCGTTGTGCAACGCTGCCTCTCATATTACTACTTCTAGCTCCTAATCTGCCAACAACTCCTTGTGTGATCTGGGCCAAGTCCACCACCCTCTGTGGGTGTCTGTTCCCTTCCCCAAAAAATAAGCTTGTTACAATCAATGATCCCAACAGTGTTTTCAACTCTAATGTGTGTATGGTCTCAGCCATTCCCCTTTCCCTGCACAACCAACCCCCAGCTTGGAAACTTTCTATTCTAAAGTCAAAGAATCACAGAACCTCAGAGCTGTAAGGGACCTCAGGGTTCATCTGAAGTCCATGAACTTAGAAAAAAACACTTGTGATAATTCTATTTTGAGAATTATTATTTATTTCCTTTGTGATCTTATGTATTTAATTTTCTGCACTGAAAATTCTGAGGAGTCTATGGGTTTTACTGTCACCTAGGGGTCTAGGTCACAAAAAAGGTTAATAATTCCTGAAATAATACAGCCCTTATCTAAACAGTAATGATATCTCCATCGAGAGGTCATTCAACCTTCCCTTGATGAGTTCCAGGGACTGGGAATTCATTACCTTCTATTCACCTTTCGGACAGCTCTAATTCTTAAAACAAATGTTCCTTTCTTTGAGTCAAAAATTCTCTCCCAAACCTTCCCCCTCACCCCAGCTCAATTCTTCTGCCTTCTGGGGTCAAACGGAGTAAATCGAACTCCTCTCCCACTGGACAACTCTTCAAATACAGGGTGTCCCAAAAGTCTTAATAAGCCTTAAGCTGCACTGACTTTGTGGACACCCTGTATTTGAATACTCTTCCTTGAAGTGTGTCTTCTTTGGAGTTTTCCCAACAGAGCATCTGGAATACAGTTTAAGAACCCCCACTAACCTGGGGGTCACTCCAAAAAACGTGTTGCCCACAACAGAACACACTCTAGATGCAATCTGACAAGGACAGGGGATACGTTAGGATGACTCATCATCCACTGTTCATGTTGCCTAAGATTTTGAATTAGCTTTTTTGGACACTAACAGGCTGTCACACTGTTGACTTATATTGAGCCTCAGATCTTCTTCTGTTTTTAATTTTTCCTCCATCTTTTTTACTTGTGCCACTGATTTCTTTTGAACCCATATCCAAAAAAGGAGGACTTTACATTTATCCATATTAAACTTCTTATGAAGTTCAGCTCACCAATCCTTTTTGGGTCTGAGATGTATTATCTATCCCTCCAAACTCTATATCACCTATAAACTAAATAAGCATCTATCTACACCTTCACTCAAGTCACCAATAAAAATTTTCAGCAAAAAAGGGCTCTGGGATACCCCACTAGAATTTTCCTTACAAAGCGGCACCACACCCATTAAGGGCTAATTTTCATTTAACCAGTTCCAAACCCATCTAATTATACCTATAAATCGGCCCACATCTCTCTGTCTCATCCACACAGATAATGTCAAAGATTGTCAGATGGCTTGATGAAATCTAGATCCATCTCTACAGCAATCCCCTAGATTACAGTGAGAAGAGAGTCTTAATATCTAACCTACACCAACCTGACCAGAAATCCCTCCCACAACTTCTCCAACAAAAGCTCATCCCTCCTTGATTGGAAGATATCCAGAGACAGTGAATGATTCCTAAGGACAACCAATTCTGATCTTGATTAGCTCTGATTTTTGGCACATTTTTCCTCGAATATTTAACCCTAAATCTCCCTGTCTGCAACTATTGCTTATGTTCCAGTTGCTGCTCCCACTAAGTCTGCCCTTTGGGGCCAAGGAGACCAAAGTGCAATTCCTTCTAACTGGACTTATATTTCCTAAAGTCCCTTTCAGCTCTATTATTCAATGTTCTAAGTTCCCTGTGTCAACTTGCACATCCTGCGTCCTATAGTTCCTTCAAGCTCTGACATTTTATGGTCAAGTCTTTCGCTCTGTCACCTTACTTTCTAAGGTTCCATTAAGTTGTAAGGAGCACTGAAAGAGACAATTTCAGAAAAGCCTGCATGACATCAACCAGTGAGAACAATTTATACCAAAGTAACAACATGGTAAAGAAAAACAACTCTGAAAGCCTTAAGATCTCTGTTCTCTGGCAGCACATTACCCTCCTCCTAGCAAAGAGGTGTTGGACTCAAGGTGCAGAAAGTCCTACATTTTTGGTGGATTTGACTTGACTAGTGACTTGTTGGAGGAGCTTTCCCTCACTTTCTTTTGTTTTTATTATTTAATGGGGGAGAAAGGGGGAGAGAAGGGATTAGAAACAGTGATGCCACATAGAAAGGAGATGCCCGGAAACTTTTTTAAATGTGACAGAGCAGTGCAGAAGGAAGTTCAGACAAGCAAAACAGTTTTGAAAGTAACGCATGGAATTTATTCTTAAAATAAGCAGTATCGAACGGAGACTCGAGATTTCATAAACAATCCTCTTCCTGATGCTGTGCTGTGTAAATGGAAACGCTCCTTTTGGGGGGGGGGGTGAGTAAGTTCAGAATTTTAAAAAATGTTCTAGGTCACTCCCAGTTCTGCTATCTTACGTTCTCAGGTCTACGATTCTATATGGTGAGGACTGGATAGCCTATAAAAGCCTCACTTCTCGGTTCTAAGGCTCCCTCCAGCTCTGGTTCTGTGCTCCGTGGGTAAGGGGGAGGCACCCCCGCACACCTGGCCCCACGTAGGGTCCCCTCCCAGCGGGGCGGGCACCTCCGCACACCTGGCCCCATGTAGGATCCCCGGGGAGGCGGGCATCCCGCTCACACCTGACCCCACGTAGGGTCCCCTCCCGGGGGGGCGGGACCCCGGCACACCTGGCCCCACGTAGGGTTGGTTCCCTGGGGGGGGCGGGCACCCCGCACCCCTGGCCCCACGTAGTGTTGGTTCCCTGGGCGGGGCGGGCACCCCGCACACCTGGCCCCACGTAGGGTCCCATCCCGGGGGGGGCGGGCACCCCCACACACCTGGCCCCACGTAGGGTCCCCTCCCGGGGGGGCCGGACCCCGGCACACCTGGCCCCACGTAGGGTTGGTTCCCTGGGGGGGCGGGCACCCCGCACACCTGGCCCCACGTAGGGTCCCCTCCCGAGGGGGGGCGGGCACCCCCGCACACCTAGCCCGGGCCCAGATCCGCCACCCGGCCGGGGGGGGAGGGGCCAGCAGGCCCAGGAGAGGACCGGAAGCGCGCCGCCGCGCGGGGAGGGAAGAAGCCCCCCGCCCCTTGTCCTTCGCCCCCAGCCCTCTCACCTGGCGGACCCGCGGGGCAGCCGAGCCGGCCCCGCTCCAACTGGGGATGCAGGCGGCCGCACACGCACATGGCCGCGGCCGGCCGAGGGACCCTGGCCCTTGAGGAGAGAAAGCGGGGAAGGGGCGCGAGCAGCGCGAGAACCAGCAGCTCGGGCGGGGCGGGGCTGTGAACGGCCACACCCCCGCCCCGCCCCGCCCCGCAGGTGACCCAGGTCTGCGGGGCCCGGGGGTGTGCGGCGGCTCTCCCAGCGCGTCTGCGGAACTCCCACCTCCGCTCTGGTCCGCCGGGCTCGGGGTCCCCCCGCCACCCCAATGGATTCGTCCTCCGGCCGCCCACCCCCCCCACCCCCGCATTCCAACGGCGGCGAGCCCGGGCTGGGGGCGGGGGAGAAGCCCCTGATCGGTGGGGGAGGGGAAACAGGCCAGCGGCTCCTGCTGCGGAGCTGGGAAAGAAGTCTGGCCGGGATGGTCCGGCCCCGGCTTACCGATGACGCTGAGGCCCCTGCAGGGCTAGTGACTTGGCCAGGGTCACGCGGCTACTTGGTTTCCCCAAGACTGCCGCGGAATCCTTTGGCAGGCCTTAAGTGCCCAAGAGTGCAGGAATTGGAGCTGGTTTGCCCCAGGGTGACCTTACACAAAGCATTTACCTTCTCAGGACCTCAGTTTCCTCATCTGCCTCCGGCATCATAGCTCCTGGGCTGGTGGAATCCTCCTCATCCTCCCAATAATAGCTACAGTATTGATGCAGCACTTTGTTAATATGTCATTTTATCCCCGCAACAACCCAGGGGCGAAAGTGCAATAATCGAGGGAAGGGGAGAAAATCTAAGACTTCTGGAAGTGATTGTGGGAAACTGAAAACAAATTAATACAAAAAAAGGAAAAGGTAGAATAATCATTCCCATTTTACAGTTGAGGAAACTGAGGCTGAAGGGGTTCAGTGATTTATCCAGGATCCCACAAAAGCCAATCTAGCCCAACTACCACATTACATCTGAGCACTCTGAAGGGAAGGAAAGGGATGTGACCCGCCCCCAAATCACATGGGGTTTTAAGGGTCTCGGAGGGGGGGCTAGCTGGTCTCTAGGATTCGATTTCCCCATTCCCCCTCCAACTCCTCCCAAGAACCGCCTCCCCTTTTTACAGTCAGCCCCTCTTCCTTTCGGCTTCCTTGGTGGGGGAGGGGTTGTGTGTGAGGTCTATGGAATTTAGAGCTGAAAGATTGACTGGTGTGACCCTCCTCCTTCCATTTGTAGATAAGGAAACTGAGCCTCTGGTCACCCAAGGAGAAGAAACGCTTTCGAGCCTAATCCAAGACCGTACCCCGCCCCACCCTCAAATTCTTTACTCTTACGTCACAGAGATTTGTGGGCTTGTCTCCCCACCACCTTGGACAAATCCTGGAGAGGAAAATCTGAAAATGTATGTCTTCAGTCCCTAGCCCAGGGCCTCCTCGCACACAGTAATTATATTATTAATAATAGCTAACATTTATATAGTATTTACCATAGTAAATACCATACTAAGCACTTCACAATTATTATTTCTTAATCCAAGCAACAATCCTGGGATGGAGGTAACGATAGCACCTCCATTTTTTACGGAAGGGCAAACTGAGGCCAACAAGGGTTACTAAGACTTGCCCAGCATCACCCAGCTAATGAAATGTCTGAGGCTAGATTTGAACCGAGGTCTTCCCAGCTCCAGGCGTAGTTCTCTATCCTCTGGATCACGGAGCCAAAGCTTGTTGAATGGAATTGATCTCGTTTTAATATGAATGCATCATCACACAGGAAGAGCAGGTAAACTCACTAGCCAGAAGAAAACTGAGTTGAGTCCTGGGGAGGTGTTTAAGTTTTGTCTGTTAGTGGTGAAATATTTGGTGAGGTGGTGGTTTTTGTTTGCAGAGGTTGAAGGCAGGTGGCTTATCTGTGATCATAAAAATCCTCCTTTTACTTCCGATGCCTCCTCCCTTTTACAGAGAAGACTGAGCTCCCCCAGGCTATCAGAGACACCCAGGCTCCGGTCAGTATTCTTAGGACTCAAGGGCTTTGTTTCCGGACCTAGGGACAAACTGCCTATCTTTCTCTCCTTGAGCAAAGGAACTGAGCCAGAGGTTTATCTCCAAGAGGGATTGTCGCCAAGTAAGGCATTTTTTTCTAGGGAAATGAAACAGGGGAGGGATTCCTCTGTTTATCTCTAATCAATTCCACAAATACTATGGACAAAGACCTGTTTTAGGCCCACCAGACTCTGATCACTCCCCAGAACACTCAAAGTCAGCTACAACGGGGGAGTCCCCTGCCCTGCTGAGAAGGGCCAGGGGACGGTGGACAGTCTCTGGATCAGACAGCTGACAAGGCAAGGGAAAGGAGACTCCTGTTTCTATACTTCCCAGCTGGGTGTCGATGGACAGATGTTTTCATTCCTCTGGCCCTCACTTTCCTCATCTGTAAAATAGGGAGAAAAATTCCTGCCCTGCAGAACTGAAGTGTTAGGAAACTCAAGATAGACTCCATTCAAAATGCTATTAAATTTCCCTTATTACAGCGTTGGAATGAGAAGAAATATAAAGTGTCAAGGAGCCTTTAGAAGACACAATTTCAGAGCCAGAAGGCACCTTACAACACAAAACTTGGAAAGTTTGGTCAGGGAAGGACTTTAGAATATAACAGCCAGAAAGGCATAGAACCTTGGAACATAAAATGTCAGCGCTGAAAGGGACCTTATGGTAGAGACCTATGCCAACAAGGTGAAGAAGTTGATAGAATCATGAGTTCAAATCCAGCCTCAGAACATTACTAGCTGTGGCAAGTTACTTAACTCCTCTCAGCCTCAGTTTCCTCATTTGTAAAATGGAGATAATAATAGTACCCACCTCCCAGGGTAGTGATGAGGATAAAGTGAATTTATATTTATAAAACATTTTACAAATCTTAAAATAAATGCTGGCTGCCATCATCATCATCATCATCACCATTATCATTGGGTTATTGTGAGGACCAAGTCAACCTTAAAGAGCTCTGTGTAAAATTGTTATTAAAATGGCACAGGTATAGCCTCAGACACTTATTAGCTGTGTGACCCTAGACAAGTCACTTATTCCATTGCCTCAACCCACACCCCCCCAGAAAAAGGCACAGAACTCAAAAGAACCTTAAATAACAGAATGTAGACCCCAGGAGAGACCAAAAAGATTCTTCAGTCCATTTTTGTAGATAGGGGGCCCTTCCTACCAGACCACACCTGCCTTAGGGAGCCAGAGAAGGTGCCAGGCTGATCAGGTCCTCCTCCCTTTTTGCCTCTCCTAATCCCCCCCAGTTTTTAGTTCATAGAGGCTGAAGGTTATCCAAGCCCGGGCTAAGGAGGGGTGGGAGTTGCTGTGGTGATTCTCCAATGACTCAGGGGGAATTCAGGGCCATGGAAACCTAAAGAAGGAAGAGGAATTTTTTTTAGGGAAGGGAGGAGGGCAGTGGACTCACGCACGTGAGGAAGGACAGGAATAAAGTCTATTAGCCAGAGGCAGGAAATAACAGTAGATTCCATTAAGAGGCTACACATCCTCCCCTGGGAACACCTAGGGGAGACACTTGTACAGTGAAAAGAACAAGTGAGCTGGTAAGTCAGAGCTTCAGTTCCCAGTTCTGCCACTGATTCAGTGGGGCACCTTGGGCAAGTCCCCTTCCCACTCTGGGCCTCAGTTTTCCCATCTTGAAAATGGCCTCTCCTTCCTTCCCTACTCTCTGGCCAATAACCAACTTTCAAAGGGTTTATAGAAGAAAGGTCCATTGTGGCAAAAGAAAAGGGAGATGGGAGAGTTTCCCTAGGAAATTATTTCTTCTGGTAAAGCCCCCCACTCAGGGCTGGGATACAAGCTCCTGGACCCTTCTCTTCCAAGGAAAAGTCCTGATAGGGGAGGGGGTCCTATGTCCATGTGTACCCAAGGACTTCCTCCTTAGTTCCTTTCCATCCTTCCCTCAAGGTCCACAAAGTGGTGTAAAACAATCATTTGAAGCTCAGACACCCTCCTCTTAGCACTGGGGTAGGTGGGTCCCAAACTCTATGGAGTTTGGAGGAAACTTGAGCTCCTCCCTCCCTTTCAGTCAGAATGTTATACACTGTGATCATAATCACTTGGAAGATTCATCTCACCAAAAAAGAGATTTCATCTTTTCCATCATAAACATCAGACCACGAGGGCCCTTAGAACATGGATTGTCAGAACTGGAATCAATCTTGACACAGAACATCAGAGCTGGGAGGGCCCTTAGAACATGGAAACTCAGGGCCTTTAGATGGGAGGGTCCTTAGAACACTGAATGTCAGAACTGGGAGGGCTTTTAGAACATGGAATGTCAGAGCTGGAAGGGCCCTTAGAACACAGGATGTAAGTGCTGAGAGGGCCCTTAGAACCAGAATGTAGGGGCTGGGAGGGCCATTAGGACACAGAATGTAGGGACTAAGAGGGTTCTTAGAACACAGAATGTGAGAGCTAGGAGAGAAACACTCAGAACAGAGTAAGTCAGAGGAAGGGGAGTGGCCCTTAGAACACAACATGTAGGGTTTGAGAGGGTTCTTAGAACACTTAGGATGTCAGAGCTGGAGAGGACCCATAGAGATTCTTTAGTCTGACTTTTCCAGGTCATACATCAGGCTAGTGGCAAAGCTTTAGATTACAATCAGAACTCTTGACTACCAGTCTCTTAGTCTGTGCTGTGGATGCCTCACAGAGGGTGAGGAGAGAAAGGACTGGTAGAGGCTTAGTTCTAATTCATAGACAAGTCATATCCACTTTGATAAGAATGCTTCCTTTTTCTCTTCTGGGACAGGCATCCCCTTAAAGGGTCAATGTGGAGCTGTGGTCCCCACACATGGAGTCCTTTAGTCATCTTTTCCCCTCCCCTGCTACTGTACAGAAGCCCAGCTCCATCCCCAGTCACTGAAGCACTTGGGGCAGGGACCTGGCAGCCTTGGGAGCATTTATCTTGGTGCCCCTGGCCCAGCCCTACCCGCCGACAGCTCTGAGGCCTTGATGGGTAAACAGGAAGACAGGCAGATGAAAATAACTCTGGGGCAGGAAGCTCACTTATCCTGGCCCCAGGGACGGGGAGTCAGAGCTTAAACCTAAGCCTCACCCAACACTTCCCCACGTGGCCTTTCCACTATGATAGAATGGGGAGGTCATACTAGCTCCTCACACCCTGTGATTAGCTATGTGTCTTCCTAGGAGAACCTGAGGACTGATTCTGAGCTAATAGAAACAATCCTCAACGGTTCACCCAGGTGAATGGGTGGCAAAGTTGGGACAGAGGATGTCATACTATGAGACTGTTCAAACTAGAGAGACCAAAGAACATGGAATGCCAGTTGGGATGGACCTTAGAACATGGAATGTAAGAGCTGGGCAGTTAGAAGGAAAGGGAAGAGTGACTTTCTGACACAGAACATCAGAGCCAAAAGGGCCTTTAGAACCCAGAATGTCATAGCTGGGGGGAGCCTTAGAACATGGACCATTATACCTGGAATGATCCTTAGAAAATGGAATTCTAAGTCTAGAAGGAGCCTTGAAGGCTCTATTAACTCAGTTCATTTTACAGAGGTCAAGTCAAGCCCAGAGTATGGCAGAGTTGCTGAAGTTATTGTGGAACATTAGCGGCAGACTTCCGACTCTCAGCCTCGGCTCCTGAACTCCCATGCACCAGTGCCTGACCTTGATGGAGAAGTACCTGATGGCTTATGCCCTGACTGTGCTCAACTATGGGGCACATGGCATTCCCTTGGAATAAGGGATAAACCAAGGCTGAATCACATGTTTTCCAAGCCTCAGACGACTTGGTCATAGCTAAGCTAGGGCTGTAGTAAGGTGGGGGGTGGGGGAGAAGTCAGAGATAGTCTATATGTATCAGCATCAAGGCCAGGCCATGGAACAGGACAGTGTAGGAATGCTTCAGGATAGCATATTGACCCCTAATCATTATATTGTAAGACTTCAAGCTGGAAGCGTCCTTAGAATGGACCTAGTTCAATCGCCGCATTTGACAGATGATGAAATTGAAACCCAGATCTTTGTTCTAAAATTCCTCCCAGCTGTGTAATGTTCTAGGTTCTCCCTCCTGGTGCTGATATTCGGACTCCTAAGTTCTGTACCCATGGGGTTACTGAAGTTAAGTGATAGGGGGTTACAAGAAGTAAGTGGCGGAGTTGAAATATGAACCTTGGCCTTCTGATTACCCCCAGGGTTGTCCTCAGGGACCTATGATGCCAAGTGAGGAGGGGGCTGAGGATAGATGTCCCATGGGTCCGTTGGGACAGGATGGAAGTCACTGAAGGGGGAAAGGCACTCACCATCTCTCAGGATTGTGTCTTTGAGCTTCTCCAAGGCCTCGGCAAATCGGGCCACATGAGCCAGCAGCTGGGAGATGTCCTCCACTTCCACAAAAGGCCCATCACTGCCTTCCACGGGGTTGTTGGTCATGGGGCTCTTATGACCCCGGCCCAGCGTCCAGGTGCCCGGGGCTGAAAGGGGGAAGCCGGCAGCGCTGGCATGGCGGCTCAGGCTAGTAGGGCGCTTGAGAGTACCCACAGTGCCCGAACCTATCTTGGTCCCACTAGGAGATGACTCCAGTCCAGCGGCATGAGATGGCAGTTCTGTGGTATCTTTCCTGGGCAGCTCCTGGTAGGAAGAGAGGAGACATCATGAGGTGGGAGAAGGTGAAGAGACCACGATGGTGCTGGGGGAGGTAGGAAGCCTGGATTCTAATCCTTTTTCTGCCCCTAATTTGCTATATGCCCTATTCTCCTTTCTGGGCCTTACTTTCCCCATCTGTAAAATGAGGGAATATACAAACTAGGGATCTAGGAATATATAAGCTTGGACTATACACGTTAGAGATGGAGAAAAAAGAAGCAGGTGGTGGTCACAGAGAACCCTGCAGGGTTTCATCAAAAACAGATCATGCCTGACTAACCTTATTTTATCTTTGAGGGAATGATATTAATAGAACCTTACATAGGGTTTTTAAAAAATTAATTTATTTTTAGTTTTCAACATTCACTTTTATAAGATTTTGAGTTCTGAATTTTCCCTCCCTCCCTCCCTCCCCACGGCTCTCCCCAAGATGGCGTGCAATCCAATCATATTAAACATATTTCTACATTAGTCATGTTGTAAAAGAAGAATCAGTCTTACATAGTTTTTTAGCCAAGAGTTTGATGACAGCTCCCTACTGTTGTAATGGAAAAGATGCAGAGCTGAAACTAGACAGTAATACAGTTAGAGAGAACTGATCAGATGGCTAGACTGAAAAAGTCATCAATGGCTCCGTGTTAACTTGGCAGGAGGTCTCCAGTGGAAGCGCCCCAGGGATCTGCGTTTGGTTTATCAGAGACTTGGATAAGGACATCAACGTTCTGCTTATCCGAGTAGCAGCTGACAGGGTGGATAGGGGACACACTCACTGGATGACCATCAAAATCCAAAAAGATCTTGACAGGCTGAAGCAGAGATAAAGTTCAGTAGGGCTAAATAAATATCAGTCTCACCCTGGGGTTCAAAAAATCAATTACAAAAGTATAGGATAAGGAGTGGGGTTAAACCATCATTTGTTTAGAAGATATCCCTAGGATTTTAGTGGGCTGTAAGTTCAATGTGGGTCAGCCATGTTTTGTGACAGTCCAAAAATGCTGATATGGGGCAGCTAGGTAGCACAGTGGAGTCCGGAGGACCTGAGTTCAAATCTGGTCTCAGATACTGACTAGCTGTGTGACTCTGGGCAAGTCACATAACCCTGTTTGCCTCAGTTTCCTCATCTGTCAAATGAGCTGGAGAAGGAAATGGTGAACCACTCCAGTATCTTTGCCAAGAAAACTCCCCAAAAAAGGGTCATGAAGGACACAACTGCAAAACAGGAAAAATTATTATTTCATTTTGTAACAGGTAGATGAGGGAATGATATCGATAGAACCTTACATAGGGTTTTTAATCAATTCTCACAGCGTTGTGAGGCACAAGTGAGTTAACACACACATGTATATGTGTATATATCATTTTGCAAACCTTAAAGCAACATGGAGAATTTTTCCCCTAATCTTGTGCTGCTGTCTGTGTATTTTACGTTTCACAAAACACCAGCACCCCTGGAATGCCCTCTCTCCTTATCTCTGCTCTTCAGAATCCTGGTCTTCCCCAGCTCAGCTCAAGGGACAGCAACTTTATTTTTATTTTTTTTCAGTGACTCTTCATGACTCCATTTGGGGTTTTTTGGCAAAAATACTGGAGTGGTTTGCTATTTCCTTCTCTGGCTCATTTTACAGATAAGGAAAATAAGGCAAACAGGGTGAAGGGACTTGGCCAGGGTCACACAGTTAATAAGTATCTGAAGCCAGATTTGAACTCAGGAAGATGAACCTTCCTGACTTTAGGCCTGGTGCTCTATCCACTGGGCCATCTGGCCACTCCACCAGCTCTTCCATGAGTCCCTCCCTGATCCCCCCAGCTGAAGGTATTCCCTCCCTCCTCCAATATTCCAAAATATTTGAATGTTCTTTACCACCCATGGCTAAATTCAATCTGTTCTCCTCCCCAACACCCCTCTGATCTGCCCCCTTCCTTCTGTGTAGGTGACACCTCCCACAGTCAATCAACTCAGAAACAGCATCCAGGCTTTCGGTTTCTCCTCTCTCCAAAACAACTTTCACACTGAAGCACCGTGAAGATTACTGCTTTTGTTATTATTACATGTAAGCTGGAGCATGTCCAGAGGAAGGAGGTGGCCTTGTAGAGATCAAGTCATATGAGGATTTACTAAAGGAACTGGGAAAGTTTAGCCTGCAGAAATGAAGCCTTGAGGAGGATGCAGCTGGCTTAGAGTAGTCAGGGCAGTTTTGTGGAAGAGGGATTCTAGAGACTCCAAGTGGCAGAACTAACCGTGAGGAAGGGGTTTTAGGCTAGAGTTAAGGAAAACCTGCTGTCCTAAAGTGGAATGAGCTTTCTCAAGAGGTAACGGGATCCCTTTCTATGGGGGTCTTCAATCAGAAATTGAATGAACTCTGTGTGTGTGTGTGTGTGTGTGTGTGTGTGTGTGTGTGGACAATGGGATTAAATGACTTGCCTAGGATCCCACAGCTAGTAAGTGCCTGAGGTCATATTCGAATCCAGGTCCTCTTGACTCCAGGTTCTCTATCTCCTGCATCGCCTAGCTTCCCCAATTCCTACCCCAATACTTCCAATGTTCTTTGGTATAGGGTTGGATTGATGACCTCCAAGGTCCCCCGGAATGTGCACATTCCGCACTCCAAGAGTTCTCCTAGCTCTGATGTGCTCAGGTTCCACTACGAAGTTATGAGGCATCCCTGGGTTTACAGGTCAAAGGCAAAGGGGTGAGATTTATTGTGGGGTTCCCCCCCACCCCTTTCCATACCTCCCTCTATTACTCAATTTCCTCCTTCTTGGGGGCCCTTTCATAAGAGACTACAGAACCTCCAAACCACAGGGCAGGGCAGCTCAGCCCTCTCTTCCTGCTCTGACTCGAGCATAGTGGGGGTGGGGTGGGGCTGCTTGCTTCAGCTCCGTTCCCCCCCACCCCCCAGGAAGACAGGGTGCCAGAATCACAAAAACTCATGGCTGAGGGCATGTAGTCCTACCCGTCCACGGGCAGGACTCCTTTCTACAACTTCCTGTTCAGCTTCTGCTTAGGATGGGGAATTCACTGTCTAACCTCCTCCAGATAAACTCGAACACCTGGGTTTTTGCTTAATCTTCCCCCAGAAGGCCACGCAGGAGATGAAGAGCCGAGGGCAAGACCTTTATGCAGAGGTCCAGGTGAATTATAAAGGGTGAGAAGACAACCCTGGGGAACCATTCTGTGCTCAAGGGTCACAGGACTCAGGGCAGGGTGGGCAAGACTTGGCCCTTTCTTTCAAGGGGACTCCTGGTCCCCATCTCTAAACGTGTATGGTACCTCCCTCGTGCATGTCCTCTGGGGCCTCAATGAGTCCCTAAATGAAGGCCTCTTCACTCCTCTGGAGCTACACCTCTTTTAACACCCTCTTTCTCTTGAGAACATCACCGTTCTTCCAAGTCCCCAGGCTCAGACATCCTTAACCCTTCCCTTTTCCTCATCCTCCACATCCAATCCATCGATTCTAGGCCTAACCCTTTCTCCACAACACCTCTCAGATCGGCCCCTTTCCTTCCAGACAGACATCAGTCAGCTCAGAACCGGCCTCTGTTGTTCCTCTCTCCAATTCAACCATCACAGTGGAACAAAAACCCCTAAAATCTTTTGAAGCACTGACCATTCCACCATCAGGCTCTGAAAAGCTTAGTGACTCCCTACTTCCTCTAAGGAGAAACGAAGACTCCTTAGCCTGGCATTGCACCCTCCACAATTAGCCTCACATCTACCTTTCCATTCTTTTAAAAATTTCTTTATTATTTTTTACCTTTCTATTTTTTAGATTATTTTTTAGCTTTTCTATTCTTTTTAAATTTTTTTTATTTTTTACCTTTCCATTCTTTTTAGAAATTATTTTTTAAATCTTTCTATTCTTATTTCACATGATTGCAATGAACTGTATATTTTAGCCGAATTGATTTGAGAGAAGAGAGTTCTCCTAATCTTGTGCTACGGTCTTCACCTCTCCGTATTTGTTTCATAAAACAACCCCCCCACCTCCCTGAAATGCCCTCCCTTCCTATCTTGGCTCTTTAAAATTCTCATCTTCCTCCAAGGCTCAGTTCAGGGGCCAACTCGTTTCTGAGGCTTTCCCTGATCCCCCCAACTAAAGGTGGTTATTCCCTCCTCAAATATTCCAAAAGTACTTTGCATTTCTCCTTTGCGCCCATCTATCTTGTATTATACCAAAATTTAAATTTCCCCCTTAAAGGAAGGGACCGTGTTTAAAAACAACAGCAAAAAAAACAAAAACAAAAACAAAAAAAAAACCCCAAAACCCCACAACATTGTTCCCTTGCTTTGAGGACAAAACTTTGCACACAGAAGGCACTATGTAAATGTTAATATTGCTGTTTCCCTCTACTAAGAGGCAGTGTGATGCTAGCCCACAGAATGTCTCCTTTGGCCTCTAGGAATCTGGGAATGGAATGGCAGAGAGAGAATTAGAAGCTCTAGAAGTGGGAGGTAGAAGGGATTTTAAAGATCATCCAATCATTTTATAGATGAGGAAACTTTGACCAAGAGAAGAAAATACAACTGTGTAGGAGAGTCAGGACCCAAAGCCAGGTCCTCAGACTCCAAATCCAGCTCCTTTGTATTCAAGCAATACTGCCTCCTAGCCAATGCCCAAAGAGGGGAGCAGGAGGGCAGGAAGCAGAGAATGGTGTCCCTCAGCAGATGCCACCATGCAGGGTCTCCGTTGGGTGAGAATCCCAACACCACCACTTTCTGTGGGACCTTGCACAAGACCTCTTTGGGTCTCAGTTTCCCATGATCTAAAATGAGGGAATTAGACTAAATGATTTCTAAGGCCCATTCCAAGGGTGATGTGCCAGGATCCCAAGAGTCCCATAGGTATTCCCCATAAGTCAATCAGTGAAGTATTTATTAAGCACCTACTGTGTACCAGGCATTATGCTAAGTGCATCATCCCCAGACAGCCCTCATCACATCCATCAGAGATTGGGAGATTCTTGCCAGAGATAATGATACGTTGGGCAAGAAACTGAAATCCTACGGGTCAAGGGTGGTGTTTTGCATCCCTACTGTTCATTGGAGTCAAGGGATACAGAAAAGAAAGACTGAACCCCTAGCTAAGGACACAGTGTCTGAGAGTATGTGATCATGGCAAGAGTCACTAATGTCCCCAGGCCTCAGTTTCCTCATCTGTAAAATGAGAGGATGGGATTAAATGATCTCCAAGGGGATAAGACACCAGCACAGATAAATGTGATGATCCAGTTGCCATGATGAAGGAGGGTAGGAAAACTTGAGGGGAATCAGGAAGGCTTTCAGAAAACAGAGCTCTGGGGTTGGGCTTTAAGGGAGGAACAGGAATTCACGAGGTGAGGAGAAGAAGGCAGGGTGTTCCCTACCATCTCCCCTGATCTCCCAGAACCCTCAATGTCCCGGAGTCTCCCCAAAATGGCTCCCAATGACCCTTGGGAAGAAACGGCAGCTTCCTGGAGTGGGTCCCAAGTTCTAGAGAAAACCACCCAGTCCTTGGGGGGACAGGCAGGTGTCCAACTCAGGCAGGGGGATCAGAGGGGGAACTGACAGCAGGGCCTCCCCCCACACCCCTCTGCTCAACCAGGCTTGGGAACCCAACTTCCCCCTTTCCCTCCCGCCATTCTCAGTGCCCTGGCCAGGCCTACCTTCAGCTGCACGCGGGGGTCTCTGCTGAGAGACTCAGCCCCCCTGAGACCCACTGAGTAGGGACTGTAGCTCTGCTTTGTCCCCAGTCTCCGGCTTAGCATCCCTCTGACCTCCAGTGCCCCGAGGGGGGGACACAGGGTAGCGGGGGGAGCCCCACCTACAGAGCTTCTTGGGCGCTGCTTCATGAGGGTGGGGGAGGACCCTGGGCAGGGAAGGGAGGGGGGGGCCAAGGATGGGCGTGATCACTGCTGATGAAGCCCAGAGCAACCCTGAGAGAGGGAGCCCCCCCACCCAACCCCAGGACAACAGTGACCCTGCTTAGAATCTCCTTAAGGCTAACCAAAACCCACTTCAATTTGGGGGCCCACACCCGAATCTCAAGGGAAAAAGTGAGGGGAATCAAAGAATTGGGGAGTTCTGATCCGTTCTGGACTCCAGGACTCTCAGTTCACTGCAACTTGGAGACCCTCCCTCATCTAGCTTTGAGGGTTCATTTCCTGACCCAGCCCAGACCCCAGAGTAGCTAGCTCCTTTCCTCTCTGGCCCTTCCCCCTTTTCTGCCCGCCCCAGAGCGTAAGCTGAGGTTTGGGGTGCAGAGCTTGGTCCTCTTAGGACCATTAAGCAAGGCAATTCCCCTCTCTGGACCTCAGTTTCCCCTCCTTAAATGAGTGGGTTGGATTAGCTGATGCCTAGGGATCTTTTCCAGCTCTGAATCTCAGGAGCCTCAGGTCTGAGCCCAGTGTGGGCCCGGGGCTGCCCAGCTTCCCCCACCCACCCACCAGGACCACTCACCGAGGGGGCCTGGGGGCTGGGGCTTCCCGCACGGCTCTTTTTGGAAATGGATGGGGTTTTCATCAGCTCCCGCTTCTTCCTGGAGAACATGATGTGCCTGCCTCCTGGGCTGGAGGTGGGGGGAGCAGAAGGGCTGAGCTGAGTGCTGGCCACCCTCCAGAGGGGGCCAAGAGGGCAAGAGGACCCAGGTGCCTGCCTAGCTCAGGGCCCTGGAGGGGGGCTGCAAGATCCCCAGCCCTCCCTCTCGGTTCCTCCCTCCAGACGTCTGGCGGCTGATGGGACCACATTGGCTCTCCCCCCTCCACCTCCAAGCTGTCAGAGCCAGGGCCATGTGACAGGGGCCCCGTCACTCATTGGCGTTGGCCCCGTGGTCTCCCCCCGCCCCCCCAACAGGAAAAGGAGCGGAAGGCAAAATACACACCCACAAAAAACAACCACTGGGCTCATTTTCCTCCCTGGGACACTCTCTTCTCAACAGGTCTGCCTTGGGAAGCCTCTCCTGGGCTCCCCTGCCCCATTCCCCAAAAGTTTTGGAATGTGGAGGATCCTGAGGGGCAGCACCCCTGGAATCTGAGGGGAGGGACCTCAAATACAACGCCCTCCCACACACACCTCATGGAAAAATCTTGGAACCAGGAGACCCCCAAGTCTGAATCCAATAGCTTTACTTAACTTCTCAGTCTCAGTTTCCTCATCTGTCCAATTCTGGGAGATGCAAATGATATCATATATAAAGCACAGTATAAACCTTAAAGTGCTATATACACATGTCAGCTGTAAATGTAGTCTAACCCATCCACCGGCACATGCACACCTTCCCAAAGGATAGAGAGGCCTGGGGAGACCTGGGGCTGGGGATGGTCTAGTCTCAGCTAGTCTCTGTTCTTCAAGCATTAACCGCCCATCAGGTGATTTTGGAGCAGGTGAGTTCCCCTCTCCTAGGAGCAGAGGATTCAGAGCTAGGAAGGAGCGTAGGGATCATCTTATCCAACTGTGAGGCCTAGAAAGGGGAAGGGAGTTTGCTCAAGGTCTTGCAGCTCCGTAAGTATCAGATCTGGGATTCAAACTCAGGCTCACAGATTCTAAAGCCAGATTTCTTTCCACTTATTTCAATTCACTTGACAAATATTTATTAAGGACTTAGTGCATGCTAGACATGAAGAATAAAAACACACAAACCAAACAATCCCTGTCCTTAAGGGCAGAGCCTGCTACTGAGCTAGGTGCTGGGAAAAGAGTCTTCTCATAGTTATTCATACAGAGAGCTCCATTTCCCACCTCTGTGCCTTTGCCTTGGCTGTTCCCCCCTGCCTAGAATGCACTCTTATCTCCCCTCTACCACTTAGAATTCCTAGTTTCTCCTAAGACTCTGCTTAAGCCATCTTCTATATAGGAGACCTTTCCTGATCCAACTGCTAGTGTTCTTCTCTCAAAATTTTCTGGAATCCATTTTGTATCTTTTGTGTAGTCCTATACATGTACATGTTCCGCCCCACCCCCGATCCTGACTATAAGTTCACTGAGAGCAGGAGCTGTTTCATTTCTGTTTTTCTACCTCTAATGCTTGGCACATAGCATGTATAATTAAATATAAATGCTTTTCAGTTGATTGAAAAGGAACAGAGCATGGGGAGTGGCAGTAATTTTTGTTTGGAGTGGAGATGTCTCTAGAGCTGCACACATAGTGGTCACTTAATAAATGCTTGCTTCCTTCCTTGTGTTATATAAAATGAGAGAGAGTGTTTTGTATGTGCAGCTAGGTACCAGGCCTGGAGTCAGGAGGACCTGAAGTTCAAATCTGGCCTCAGACACTTCCTAGCTGTGTGACCCTGGCCAAGTCACTTAACCCTATCTGCCTCAGTTTCCTTCTCTATAAAATGAGCTGGAAAGGAGATAGCAAACCACTCCAGTATCTTTGCCAAGAAAACCCCAAATGGGGTCATGGAGATTTGTACATGACTGAAATGACTCAACAATAAAAAGAAAAGCTCTTTGTATAGGTTGGGAATCCCAGAGAATGGGAAGGGCACTGGAGCTCACTAGAATGGCCTGTAGCAAGGGCAGCCCCCTGGGGTGTCCTGAGGGGACCCCAGGACTACAGAGGCTAATCTATTTGGGCCTCTGGGATGAGGGCGCTTGCCTCCCCCGGGGTCTTGGAGCCTAGCAGGGGAATTCACCCTCCTTATGGGTGGGAAACTCCTACGCTGCCCACCCCTAAGAGCCCTTCCACCTGCTTAGCCAAGCCTCTCCTGGCCCCTTCCTTCCTCCCTCCAACTATTTCAGGTTGTTTCAGCCACGTTTCGGAGACTCCTGGGAGCCAGTCACTTGGGCAAACTAGGACTGAAAATCCTAGATGTACCTTCATCCACTCTGATACAGAACCAGTCACTTGAAAAAACTGACATTCACAGATGTATCTTTGCACTGTCTCTCTTCTCCCCTCCCCCAGTCCTATATCATCAACATTGGACATTTAGCACTGGGTGCATCATACTCACTCACACACACAGAGACACCTCTACTATATTTTGTGGTTGGTATTTAGTCGTTTCATCTGTGACTCTCCATGACCCTTTTGGGGTGTTTTCTTGGCAGAGATGTTAGAGTTGTTTGCCATTTCCTTCTCTAGCTCATTTTACTGTGGCTCCCTATTACCTCTGGGGTAAAATATAAAATTTTGTTTGGCTTTTAAAGCCCCTTACCAAAAATCCATGTACTCTGCATGATCCAGCAACCTTGGCTTTCTTGAAGAAGATACTCCTCTCACCTCCTACCTGGGAGCCTTTGCCCTAGCTGTGCCTCTGTCCAGGAACACCTTCTCCTCTTACCTCGGCCTCCAAGCTACACTGGCTTCTCTCCAGATTCACAGACAGAACTACCACTTTCTGCTGAAGGCCCTTCCCATGCTTTCCTGGGAGAACTCTATTTACTTTGGATAGATCTCCTGGTACATAGGTAGCTCTTTGCATGTTGTCAACATCTAAATGCCAGTAGTTGGGACTACCTTCCTCAGGGCAAATTGTGGGGTGGGACCCCAGGGAATATGCCAGCCACATTCTAGACATGCTGACCCACCATTACACACACACACACACACACACTCATGTCTATCCATATCCCTGTCTCTCTCTGGGCCAGGATACGGTCATTGAAGGGGTCAAATACCTGTAAAGCCCAAGGTGGAGGTTTCTGGGTATGCCAGTGAGTGTGCATGGGGGATGGCGTGACTGAACCCTGATTGACCATTGGCTGCCTAGGAGGGCTAGCTCTGCCTGCTGTACAAAGCTCAGCCTCTGGGCTCCTGCCAACTGGCACCTGCCTTGGATGGGTAAGCCTGGTTACTCCAAGGCACCTTTACTTCCCCTCCTCTTCCTCATCCTCTCCCTCCCCTTCTCCCCCTCTTCTTCCTCCTCCAATGGCCCCATTCAGCCTTTACAAATCATTTCCCCACCCCATCCCCACATCGTCCCCTCCTCTTGTCACCTCCCAACCTCCCTCCTCCCCAGATCTCTCTTCTCACTCTACTTCCTGTCAGCCCCACCCTCCTTTGGAGACTCTCTTCCGGCCACAACAACACCATTCCCTCTCTGTTTCTCCAATTGTCCTACCAGGGCCTACCCTGAAGCCTAGAAGCCAGTTGCTCTCCCTTCTTTTCCCCATCCATCCCCTTCCCTCTTCTCCCTATCCCTTTCTTCCCTCCCACCAGGATTCCCAGTGACCAGGGGCTAGAGTGAAGGTGGCTGAGGCTCTTTCCCAATCTCAGCCTTATCCCTGCAGTCATCTCCTCCACCAACATCTCCAGCCATGGGGCAGACTCCATCCTCTACCCAAAGACCCCAAGCAATGGAGACCTCCCTCCCTCCTTCTCTACAAGACACTGGGTTCCACATTTGAGTAGTTCCTATGGTCTGCAAGTTTTCTGAACTTAGAGAGCCATGAATATCTCCAGAGATGAGTGACTGGCTACTTAGTCCAATTAGCGGGCAAGTGGGTAGCCAATGAACCCCTCGCCCTTCACTGAGGCCTCCTGACCATCCAGACAGAGCCCGCTATCTTGTCACTGAGTGACCAGAATCACAAAACCTCAGGCGTGGAGGTGTCCTAGCCCAGCCCAAACCAAAGCAACCATCCCATCCCCCAGTATACCCACATGGCTGGCCAGCCTCCATTTAAAAGGAGGTCCCCTGTGCTCCCTGTGGCCTGAGGCAGGCATCCCACTCCACTCTGGGACCCTCTGCTGGTTAGTATGATTCCCCCAACACTAGGCCCACCTTTTTTTATGCTTCCTTCTGCCCTTTGAGACCAAGCAGGAAAAGTCCAATCTCTAATTCACAAACCTTCCAATACTGTTATGTCCCCTCCCCCCCATCTTCTCAGGGCCTTTCACTCATCCTCATGTGGCAGGGTCTTGAGGCCTCTCATCCTCTTCCAAAGGCTCTCCAGCTCATCAATGTCTTTCCTAAAATGTGTCCCCCAGAGCTGAACAAAGTACTCCAGAGGTGATCCAACCAGAACAGAGCATAAAGGTAGTCGGACCCCATGTTCTGGACACACCATTTCTCTTCATCCAGCCTAAAGTCACCCAAGCTTCTCCGGTTGTTCTGTTTGATTCAATTGGAGCTTGTTGTCCACTGGAACTCTCAGATCTTTTGCTCAACTGCTATCTAACCACACTTTCTCCACCTCCACTTCTCAACATGTAGAGTTGATTTGTTTGGCATATAGGACTTTGCACTGATCCTTTTAAAAGTCCACTCACTTCCCTTTCAATCTTGGACTCAGTTCATTGTCCATCAGCAGCGTCCGTCCAGGGTATATTTACTGATGGACCAACTTTATGGGTTGTCCCATCCAGCTACATTTCATAATCCAGACCAGAGCCACAACTACCATTGAACCAGAACAAAGAGGGCTTTGCCCCAAGGTGCCAACATCTGGCACTGGTATGGGTAGGGAATGACATTCTCCTGAGGATAGGGAGAAAGTAGCTTACTTCCTGTGGTGATTAGCCAGCCCATGTAGTCACATGGCACAACTAAGGGCCAGCTACTGCCCTTTTCCTGGGCCTTCTTCCTTCCTCCTTACACACACACACACACACACACACACATGCAGTGCACACATACACATGCATGCACATGCATACATACACACGCACACACGTGCACAGACACGCACACATGTGCATGCACACACACACACTTTCCCCTCTCCTGGTATAACTGGTCAAATTGTTCTCTGTTATCATTGTCCCACCTTACCCCCCATCTGCCCAGTGGGAAAAGTTCTACTTTCAGGTCTAGTCTGGACAATATTCTTCATCCACTAGCTTTTTCTTGTGTGGATAGTCTGAATTCTTTTGATGTTCTCATTCATTCAGGAGGATCTGTAATATTCTAAGGCAACCAGAAGGCAGAGCCTGGGTCAGAGTCAGAAAGGGCTGGGTTTAAATTTAGCCTCAGACTCTTACTAGCCATGTGTAACCTTAAGCAAGTCACTTAACCTCTATTTGCCTCAGTTTCCTCAACTGTAAAATGGGGATAATAATAGCACTTACTTCACAGGATTTTTGTGAGGGTCAAATTAGATAATATTTATAAAGCATGTAGCACATGAATTATATAGCACATAATTATACGGTAAACACTATGTAGATATTAGTTATCTACAGGGAATCCCACTTCCTTTTGGATCTTGGCTTCAACGTCCTCCTTAGTGTGCAGCACATAGACCGGGGGCAATGCTAGATTGCTTTTAGTGCCCCTAAACTTCTCCCTGGCCCATTAAAAAACACCTGTATTCTTCTGGTGATAATTATATGAGTATAAGTCATGGAATATCCCATGGGAAAAAGTTGATAGTCTCCCAAAAGGCAAAGTATGGTGAGCAAAAGGTACAGTGGGCACAGGTCAATTATATTACATGACCATTGGAGAGACAGCATGATGGATGTCATCAAAAAATGAATGACTGGAAAAAAGTGCTGGTACTCTATGTACCAATGGTGAGGCATGACCAGCCAACACATAATGAGGGAGGTCCATGGCACATTGGGTGGACTGCCTGTGAACACTGAGCGAACGTTGAGAGCAATACCTGCAGAATATGCATACAGAAGGACATGGACAGAGGTCACACGGACTGAGAAGACATGAGTGGGTTGCAATCTGCACCAATGGAGGGCATAGCCACATAGAAGAGATCATAAGGATAGAAGTTTAAGCCTTGGGCGCCTACCTATTCTTTCAATGAATATTCTCAGTTTGGTCTCAAAAAAATCTAGCCTCACTGTCAAACAATGAAGCTTCCCTCTTCTCTATTGTGAATTCTAAGACTGAGTGGTCATTTCCCACCAAGGTTCCAATCATTCCCCCTTTGTCAACTAATTCCTCCTTTTTTGCATGTCTGTTAAAAAAATAATTAGACTCATAATAGAACTCCCCCTCTTTGCTTTTTCCACCTTATGAAAAATGTAGGGGAGGGCATATGTTTATCTTGGGAACTATATCCCCCACATGCCTGAATAGCAGATGATGATGCTCTCCAATAAGGCTTCTAGTCGGATTCAGTCATTTTCAGTATACCTAGTGGGAGGCTAGGAGTTAATTCCCTAGAAGGAGATGGGATGGGGAAGATTTGAATAGGACTCTGGAAAAGAGAGAGGACCAAATAGAAATGGAACTGGAAAGGGACTCCAAAGTTATGACCAAGTCCGGTTGATCCAAATGAGAGGCCAGGAAATGCCCCGCATATGGACCCTCCCTGTTGTGGGTCTGGTGCTGGGAGTTGCAGTTCTCATCCCAAGGAGCTACTTTTGTAAGACAGCAATGTTTCCCAGACCTGATTTGAAGAAGCAACATCTTGCAAACCCTGAGGCTCCTGGCTCCAAGCACTGGTCCAGGGGCTAACATCCCTTGCTCACTCCCTAGGTTTCGGGGCTGCCTGATACAACAGTTCCAGGAACGCAGACTCAGAAACCTTTGGGGTTTGTTTATTTTTCTCTTTTGCTCACTCCCAGAGCCATGCTGATAAGGCAGCATAGGAAGTAGGTCCAAGAGGCCTCTCAATCTACATTCCCTGGAAGTTTAGAAGGCTTAGAGCTGGGGAAGTAGAGGGCGAGAATATTCATTGCTGGGTTATTTCTTGTGGCATACCATTCATTCTCTTTGAACTAAACATACTTTTGCATTACCATGACATTACATAATCTTAATAATAGCCAACTACTTATATGAGCACCCCTTAAGGTTAGCAAAGTCCTTTATGTGTTAGTTGATAAACATTGATTAAGCGCCTACTATGTGCCAGGGATTGGTCTAGGGGCTGGAAATACAAAGAAAGGCAAAAGCCTCTCCTACCCTTCAGGAGCTCAATGTCTAATGTAGGAGACAAAATGCAAACAACTATATACTAACAAGCTATGTATGGGATAAATTGGAAATAACCAGTGGAGGGAAGCGCAAGCATTAAGAGAGATTGGGGAAAGCTTCTTGAAGAAGGTGGGATTTAGCTGAGACTTGAAGGAGGCAGGAAAGCCAGGAGGTAGAGATAGGGGGCAGGCATGGGGGACAAGCCTAGGAGCTATTATTGTCCCCATTTTTGCAGAATTTTTACAGAACGAAGAAGAAACTGAGGCAAACTGTGGTAAAGTGACTTGCCCAAGGTCACACAACCAATAAACTCAGGTCTTCCTGATTCGAAGTCCAACACTCTATCCACTGTGTTACCTAGTTGCTCCACATTAATTCCAGCTGGTGGGGGTCAGAGAGGGAAATGTGGGTTCTTGAATAGTGGGCAAAAACATTATGAAACTAAAAGCCCTAAGAACCTGAGCGCAGCATTGGAGTCCAATATTTGAAATTATCATTAAGGCAAGTGATTATTTTATCAGTTGCTCCAGCAGAGAGAAAGGTCTAGCAGATGCCCAGTTACATAGCTGAAACCTAAAAACAATGTATTTATTATATGGGTTTTTTTTATATGGAAATTCATTGTTTTGTATTGAGTCCTCTCTTATATCTGCTGTGTACATGGCAACATTTTTCTTTCTTTTCTCATTTTGTGTGTTAAATTAAAAAAAAAATTACCCAAAAGTGGAGTTTAAAAAAAGAAAAAGAACCTAGGGGAGGGGGCAGCTAGCCCTAAAGTCAGAAGAACATGAGTTCAAATTCAGCCTCTGACTCTTACTAGCTGTGACCCTGGGCAAGTCACTTAACCCCAATTGTCTCAAAAAAAAAAAAAAAAAAAAGGAAAGTAGATAGGGAGGGAATCTAGTGATAAATTTTAGAAAAATTTCCATCAAAAAATGGTTACAATATATGTCATATAGCTCATGGCTTCCCATCCTCTGGGCTCACATGGACTGGGTCCTAGTCTGGGGGCTGATCTCCAAAAGGTCATCATCTCTTTGACGTCTTCTGTCCCTCCCCCTCAGAGATTACTCTGGGGAATCTCCAAATATTATTGGTGTCTAAGTTCCACAAACATGGGAAACAGGGTCCTCATCTCCTTTAACTTCCCCTACTGCTTCTGCAGTTAGCCTCTGGTAGGCAAGTACAGCAAGTCAAATGTTTCTTTCCAGTATTGGAAGAACCCTGTTGTGACCCTCCAGTCCTTCGTGGCATGATATCAAGGCCCTCTGCCCTGACATTCTCCAGTCAGTCAGCCTGTCAGGCAATAAACATTTACTCAGTACCCAGGTGCCAGGCACTGTGTTAAGGACTGGGAATATAAAAGAGCACACAGTCCAATCGTTAAGACTGTGTATTGTATTTGTACAACAACAAGTCATAGGCAAGTTAAAACAGAGAGAATCTTAGATTAAGGAAAGTTTTCTAGCTTCTTAAAACTGAACACAGTGGTCCAGATAAGGTCTGATGGAGGGTGCCGTTCAATGGGATTGCCTCTAAACTATTCCTGCAAGCTCTGCCTGCCAAGACTCAAGATTAATTTTCTTGGCTGCCACTGCACACTTCTGACATTGACCTTGGAGTCCACTAAAACCCCCAGATCTTTATCAGACAAACTACTGCCTAATTATGTTTCCCCTTTCTTGTGCTTAGAGGTAGCTAGGTGGCTCGGTGGATAGTATGCTGGACCTGGAATCAGCAGAACCTGAGTTTAAATTCAGCCTTGGACACTTATTAGCTGTATGATCCTAGGCAAGTCACTTAACTTCTCTCAGTCTCAGTTCCCTCATTTGTAAAATGGGGATAAGAATGGCATCTACCTCCCCACCTCCCACTGTAGTTATAAGTATAAAACAAGACATCTAGAAAGCACTTTACAAACCTTGACATATTATATTCTTGTGAAGTAGACTTTTTGAATTCAAGTGTAAGACTTTCCATTTTTCCCTATTGAATTTCATCAAACCCAATGCTCAAGCCTGTCATTAGCCCTTTTTTTGGATCTTAACCATCATCCAGGATGTGAAAAAAATTATTGAGAATGCCCACATGTCCAAAGAAAAATAGGGTAAAGGATATTCACTCCTAACTTCTTTAAATCTTTTCCATGGACCCTGAAAAATTGGAGGAAGAAGAACTAAAAAGAGCTAGATTCTGAGACCATCTACTATGAATGAGATTTCCTCCTTGTGACAGAGGGAATGCCAGAAGTGGGACCATCCCAAGGTTGCAATAAACTTCCCTGCTGCAAGGGTGTCCTCCAACAGGATAAGAGACGCTATCTGAGCTATGCACTCCCTTTTCCTCTCTTCCTCTCATTCAGTCCAGTCATGAGGCAAGCAGCATTAGGGGTCATGAGATGAAACACCAGGGCTGATCTGGATGGTCGACAGGAGATGCCACACTCAGCATTACCCAGAACCACTTGGGCGACGAACTGGGGGAAGATGTCACCTTATCCAATTTCCTTTTATCTAGGAATCTCAAGCAGACAAGTGAATGGTGCTCACCTCATTCCTCTGTAGGAGGGGTGCGCACTGTCAGAATTTTTCTTTCCTTCACACCGATGACTGGGGAGAAAATGGATATGGAGGGACAAGTTTATATTTAATGTGGCATTTTCCTTCGTTGTTTTTAAAGCTATGGGATCGTGTATGGAATGTCCATATGAATGGGGGCTGACAGAAAAGACCTAGAGACTAAAATATCTCACGGGGTCAGAGTAGTCAGCCAATAAGCATGTATTAAGCACCTACTGTGTGCTAGGTTGTGCTAAGCACTAGGGATACAAAGAATAGCAAAAGTCAGGAGGAGTTAGTTTAACGAATCAAATATATATAAAATAAATTTTATAGTTTCTATTATCAATATTTTATACCCTTGAGTAGATTTGAACTTAGGTCAACAAGAGGTTAAAGAGAGAAAAATCTTCCAAACTGGAATAGCAGAGTGGAGAAAAGCAGCCCTACCCTGGTGAAGAAGCAGTCTAAGGCTTGAGCACCCTCTAGTGCCCCAGGGTGACACTGATTGTTAAAGGGTACTAGTCCATGGAAAATATAAAGGAATGACTACAAAAACTATAGTAGAACAATATATGTAACTCTGATATTGCCCTTTGAGTTAATTATACTCCTTGGGTGAATTATTATCTATGTGATAGCACACCTCGCCAATATTCCAAAGCAAATGCCAATCCTGGTAAGTATCAAGTGTTCCTGTTGTAGCCCATGCTTCAGAACTAAGGCTTTGGATGTTCATGGACTAGATTCAGTCTTGGGAACATCACTTTCAAAGTTCTCTTTAGCTTGTATTATACTTGGAAACATCAGAACATAGCTTGTGTCTAGGTCTATATGGAAAAGGTAAGTGTACATCTTCAGTTTCCTCACAAGTACCCAGGTTAACAATACACCGAACATAGGACAGTCTTTGTTTTGCCCAGTCCCATAAAGAATCAAAACACCTCTTGTCCCATCTCCTTTAGGCCTCAACATATCCCAGGTACTATTCTAGAGATGAAACTCATCCAAAAGGGAAAAGCTCTTGGTGGTACTAAATATTTAGTTTCCTTCCCCTCCCTTAGGGATCTATGCAGTCCTATTGACCCATAGCACTGTCCTAAGGTTGAGATGTGTGTGTGTTCGTCCTTCGTTGCCATCAGAGAAATGATGACATGACTTGCACTTGACTTTGTTTTTTGAGTGAGGGAAGGCTCACTCAGGGTTGAGGTATCCTAAAGGGGAAAGGCCTGTTCTCAAAAAAAAGTCAAGTCCCTTTTCCAGGATCTTCACAGTCTGTATCACTAGTGGAAGACAAGGTCTTGGTTTGTGCTGTCATAGTTTGGCTCTTTCCCCTTCTACTCAGCAGTGAGGTGGGGGTGGGGGCTGGATTCCAAAGCTCTAGCTTTGGACCTAGGACTAAATCCTGCCTTTGTCACTTACTACCTTATGACCTTGGGTCATCAGTTTCTTTACTGGTAAAATGAGGGGACTAGACTACTTGGCCCCTCCGGTCCCTCCCAGTTCTAAATCTGTGAGCCTACAAAGCCTTCTTGGCTTCAGTTACTACTTCCCAGAGACTGTGGATGCCCAGCATCTCCTCCTCTTCCCTCCAGGAGGCTTTGTTCAGGAATTCCTTCTCTTATCTAGGAATTCCTCATCTTATCTAGGGAGCCCACTGCCATCTTTGTGATCACATATTTCTTCCTCTTTCAAGGGCACGTGATTCCCAGGAGGGGCCCTACAAAAACACAAGCTTCTCCTTCAGAAAACAAAATCTGAGTCTCATAATTCAGACTCTTCTCATTTCTGAATCGCCATCTCTGTTGTTCCCCTTTTTTAAAGGTCAAAATCAAGTGTGTGGCTTTACGTAAGAATGACCTGCCATGACTCATGTTCTAAATGTAGGACTAAAAAGGGTTTTCCCACCTTGTATAGGTTGACATTTTCAATGCCAGAAAAACAGACTTCATCCATCACTGTAATTGGGACTTTTAGGTTTTATATAGCAACAATAATAATGGCTAATATTTATATGGTACCTTAAACTTGCAAAGGAATTTACATGTGCTTATATGCATGAGTCTCACAGTGAGGTATATGCTATTATTATCACCATTTTACAGATGAGGAAATTGAGGCTGAAAGAGGGGTTAAGTGATTCACCCAGGGTAGCACAACTAGTTTTGGAGGCAAGATTTGAATTCAGGTCTTCCTGACTCTAATACTCTATCCACATTACCACCTGGCTACCACATACTGTCTACCAGGTGTTATTTAGTCCCTTAAGAATCACTAGGGGTTGTCAGGTCTGACAAACCTTGGGAGAATCCTCATCAGAGCCAGATCCACATGTCATCCTGGGTTGGACTCTGGCCCTGAGTCAGAGGGGCTGTGGAGATATTGCTGCTTTCCCAGCATTCCATGGGATGTTGAAGTCATGAATTATATGAATGCTTCTTCCATTGTTTGTGTAAAGTTCTTGGAGTAAGATCCCCAGAGAAGCAAGGTGTGTTCTTCATCCTGCAAACACAGGAGGAGAAGCACAGACTTTGGAGGCATGTAACTGTAGGCAGCTAATTGGCACAGTGGCTAGAATACCAGGCTTGTAGTCAGGGATACTCAAGTTCAAACTCATTAAGACTCATTAAGGTGAAGTGATTTACCCAAGGTCATAAGGTGGTAAGTGACAAAGGTAGGATTTAGACCCAGGTCCTCTGAATTTGAACTCAGACATTTCCTAGCTGTGTGACCCTGGGCAAGTCACTTAACGCTATTTGCCTCAGTTTCCTCACCTGTAAAACGAGCTGGAGAAGGAGATGACAAACGCCTCCAGTATCTTTGCCAAGAAAACCCTTGAAAGGGGCTGCAAAGAGTCAGACATGACTGAAAACAACCAAAAAAATAACAGTGAAGGGTGACTGCCCCCTCTATAGCTGCGGAAGGAGGAATTTGCTATAAAGGCATGAGAAGTCATCTTACCCAATCCAGTCCACCAGGCTCAATGCTTGTTGGTCATAGTTGTTCTTATGGAATGTTGACTCAGGCAGTATTTGATGGTAGCAGTACAAGGCTGGCCTTCTATCCCCTAGATCGAAAATTCCTCCTTTTTCCAGGGTCTCTCTCCCAGAACTCTCCCTGAATAATCTGGTTAGAAGTTGTTGCACAGTTCATGACCTTGGTGGCTAACTGATTGCTGGGAATGCACCTGACACTCTATGGGTTAAGCTGACCAATGGCTAGATTGAGAAGTAGAGTTACACAGGGCCTGAGGGATGTCAGGCTGACCTGACACCACTCCCCATATCTTCTTCCTCTGGCCAGTAATGGATGATCCTTGGCCTCAGGCCACCTGTGGAGTTATTTCCTCTGCAAATGGTCCAGTCCCAGCCTCTCTGGAGGAATTTCACCCCTGGTACTCAGCTGCAACCTCCTGCTGTAGGTGAGAATTCCCCTCCATCACTTCACTTTTTTTCCTTTGTTTTCTCCTTAGAGCATTTCTTCACTTTCCTGAAGGAGCATTTCTCCCTCCCACATAATTTGAATATGTCTCTCCATCTCCTTCATTGTCTTCCAGAGACGAAGATGGCAACCAACTTATGTTCTGTTCGTGTCTAGTTGTGATTTGGGACTGGAAGCAACAAGTATATAGCTCACGTCCAACAGGTCGCTGGAAAATTCTCCAATTTGAACTATGTCCAAACAGCTATAAAACTGTACATACCCTTTGATCCAACAGAGCCACTATTGAATCCGTATCCCAAACAGATCTTAACAAAAAGAAAAGGACCCACATGTACAAAAAAATTTATAGCAATTATTTTTGTGGTGGCCAAGAATTGGAAATTGAGGGGATGCCCATCAGTTGGGGAATGGCTGAACAAGTTGTGGCATATGAATGTAATGGAATAATATTTTGCTGTAAGAAATGAAGAGCAAGCAGACTTTAGAAAAGCCTGGAAAGATTTAGATGAACTGATGCTGACTGAAGTGAACAGAACCAGGAGAACATTGTGCACAGTAATAGCAACGTGGCTTGATGCTCAACTATGATAGATTTAGCTCTTCTCAGCAATACAATGAGCCAAGACAGTTCCAGAAGACTTATGATGGAAAATGCTATCCACACCCAGAGAAAGAACCATGGCAGATTGAGGCATACTATTTTCAGTTTGTTTTTTGTTTTTCATGGTTTTTCCCTTTTATTCTGATTTTTCTTTCATAATATAACTAATGTGGAAATATGTTCAACATGGTTACACATGTATACCCTAAATCAGATTGCCAGCCATCTTGGGGAGGGGAAGTAAGAAGGGAGAGAAAATCTGGAAACCAAAATTTTATAAAAACAAATGTTGAAAACTATTTTTCATGTAATTGGGAAAAATGAAATAAAATTCTCCAATGTACAAAAAGCTAGATCCTAATTCCATGGCCTTCTTGTTTGCTCTTATTGGCATCACTCACGTGGTTAACTTGTATGGCGAATGGCGGGTTGCTTGCCTGGGAGCGCATGAGGTTCCTGGCACAGCTCATAGAATGCTGGGCTGAGTTGAGTCAGGAACCCCCGGGTTTGGATTCTGATGCTTGTGAGCCACAAGTGACGTTGGGCAAGATATTTCACATCATAAAATCCTGGGAAAGCACCAACATCTCCACAGCCCCTCTGACTCAGGACCAGAGTCATGGCAATATGTGTATCTGACTCTAATGAGGGAATTCCCAAGACTTATCAATTAATTTAGCTGTAAAATGGGATTAAAAATACCTCTAGTAACTCCTTCACAAGTCTGTGGTGAAGTCCCATCTGTAAAGTACTTGACTTTAAAAACAAATTTGAAAGTGCCATCCACCTTCATTTGACCAGACCTGTGGTTTCATTCGTTTAGGGGATTCCTGGTGCAGAACATCTCCCTATACAGATTGGTACCTGCTCTGAAATTTAGAGTCTCAGGGAGTTTGCCTAGGACAGTGACTTGGCCAGGGTCACACAGCTAGTAGGTGTCAGAGACAGGTCCTCCTCTCTGTCAGTGACACCACATTGACTCTCATACTGCCCTATACAATTCAGTTAGTCTCAACTCAAATCCCACCTTGTACAGGAAGCCTTTCCCAGCACCTCTTAATTTCAGTGCCTTCCCTCAGTTAACTATTTCCCATTTATCCTGTATAGGATAAATTGCTTTGTATATATTTGTTTGCATGTTCTCCCCTCCTCCCCTTCCCCATTAGATTGTAAGTTCCAGGGCAGGGACTGTCTTCTGCTTCTTTTTGTATGCCCAGACTTTAGCACAATGTTTGGTACATAGTAGGTTACTCCACCATTCTTGGGAGCAGGGACATGTACACAGGGCAAACATATAAGGTTAGGGACATGATGTTTTCCTGTCTTTTCTAGGGGTAGGAGCAGGCTTGTGAGAGCTGATTGTTAAATTTTCATGTTAGCATTTACACTTTGAAAATAGGCAAGCACTAAAATCAGAGTTTGAGTCATTGTTTCGTTGTTTATCTAGAGCCAGGGGTGGGGAACATGTGGCCTTCTAGGTCCTTGGGTGCAGCCTTTTGATTGTGTCTAAGTTTTACAGGAGACTCAAGAAAGTGATGGATAAAATGTCTTGTTCAGTCATGTCTGACTCTTTGTGACCCTGTTCTTGGCTGAGATACTAGAGTGGTTTGCCATTTCCTTCTCTGGTTCATTTTACAAATGAAGAAACTGAGGTAAATTGGATTTAAGTGACTTGCCCAGGGTCACACAGCTAGTAAGTGTCTGAGGCTGGATTTGAACCAAGGTCCAGAGTTCTACCAACGGTTCCACCTCACTGCCTCAGACAAAATGTTAGTAATGCAGATGAAATGTTAAAGCATGTCAAATATATTCCTCTAGATAACAGTTAGCTAGTGAGTTCCCTCCATGCTCTAATGCAAAGACAGGCAGAGAGAAGCCAAGAGGAACAGGGAATCAACTAATTGGATTTATCTCCTTGCTACTGGTCTGTTGATAGTTCCGTTATGCCTTGACTGCTTGGCTGTCTGTCCCCACTAGAGGGCAAAACATTATGCAGATAGGTATAAAAATAATCAACAAACGTTTATTAAGAGCTTACGTTAAGTTCTGGAAATACAAAAGAAAAAAATGAAGCAATTATTTCTCTGAAGGAGGGGCCATGGAGCGAGATTCTAAGTGGCAGAGGTGACCAAGGAGGGCATTCCTGGCAGGAGGCCAGACTGTGTGCAAAGGCATAGAGATTAGAAGTGGAGTATCCAGTGTGAGGAACAGCACGAAGGCCAGTTGGACAGGCTGGTGGCAAGCATGAAGGAGAGTGATGTACGATAAAGTTGCAGAAGCAGGTAGGAGACACGTTAGAAAGGGTTTCAAAAGCTGGGCAAAAGAATTTGTGTTTAGCCCTAAAAGTAATAGGGAGTCATTAGAGCTTTTTGAGTCATTTCAGTGGCACCGTAATGCATAGAGTGCTTGGAGTCATCTTCATGAATTCAAATCTGGCCTCAGACGCTTACTAGCTGTGCGACCCTGTGTAAGTCTTTTGACCCTGTTTGCCTCAGTTTCCTCATCAGTAGAATGAGCTGGAGAAAAGAATGGCAAATCACTCCAGTATCTTTGCCAAGGAAACCCCAAGCTGGGTCATGAAGAGTGAGGCATGACTGAAATGACTGAACAATGATGGAGAGTATTTATTGGGTAGAGGAGTAACATGGTCTGATCTAGTAAAAAGAGATTACATAAAGTATTTTAGGAACGTTGAGCCTCCCTTTCCCTCACTGAGTGCTTATATCCCACACGGTCACCATGCCCCTCTCTAGGTCCCCATCCCTCCATGATCCTCTCAATGAATCACAATTTCTCCCCCAAGTTCCTCCTTCCCTCAGTGACACCCTTCTTTCATTAAGCTCCTATCTCCCACATTCAATCCCACCTTTCACTCCCAGTTCCTACGTTCTTTATTGGGTAATTACCCCCTTTACTGAGCCCTGATCACACTCATCTCCTTACTAAGTCACTTCTCTATGCCTCCACCATCCTCTGGAGCTCTCATCCTCTCACTGAGCCATTTACTGATCCGCCATCTTCTCAAGGATCTCCATCCTCTGTGTTGAGATGTTCTTGCCCTTGCTGAGACTTCATCCACTCACTGACTCCATACCCTATTTATCCCGACATTTTTTATTCCATCACTGGAATGCACCCACTTTCCTTCCTGATCTACCATCTTTATTACTCAGATATGACCAACCTCATGGAACTCAATCAAGTATTAAATTGATCTTCCTGAAGTTTGGCTAAGTCTGAGCACAGCATCTCCTCTAGTGACCCTCTGTGGTCTCCAAGATCCAATATAAAAACATGCTGTTTGATTTTCAAAGACCTTCACAACTTTGCCCTTCCCAGTCTTCTCACACCTCCCTCCCCTTGATCCCCTCGTAAGCCCGTCCTTGGCTCCCTCTTCTGGACATGCTATGACTTATCTACATCCTTTTTAAAATAGGATACCCAAACCTAAAGGTAGCCCTCTGGACAACCCCAAGGACAATAGGGCTATCTTCTCCCCTCTCCTGGATATTATACCACTCTTAATTCAGCTTAAGATCTCACTAATGTTTTTAGCTGACATATATATTTGACACATTTTGAATGATCACTCTACTAAGATTTCCATATTCATTCAAAAAGTTTTATTTATGCCTTTTTGGTTTGGTTTGGTTTTCCAAATCAAACAAATTAAATCCCGATATTGACTATGTCCAAAAACGCATGCCTTATTCTGCACCCTCAGTTCACCACCTCTCTGACAGGAACTGGGTCACGTAGTTATCAACTGGTCATCTGGCATAGTGGATGATTTGATCTTTCACAATTGTTGGTTTTTACGGTATTGTTATTGTATAAATGGTTCTGCTTCTGCTCACTTCTCTCTGTATCATACAAGTCTTCCTGGGTTTCTTGGAAACCATATTTTTCATTATTTCTTACTACACAATAGAATTCAGTCACAAACAAATCCTATAATTCGTTCAGTCATCCCCTAATTGATGGGCACCCCCTCAATTTCTAATTCTTTGCCGCTAAAAAAAGAGATGCTATAAATATTTTTCTACCATTGGGTCTGTTTATTCTTTCTCTGATCTCCTTGGGGGTATAAGCCTAGCCATGGTAATGTTATTTATATGATTTTATTTATCACACCAAAATTTTTTCCTTATCTCCTACTCTCCCTTGTAACAAAGAAAAAATAAAGCAAAACTGACCCTTCAAGCAACTGCATGACTATGCATCATTCTGTACCGAAGCCCTACTAAGGAGGAAGGAAGTGTATTTCACCTTGGAACCAAGCTTAGTCATTCTAATGACTTCAGGGTCTGACTCATCTCCTCCTGCTCTCCAGCCTCCATCAACGTTCCGTGCTGGAACAACGGTGAACCTTCACCATCATCTAGCTGGGACTCAGACCCACCATGCTACTCTCTGGGCATCTTCATGCCAAACACGAGATTGTACACCTGCCTCTCCTGTCTTCTAATTCTGGCTCTGAAAAGAGTGATCAAGCTCCCCCTCCTGCCTCTCCTCTCCCTCCAATCTTCCCTTACAGGCCTGTCTTCCACTATCAGAAGAGAAACCAGTTTTATTTGCATCTCCAATACTTAGCACAGTACTTGACACACAGTAAGTGCCTAATAAATGCCTTTTCACGCATTATTGTAGTCGTGAGTCTATTTTCTCTTAATTCTGCTTTCCTCACTCTGCAATGACGGACAGCGTTCCCATGATTCTCTGAGTTCCTGATGTCAGTCCTTTCTTACTATACAATGATATTACGTTCTAGTCACATACTACTAGCTTTGCCCCGATCGATGGGACCCACTTTGTTTCAGTTTAGGCAATCGGACAAGAAGGCCAGGGTCATTGAACTGTAGAGTACCCATGGATGAGAAAAGTAAGAAAACTGGAAAGGCAAGAAGGAGCCGGGTCATGAAGGGCTTTCAAAGTCAAATACGGGACTTTGTATTTCCACAAATATATTAAATAATTGTATCATGCTACATTCTGAGTCCTTCACTTCTCTAGTCCTCTGAAATCTCAATTGGTCATTACACGGATAAGAGTTCATACATTTTTTCAGTAGTTTGCCTTTACCATGCTATTTTAACAGTTGTTACTGAAACAGTATTTTTGGTTCTATTCATTTCACTTTTATCGGTTTATACAAATCTTTACGGGCTTCTCTGAACATCATCCTTTTTATCATGTCTTACAGTACAAGTCCATTGCATCCATATCCAGTCCCCAATTTCCCAGTTTATAGATACCCCCTCAGATTCCCATTCTTTGCTCAAAAGAGTTATAAATGTGTTTGTTTGTGCATCCTTTGAGTTGGTTTTACTTAGTGCAAACCCCTCCCTAGATCTGCCCTACTTTAATTCTCCTTCTCCCCCTTTCCTCCTATTTTTGCCGTTTGGGGCAAAATGTATTTCCCTATCTAATTCTGTGTGTGTATGTATGTGTGTGTGTGTGTGTGTGTGTGTGTGTGTGTGTTCAAATTTCTTTAGACCAGTTCAGATGATAGTGAATTGTCGGTATCAGCCATTCTCCCACCCCCACCTCCTCACTGGTGTAGATCTCTACTTTTGCACTGTATTATATGAGATAATTTCCGTAGTCCTCTGGTGGGTCTCCTTGCTTCAAGTTTTTACTTATTCAATCCATCCTCTGCTTAGCTGTTGCTTCTGAAAATGACCTGAATAGGTCACCCACTCAATAGGCTCCAATGGTTCCTAATTACCTCCAGTATCCAATATAAAGTCTCCATTTGATTTTTAACTTGACCCTTCCTACCTTCTCAGTTATCCTGGGCCTTATTTCCCTCCACAAACTCTGGAATCCAGTGACACTGACCTCTGTTATTCCTCACATGAGACCCTCCATCAGCTCTGTGCATTGTCACTGTGTGCCCTTCATTCCTGGAATGCTCTCCCTCTTTATTTTAGTTTCCTGGCTTCCATCAAGTCTCAACCAAAGTCCCAACTTCTGCAAGAAACTTTTTCCAGTCCTCTTTGTTCTTAGAGCCCACCCTCTGCTGAATATTTCCAATTTATCCTATCTCTATCTTGTTGGTATGTAGCTGCCCACAGTTGATGGCATGTTGTCTCTTCCATTATCTTGTGAATTCTTTGACAGCAGACTGGTTTTTTGTTTTGCTTTGTTTTTGCTTTTTTTTTTTTGTATCCTCAGTACTTAGCACAGTGTCTGGCACATAGAGCTTAATAAATGTTTATTGACTTAGTTTAATCCCTACCTCCAACACTACTGGAATGACCCTGCCAGTCACTCAATCTCTCTCAATCTGTTCCTTCATCTCTAAAACAGATTTGGGGCCAAGGCCTCTTCCAACGCTCATTGAATCCCAATATACTTAATCTGGCCCATAGTTATAACCTGTCCAGATTCCCTTGTTACAACACAGCAACTGCCACTCCAAATTCCAGGTCAGCTGTGGATTTGACAAGCATGCCTTCTATGTTTTAATTCATGGCGGTGATTAAAATGTTCAGTATCACAGGGCCAGGTGCAGAACCCTGGGTCATTTTCCTGGTGATCTCCTATAACGCTGACCTCCTTTCGTTTAATGACGTGTCTTTGCACAGGGTCATTCCACCAGTCCCCAAGCTGCCTCCCTGTGCTTGCCTTTGGCCTAGTTTCAGCCCTAATAATTGGCAATCTTAGCATGAAAGACTTTCTCAGTTGTCTACACAATTTCTCCAGCCTCGCCTTGACCACCTGATCGGGTTTCTAGTTTAACAGACCTCTGATTTCATTGGCAAGGAACTCCAGGTGAGGAAACTCCCTCTGACAAACCATTCTGTGCTTTACCATCTTAAAAAGTTGCCTGGGCACTCTGAGGTGAAGTGACTTTCTGGGTCACTCAGCTCATACATGTCAGAAACAGGACTTGACGTTGTGTCTTCCTGACCCTGAGGCCGGTTCTCTATGAACTCTGCTATCTGATTGTCTCTCTCCCTGTCTGGTGAACCTGCCAAAAAGGTCTGTGAAGTTAGTCTGGTATAACCTGCTCTTTCTGAAGTCGGACTGGGTTTTTAATCAAATAAAAAGCATTTATTAAGCACGTACTCTGTGCTACCTAGCTGTGTGCTAGGGTGTTGGGAACACAAAGGTAGAAATGAAACAGTCCCTGCTCTCAAAGAACTTATATTCTATTGGGGTAGACAACACATATACATATTGGTGATATGCAAAAGGTGATTTAGGGACAGGGAATTTAGAAGCTGGGGGCTCAGGTGGAAGCTGGTACTCCAACTAAGTGTCAGAGGTGGCTGGAGAGTCTAAGTGAGAAGGGAACAGATTCCAGGCAGAGAGTATACAACCCATGCAAAGGAGATGAGAAATTAAGTTCTATGAATAAGGAATTGTAATAAGGTTTGTTTGATTGCACTACAGGGATCTTGAAGTGGAATAATAAAGCTAGAAAGGTAGCTTGGAGCCAGAAAAGGATTTCAGATGTCAAACAGAAGAGTTTCTATCTGATCTTAGAAGGTAATAGGGAATTGGGCAGCTAGGTGGTGCAATGGATAGAGCATTGGGCTTGGAATTAGGAAGACTCATCATCTTCATGAGTTTTAATCTGCCCTCAGACATTTACAAATTATGTGACCTTGGGCAAGTCATTTGACCCTGTTTGCCTCAGTTTCCTCATCTGTAAAATAAGCTGGAGAAAGAAATGGCAAACCACTTTAGTGTCTCTGCCAAGAGGACTCCAAATGGGGTCGTGAAAAGTCGGACACAACTGAAATGATTCGATAACAAAATAAGGAACCACAGGAGTTGACTGATCCTGGTTTCCCATGATGCACCACCCCCTTAAAGTGACATTCTAGAATTTTGGCAGGAATTGAAGTCAAGCTCACTGGCCTATAGTTGACAGAATCTACCCTCCTCTTTTTTTTTGAGAATTGGGTCATTTGCCCCACTCCACTACCTGAGTCTCCCATCTCTTCATTGAGGCCCTATTCATTCTCTGAACCCACATCCACAGTGAGCCTTCTTTTATCTTCTCACAGGGTCCTCATTTCTCTAAGTCTTCATCTCCTCAATTGGTTCCCACTCTTTCACTGGACCTTCATCCACTCTCCCAAAGTCCATCCTTAAACTCTATCCCCAACTTGAACCTTCATCTCCTCATGGAGCCCCTACCCCTTCACTCAGTCTCTTGATGTCACCTTTTCCCCTTAGTGAACCACTACTTGCTTTGTCCCTTTGTCCACTTATTGAGCCCCTATCCCAATCACTGGGGGCCTCCATCCACCTGGAAGAGATCCCCTGCTCTCACTGAGCCCCTATGCCAATCACTGGGGGCCTCCATCCACCTCACAGAGACCTCCTCCTCTCACTGAGCCCTAATCCATTCACTGAGCCTTCATCCTCCTCAGTGAACTCCCAGTTCCTCACTAAAACCCATATTCTATTAATGAGGTCCCCTCTATCTCTATATCCTCCCTCCCCTTCCCTGGGCTGTCCTCTCCCTAACACAGACCTGCCTCTTAAACTGTGTCCTCATGTACTCGCTAACCCCTCCTTGTCCCCCTCACTGCCCCTATGCCTTTGCTGAACCCTTGGAGCTCATATCTCATATTCACCTGTTTTAGTCTCCAGCATGCTCCTGACTAGAAGTCGGAGGTAAGAACTCCATGGTCATTTTATCACCATCCCCCCTTCTCACTCACCGGAGTTCTTTGGGCTTGCCGGGGTTGAGCTGGGCAAGTCCAGCCCGTCATCCAGGGACAGGCCCTCCGTACCCAGCACCAGCATCCCTTCATGGCCTGGAGAGGACAGGGAGGGAGGATCCAGGGGTCAGCTCAGCCTCCTCTTGGGACATGACTTAGATCTGGGGCTGGCCATCTTGGGCATTGTGGGGTGAAGGGGTACCTCATCTGCCCCAGGCCGGCTGCCCTCTTTGGTGCCCCAGAAGGGCCTGGCAAGGCCTAGTGTCTACCCGCCTTGTGCCCTCCCTTTGCTCTCCTCAGCCTGGGTCAGGCGGGCAGCTGGCAGCTGGGCAGGCGGACAAGGATTACTCTGGAGGCTGAGAGCAGCTCCTTGGGATGCCCAGGTGGTGAGCTCATCCCTGAAGGAGTGCTCCCTCCTTCCCCCACTCCATAGAGACATGCCTGTTGCCTTGAACAGTCCACAGGCCTAAACATACATGCACAGACTGCATGAACTCAGGGAGGCACGCATGTGCAACCAACATATACATCCAAGAATCATGCATGGGCATGGGTACCATTTGTTTCTCTTTTTTAAAAAAATGTCACGTGGGTATTCTTTTTTTCTTTAAAAAAAAAACCCACCCCTGTAATTTCCCAATGACTCCCAACCCCCAGGCAATGGCACCCTCACCCACACTGGAACAGGCCATCCCAATCAAGCCAAACCAAGAAACACTTTGGCTGTGTCCGACAACATGTCACGTGCCATGCCCATAATCACTATCTCTTTGCCCAGAGGTGGAAGGCAAACTTCACTGCCAATCCTTGATAAGTCACCACATTGAACAGAATTCTGCAATCTTTCCATTTTTTAAAATTTTACATGATGCACAGGTATACTTGCATATATGCAAATATAAATAGCTCATAGAATTTGGAACTGGAGGAGACTTTAGCTATGGCATAATGGAAATAGCACTGGTTCTCAAGTCAAGGATTCCAGGTTCGAATCTTGTCTATGACACTTCCAACTTGAGTAACATTAGGCAAATCACCCATTCTCTTTGCGTCTCAGTTTCCTCATGTGTACTATGAGGAGGGTTAGACTACATGGCTTTGGAGGTCCCTTCTACCACCTGAGAGTACATGATCTAGTCCAACCCCTTTAGTTTACAGGAAAATTGGCTTTGCAAGCCTTCAAATATCACATAAATGGGAGCTAGGGTTGTCGATGTTGTCGCATGGCCACAATCCCTGAAGAATTCAAACTGGGTGTCCCTCAGAGGGTCATGGAGAGAGGGAGAGGAGCAGATGCTGTAGTGCATTATAAGGAAGGAAGGTCTACAAAGAGGCATCAGAGCAAAGGATGCCATCAAAGAAATGCATGCATGAATGAGAAAATGAGCTGGCCACATGGGGAGAGGGAGGGATGAGTGGTGGGGGGCCCAGGCATCACACTGGCACCTGTGCAACATCAAGAGAACCCCAGAAAGACCTGTTTGTGCCTCGTTGGGTGGGACCCTTTGTGCCCAATACATGGGAGAAGTCAAGTCAATGAGCACGTATTAAGCACCTACTATGTGCAAGGTCCTGTGCTAAGAGCACAAGATAAAGGCCAAAGATAAAGCATGGTTCTCAGACTTCTGTGGGTTAGTGTCCTGTCCGGATGATAATGGAGATGACTGCGGATGAGGAAGTGGAAGTCCAGAAAGGGGAAGGGACTTGCTTCATGGAAGAGCCCAAATTCCCATCCAGGATCTCTGACTTCAAATACAGCACTCCTTTCCAGCACTAAGGATTGGGGAGCAGGTAGGGGGTGGGGGGAGAAAAGGAAGAAGGAGCCAATGACAAACTTAAGCTTTATAATCCTGGTGGTAGTTACAGGACATAGTTAGGGATGGAAATGTCAGGTTTCAGAGCCTGGGGATCTTGGAGTCTCAGATGCTGAGGGCTTGGGTCAGTCAGATTGATGGTTTCCAAATCCCTGAGTTTCAGAAATTGAGAAAATAAAACTCAGGCTCAATTTCCCTTTCTGTAAAATGGAGATAATAATAGCACCTCCCTCCCAGTATTGTTTTCTGAGGACTACATGAGACATTTGTAAAGAGCTTCACAAACTTATATAAACACTAGTCCTTATGATGATTAAGATAGATGAGAGTGAAGGCCTTGGGGCTAAAGGAGCCCCTGGGAATTGGCCTTAAGACTAAGAGTTGGTCCTTCACACAAGTGTGACACGTGTGTGTCCAGAATTGTACATGTAGGTGGAAAGGTGAAGAGAACATTGGACTCAGAGTCCAGACACCTGGGTTCAAATCCTAGCCCAGAAATCTACCAGTTTTGGGATCTTGGGTAGTTCGTTTAGCTTTTTAAGGGCCACAGTTTCCTTACCTGTAAAATGGGGATAATAACCCTGGCACTGCCTAGGTCAGAGGCCTCAAAGAACTATGGAAATGTGGGTGGTTGGGATTATTACTGCTTTGTACATAATGTACCTGTATACGAATACATACATAAACATACACAGAAATGTCCACAAATGTATACAAACAGACTATACAGGCATTTAGAGAGGAAAAAGACTTCTGAGACCACCTCATCCAAATGCTTCATTTTACATATAGGGAAACTGAGGCAGAGGCATACATCTTCTGAGGGTCTTAGCGGACCCCAACCTTAATACATGTGGCACATCAGCCAGGAAAGCTAATTTGGGCTAACATAAAGGGAGGTATCATATCCAGGACTGGGAGGGGAGAGTCTGCCCTGGCTGGACCACGTCTGGTGCTTGTGTTTGATTTGGGGACCACAGTTGGGGGAGGGCATTGATAAACTGGAGAGTCCAAAGTGGGGTAATAAGGATGCTGTGGAGTCAGAGGAAGAGCAGTGGAAGGAACTGGAAATGTTCATCCTGGAGGGAGGGGAGGAAGGAGCATAGGATCCAGTACTTGAAGGGCTATCCCAGGAAGAGGGGTTAGTTTTACTCTGCTTGACCCCCAAAGGGCAGAACCAGAAGGACTTAAGGGGAGGGGTGTCAGGAGTTGCAGAAAGGCCCAGTTCTGTTTTAAGCCAGGCCACTCTGCCCCTCAGCTAGGGTTTCCTTCAAGGGAATGGGTGCATCAGGAAGCAGGGGGTCTCCCCTCACCAGTGGTCTTTAGGCAGAGGCCTGGTGACCACTTTAGGGGTCTGCTATGTCCCAGGACTGTTGGTCAGGAAGCTCTCTGGGCTCCCATCTGTCTCTGAGATCTGGTGCTTCTGAGTCTGGTCCAAGGTCACACAGGCTGTGCCTCTGAGCCAGGATTAGGACCTGGGTCCTCAGATGGCAAATACTGGGCTCCCCCTCTTATAACACTCTGGTCCCTCAAACACACAGAAATATATGAACACACATGCAGACAAACATGGTCAAGCCCTACTGTGTGGACACATATAAAACATTCCAGGGTATCTCGTGGTTCTACGCTTTTATTTAGGAGGAAGGAGAGTACAGAGGAGAGTCCCCTGGAGCCCTGGGCTCCGTTAATGTGGAGCCTCAGCAGAGGGCCCTCCTTTGGGGGGTTCTCAAGGCCCTTTCCTTTTGCTAGCTGCCTAGCCTCCTGCTAGGCTGAACAAGGGGGCCCCATGGGGGCTAGTAGGGGCAGAGACAGGGGACAAGTGGTGGGAGCTGCCCCAGGACACGATCATCACAAAGCTCCCTCCTCCCATCCCAGGAGCAGGCTCCTTGGCTGGAGGACCCATCTGTCTGTACACCTGTTGGATCAGACCAAGCTTTCGGCCACACTGGTGTCCTCCAGAAAGCAGCTGACCCTGTGGGGGGTTCGAGAAGCGGACCTGGGGCAGGGAGAGGCCGGCTTCTTGGGGCCGGCTTCCTCCTCACCTTGGTCCTTTGCGAAATAGATGAACACCTGGCAGGACAGAACAAGGAGGATGGCCTCACAGCCAGAGGACACAGGGATTGGGGTGGGGGCAGCGAGTGAGGGAAGGCTTTTTGGAGGGGGTGGCCATGAGACAGGGCCCTGAATGACAGGCAGGATCCGGAATGACTCTACCCAGAGTCTAATGCTGAGCCCCTCCCATCCCCTCTGACTTCGAACCTGGTCAAGTGTGGTCTGGGTTACAGAGAAGTCCTCAATGCCCAGGCGGGGGCTGTGGGTGGCAAGTTCACTGAAGAGGCGGGCCAGTGGGCAATGCCCGGTGGGCAGCTGATATCGAAGCAGGCAGCCATGGTGTTCCTTGAGCAGGGCTCCGGGAAAAGAAGCCTCCATGAAATCCTGGGCGGGCCCTGGGTGAGAGGTAGGTACTCGCAGGGACACTGTGTAGCCCTCTCCGAACCTGTGGGAAGTGCCATGTGCTGGCTGAGCCCATGCCCAGCCTTCTCCTCTGCTCTGTGGCTGGAGAAGCAGACACTTGAAGGAGCGCTGAAGTCAGGGGTGGGTTGGGACCGAAGGTTTAAGATTGATGTAAACAACAGGTGCCTAACAATTAAGGCCGTCATGAAGTGTAATGGGCTGCCTGGGGAAGGAGGTAATGAGCTCCCCATCACTGGAGCCTGGAGGACTCACTCACTGGGTGGGCTGGAGGGGATGTTCTGCTGTAGTGGGCCCAGGGATTCTGAGCCTCACAACAAAATTCAAGGCAGCCTGAGGCAGGATGAGCCCGATCCCAGCCCCCTTCCACCAGCTACCTGTTCTTAAGATGCTGGGCACTGCCCAGGCACCGGAAACGTCCATTCACCATGATGGCCAAGCGAGTACAGAGAGCCTCACACTCTTCCATGCTGCCAGGGCAGGGCAGGGGCAGGGGGAGGGCAGGGGCAGGGGGAAGGGCAGAGGGAAGGTGGGGGAGGGGGAGGGGCAGGGAGAGGGGGAGGGGCAGGGGAGGGCAAGGGCAGGCCAGAGGTCAGCAACCAGAGGCCTGGGCTCTCAGACGGTAGTTTACTGGACTCCCCCAACCCAGGCCCCTCTCCTCTAGTATCTGACACCCCAAGCCTGGCTCTCCCAAGTGTCCTCTCCCCCAGCCAAGGCCCCCTTTTCTTGAGAATCTCTTTCTTCAACCCTAGGTGACTCCCTGCAGCTGCCCCTTCCTTCTCTCCAGACTCTCATCCTCCAACTAGTGGCTTCTTCCCTTCAATCTTACACGTGTGCAAACACACAAATGCACACACACACATGCACATACATGTGCACACAAACACATACACACACAAACACACATACACTTTCCTACCTGTGTGAGGTCAGCACTACCGAGCGTCCTTCCTTGACAACACTCAGGACACTGTTCCAGAGGAAGCGGCGAGCCCGGGGGTCCATTCCGGTGGTGGGCTCATCCTTGGGGGCAGAGGCCCAGGAAGGGAGCATCAATCAAACCGGACCGGATTTGTGCCCAGTCCTCCACACCTGCCTTACAGCCCCATACATGGAGAGGTCCCGTCCCAGTCTCCTTTTCCACAGAGGCAAAGATCTCTCCTGAGGTTGGGCTGGGGAGAAGCCCATTCAAATTCCCTTCATCTCTTACTTCCCTTACTCTCACTCCCTCACAGAATCTCTGGATTTTGAGTTGAAATGACCTGAAATCTAGCCCAACCCCTTCATTTTACTTCTGGGGAAACCAAGGTCTACAGAGGGGAAGTGACCTGACCAAGGTCATACTGCTAGAGCCAGAACTAAAACCCAGGTGAACCCCAAATCCAGGGCTCCTTCCACTATAATGTATTGTCACCTCATCTAAAGCTCCCATTTTACAGATGGGAAAACTGAGGCCCAGAGAAAGAAAGTTGTGCAAGGTCACCTAGCACTGGTGATAACTATGGTGGAGCAGAAAACAACTTCCCTACTCACTTCAGAAGGAGGCACGGGTCAGTGAGGCTCAGGGCTGGAGGCCAGGAATTTCTGGGTTTGGTTCTGCTCCATGCCTCAGTTTACCCACTTCTCAAAAGGGGGGTTTGTGAGCTGAGGATTCCAACCCCCTCCCCAACCACAATCCTGAGTGACTCACCAGGATGATGACTGGCGGTCCTCCCACAAGGGCAATGGCTGTGGACAGCTTCCTTTTGTTCCCTCCGCTGTAGCCCCCCGAGGGCTGGTCAGCATACTGTAGCAGCCCCAGTTTGGTCAGGCCCCACTCGGCTACCTGCCAATGGGAGAGACCAGGAGAGCCCACCCTAAGGCCAAGGAGCTCCAAGTGGGCTCCTCAGCAGGGCCAGAGGTCAGGTTTGGGGCCATGGGGGAGGATGAGGAGGGGGCACGAGGGGAAGTCAGGGAGAACTCCGCTTGCAATTCCTCTTATGACAAAGCCAGTGCTATGTCTTCCTTTGCATGGTGTAATGGAAAGAGCCCTGAAATTTAGACTCAGGAGATCTGGTTTCAAATCCTAGCCCTGTTTTTTACTAGCTGTGTGACCTTGGGGAAGTCTCTCCCTGCAGAAGCCTGAGTTTTCCTGTCTATAAAATGGGAGTGCCGATTCTTGTGTGTTCTCTGCCTCCTCCCAAAGAAGGCATTCCGTAACCCTAAGAGCACTGAAGAAATGGGAGCTTTTAACAAAAATTTGATGGACATTTATTAACACCTACTTTGTGCAAGACCATATCACAGTACTGAGTCTAAACTTTAATAGGCCCATCAGAGGAGGGTTGGAAGGGATGGAGCCTTAAAGATCATCTAATCCAACTCCAAATTCTACAGCTTCCCTTTTGTCCCCATTTCAGCCCCACCCCCATTCCCCTCCACTTTCTATCCATTATTTGTCTACACATCTCTGTCCTCTGGCCCAATCAGGATGAAAGCTCCCTCAAGGCAGGGTTCAGGAGCCCTCCATACACCAGGGGAATGATCAGCCTTTCACCCAAGGCTGGTGCTTTGAGTGTGCCCATGTACAAGACCAGACTCCAGATTGGTGGGCACAGAATGCCCAGCGCCACCCAACACTGGGATCTGGAGACTGAAATGACTCATCCAGGCTCACACAGTTAGCAGGCAGCAGAGAGGACCTGAACTCAGGTCCTCCAATACTGAATCCTCATACTCTTTCCCCTGTACCATCACATTTTGCAGATGGGGAAAATCAAGGCCCAGAGATAATAACAGATGGTTATCGAGAAAGAAAAAAACAGTCTCAGCTGGTGGTCAAACCTTAAGTGACCCATACATAGAAGGACCGATCCTGCCCCACCATAGAACCAGCATCTGTTCCAAGGGCTGTTCTCAAAAGCAGGATGTGCCAGGCTCGGGTTCTGTGGGCACAGCCTTTGAGGGCCCAGAGTTGCCCCTACTGATGAAAGTAATCTCCAGGTGCACAGCGAGCCTCTGCCAACCTCCCTGTGTGGCATGGGCCAGGCAAAGGGCGAGATGTGTGGCCCAAGGACCAGCCTGGAATGCACTTTCCTCTTCACCCCAGCCTCCTAAGTGCCTGGTTTTCTTCAAGGCTGAGCTGAAATGCCACCTTTAAGAGCCTTTTGTGATAATCCCCCCTCCCCCTCCCCACTCAGTTTTTGTGCCATCTCCTCCAAATGAGCTTCCAACTATTTTCTATCGAGCCACAAAGGGAGTCAGAGTCTCCCTCGATCGATTCTCTGAGAGGAGGGTTTCATTTTTGATTTTCCATTCTCATGCCAGGGATATAGTAGGTGCTCAATAAATGTTTCTTTCTGGGTTGATCACCAGAAGGGTGGCCCTCAATAATGCATTGTTTTGGCCAAGGGAATTCAGGAAGCCATCTGGTGAGGCTCATGCCTGGGGTGGAGGCCTGGGAATAGGCACTGAGTCACCTAACAGGGCTGAGGAGGGGTCCACGGTGTCCACTCCCACCCTGAAGCCCTGCAGAACAGGTAGGGCCCCATGGGCTACAGTGGGGATAGTGCTTCACATTTACAAAGCATTTTTATACAGATTTACCTCACTGGATCCTGACACCCACCCTGCAAGCAGGGCTAGAGTTATTCCCTAATTGCATTTTGTATATATGAAACTGAGGCTTGGTCAAGGGAAATGACTTGTCCAAGGTCCTATGTGAAGTGGCAGAACCAGGATTTGAACCAAGCTCCCCTGTCTCTAAGCCCAGGGTTTTGCCTATGGTGCCATGCTGCATCCTGGATGCTGGCCATTCCCCAGGAGCACACTCTGTGTGTGTGTGTGTGAAAGAGAGAATGCATATATATGTGTATGTGCACATAAGACAGTGTGTGTGTCTGTTTCTGTAACTGAGTTTTAAATGAAACTGTGGAATTAAGTGTCCATGAATAGGAATCCTGGTATCTTGATGTCCAGCCCTTGGTTTGCACTGCAGGATAGAGTCACTCTTTGTAACACACCACAGCTCGTGGACTTTTTGGGGGCCAGTCCTGTGTAGGACAGTGGCAGAGACAGGGATGAAGTTCAGAATCAATGGGAAACAGGGTACCCTGGGGGGACTCACCTGGGCAACCTCTCTCTCCGGTACCCCCCGGAGCCGGGAGAAAAATTCCAAGTGCTCCCGGCCAGTCAGCAGTTCTGTGATGGCATCGAACTGGGGGCAATAGCCCATGAGGCTCTGGGCTGCCTGCAGGTCACTCAGGATGCTGTGGGGCGGGGGTGTGGGACAAAGGAATAGAGAGGGAAGGGTGAGAGACAAAGAATGGGACCCAGATGGATAGAGAGAGAAGGGAGGGGGCTGGCCCTTTTGTCTCCTAGCAATAGTCTAGGATATTTGGGAGAATCCCTACTTTCTTCCACTCCCCAGTCTACTTCCATTAGGGCTTCTCCTTCACTTACCTGTAGCCCATAATGATGGCCTCGCCCCCACTCATCGGGGTGTCCCCTGTCACCATGCGGAACGTGGACGTCTTCCCTGCCCCATTTACGCCCAGGAGACCAAAACACTACAAGAAGAGAGTGAAGGAGAAAGGCAGAGAGGGAAGGAGGGAGGGAGGGAGAGAGGGAAAGACAGAGAAAGAAGGAGAGAGACAAAACAGAGAGAGAGAGACAGAGAGGGACAGAAAGAGAAAGGGAGAAAGAGAGACACACAGAGAGAGACAGAGAGGAAGAAGGAGAGGGAGAGAGAGAGAGAGAGGGAGAGGGAGAGAGGGAGAGAGAGACAGACAGACAGACAGATAAAGAGAGAGAGAGAGATACAGATAGAGACAAAGAGAGAGATACGCACAGAGATAGAGAGGGAGACAGACAGACAGACAGACAGAGTCAGACTCAAAACTATGTCTCAACACAATCTCTAGTCCTGCCCTCTGGGACTTCCATCTGGATAGCCCCTAGGCATCTCAAACTCAACATGCCCCAAATGGAACTCCATTTCTTAGATTTCCTTCCTCCTTAGGTATTTCAGGTGAAGGTCCCATCATCCTTCTAGTCTCTAACTTCTCTCTCCCTTACCCCCTCATATCCAGGCAATTGTCAAGTCCTATTTATTCTACCTCCCTAACATCTCTCCCATCCATCACTCTCTCCCTTCACTTCTAAAGCCTCTATCCTCATCCGCTCTCACCCAGACTACTGTAAGAGACCCTCCCCACTCCAATCCAATCCTCACACAGCTGCCAAACTGATTAAGGTCTGACATCTCACCTCCCTACTCAAAAACCTTGAGCTACTCCCTAGTGCATCTTCGGCTTGGTATTCAAGGCCTGTACGGCCCAGCCTCCTGGTGGGTGCTCGTGCCCCCTTCTCTGCTCCAGTTCAGCTGGCTTGCTGGCCTGGCCTCCGATCTTCTGCCCCATAAGCCTGGCACTAGCTGTCCCTCCCACCTGGGATGAGCCCTTCCCTCCCCTCTGCACAATCCTTAGCTGCTTCCTAGCTCAGCTCAGACCTGTCCTGATTCCCACACTTGGTTCTTACTAAATATCTGTTGGAGTGAATTTATTGTGACCTTGAGCCTCAGTTCTCATCTGTAAAACAGGGATGATAAACACTTGTACAGCCTACATGTGTGGCTGCTGTGCCAACGGTGCTTCTAAGCATTTATCTTTACCTCCCCTGGGGGAATCCCCACACACACGTGGTCCACTGCTGGCTTCTTCTGGCCTGGGTATATCTGGCAAAGGATAGGAGAAGAAACAGACAGATCCGTGGCCCCAAGTGGATCCACTGACAAGTGAACAAACACTTGCCCTGGGGCTCCTGGGGCCCTCCCAGCGGAGGTCTCACCTTGGTCACATCCTTCAGCACCAAGACATCTCCCTGGGTGGCCCCCTGCCGAACCCGGTCCCGTTCCCGGCCCACGTCCTCATCCTCTTCCCGGTCCTCCTCTCTCAGCAGGGGCTGAGGCCCCTGTAACCATCTAGGGGGACATGTAGAGCGAGTAGGAGAGCAGGAGGCCACACTTTCCACCCCCAGCCTCCTCCCCTGGACTCCTTTTCATCTTATACCCCTCTCCAATCTCATCCCCATGGGAACCCTTCCTCATCCAAACCCCAAGAACTCCTATTATGACCTCCCTGGTTCCTAGCCCCAGACTTCCCCCCAGATCATTGCTCCTTGTTCCTGACTCCAGACTCCCCAGGGCTGACCTAGGTAAGAGGTGGGCTCGGTGCTGTAGGAGGAGGGTTAGTAGAAGGAAGACAGGCCCCTGTAGCCCCATAGCAAAGAGGTTCTTGCCAACTAGTTCCCAGCTCAGCGGGGACTGGAACTGCTCATCTCCTGTGGAGAAGGGGACAATAGTAGGTAGGGCCTGCCTCACAGGCCTGAATACCAGCCACCGCAGCAGAATGGGCCAGCCAGGGGGAGAGGAAAGTGAGCCGAGCTTTCCAGGACTCTGTCTTCTCTCACTCCAATTGTGTAGCTTTCAACAGATCCTTTCCTTCCTCTAGAGCCCACTCTAGCTCCCTACCGCCCACTGCACCAAAACTAAAATCTCAACTTGATTAAGATAGGTCTGGCCTAAAAAAAGAGCTTATCATTTTCAGTGCTGGGCTCCACATTATAGGAAGAGAACTGACAAACTGGAGAGTGTCAGGAGGGCAACCTTGCATTTACCCTTTATTTGTCATGATCAGTTGTATCTGACTCTTTGAGCCTATTTGGGATTTTCTTGGCAAAGATACTGCGGGTGTCTGCCAATTTCTTCTCCAGTTCATTTGACAGATGAGGAAACTGAGGCAAACAGTGTCAAATGACTTGCCCAGCTAGTAAATGGCTGAGGCTGGATTTGAATTCAGGTCTTCCTAACTCCAGGCCCAGCTCTCCATCCTCTGAGCCATGCATCTGCCCAATTATCTTGTGTCTACCTTTATATTCCAAGCACTCAGCACAATGCCTGGCACAGAGTTAAGTACTTAAAAAATGCTTCTGACTTGACTTGCTAGTGGGTCTGGCCATCCTGCCTCCCCCTGAAGACCTCCTAGGAGAGGAAATCATCAGTCATTCTACACTGGAACACTTTCCTGGCATTAAGCCTAAATTACTCTAACTCCCGCCAGTGACCCCGATCCTTCCTTTTGGGTCCAAACAGAAAAATCCAATAGCCAGCCTTTCTTTTCCCAGGCCCCTCAGATGCTTCCAAACCTGACTGTGATGTCTCCACCCTCCCCTTCCCTGACCTAGGTCGAGTGTTCTACAGGCTAACTAAGCCTCATTCCTTCAGTGGACGCTTAGAGGTTGTGTTTGGACTCAGGGTCCTTCAATATCTTGGCTAGCCCCCTCTAGACCCTTTCTGGCTTGGACTGAAGGGCCTAGATCTGATTAGAGCACCTGAGATGAGGTCTGTACAGGGCCCAGGACAACAGGACTACTCAAACCCAGGTCTTCTGACTCCGATGGAGCCCCCTTTCTAGAGATGACCAAGGACCTCCTTCACAACACTTCCAGGAAGAAACTCCTGTAAAAATCATTATCCCCATTTTCCAAGCAAAGAAACTGAGGCTTAGAGGTTAAGAGATTTGTTCAGTTACACACAGTTCCACTGCCCAATGCTGTTTCTCGGTCTGACCAAAGTCTCATCTCCTTGAATGGCAGTTTGGGGCAGCAGAAAGAGCCTGGGATCATGCCAGGAGACCCCGATGCTTGTGCCAGCTCTAGTATTCACTCTCTTTACGGCCTTTTTCCCATTTCTGGGCTTCAGTTTCCTCCTTTGCAATATGAGGGGCTGGACAGATGGAATGTTCCTCACCTACTGTTTTCTGTTTTATACTTCTAGGGGACTCTGCAGGGATCTGCCCTCTTTTAGAGCTCAGAATATCTGAATCACAAAGTGAACAGCATACTTGGTGCTGACTCATTCTTTCTGGGTCTCTCTGGTCTTATACCTTTGAGTCCTGTGTCTCCTGTTGGGAGGGAGGCTACCTCAGGTCCCTGTTTGATTTGTTCTTGCTCCTGGCTGTTGTCCTTCCCTCATCTAACAGCCTGACCAAACCCAGAGTTCTGTCTGCTATAGAAGAGCTGGGAGGGCCCTTAGAACCCAGAGTGTCAGAGCTGGGAGGACCCTTAGAACACAGAGTGTCAGAGCTGGGAGGGCCCTTAAGACACAGAACATAAGCTTTGTCTCAGCTAGCTGTGGAACACTCACCCAGGCGCATGAAGGCATCAGCCATAGCTTGGTTCCGAACCATGTCAATAAGCCCTCGGCCTAGGCAGAAATGAGGGAAAATGAGGAAAACTCTCTTCAGAATCCAGCTCACATCCTTCAGTTTCTGTTTGGGACAGAAAGGCAGGTCAGGGAACCCTTAATACAATTCCCATCTCCCCCAGGAAACTAATCCAGAGACTGAGCCACCCAGCCGTACTACAGTGCCAACCATCAGACCACCCACACCTGGTTGGAAAAGAGCTCCAGTACAAAAGTGGCCACACTGCCATTGATGCCAATGAAGAGGTTGAGACAGGTTAGGACCACATAGGCTGTGCTGGGCACAGAGAACAGGAAGGAGGCTGGATACATGAGTGGGGTGATGGACCAGCTGGAGAGAAAGGAGAAAAGATGGCAAGGGTATCATGGAAGGCACATGGCCTGTGGGAGGAGACAAGCATCACAGAACAGATTGGGACTTTGGAGGCATGGGCATTATGGTGGCCTGGAGACAATGAGAAATGGGCAGCATCGATGGGGATCAGTAGTACAATGGACATGGGCACTGAGGGGAAGAACTGGGAACTCTGAGGCCATGGGCATCTGGGGAACAGGCAGAGGATATTAGGTTCTAGACAGAGGCCTCACCCATATAGCAGCAGTAGCAGTAGGAGGGCAGGCAGATTCCTTGGGGCCACATATGCCTGCTGTTGGAAACCCAGGAAGATGAGCACCACCAGCCCTGCTGGCACCAGGTAGTTACACTGTGGGGGCAGGAGATGGCCCTATCACTATCAGCCACTTCCCTCCCTCCTGTCATCACTCCCATATCTAGGTGTAGCAGGTCTCCCCAAATTGCAAGAATTCTGAACCTGCCAGGGAAAGTGGGCACTTGTGTGCCCTTGGGTGAGTTTCTTCTCTGGACCGCAGTAAAATGAAAGAGTGGGTCCTATACACTTCTGACATTCTATGTTCCGCAAGGGCCTTCCCACTCTGACATTCTAAGACTGCCTGGGATGGGCTGGGAAACACCTGAAACAGCCTGCTGGAGATCGTCCCACCCCCACATCTTCCTGCTCTGGGTTCCTACAACAGTGAGCACAAGTGATTAAGAACCTGAATCTGTCCTGTCTCTGACATGGGCCTGTTTTTCTATGTAAGTTGCATCTCTGCAGTAGTACTCTTGGCAATCTGAGGGTGGGGCCAAGTTCTCCCAGGAGAATTTTAGCATGTCAGAACTGGGAGGAACCTTAGAGTGTGGGATGTCAGAATTTGGAGGGACTTTAGAACACAGAATCTGAACTGAGAGAGCCCTTGGAACATAGGATATCTGACTAGGGGAATGTCAGAGCTAGGAGGGCCCTTAGGACACAGAATGCCAGAACTTGTAGAGATGTGAAGGCCATCTGAAATCTAGAGCAGAAGACTTATGTGTCAGGACAATAGTAGTACCTAGAGTAGAACCCAAGACTTCTAATCCCTTGGCCCATGGCTCTGTCCTGAGGCCTGCCCCCAGCCCTCTCTTACCATATCCCAGGCAAAATTGCCCAGCCAGTAGAGGGTTGGAGGCAGGCCCCCTAGGAACTGCAGGTGCTTGGCTCGGCTGACTCGGTCCTCAATGAGGAAGAGCACGAAGCTGGCTGGGACAAAGGACATGGCAAAGAGCACGCAGATGGACACCAGCACATCCACAGAAGACGTCATCCTAAGAAAGGGTTGGGAGTTATGCTGGCTGGGCCAAGGGCATGGGCAAATCACAGACACAGAAGGAATGAGGAAGAGGCTGCTGGAGGGCTTGCAGCTGGGTCTCTTGAGAGACTACCTACCATGGGGCTAGAAGGCATTAGATGATAAGGTCAGAGGTCATGGGATAAAGGCCAGAGGTAACAGTGGGTTAAAGGAATCCATGATTAAGATCATAGATTACAATGGATCACCAAGCACGGCACTAAAGATTATAGCAGAACAATGGTTAAGATCATGGAGGTCATGGAGCACGAGGTTAAAGGTCAGAATAAAACGATCACAGAATTATAGTAAGAAGGGACCTTGCATATCACTTGGTCCAACCCCCTCATTTTAGAGTGAGGGCTTTTCCAGGACAGCCAAGTTGGGATTTCAATCAAATCCAGGGGCCCTTTTCCCAGCACCACGGTGACTTGGGTAGTTAAGAGCTCAAAGGAAACCCTGGGATCATCCAGTCATCAAGGCCTGGGCTTCTTAACCTGACCTATGTGCCAGACTCCTTTGATAGACTAGGGAAGCTGAAGGAACCATTAAAAAAATAAGATTTATAAAATACATAAGATGACAAAGAAAACCAATTATACTGAAACACAGTTATCAATATATTAAACAAACAAACAAACAGGTTCATACTGCAGGTTAAGAACTCCAGATTTAGGTTTGGGGCTTTCTTGGCAAACATACTGATCTAGGTTAGATGCATCATTTTGTAGATAAGGGAACAAGAGGTGTAGAAAAGGGAAATGATTTGCTCAAGGCCACATAGCAGTGAAATAGCAGGGATGGGATTCTAACCCTTATGTCAAATTCAGTGCTCTTCATTACTTTATGTAAAGGGGGTAGGAGGCAAGGTTGGACTATAGAGACTAAAAATAGCAAGGCTGATAATGAAAAAAAAATCAGTATGGCAAGGCAACAGGGCCCTGGTCAATTACAGCTGTCAGTATCACTGCCATACTGTCTCTGGTCAACTCTAGTAGTCAATGTGACCACCATACTGCCCCTGGTTAATTACAGTCATCAGTATGACCGCCATACTGTCCCTGGTCAATCACGGCAGCCAGCGTGACCGCCATACTGCCTCTGATCAGTTACGGCAGCCAGCGTGACCGCCATGCTGCCTCTGATCAGTTACGGCAGCCAGCATAATCAACAATAGCCATAGGATGATAGCCAGTAGGAAGTAGCTTCTGATCAATTACTGTAGTCAGTGTGAGTACAATATTGCCAATGGCAAAGGGTACATCCCTTGCTCTGTTACCAATCAATAAGCTAGCTGTTGTTTGTGACTCTGTAATTAACGTTTTTGGGAAACATCTGTTGGCTCAAAACAAAATATAGTCACAAATTTGAAAATAATGAAGAGTGGGCAGAGTCCTGAGGCAAATCTAGCTCGGAAGGGAGAAGGGGAAGTCAGAGGAGTCGGAGGGCACTGGCCACAGGCTAGAGGGGCAAAGGGCCCTAGGCACTCACAGGGTGGCTTCTGAGAGCTGCTCCTTGGTGAGGCTGAGGGGGTGGTTGAGAGTGGTGATTCTGTAGGTGCGGGGGTCCGCCCCTGGGGGCAGGTGAGCACGAAGGAGTCCATTGTTCAGCACGTTGATAAAGGCCACCATGGCATGCCAACCCTTGTTGTTGAACCAGACCTGGGTCAAAGACTTCCTGTCACTGCCACTGGCAGGAGCCCAGCTTGTGACGACAATAATTATGAGTATAACAGCAATGGAACCAGAGAGACATATTCAGTGTGGAAAGTACTTCACCTGTGGAACCTCATCGCAGCTTCTGGGAGGTGGGTACTATTAGTATCCCCATTTTACAGATGAGAAACATGAGGTTGAGAAAGGTTAAGTACCTTGCCCAAGGTCACACAGATTTAAAGCAGGGTAGCAAACATTTATAGAATGCTTTAAGGTTTGCAAAGTACTTTACACAGATCATCTCAGATATTTTCTTGCAAATATTATCTCGAAATAACCCTGGGTAGCGAGGTGCTATTATATCGGCATCTCCATTTTAGAGATGAGGAAATTGATGATGATGATGAGCTAACATTTCTGTAGCATGTTACACTTTACATGTGTTATTTCAGTTGATCCTTACAACAAGACTAGTAAATAGGAGCTATCACTATCATCTCCATTTTACATATGAGGAAACAAGCTGAGAGGAATTAAATGACTTGCCCAAGGTCACAGGGCCAGTGAGAGTCTGAGATAGGATTTAGGACCATGGTTACAGAGCCCTCAAATCCAACTGTCTCCTTTTACAGATGAGGGAAACCGAGGCTCAGGAAGGAGGAGGGGTTTGCCCAAAGTCACAGGTCAACAGCAGACCCATGGAAGTCTGGGAGCTAACCCTGAAGATTGCTCCAGCAGACCGCTGTTCAATGGGAAAGGTAGATAATGTGAGAGTACTAAAAAAAAAAAAAAAAAAAGCAAAATGGGGCTACAATGCCTTGGAAGGTAGAGAGCTTTCCATCACTGAAGAGGGCTTAAGCAACAGGCATTTGCTGGGGATATTGTCAAGGGGTTTCATGTTGACTGGGATGCCACCAAAGCCCCATCTTTGCTATGAAATTTGGTCAATTCCTTAGAGAGATGCTTCTTGCTGTATTGAAGAAAGTTCTGTCTAGATACAGAGAGAATTTGGATTCAAATTCTTCCTTAGACACTTAGGAACTGCAAGACTCTGGACAAGTTACTTCCTCTCTGTCTGCCTTGGTTTTTCTATCTGTAAAATGGAGAGGATGGATTTGATGACCTCTGAGGTTCCTTTCAGCTCTAAAGCTATGATCCAACCCACCCCTGCATTTGCAGAGGAAGAATGGAAGACACCCCCCACCGCCACAGGGGAAGTCACTTGTCTGTGGTCACCCAAGGAGTAACAAGTAGAATTTGAATTGTAACTCCACAAATGTTGCCTTGGTGGTGTTGTAGATAGAGTACTAGGCCTAGAGTTGAAAAGTCTCAGAAACTTACTAGCAATGTGACCTGAGGCAAGATACTTAGCCACTGTCTGCCTCTGTTTCCTCAAATCTTAAAATAAGGATAGTAACAGTACCTACCTAGGATCAAATGAAATAATATTTGTTTTTTTTAAACAAACAAACAAATCTAAAAAACCTTAGTACAGTGCCTGGCACATAATAGGTGCCATACGGGTAAATGCTCATTCCCTTCCCTTTCCCCTACCAGTTCCTAGGGCCTTTCCAGTATCTCGGCTCTCACTCCTCTCCACTCTGACACCGATGACTTAATCCTGGCTTTTGAGAGTGAGAGGAGATGGGACAACCCCTGGGTGCCCAGGGCCTGGAGAAGGGGCAGCCCCTTGACCACCATATACCTTCACATTGTTCTGTGTGTCCAGACCCTCAGCCCAGGCACTGAGATTTTGTAGCAGGTGATGCACCACATTGTTCTAGGCAGGGAGAGAGGACAGTTAAAGACCATTCCTCCCCCAGTCAGATGCCTCCACCCTGCCCTTGCCCCTGCCCCCATCTCTTTTCTCTCCACACCAACCCTTGCCCCAGCTAGTCACCTGGGAACCATAGAATAAACCTTGGAACTCTTGGATGGTGCTGAGGATCTCTGGCCCTGAGCCCAAGCCCAAGCTGGGGCTGCCTCCCAGGGAGAAGCCCCCATACCTAGAGAGGAGGCAGGCCCAGACTTAGAGCAGGCTTCCACTGCTCTGTCCACAACCCCCATCTCCCCTCCCGTCCATTCTCTTCCCGTATTTCTTTACCCAAGGTCTACAAATCCTCTTCCCTAACATGTCCCGCCCTACCCTGGCCATACCCCCTCCCTTCTCATCTCCCCCCTAGACCACCCTCTTTCACCATCTATGAAGGACCTTCCTCAATCCATTCCCTCTTCTGCCTCCACCAGGCCCCCACTAGCTCACCTAATCTCATTGACGAACTTCTTGGTCCTCAGTCTGAGAGAAGAGAAGAGGGTGAGACCTTTGGTCACTTCCCCAGATTTGAAAAGGACTCCTGGCCACTATTCATCTAGCTATGAGTGCCAATACAGGGGAGGGGCAGCCTCCCTCTCAGTCCCAGCCTCTCCCTCCCATAGGCCTGTGTGAGGATAGGTGGATATGTATGACAGAAAAGGCTTGGGGAATGGGGGGCGGTGGTGGTGCTGGTGGTGATGAACAGAGTGGGCAAGGCATTAGACTAGACAATCTTTAAAGTACCTCCCAGCTGTGATATCCTGTGTCCTAAGGGCCCTCTTAGCTCTGGCATTCTGGATTCTAAGGCCCCTCCCAGCTCTGATACTTTATGTTCCCTAGTGGGGGTGGAGAGTAAGGATGAAGGAGGAGAAATAACAGGTGGCAGGGATGGCAATTGACCTTTGGAACAGATGCTGAGCAGGAGCCAGTAGAGCCCTTACCCCCTACTGATGATCCGAGGATAGGTTTTAACCAGATAGTCAGAGATATTCCTTCCTGTCAGATTTTGTACAATATCCCCTGGGCCCATCTGCATCTGTTCCAAGAAAGAATCTCAGTCCAGGCACAGACCGCCTGCCCTGACAGCCCACAGAGGGCCCTGCTTTACTTTTCGTAGGCCTCACCTGGGGAGGTGGAAGGCCTCCTGCTGCTTCTGGGCAGTCAGGGAGCATCTTCCTGGCCCTGGGGCTGCTACACTGGCAGGCAGGGGATGGGAACTGCAGGGTCCAGTTCCCTGTAGCAAAGACTCTAGCCACAGCTTCGGATATGGGAGGCACCCAGAAGCTGTAGTTGGCAGGCTGGGCACAGTCTTGCCCCCTGTAAGGTCACAAGAAAAGAGTCTGAGAGATGTTGGGATGATTTCCTGGCTCTTGTGAGCGAATGACCACACACAGACAGACAGACAGACAGACAGACACACACACACACACACAACAGAGTAATTACACCTTCCCCTGCCCTAATCCTGTGGGAATTAAGCACAGTAAGTGACTCACAGCCTCATAGCCCTTTAAGAGTTACAAAGCAATGAAAACACTGAGGGAGGGAGTGGCCAGATGCTTTAACCCCCTTTTACAGATAAGCACACTGAAGGTAACAGAGGCAAATTAAGGAAGAGCTCAAGGTCACACACACAGTCAGCAAGTGGAAGAAGTAAGACTCAGACGTATTTGAGCCTCCTGCCTCCAGTTCTAGAGCTTCTTCCCAGACCCTGGGGAAGTCTCCCCAGAATGCTTGGGAGGATGGTCTTAAAAGAAAGGGGGAGCAGAGCAGCGTCCTTGACCTTAAGTCATGATGCCCCACAGCCAGGGTCAGAGGCACTGTCAGGCAGCAGTAGTTGAGGCCCTGTCTGGGGAGGGAGGGGAAGAAGGGCTGGGACAGTGTGGAGGGTGTAGAGACAGAACTGGACAGTGGCAAGAACCTTGGGCAAGGGGCTTGGGAGAGCTGTGCCATGGCTAGGTCTCTGTCAGGGACTCTCCATGTGGCATGATCCTGAGCAAGGCCCCTTCTCTTTTTGGAATTCAGTTTCTCAATGTGTCAAATGAGAGCAGTAAACTAGATCTCTAAGGCCATTCTGGTTCTAATGTTCTAGGCGCTCAAGTTTCTCCCAGCCCTGACATCCTGGGCTCTAAGGACCTTCCCCGCACTGACACCCTGTGTTCTAAGGGCCCTCCCACCTCTATCATTCTGGGTTCTAAGAGCCTTCCCAGCTCTGACATTCTATGTTCTAAGGGCCCTCCCAGCTCTGATACTATGTGTTCCAAAGGCCCCCCAGCTCTGACACCTCGGGTTCTAAGGGCTCTCCCAGCTCTGACATCCTGAGTTGTAAGGGTCCTCCCAGTTCTGACACCCTGAGTTCTAAGGGTCCTCCCAACTCTGACACCCTGGGTTCTAAGGGTCCTCCCAACTCTGACACCCTGGGTTCTAAGGGCCCTCCCAGCCCTGAGATCCCCCACCCTGTGGTCTAAGTCACAAGGTGCTCTCCAGAGCCAAGAAGACAGTGGGCTTCATGGTCTGGGAAGCTTACAGTCCTGAGCTCTTCTTCCCACAAGAGCCTTGGAGGCTGGACTCAGACAGGAGGGCCTTCAACAGCTGGGCATATCCAGGGTTTCCAGGGTCATCCTCACTGTAAACAGAAACCAGTGAGGAAAACCAAGCTCTTCTTATCTCTTGGCCTCACCCCCCACCACTGCCCAGCCTTGCCCAACCCTCACCTGAAAAAAGAGACCTGGGACCCATACATGGCCGGCTGGAGCTCCAAGGGCGGATAGTGACCGAAGGGGGGCACGATGAGGCTGAAGAACAGCGCCAGGCCCACAAAGAAGGCAGGGAGCACAATCTGCGGGTGCACCAGGGCATCACAGGATGCTTGGTGAAGGGGTCCCAGCCCAGCAGACTCCCCGCTCCTTCCATGCACTGCAGGTCTCACTCCCTGTGATACCCCCTGACCTGTGCAAAAAGGCCTCGGCGGCTGCGGCGGGCATGAAGGAATCTCTTGGTGAACAGGGCCCGGAGCTGTTGCCAAGTGAGGGCCCAGCCCTGCACTCTCCCAGCGGTGCCCAGTTCTCTATGCAGAGCCTGCATTTCTGCAGAATGGGCCACTGCTGTGGACAAGAGAGCAGGGAATAGATCCACGAAAGAATCAGGCATGGGGGTGGGAAGGGACTCAAGAAGCCTTAAACCAGAGGCTTCAAACTTTCAGGGGCCCCGTGCTGCCCACACTCCAGAGTGCTGCCCTGGTCAGACTGAAATGTAACTGGGAAACAAAATTATAATAAACCATAGACGATGTTAACTTGTGGTTTCCTAAGTCAATCTGCTATCACAGGGATCTGTTTCTATTTGAATTTTATACCAATTTAGGATGATCTCTTCATTTGAGATAGGGGGAAACTGAATCTCAAAGAAGATAAATAACTTGCCCAAGGTCATATAGCCAAAAAGCAGCAGACAGACTCTGGTGCCCTTTCTGAGACAGTTAGATGGCTCAGTGGATAGAGCACTGGACCAGGAGTCAGGAAGACCTGAGTTCAAATACAGCCTCAGCTGCATGATCCTGAGCCAGTCACTTAACTCTTTTTGCTTCTGTTTCCTCATCTGTAAAATGCAATAATAATAACTCCTACCTCTCAGGATTGTGAGAATCCAATGAGGTAATTGTAAAAGCACTTAGCACAGTGCCTAGCACATATATAAATGTGTATTTCCTTTCCCTTTCCTCTAGCTCCAAACCCAAGGCTCTTTCAATGTCCATGCCAGGGAGGGCAGCCAGGGGCATACTCACCCACTTCCCCATTCTCCTCTGCATGCTCCTTGATCAACATCGTCTGGCAGTGGGTAGAGGCTGGGGTGGGCACACCCAACCGAAGGGGCTGGTCCTCACCATCTGCCAAGGAGACAGAGGCTATCTGTGAAGCCAGAGTGTGGGCTCTCAGACTTGCTCCCTGCAATGGGGGCAGGGTCTCCACACTCTCTTGCCAAGTTTCTGGTGGTCAGTGGTGGCTGGCAGACTTAGGGCCCCAATCTGGACTCAAGGCCAGGAAATACCATGAGGTCACCTGGCTCCCCACAGATGCCTGCCCACCCATGGTTCAGTTATCCCTCTTAAGAGGTTTAAAGAGAATATTTCCTCTGGAAGCCCCTTATGATAACACAGCAATACCTTCTGGGTCTGTATCAACTCCACTGTCCTCGGCCACTTTCAAGAAGATCTGGAGGGAGAGATGAGGGGCTGGGAGGGAGGAGGGCAGAAGGCCCTGTGGGGTGGGGGGAGATCTGGGGAAGAAGCATCTTAGCCAGAAAGTATGGAATGGTGGCGGAGGTAACCCTGGCCATGAGTTGAAGGGGGAAGGGTCAGAGGTCCAGAGCTGGAAGGATGCTCAGACTCATTTGTTGTGGCCCCCCCACACTCTAGGGATGAGGTGACAGGATGTTTGGAGAGATCAAGGAACTTGCTCAAGGTAACCTTGGTAAGAAGACCTGGCATTCAAAGTCAGGTCCTGTGATTCTCTGGACCTTATTAGAAAAAGGGAGGGGAGACTCCAGAGCCCCTCTCTCCATAGAACTCTGTGGATGGGGGTAGGAATTTGGCAGTGATGGGATGGGGAGGAGACAGGAAACCTGAGGACTGGGAGCCCAAGTGGCCCCCAGCCTTCTCTACCTCTTCCAGGGTGGTGTCCGAGATCCCGTAGCCTGAGAGGCCGAGCTCCTCGAGGTGCTGGTCCAGCTCCTGAAATAGCTCCCCAAAGGCCCCATCATGAGCCCCAGAGTATGGCAGGGTCAGCACCACCTCATGGCCAAGCTCTTCCACCAGCTGGGCCCCAGGGACAAGGCTCTGTACAAGAGTGAGCAGCCGGGCCACATCTGACAAGAGGAGAGAAAAGGGTCCTCAGAACCTCCCCATCACATGGAGGGCACACTCATGAAACACAGGCAATTAGAATTGCAAGGGGTCTTTGAATAGAGAACACAGGATGTCAGCACTAGGAGGGCTCTTAAATCCTGGAATGTCAGAGCTGGGAGAGCCCTTAGAACAAGGGATGTCAGAGCTGGGAGGGAACAAGGGATGTCAGAGCTGGGAGGGATCTTAGAACAAGGGATGTCAGAGCTGGGAGGGCCCTTAGAACAAGGGATGTCAGAGCTGGGAGGGCCCTTAGAACAAGGGATGTCAGAGCTGGGAGGGCCCTTAGAACAAGGGATGTCAGAGCTGGGAGGGCCCTTAGAACAAGGGATGTCAGAGCTGGGAGGGCCCTTAGAATAAGGGATGTCAGAGCTGGGAGGGATCTTAGAACAAGGGATGTCAGAGCTGGGAGGGCCCTTAGAACAAGGGATGTCAGAGCTAGGAGGGATCTTAGAACAAGGGATGTCAGAGCTTGGAGGGATCTTAGAACAAGGGATGTCAGAGCTGGGAGGGCCCTTAGAATATGAGATGTCAGAGCTGGATTTGAGGGTTCTTAGAATGTAGAATATCAGGGCTGGGAGGGCCCTCAGGACATAACATCAGACATGGGGGACCCTGAGAATATAAGCTGTCAGAGCTGAGAGGAAACGCTGGAACATAGCCTCTAAGAACATAAAGACTCACCAGTGGCACCAGCCAGGCTGCCTTCTTTGCTTTCTGGGTCTTTGGTCTCAGGTCTGCCATGGTCCTGATCCTGGGGGCACAGGGGCAGCATGGGCAGAGCAGGTACAGTGACAAGAAGAGTCCTGGCCATGCAGGGTCTAGATTCTTGGCCCAGGGCTCTTTCCCCTTCCCCTCCCAGCCTACCTCCCCACTGGCCTAAGCCCCCACCTTCCCAGTCTTGAGGAGCACAGTTGGCTGGTGCTTGACTAGGGTCAGATAGTAGCCAGTGCCCAGACGGCTTTTGAGGAAGAGGGGGGACCCGCAGCAGCGCAGCTGACCCCCTGCAATCACAGCCACACGGTCTCCCAGAAGCTCGGCCTCATCCATATAGTGAGTAGACAGGATCACTGTGCGACCTGTGAGGGATGGCAAGGTGAGAAGGCCCCTGGGAGTCCTCGGGGAGGCTGGCCTTCAAAAGAGGGAAAAGATCTCAAGGGTACAAGAGCCTCTGGACAACCCACAGTAATCAGGGGAGTAGCACTTAACATGGGTCTTGAGAGAGTGAGAGTCTGGACTGAATGGAAGAGAGAGGAAGGAGAGAGATATTTCTGAGGGTCACAGAAGCCATCAAGTCCAATCTTCTCATTTTATAGCTAAGGTGACTTTCCCAAAGTCTCATAGTCACTAAGCTCCGAACCTAGGGCTTCCTTATTCTAAGTCCAGTGTCCTATTCACTATATTATCTGTCCCTCCAAGAATTGAGAGAGGAGAGAAAAGGGTCCCCAGCAGGAAGGGGCAGAGGCATCTACTCAAGGGCAACTTCTCAATGAGCAGGTCTGACCCTCTGTGCCCCACCTTGCCGATATTTGAGCAGCAGCTCCCAGATGCTTCGGCGGGAGAATGGGTCCACACCAGCTGTAGGTTCATCCAAGATGACCACTCGGGAGCCACCCACGAAGGCGATGGCTACGGACAGTTTCCTCTGCATCCCGCCTGAGAGATGGGGGAGGCATTCTCACCGAGCAGTCAGGACTCCTACCCTCCAGCCTTCCTCAGTATCCAGCACAACCAGAGTCCATAGGGGAATAGGGACAGGAGAGGGGAGGCAGGGAAAAGGGGAGAGCAGAGGGGTCTCAGGTCCTGAGCTTGGTATAGGGGGCCAGGCACATGAAATCAGTCACAATGTGCCAAGTGACTTCAGAGGTCATCTCATCCAGTCTAACTTCCTCATTTTACAGATGGAGAAACTAAGGTCTTGGAAAAATAAGTGATCTGTGGCTAGTAAGAGACAGAACTGGAAATTGAACCCAAGTATCCTGATTTTAAATCTGTCTTCACTCTCTCCCCACTCCCTTGCCAATGTCACCCATTCTCTAAGTAATATGGTGTTGTAGCAAAGGACTTGTCTTTAGAATCAGAAGACCTAGGCTTGAAAACTGGATCTACCACTTGCAACCTATGATTCCCCAGGCAAGTCATTTCTCTTTCTAGGTCTCAGTCTCTTATAAAATGAGGAAGTATATACTTCTAAGGTCCATTCTAACTCTATAAGCTATTTCAGTCAGTCAACAAGCATTCATTTAATTCCCACTACAATCTTATGGGTAGCTATGTGACACAGGGGATAGGATACCTGAAGTGGAGTCAGGAAGACCTGAGTTCAAATCCAGCCTCAGACACTGATTAATGGTGTAACCCTGGGCAAGTTACTTAACCCTGTTTGCCTCAGTTTCCTCATCTGTAAAATGAGCTGAAGAAAGAAGTGGCAGACTACTCCAATGGTTTTTTGTCAAGAAAATTCCAAAAGGGGGTTCTCAAGAGTCTGCAACAACTGAACAATAATGACCTTACCATCTCTATCCTCTGACCTGATACCCCAAATTCAGTTCCCCAGCCCCTACGCTCTGATGGTCAGCAACAACTGTGTCCCAGGCACTGGACTAGGCCTTGTGAATACAGACAAAAATGAGAGTTCCTGTCCTCACGAAACTTTGATTCTACTGAGGGAGAAAAGGTAGGCAGAGATATGTAAACACTATCTATCTATCTATCTATCTATCTATCTATCTATCTATCTATCTATCTATCATCTATCCACACACATATACATATGTATACATGTAGAAAAACACTATATATATAGATAAACACCATTTATATACACACATAGATATGTATACACACACATACACACCCCAAAATTTCAAGGAGGAATTCTGGGTGGAGGGGGCAGGAGTGAGTTGGTGAGGAGGCCAATGTTAGTACCATCTTGTACTCACTTGGTCCAAAACCGTGTTTCTCTCCCCCATAAAGCTTCCCTCCTGACTTCTCTCCTTCATCAGTGTCCTCCTTATCCTCTGCCCAAACCCAGATCCCTGTCCCGTGCTCTCCCCACAGCCCCATCAGTCACCAAACACTTGATCCTATCCCTCACAACCACCTCCCACTCCCTCCACCCCACTCTCAGTGATGCCAGTGAAGGACAAGACCAGCTCCATTCTCTCATGCTTGGCCACCATCACATCAGCCTCCCCCATGGCCTCCCTGCCTCCAGTGTCTCCTGCAGAGGCCACCAGAGTCTTTCCTCAGCTCAGACAGCTTTCCCAGTTCTCCACAGAGAAAAGCCCAAATTCTACATTTTCTGGCCTGCTTGACTGCATTTATAACAATTCTGACTGACTGAAGCCCTCACCCCACTGTGAGCCCATAAGCCTTCCCTGAGCCACAGAACCTGGCCCCTGGTCCCACAGTATCCTATCCTGGTCTCTCACTATTCCTTCTGTCATTCTGTTCTCTAAGGCAGACTCAACATTCCCCAAGGGCAGGATCTGGTCTCTCTTGCTAACTTCCCTATGACACGGTGGAGCACAGAATGCAAGAGGATTAATGGTTGGAAGATGGAGGGGATGGTCCAGAAGACAGGGATGAGAGGGCTGGGTGCCCAAAGCTCACCAGAGAGGTGACGTGTCTGCTCCTGCCGCTTGTGTGGGAGCCCCACATCCTGCAGGAGGCAAGGCAGCTCCTGGGCCACCGCTGCCCGGCTCAGGCCCTTGAGACACCCATAGAACCAGATGTGTTCTTCCACAGTCAGACTAGGGGCAGGAAGAGAGTGTGAGCCCCAACCCCAATGCCCAGGGCATTCTTCCTGAGGGCATCCTCAGTCTGGAACAATGTCCCCCTTCCCCTCAATGAGATGGTTTCTAAGCCCCTTCTGGCTCAAAAATTTTGAGTTTAAAGTTTTAAGGCTTCTTGCTCCCTCCCTCTCCACTCCCCTCCTGCCCCTGACACTGCACAGCCTATGGACCCTCCTAGTTCTAGCATTCTGAGTTCTAAGGGCCCTCCCAGCCCTGACATCCTGTGTTCTAAGGGCCCTCCCAACTCTGACATCTTGTGTTCTAAGGGCCCTCCCAGCCCTGACATCCTGTGTTCTAAGGGCCCTCCCAGCCCTGACCTCTTGTGTTCTAAGGGCCCTTCCAGCTCTGACATTGTATGTTCTTAGGGCCCTCTCAGCTCTGACGTCCCACAATTAGGTCAGACCCTAGCCCTGCGACCTACATGTCGAAGAGCACATTGTGCTGGGGGCAGAGGCCCAGGTGGCGATGCACAGCTGCCCTGTTGGAGCTGATGTCTTGACCCAGGATGAGGGCTGATCCCCGAGTAGGGGGAAAGAGGCCGCTCAGGATGGAGCTGGGGGCACAAAGGTTCAGAGCTAAGGATGGCAGAGGCTGAGGAAGTGTGTGAATTTGTGGGTGAGGTTGGGGCTTATGGAGGGTTTCCAGGGCAGGAGAAGGGGTGGAAAGGGAGGCATGGAAGAGTTCTCTGCTTCCCTCCTGTTAGAGCCAGCCTCCTAGCACAGTCTGGGGAGGCCCCTCCTGGTCCCACCCCCTCTCAGCGGGATGACACTCACAGGGTCGTGGTCTTGCCAGCCCCATTGTGGCCCAAGAAGGCAGTGATGTGGCCCTCGTAGAAGTCCAAGCTGAGTCCCTGAAGGGCAGGGCGGGCACTGCCAGGGTAGTACTTCACCAGGCCCCGAAGTGACACACCCACCTGGAGCCCAGGAGAGGGGTCTTCCACCAGCACTGAAGGAAAGCAGGGCCAGGGCATGAGATCCCCCAGCCCCAGCCAGGGGAGCCCTGACTGCAAGAAGCCTGCCCTTACCACATACTGCAAAGGAGATGCTTGTTACTCTGAAATCTGGGAAGGTGATGTAAACACCAGAGGGAAATCCTGGGAGCACTAGAAGATATATGGGGCTTATAAAGGGCTTTTGGGTGGATTTGCCCAGGGTTTCCTAAGGCAGGCAGGCAAAGAGTGCTGGGGCTGGAGCATGAAAGGCACAGGCTCAAATCCAGCCTCAGAAGCTTACTAGCTCTGTGACCCTGGGCACATCACTTAACTTCTATTTGCCTCAGTTCCCTCTTCTGTAACAAGGGGACAATAACAGCACCCACCACAAAGGGTCATTGTGAGGATCAGATGATATATTTGTAAAGCCCTTGCCTGGCACATAGTAGGCTCTTAACAAAGGATAGTTCCTCTCATCCTCCCTAAGCACTCTGCTATAATGGAAGTTTGTCTTCTACAAGGGAAGATTGAAGCTATGGGGCAGTGACCGGTCTACAGGGAGGTCCTTTCTCTCTCTGAGGTCGCTAGGGAGCCTTTAGGAGAAGTGGGATCTCTAGGGACCTGGGAGGCGCACAGGGAGGGTGACAGGTCTAGATGGGTCCGGGAAGTCTGGGGGGCTTCAGGAAGGATGGAGGTGGGGGGCTAGGGGTCTCCACTCTGGCTCTCAGGCAGGTGAAGCTTATGGATCCCTTCTCAAAAGATGATTTGAAATGCACAAAATAAAGTAACCAGGAAACTGATTAAGTTGAAATATCTTTTTTTAAAAAACACAAACAAGTTCACAGACCCCAGGTGAAGAGCTCCTGGTCTTTAATGAGAGTGAGCTGCATCTCGGGACATACAGGATGGGGAGGGATATAGATGGGGGATCAGTCAGTCAGGTTAACAAGCGTTTGTTTAGGGCTCACCCTACACCAGACGATGTGTATACTGAGTCCTGGTGTGGCAACTATAGGGAGTATGGGCGGTATGACAAATGTGTGAGAGGTCTATAATGGCCTAAGGGACATCTACAGGGATGTGAAGGCCCTATGGAGTTTATGGGGAGCACGAGATCAAGGTATGTATTAGAGCATGAAAGCTCAGAAGGATAGGCCAATAGGGACACAGGGGTGGCCTGGCTTCTAGGGGCATGAGGTCAACGGACATGTGACAAGTCTACTGGAAGGGAACGAAGGACTTACCCTGGGGGTCATCCTTGGAATGGGTTGGGTCCAAGCTGACCACTGCCAGCTCTCCACACCAATAGCTTTTCCGGAAGGGGAAATTCCAGGGCTGAGGGATTCCATACTGACCTAGGGTGAGTAGGGGAGAGTGGATGCCTAAGGACCCAAGAGTCCTGCTTCCCCCCTGTCCCAGGCCCTGTCTCTCTCCAGGCCTCACCAGGGCAAATGGCCTCAATATACCAGGTGGCCACAGCATAGAGTCCAGCATCCAGGATGAGCAGAGCCTCAGACAGTGCCAGGTTGTAACCATCACCAGCCACAGGGCTCCGGCCCATGTTGTGCCACTGAATGCCCACACCTTGTTCCTCATACAGGGAGAAGTACTCACAGCCAAAGCCAAAAGCCACTGGAGAGAGCAGGCTCTACAGAGCCAGGGATAAAGGGAAGGGGGACATCGCCGTTGGCACCCTTTCTCCCTGAACCTTGGCAGGCACAATCCTACCCAGCTCTAAGGTCAGGGTCCCAGAACCCAAAGGGGTGAGGACTGCCCATTCCTGTCCCAAACTTCCAGGGCCTAGGGTTGGTACAACTTGGAGAAGGTGGATCTTGGAGAAGGTCTAAGGTCTATAGGTGGGAAGGAGGTATCTATAAATGATAGGATATCTATTGTGGGCATGGGAAAGCAGGGAGCCCTATGGATGCTCTGGAGCCATAGGAAGTCTAAATACAGCATATGAAGATGCAGAGGAAAAATGAGGCATCCCTGGAATAAGGGATGCTTTCCTTTTCTGTCTATATTTCAAGCACCTGTCACATGCCTTACTTTATAGTAAGTATAAATATTATGCTTTAAATATATTGAATTGAGTTGACAAAAAAATGACAGTGTGGCATCTAGGAAGGATGTGGGGTGACCTATGGTCATAAGGAGTGTCTAGGAGAGACCTGGGGGAGCACAGGCTTAGGGGAGTCTCCTGGAGCATGCTAGGTTCCTGGGTAACATCAGAGTGCTGGAGTCTTTAGCAAATGTGAAAACTGTAAGGGAGGTCTAAATGGAAGGTGAAAGCTCTTGAGTCAGAATGGCAAGGTCTATTGAATAAGGGAGGCCTGAGAACCCTCAAGGTTAGGTAGGTTTACAGACAACATTGGAAAGAAAGGATTCTGGGAAGATGGTGGAGTAGGTCAGAAAATTTTCATCTCTCCAAATTTCCTCCACAAAAAAAGGATAGAACATTGCCACAGAGCAGCAGAAATAAACCCAGAGTAAAGCGGTTGTCCTCCTAAGATACTATAAGAAAGACCTGATCTTAGAGGGCAGAGGTTTGGCCTGAGTGAAGTGCAAACACCTGAAGCCTACTGGAGAATCAATAAACTGCATATCCTGGAGGCAGCTGGGTTGGGAGGCGGCCTTAGCCTTAGAAACTGTCATCTCACGGACAGTGAGGGGCTCTGACGGCTAAGGATAGAAGACTAATAGACCTTCCACAGTGGAGGGATGCCAAGCATAGCTGTGCTGACCAGCAGGTCCCAGGCTGTGGCCATGGTGAGAAGAAGCTGGCACATACTTGGTGAGTGCAGTAGTGAAAGTCAGGGACCCTGTTGGTTGTGGACACCAGCAGGATAGGAGAGTCCCTGTTTCAGTTCTGAGGCAGACAGCACATTTATAGTTTGCAGCCCCCAGAAGGACTTCAGGGAGCAAGATCATTTGTGGGACAGTATGGCTGGGGGCCCTAGCTGTGGCTTAGGAGTGGAGAGGAGAGCCCAAGGTTGGGCCTCGAGACAGATCTGAGCAAATAACAGGAAGAAGGACCTGAGGCTTGGGACATCATTCCCTTAGGACTAGAACTTGATTACACTAATAGCCGTTAAAAACAAAATAAAACAATAAAATGAGTAAGCAAAGGAGAAAGAACCCAACCACAGATAGTTACTTATGGGGACAGAGAAGATCTAGGGTCATATGATAATATAATGGAGCTAAAAAAAAAAAGCCACTCCCTTTTCAATGTAAAATATTAAATGGTCCTAAGCACAGAAAGAGTTCTTGGAAGAACTTAAAAAGGACTTTAAAAATCAAATAAGAGAGGTCAAGGAAAAATTATATATAAAAAAGAGTAATTGAAGAAAACTATGACAAGAAAGTCAACCAGCTGGAAATAGAGAATTAAAAACTTAAGGAAGAAAATAATTCCTTGAAAACTAGAATTGGGCAAGGAGGAAGCTAATGACAGCTGTGGGGGATCCATAGGACTATAGAATCTATAGGGGCCTAGGATCCATATTTGGAAGAGGTTGATGGGAGAAGAAGTCTATATGGAGTATTTGGAGAGACTGAGGGGTATGGGAGTCTACATGAAATATTTGAATCTACAGAGGTGTTGAATCTAGAGGAGTTGGGGGGTCTCTGTTGGGAACAGGTGTATTTCTACCTTGCACGCTGGCAGAATGGGTATAGATCTTTTTCCCTGCTGCCCACAGGATGGGCATTAGTTGGAATCCCTGCAAACAGGCCCAGGTCATCAGTTCTCTGCCCCACCCTCTTCCCCAGAGTCAAGGCTCAGGGCTTCCTAGGCAGGCACACCCCAAGCCTCACCGCAGCCAGGCGCAGGGCTGGGGGCAGTCGGTCCCTCCAGGCCACGCAGAGCACATAGGGCAGGTAGAGGGTGAAGTAAAGGAGGCCTCCACAGGCAGCTGCCACATTAGCATGGGAGAAGGCTGCGCTGAACAGGAAACTCTGGCAGACTGTGGCAACAGCAAAGGCGGCCAGGAAGAGGAAGACGAGGAAGGGGTCACTATAGGGAAGAATGTCCCCCTGCTGCAGAAAGGAAGGGAAGGGGGTGACTCAGTCACATCCATGCCTACACCGCCATTTTGGAGGGCTCAAATGTCCTCTCTCCACCCTTTGGCTGAACCTGGGGGAGAATGAGGACCCTAAAAGCCACGGGAAGGGGAGGTGGACAGGGCAGTAACAAATCTGGGGCCTGGAACATGGGGCCAGGAACTGAAGAGAAGGCTTGGGAGGGGCCATGGGTATAGGGGTTATAGGATCATAGATCTAGAGAGGGCCTCAGGGAAGACATTGAGGTCTGTGCAGATTAATTCACTGGCCCAACATGGTGTAAGCAGTAAATACTAGAGGCAAGATGTTTACTGCCTGGGTAAACTTCTGCTAGTCACTCAGGCCTCTGTTTCCCCATCTATTAAAATGTGGGAGCTGGTCTAGATGGTCTCAGAGTGTGAAGGGGTGGAGGACCTAGAGTATGGAGCCTTTGGGTTAGGGGATGAAGTAGGGAGATTCCTTGGTTTAAGGGATACAGAAGGGTCATGGGCATGGAAGAAGGGGGCCCTAGAATTGAGGAGGATAGTGATGGGGTACCCGAGGCATGGGAGATGTCCTGGGGGAATGGAGTAAGACAGATCCTGGGCTTAAGAAATAGAATGGGGAGGGAAGGTCTTAGGTATAGGTGATTAAGCAGGGAGGGGCCTCAGCATGAGAGAGGGACTCTGGGGCCCTGAGTCTGAAGAATTGGAGAACTCTCTCTATGTATGGGAGATAGAGTGTGAGACAGTTCTGTGCTTAAGGAGTGAAATATGGAAGGTCTTGGGTCCATACCCAAGGGAGCCTCTGGGATCCTTGTGTGTGAGGGATGGAGCTGGGGCTGGGGGAGAGAGTGGAGTTGGGAGCTCTGCAAGGCAGGGACTGAATAGAGTAGGTAGGAGGTCCTCAAGTTTGAGGGGAGAGGGGGTGGAGACCAGTATTACCTTGAGGATAAAAACGAGAAGGCCGCTGCTGACCAAAAAGGGCAAGAGGCTACTGATAAACCAGCTGCTCCAGAGGACACTGCGGCCCAGGCCCATCGCCAGCATGGTGTCACGCAGGCGAGCTTCCTTCTCCTGAACAACTCCCTTCACGGTCAGTGCCACGGAGTAGATCCAGGCCAGGGTCAGGAAGAGTGGCAGTGACCGGTTCAGTACACGCAGGAATCTGGGGGGCAGGGGGAGGGAAGCACCTTGGCTGTCACCCTGACTTTCCTCCCAACATGGAGACCTCAATCTGACAGCTCCCTCTCTCAGGTGTGGCTGAAGAGATACCCAAGATGGGGATGTCCAATAGGGGAACAGGCTACCTGTCATGCCCAGGAGGGCCTATGTACAGATGGACAGGGCTTTGACCAGGCCCCAGAGATGCTCAGGGAGATGAGAGGGAAGAGGGGGAGCCCAAGTGGGGCCACTCACATGTCATCCACGTAGCAGGGGTAGGGCATCTGTTGCAGGTAGATGCTTGCAGGGCGGGCAGAGCTGTTCAGCACCCGCACAACTGCCCCCTCCAGGAGGTCCTGAAGGTAGACAAAGCCACCCCACACATAACGCATGTCCATGACAGGATCTGCTGCTGGGCCTGGGTCCCAGAACCTGTAAGGAGCAGGCAGGGACAATGGCAAACCCTCTTCTAGGCTACCTGAACACTTCCCTTGGTACCAGGACACCAGGCTCTGGCTCCTTCCTTCCCTGAAAGGGCTAATAGAGCAAGGATCTCCATTCCCCTGGCACCAGACCTACCCACCTCCAGAGGAAGAACCAGCCCAGGCCCTCCTCTGATACAATGGCTGAGCTGGAAAGGACCCTGGAACATGGAATGTCAAGGCAGGGAGTGCCCTCAGAACAGAGAAGAGCAGGGAGGTGGGCCATGGAAGGTCAGGTCCGGGGGTAACCCCCGCAGCCTCCCAACCCCAGCTCCAACCTGTCTTTGATTTTATTAGTCCTGGTGACATCATCGATATCCATGCGGATCTTAAGGCGGATGTGGTTGGGAGCAGCCCCGTCCTGGAGCCCCAGGAAGACGATGCCGGCCCAGAAGTGGCGCTGCTCCAGCAGCTGGATGGCCCGAGCCATCAGACTGTCCTCCGTGACTGCCGGCTCCAGCTTGTCCAGAGAAACACACTATATGGGGGAGGAGAAGGAGGGCAACCACTTGGGGGGTGGTTCTAGGCTCCTGATGCCAGGAGGGAACAGATGATTAGTTTGCCAGGAACCCAGGAAAATCCTTAGAGTCCAACATGTGTGTGCATGTATGTATGCATCACGTATGTATGTATATAAAGTACACAGGTATGTGTGTACGCACATACTCTGTGAGCATGTGTGGTGCATTGCATACATGTATGTTTATGCATGCACTACATGTAGGCATGCATGTATGTGTCATGTGCATGTGCATATGGTACTGTGTGAGCATGTGTGGGAATGCATACACACATTGTATTCCGCGCATGTATATTCCATGTGCATTGCACATGTATACAGGATTGCACACACATGTGTATGCATGCCCTGTGTGCATGTATGGGGTGTATGTGTATTTGTGTGTGGGTTGGGCTGGTGGCAAAGAAGATCTGTGCCTTTGTTTCCATCTTCTTCTTCATCTTTGAATCCCAGCTCCAAGCTGGCCTCCCGGGAGCCTTCCCTGCTCTGCCGGACCCCTCCCCAACGTATTTATTTTGTACACATCTTGGGTTGCCTCCCCTCCCCCCAGAATATAAGCTCCTTGAGGGCAGGGACTGTTTCATCTTTGTCTCTGTATCCCGGGCACTAAGTTCAGTGCTTGGCACACAGGGGGCATTTAATAAATGCTGGCTTGATCAAAATGCCACCTCTTCCAAGAAGTCTTCCCTGATCCTCTAGTCAACAACCACCTTCAGGTACCCTGCCCCTCCCTGACGTGTGAACAGCCAATCAATCACTACACATTTATCAAGCGCAGTCATGAAGATCCCGGGCACTGTCAGTGTTTCACCCTCAGACGGGCTCAGAGCTTTGTAAGTTTGACCTCCCCCAGTGCTGAGCACAGTAGGTACTTCTACTCAGAGGAGGTACTCCATGAGTGTTTTTGTACACAGTGACTCTGGGCAGTGGTGGATGGAGAGTTAGGAAAGACCTGTGTTCCATGCTCCAGGCCAGTCGCTGAGCCTGGAATTACGGACCAACCAGTCCCTGATGGGGATCCATGGAAGGAGCTTCCAACTGGGAATCCCCAACAGGATGAACTTGATGACCGAGACCAGAAGAAAGTGCTTGTGGATGTATTACTATCTGGTCTTCTCACACAGGCACTCATCTGCACTGTGGGCCTTCTGGCCTGTCTGGGCCTTAGTGGTCTCCTGTTCCCCAAGACCCTCCCCAACAGGACCGAGGGACCAAGGGCCAGACTCGGCCCTCAGAGATAACTCTGTGAGCCAGGAGATAGCAAGGTTATTTTATCAAGCCAAGAACTGAAGGAACAAATGAAAGTAACAAGAGCCGATGCTCATATTCTAATGAAAAAAGACAAAACCTCAGCACCACCTCCACCACCATCATCATCACTGGCATTTAGGCACCTAGGTAGCAAGGCGGAACAGTGGTTAGAGCACTGGGGCCTGCAGCAAGGAAGGCCTGAGTTCAAGTCTAACCTCAGGCACTTCCTAGATGTGTGACCCTAGGTAAGTCACTTCACCTCTGCTTCAGTTTCTTCATCTATGAAATGGGGATGATCATAGCATTTATGTTCCAGAGTTGCTGTGAGAATCAAATAAAATATTTGTAAAGCACTTACAACAGTGCCTGGCCCATGGTAAGCACTATTTAAATGTCAGCCATTATTATCATCAAGATAAGATTAAAGATTTGCAAAACACTTTTCAGCTATATCTCATTTGATGCTTGTAATAACCCTGTGAGAGAGGTGCTATTATTTTCATCCTCATTTTACAGTTGGGGAAACTGAGGCAGCTAGCAGTGACTTGTCCCTGGTCGTACACCTAGTACTGGAGTCCACCACTCTATCCACTGTCCCACTTACTGCCTCTGTGCATGTAGCAGAGCTGAAAATAGGGGGAGGAGGGGGTGGGGAACTTGAGAGAGGAGCGCCATCTCACCTCCAGGACTTTCCCCACGCTGTCCACTACCAGAGTTACATCTTCATGGGCCTCTTTCCAGCTGTAGCCACTCCCATCCAAGCCCAGGAATGTGCGGAGGGCCGACGTCCTGTTTCTGGGCTGCCTCAGCCTCTCTTCCCCGAAGGGCATCTGGAACACCCTCTGGAGTAGGGGAAGGCGGAAGCCACTGAGCTGGGTCCCTGACCCCATTCTCTACCCTATGTCCAACCCATGCTCCTGGAATGCCCTGCTGTCCTTCTCTTCCTCTCCAAAAACCATTCCTAGCTTAATGTCTTTTCCCGAGGAAGACTTCCTTGATCACTCCAGCTCCCAAAGAATTTGGTGTTTGCACAATTGATTTGGCACTCAGGAGACAGAATGTAGGACCACAGAGTAGGAGAGGAAAGGGATCTCAGAGGTCATCTAGTTCACTGACCCCCCACTGTATAGATCAGGAAACTGAGGCCCAGAGAGTGATTTGTTATAGGTCACACAAGAAGTAAGCATCAGAAGCAGGGTTTGAACCTGGGTCCGTTGACTCCAAGGTCAGTGCTCTACCATAGGACAGGGACCTAGGAAGGATCTTAGAACATCCACTGTCAGAGCTGGGAGGGCCCCTAGAATCCACAGTGGCAGAGCTGGGAGGGGCCCTTTAGAACCCAGGATGTCAGAGCTGGGAGATCATTTTATACAAAAGGAAACATGAGACTCAGGGTGGGAAGGTGACTTGCCCCAGATCATTCCAGGTAAGTCACAGACCCAGGACTTGAGTGCGGGCACTCTAACTTGAAATCCTATGTTCCTTCAGAAGAAAGCCAGAGAGGGGAAGAAACTTGCCTAAGGTAAAAAACAAAACACCATTGTATCAGACCCCAGGTCCTCTGACTTTCAGTCCAGTGTTCTTTCCACCCTGGGCTGGGTGTCCAGGGCTAAGTATACAGTAGGTACTTAATGAATACCTGTTCATGGACTCAAAACTTTCAAGCTAGAGTAGGAAGTGACCTTGGGGGCCAGTTAGACTGTGGCCAGGAGAGATGAGCTAACTTGCCCAGGCACTCAGGTGATAAGGGACAGAGTGTGTATCCCCCCAATATTCTAACTGCAAATCCATCTGCCTCCTGCTACCCCCCAAACCTCTTTGGGGGCTGCTAACCTGTCCCTACCTTCAGGAGTGCCACTTCAGCACTGCTGTTCATGAAGCTGGAGATCTGGGGTCCAAGCTCCTTCCAGAGGTAATGCAGCTCCCTCAGCAGGGCCAGCTGATGGAAAGTCTGGTTCACCTGGACAGAGACAAAGGCAAAGAGAGGTCTGCTTAGGGCCCCCACCCTCCACAACCAGGGCTGGGTGTTTTGTTCTAATATCCCCAGACAAAAGTGAGCTGAGGGGAGGGAGAGAGAAAGAGAGAGATGAGAAGAGAAAGAGACAGAGACGGAGAGAGACAGAGAGAGGAGGGAGGGAGAGAACTGAAGAAAAAAGGAAAAGAGAAGAGGGGAGACAGGGAAGGGAAAGGAGAGAGAGAAGGGAAGGGGGAGAGAGGACAAAGAGAAAGAAAGAGAGAGAGAAGGAAACAGAGAAAGGGGGAAATAGGGAGAAAGGAAGGTAAGAAGGGAAAGAGGAGACGGAGAGGGGAGAAGAGCGAAAAGTGAGAGAAACCACAAGGGACCAAGGGAGACAAGGACTCAGGTTTTCACAGCTCTATCATTTCTTCAAGAAAATGACCCTTCATTACCATCTGTCTCTCATCCGATCCTCCTTAGTGGCTGATGGGACATGAAGGACCAACCTCAAATTATAGAACAAATTGACCCAAAGATAGGAAAAACTAGGAGGTAGCAGAGCTAGGACAGACTCAAAGTGTCAGCGCTTGTGTTAGAACACAAGATATCAGAGGGTAGGGAGGGCCTTAGAACCCAAGATGTCAGGGCTGGGAGATCCCTCAGAACACAGGATGTCTGAGCTGGGAGGGACCTAAGAATCCAAAATGTCAGAGTTGGGAGGGTCCTTAGATCCCAAAATGTCAGAGTAGGGAGGGATCACAGAACACAGAGTATCAGAGCTGGGTTGATGGGGGCAGAGGGATGGGTAATTTAGAACCTTAAAGCTGAGGGGGAACAGAAATATCTTAGAACAGACAACATTGAGTATCAGACATAGAAGGGACTTTAGAACAGAAAACTTAAGAAGTAACCTTATCTAACCATCTTGTTCAGTCCCCATATCTGATAGAAAAAACAATGACGAATCAGAGAAGTCACCTGATCACCCCCCTAGTTAAAGGATATATGGTTATAACTCAGGAGTCTCCTGACTCCGATCCCAGGCTTTAGGACCCCCAGGCTCCTCCACCTTCCTCTCTAGGATCGTCTTTCCATGTATGAGAGCCAGAAGGCAGGATTGGGCCCAGGTCACAGATGGGGAGGCCCAGAGGTCCCACACAGCAGATTGGGATGGAAGCCTGAACCACAGCCAGAACCCTCCTTACCTCAGCCATGATTCTGCGCGTGAGCGGTGTGTCGGGGGTATACAGGATCTTGCCAAGAACAAGGGGCTTGAGCCGCCACCAAAGGAGCCGAGATATGGGATATGCCTCCATGGACTCAATGAGCTTCTGGCAGAAGGGACCTGGGTGTTTGGGAAGGGGAGAAAGAGGAAGAGGCCTGGATGACCTCCAACTGGGCATCGTAGACTGTTAGAGCTGAAAGGGACCTTGGCAGATGGGGAAATGAAGGCCCACTGAGTCACAGAGATAGTAATTAGCCCAGCTGGGATTTGGACCCAGGCTGCCTGACTGCAAATCCAGTGTTACCGCTAACCCACTAGAATCCAACCCCTTTATTTTACAGATGGGGAAACTGAGGCTCAGAAAAGAAAACTGGACATCACAAAGCAAGTTACAGTCAGAGCCAGGACTCCTAACTCCTGATCTAGGGCTCCTTCTGCCATAGCAAGGCTGATGAAGCCTCTCAACCACCTCACAAAACATTTCCTTCCTCACCCAACATCCTCCATCCACCTCTCTAGCCACCCCCACCCCTCATCTGATAATGAGTCCTTTGGTCACCCAGCAGAAGGATGGCTAGGATGGGATCACTTTCATCAACATGTGAGGAGTTCCAGGTGGGAATTGTTATGCCCATTTTACAGAGGAAAAAACTGAGGGCCAGAGAGGCCCAAGGATTCCAGGCTGGCTCTCCTACCTCCAAGCCCATGGTTCCTCCCACTAAGCCACACTGCCTTAGTCTATTACTCCCTTGAGAAGGGGTCAGGGTGGGATGGGTGAGGGGTGGGGGCCATGCAGGGAAGGCAGCTCACTGGTGCTGTTGTCTGTGGGAGAGGATAGTCTTCCCTGGCCCTGTCCCAGCATCATCTTTAGGTCATCATCTTCATACCAGTTGAGGGAGGGGATTTCAACTCCTTGATCCCTGGACTTTCCACACAGGACTCGAGACACTCCTTCCACAGGGCCACCCGGACCTGGGGCCCTCCGCAGCTCTGCCCGAAGCTCTGCTAAGCTGGGCAGGGTAGAGAGCTGGCAGGGCAGATGGGTGGCAGGCCCCACAAAGGTATGGGAGGGTGAAAGGCTGGGGACCCCAAGGGATGAACCCCTAACTCTTCACCTGGCATTCAAGGCCTCACATGACCTAGTCTGACCTGAATTCCTTGGTCTAGAAATCATTAGACTTAGGCTTGAATTTAGACTTCATCTCATCCACTCTTCTCATTTTACAGATGGAGAAACTGAGGCTTAGGAATGTAAAGCATTTTGCCTAAGGTCACAGTTACCTGCAGGCCTATGATATGAACTCTAGCCTATTGACTCCAAAGCCTTTGGATTCTTTTTATGGAGACACACTTGAAATTTTAAGTCTCCCTCAGCTTCCCTTCTGGGGCCAAGCCCTCACTGGAGCTGGCCTCCTTCTCCCAGGTCTTCATCCCTTGGGTACTTTTGTCCCATTTCTCCCCACCACTATTCCCTCAGCATCCTCTGGGTAAAGCATCTGGCCCCCTGGGGAGCCACTCACCCCCACCTCCCTGGGGGAGGAGGACAGGCAGTGTCTCTTACCTCCCTACTCATGGCCTCCCATGACTCCATGAAGGCGGCCACAGACTGGGGGCTCAGCTGTCTATGATTGGCCTTCAGTGCCTATGAAGGGAGACAGGACAGATAGAGTGATGGAGAGGTAGGCAAACTGAGGGGCTGATAAACAAGGGGACCAACAAATGGAGAGATGGGCAGATGGAGGATGGAGGGACAGACCTAGAAACAGAGAGGTGGAAGGAAAAGCAGAGGGACAGATGAAGAGGGAGAGACAGACAGGTGGAAAGGTGGAGATAGAGTGAATGGCAGACAAAAGGATGGACAGATGCTCTTTCCTTGGGTCCCAAGGCCAGGGCAAAGCAGGTGCAGGCCAGACACCAAGGCTTCTCCTCCGACACCCCTCCTCCCAGGGGCAGCCTTTCCTCAGGCAAGATGAACCCTCCCCATACCCTGACTCCCAGCAAGGTCGGACTCACAGAGAGAAGCCGATCTGGGTCGGCCTGGGACAGGAAGCTGGCCCCGAGGGCTCGGAGCTCTGCTGGAGGGAGGGCACACAGGCCTTGCTGCAGGGCGTCAGAGGCTCTGAACCAGGTGCTCAGCAAGGAGGCATTGCAGACCAGGTCTGGCAAAGGCAAAGCTGGGGGCAGCTGCAGAAGAGGTGGTCAGGGGCCAGTTGGGGTCACTCAGGGAAGGAGATATAGCACTTAAGGTTTGCAAAGCAGGTTATTATACACATTATCTCCTTGGTTCTCACAACAACCCTGGGAGGGAGGCGCATCATAGCCCCATTTTGCACATAAAGAAACTTGAAGCTCAGAGAGGTTAAGTGACTTATCCAAAGTCACACAACCAGTACCTAAGACAAGATTCGGATCCAAATCTTCCTGATGCCAAATCCAGTACTCTTTGATTTTTTTTTTTTAAATTTATTTAACTTTTTACATTCATTTTCACAAAATTTTGGGTTCCAAATATTCTTCCCTTTTATCCCCTCCCCCCACCCCAATACCCCAAGCAATCTAATTTTCCCTATCTCCAATCTGCCCTCTCTTCTGTCATCCCTCCCTTCTCTTGTCTCCATCTTCTCTTTTCTCCTGTAGGGCCAGATGACTTTCTATTCCTCATTAACTGTATGTCTTATTTCCTAGGAGCAACAACAATACTAGACAGTTGTTCCTAAAACTTTGAGTTCCAAATTCTCCCCATCCCTCCCTCCCCACCCATTCCCTTTGGGACGGCAGGCAATTCAATATAGGCCATATCTGTGTAGTTTTGCAAATGACTTCCCTGATAGTCGTGTTGTGTAAGACTAACTGAATTACCCTCCATCCTAACCTGCCCCTCATTGTTTCTCTTCTGTCTTTTGATCCTGTCCCTCCCCAAATGTTGACTTCAAATTGCTCCCTCCTCCCTTTGCCCTCCCTTCCATCATCCCCCCCCTTGCTTATCTCCTTCTCCCCCACTTTCCTATACTGTAAGATAGGTTTTCATACCAAAATGAGTGTGCATTTTATTTCTTCCTTTAGTCAAATGTGATGAGGGTAAACTAATTGTTTTTTTTTTTTTCTCAGCCCTCCTCTTTTTCCCTCCACTAAAAGGTCTCCTACTTGCCTCTTAAATGACATATAATTACCCCATTCCATTTCACCCACTTTCCTCCCAGTACATTTCTCTCTCACCATTTACCTTAATTTCCTTTAAGCTATGGTCCCATCCTATTCAATTCACTCTGTGCCCTCTGTCTCTGTGTGTGTGTGCATGCATGCATGTACATGTGTGTGTGTGGTCCCACCAACTACCCAGATACTGAAAAGTTTTAAGAGTTACAAATATTGTCTTTCCATGTAGAAATGTAAACAGTTCACTTCTGGCAAGTCCCTTAAGACTTCTCTTTGCTATTTACTTTTTCATGCTTCTTCTCATTCTTGTGTTTGGAAGTCAAATTTTCTTTTCAGCTCTGGTCTTTTCATCAAGAATGCTTGAAAGTCCTCTGTTTCATTGAAAGACCATATTTTCCCCTGAAGTATTAGACTCAGTTTAGCTGGGTAGGTAATTCTTGGTTTGAGTCCTAGTTCCTTTGACTTCTGGAATATCCTATTCCACGCCCTTTGATCTCTTAATGTAGAAGCTGCTAGATCTTGAGTTATCCTGATTGTATTTCCACAGTACTGAAATTGTTTCTTTCTAGCTGCTTGCAAGATTTTCTCCTTGAGCTGGGAGTTCTGGAATTTGGCCACAATGTTCCTAGGAGTTTCTCTTTTTGGATCTCTTTCAGGTGGTGATCGATGGATTCTTTCAATACTTATTTTGCCCTCTGGTTCTAGAATCTCAGGGCAGTTTTCCTTGATAATTTCATGAAAGATGATGTCTAGGCTCTTTTTTTGATCATGACTTTCAGGTAGTCCCATAATTTTAAAATTGTCTCTCCTGGATCTATTTTCCAGGTCAGTTGTTTTTCCCATGAGATATTTCACATTCTCTTCCATTTTTTCATTCTTTTAGTTTTGTTTGGTGATTTCTTGGTTTCTCGTAAAGTCATTAGACTCCATCTGTTCCATTCTAATTTTGAGAGAACTATTAAATTCAGTGAGCTTTTGAACCTCTTTTTCCATTTGGCTAATTCTGCTTTTGAAAGCATTTTTCTCCTCATTGGCTTTTTGAACCTCTTTTGCCAATTGAGTGAGCCTAGTCTTCAAGGTGTTATTTTCTTCAGCATTTTTTTGGGTCTCCTTAACCAAGGTATTGACCCGTTTTTCATACTTTTCTTGCATCTCTCTCATTTCTCTTCCCAGTTTTTCCTCCACCTGTCTAACTTGCTCTTCAAAATCCTTTTTGAGCTCTTCCAAGGCCTGAGCCCACCTGACATCCCCCTGGGGTGTCTGGGGTACCGAAGCCCCGCCCTCCATGTCTTTCCCCGATGACGAGAATACTTCCTCGTCATCAGATCCGAATGTCGGGATCATTTGCATTTGTTGGAAAAAACTCTCTATAGTCTTATTTTTCTTCCCTTTTCTAGGCATTTTCCCAGCCAGTTACTTGACTTCTGAGATTCCTGTCCACCCCCGCCTAGATCCGCCCAGCTAGTGCTTGGGGTCTGAGGTTCAAATGGGCATTCCGCAGCAAGCTTTAGTTCTGGTGCTGGGGTGGGGGCAGGGCCACCTCCCAGGCTCGGCTTCCTCAGGGGCTTTATGCAGAAGCTTTCAGGAACGGAGTGGGGTGAGGCAGGGCCGTCTCCCAGGCTCAGCTCCCTCAGGTTGTTTATGCAGAGACCTTCCGTAATGAAGATCCTGCCTGCTGCTGGGGGAGTCCTGGGCCGCCGCTGCTGCCCACACCTCTGCCTCCGCCGCTTCCTGCCCCCGTCTCTGCCGCCACCGCTTCCTCCCAAGGGGGCCCGAGTCACGGAGACACTCCGCTCCCCCTCTCGTCCAGCCCAGCCTTCTCTCTCACTGACCTGTAGCTTCTGTGGGCGGAGGGACTTTCCCGGCTGCCGGAGCTTCCGTCCCTGAAGCCTGCTCGGGTCAGCTTCTCTGGGGCCGCGGCCAGGGCAGCGCTGGGGGTGGGGTCTGCTTTCCGGGGCGCGATGGACCCTGGGGATGGGTCTCCAGGGCTCTCTGGAACGGAAATCTCTTCCACTCTGGTTCTGCACACCTTTCAGTGATCCAGAATTTATGCGGATCTTTTTTTACATTAATTCTATGGGCTGTGGGTTGGAGCTCGTAAACGTGCATCCTTCTACTCCACCATCTTGCTCCGCCCCGATTTCTTTTAAATTAAATTTTATTTTCCATGAAAACCTGCCTCTCTCTTCTTCCCCCCATAGAAAACCCCCATTGCAAACATAGATTGTCATGTAAAACAAATTTCCACGGTGGTCACATCCAGAAAAAAAGTCTCCTTCTGTCCTCTGAGTCCTTCACCTCTCTATGGGGTGGGTGGGAGAATGTTCCATCATTAGGCCTCTAGAGTCATGATTATGTGAACAGAGTCCCGAAGTCTTTCCAAACTGTGTGTTCTCGTGACACTTATCTGGTTCAGCTTATGTCACTTGGTAGTTCACACATGCCTTCACAAATCCACTTCTGCCCACCAAGTCATGGTCCTTTCCCATACCCTTATCGCTATCCCTAAAGCTGTCCCTCCCCACTCCGACCTACTTTCTGATTCAAGAATTCTTCTCCTCAGTCTCTGAACCCCAGGCCTTACTTACCCCCTGCAAACTAAGCTGGGTCTCCAGAAGTTCCTCAGCTAGCTCCTGAGGCAGGGATGTGTTTTCTTGCAGGAACTTTGAAAAGGTCTCTCCTGGGCGCAGATAGCTTCGGAGCGGCAGGGCTGAGAAGGAGAAGGTGACCATCATAATGTCTTACAGACAGATAGATATGTGTATAGATATATATGTTTATATGTATGTACAATATAATATAAATAACACATTATTACGTTGTTTGATACATAATCCAATGTAATAATATAGAATGTGTACTGTATATATAGATACATATACATATGTCTATATATATTTTAATATATAATATGCATGTGTGGAGAAAGAAAGAGAGTTCACACTTCATAATATGTGAGGCACTTTATAGTATACAAAGTACTTTATGGTTTACAAGCCCATTTACAAGGTCCTAGATTATACTTCCCAGCTTCAGAAGGCATTTTTAAAATTCATTCTTTCATTTCATTCTAATAGCATTTCTGTGGGGGAAGCAGGGCAGGAATTGTTACCCCTAGAAGGGGGTTACCCATAGAAAGGGAAACTGTGAACCAGAGAGAAGGGAAGTAACCTGCCCAAAGTCACACAGCGAGTAAGTGGTGGAACTGGGATTTGAGCCTATGTCTCTGGACTCCAAGTTCGATCCTTCTACTGCCTTGTTGGGAAAGACAGAAAAGTCCCCCAGGCACTCAACTTCCTTCTAAGAAGGGGAAAAGGGGAAGGGAAAAATAAGCATTTATATAGGGCCTACTATGTGCCACAAATTTACAAATATTATTTTGAGTCTCACAACAACCCTGGGAGGGGTAGACTTCCCATTTTACATTTGAGGAAACTGAGGCAAATTGAGGTTAAATGACTTATTCAAGGATGCTTTCAGAAACACCTGGGGAGACTTACATGAACTGATGTTCATGTTGTTAAGCTTTATCATTCTTGGCTTTTTTTGGTCTGTGTTTTCTTTTGCAACATGACTATTATGGAAATGTTTTGCATGACTACACATACATGAACTATATCAAATTGCCTGCCTTCTCAAGGAAGGGGGAAGAGAAAAAGGAGGGAGAGAATATGGAACTCAAAATTTTCTCTGGTATGCACACAATTTATTAAAAACAACATGAACACATAGAATTCTATTTAAAGTCTATCTAAATTCTAGCAATACATACAAATGCAGAGTGACTACAAGTCCATGCTGAGGTAAGTAAAGTACATTCTGGGAGAATTATTACTGAACCTTAAACTTTTCTCATTCCCCTCAAAAATATTTCAACGAACATTTTGCTTTCACTTTTCCTAATGTCAGAACAGAAAACATATCATGGCACAAATAAAAATTAATAGGAAACAGTGACAGAGCTGGCCTAAAATTTGTGCCACCTCAACAGTGGTATCCATTTCTTAGACTGTGGCAGTTTAGGCACTTCACATTGAAGGCAGACTAAAGACCGTTCAGAACTGTCCAGCTTGGTGTGTTTGGGGGTGTTGCTTCAGTGAATTAATTCGCTATCTCACAAATTCTCTCAATTTTGTCTAATATATAGAATGCCCCATCTCCCTTCTAGACAATTCTTTATTTCCAAATAATTTGGGTGTTCAGGCAAGAGAGTAGAGGGTACTCAAAATTAAAAAAAAATAATGTTAAAAATGTTTATTTACATGTAATTGAGAAGAAAACAAAATAAAAATTAAGTTAAAAAATGACTTGCTCAAGATCACACTAAAGCTAGTAAGTGTCTGAGGCTGGATTTGAACAGGTGTCTTCCTGACTCTAAGCTCAGAGCCATCATAAACATAATCCCCTAATTCTAGGGACACTACCCCTAATCTGAGAACCCCATGCACACCCAATGTCCCGTTACTCTCCCTCCTCCTTCCTCCCTCCTTCTCTTCCCTCTTTACCCTCCCTCCTCCTCCAACCATGGCACCACCACCTTTCCCCCTCACCAGACCCCTGGAGCGGTTTCAGGGAAGGCATCAGTTTCCCAAAGTTTCTAAGGGTCCTCTGTGTATTGGGGCTGCTCAGCACCTGCCGGGCATCAGCCAGCAACCTGGAGATCCTGGAAAGTGGGTATCCAAGGACACAGACAGAGAATGGCAACATTTAACCTATCTCTGACTCTCCTGTCCTTTATTACCCATGCCCAAGCATTTTCTAAGCATTTTCCCACCCAGCCCTGCTACTTTCTACCCATCTGACCTTTTGTGATCTCCCCTCCCCTACTGTTAATGCCCTCATCCCTGCTGGCTTAGACTACTGAAGCAGCTTCCTAATTGTCTTTCTTCCCTCAGATATCCCCAGCCACCAGCTGCCCACCTGATATTCCTAAAGGATAAGTCTGACCAAGTTCCTCCCCAGTTCAAAAACTTCCAGTGGCTCCCTACTACCTCTGAAATGCAATCCTACCTTCTCCGCTTGGCCTTTAAAGCCCTCACCACCCAGTTCTGGTCTACTTTTCCAGACTTGTTGCTCATTATGCCTTTTCTTGCTTTCATATGCTTTAGGTACATCGGTTTCACTGCCATCTTCCATCCCTGTGTATGCCCACCCAGCCTGGACCACCTGCCCTCGTCACCTGCTACCTTCTACAATCTCTGGCTTACTTCAAGGCTTAGCTCAAGTACTGCCTCCTACATGAGGCTTCCCAGTTTCTGGTACCCTCTTACCCCCACAAAATGACCCAAGTTTTTATATTTATTTGTAAATGTGCAAGATGTCTCCCCTCTACAATGAAAGTCCTCATGGTTCTGTATTTCGATCCCCAGGGCTTAGCACAGAGCCTAGCACATAGAAGACCCTTAACACATGCGTGTACCTTGAATGATGTGAATTGAATAGAAGAACGAAATTGATTACAGAATGTCAACTCTGGGAAGGACCTCAGAACCTAACTCTAGACCTAGGACATCAAGATTAGAAAGATGTTTAGACCACACAGTCTCAGACCTGAGAAGTCCTGAGAGACTCACAGTCCAGCTCCATCACTGTACAGGTAGAAAAAGGAGGCAAGGCCCCCAAGAGAGCCAGCAGCTGAGTCACAACAAGCGGTCAGGACTCCGGCCTCCTCGGGAGCCCAAACACTGGCATCTTCCCTTGCCTTCTCCTGACCCATTCCCTCCCCCTTTCCCTCTGTCACTCACAAGGACTCATTGAAATTGTTCAGGACTCCGGGGGTCTCCCCAGGCGTGGCGTATCGGTAGCAGGGGTTGTTCATGTTGCAGAGAAGGCCCTGGAACCAGGGGAGCATGCCTGCTGAGGGCAGCGGCTTATTGGGAAAGTGGCCTGTGTACAAGAGGACGGGTCAGGGCACAAATGCTCCACTAGGCCCTCTCACTCACAGACCCCCCACCCCTGGGACCCTTGGGCACTGCCTGCCCTAATGCACAGGAATGAAGGGGAGTTGGCAGGAGAGAGGATAAGGGGCATGGAAGCAAAGAAGTGAAGAGGGCACAGGGATCTATGAGGGGGTGAATAGGGGCATGCAAGGGACCAGATCATAGTAATGGGGCCAAAGGGCTTGGGACTAGTTCAGAGAGGGTTCAGGGGCATAGGGACAGTGTAATGGGGAGGCAGAGGGACAGGGCCTAGAAGCAGAGGATATCAAGGCCGAAGGGTCAAGGATCAGTGGTATAGGGGAGAGGGGAAATGAGGCAGAAACTAGGACAACAGAAGGACAAAAGTCCAAAAGCTAAATATGCCTCCCAAAAGCACATCAAACACACACTGATGAAGGGATTTCCCAATACTGGGGGAGTAGGGGAATGAAGTAATAGGAGTTGAGGGCAGGTAAACGGGAGAAGAGAGTAGACACAGGGGCAGGGAGAAGGAAGGAAGGGGTGGAAGTTAGGGAAGACAGGGGGAGAGACAGAGGGGTCAGAGGTGAGTGAGATGGGGACATGAAGCAGAGGAAGCAGAATGATGGGCTTGGGTGTAGGAGTAGGGGAGCAGGAATTGGAGAGGCAGAGGCTATAGATTCCCCTCTGGGCTGGGGAAATCAAGGAAAGTTTCCTGGAAGAAGTCAGGGAAGTCAGGGAAGTCAGGGGGCAAAGTTCTGGAGCCTACTCACATTCATGGTGTTCGAAGGGAGGGTGGGACTGACGGACAGCAACCAAAATTAAAAAAAGGAAAAGGGGCCAGAGCAGCTCGATGACCAGCTGGACCTGGGGGAGAGGGAAGCAGGAGGCAAGGGCTGAGGAGAAAATGCAGGGTTTGCCAGGAACCCTCCAAAGCTCTCAAAGAGTATGACTCCTAGGATCCAGAGAGTCTCGTTTAGGCTGGACCCCTCCTCTCCTCCCTGCCCCTCATTACCGGCTTTCTCCTGCGGTAAGTGAAATTCTTCCAAAGCAGCAACATCAGCTGAGTCCAAAATGCCATGGTAGATGCTAAAGAAAACACAGAGAGATCAGAAGTCAGAGGAATGGAAGAACAGGGAAGTGGAGGGACAAAGGGGTCAGGGGTCAGATTAATCAAGGCAGAGAAGTCAAAGGATGGAGTTCAGGAAAGTGTAAAGGGGTCAGAGGGATAGAGCAGCTAGAAGGAGTAGGAGAAGAGCCCTAGGTCCCCTCCTCAAGTCTACCCCACTCCCAGCTCAAGGAAGGAGCCAGGCCCTGGGTCAGACCTCCTTCCATCAGCCTGGGAGAAGTCAGGAGCTAAAAAATCCATATATAAGCTTATCCACAGGAAGTATGAAAAAAATTATAAATTACGGGAGTCTTGTCCTGCCAGACCTCAGAACAGACCAGAAATGAAGGATCTAGAATTTCATCAGCGAGGAGCTCCTTCAGATAAAGCAGATCCTGCCCCTCTATAATTTTGAGGGGTATCTTTGCCAAGAAAACTCCAAATGGTGTCATGAAGAGTCATACAACTAAAAACGACTGAACAAATTCCTCTGCCCAAGACTTCCTCAGCTGCCTGGCCATGGCTCTGAAGTTTGCCTGTTAAGATGGTAATGTGAAAGGTCCTAAGGCAGGAATGGGGAACCTGTGGTCGAGGCCACATGTGGCCTAAGTCCTCTTAGGGCCATATGTGGCCTCAAGGCCATAGGTTTCCCACCCCTGTCCTAAGGGAACACAGCTCTCCCACAAAAACTCCAGCAAAATTCTAAAAATACACCAGGAGGGTTAATGATAAATAAAAGCAAATGAGAAAGAGCAGTAGAGGTCTCTGTCCCGTCCAGGCCTGCACAGGACAATTGCCAGAAGCCTGCGGAGTTTTGAGTGGAGACAAAGCAGAGGAGGAGGCAGCCAGTACCCACTGGATCTGGGGCCTAAAGGCAGTGAGATCTTGGCCCAGGAGTACTGAAGCAGCAAGTGTCCAAGCCAGACCTCATAGCTCACTGCACAGGGAGACAGGACCAGAAAGTCCATGTAGGCCAGTGGCCTTCCAAGAGGCCTGAAATCTGGTTTTATGCAAGAAGGAGAGAAGAAGGAACATAAAAGGGGCCAACCTATCCCCGTCACAGCAGGAGAAAAGGCTGCCAAAGTGCCCAGGCACAGCTTGCTCCAGAGTTTAGGAAGAAGCAAAACTAAGGAGGCTGGGCCTCTGGGAACCCAACAAGTGGTCTGAAATCAGAGCTTCTCTTGGAACCACTAAAAAGGACAGGACCAAAATAGCAGCCAGACATCTCTCAAACCAGGAACCCTGTAGGCCAGCACAAGCTATGACATTTGGTTGAGGCTTGTCAGGGCCACACCAGAGCACTCCAGGTTAGGACTTATGCAAGAATTTTTATAAAAGGGCCGAGTCTAAAGCCTGCATTGAGTTAGGCTACCAGAAGAAAGGAGCCAGGAGACCCTGGTAGAGAGCAGTCCTAGATAACTGATCCAAAACTTTAGCTGAAGCAGCAAGGATCCAGACTACAGAGGGAACAGGCCTAAACAAGATCTACCCACTCCATCCATCCCAGCTATAGAAATGAGCAAATATAAAAAAAAAATTCTAAATATGTTGAGGAAATACCCAAAAGAAAAGATAGCCTCAGAGAAAATAATAGCTTGACCAGAAGAACATCCAGAATGGTTGGAAGAAATGCAGCGAGAGATAAAAAATTAAATTATAAGCAAAATTAGCACTCCTTTAGTGGGGAAAAAAGGAGAATAAATAATTTAAAATGGAAGACTGAAAACCTTATTCAAATAGCAGAGTCACTAAAAACCAGAATGGAACAACTAGGACTTAAGAATTCCAAAAGACAACAAAAATAGTATGATGAAGCAAAAAAAAGGGAAAACTATACATAAGGAAGAGTAAAGTCTACTATCAACAACAAGTGAGCTGGAAATCAGGTTAAGGAGAGAAAATTTTAGACTGATTAGATTTCCTGAAAACCATGATCAAATAAAAAACCCAGATATATTTCAAGACATCATTAAAGAAAACTGTCTATTACAACAAGAAGAACAAAGTGAAAGTAGAAAGAATCCACTGATCCCCTTCTGAAAGTAACCTCAAGATGAAAATATCCAGAAATATCACAGCCAAAACCTGGAGCTTCCAAGTCAAAGAAAAAAGTACTATATGAAGCTAAAAAGGAAGAGTTCATACCAAGAAACCACAGTGAAGATAACACAAGACATGTGTTAATAATTATTAAGGAGAGAAAATATTGGAACATAATATTCCAAAAGGTAAAAGAAAAAGGCTTACAACCAAGACTAATTTACTAATTTGTAATGTACTAATTTGTAATATTCTAATTTACAAAATTTAGTATAATCCTACAGGGTAAATAAACAATGAACCTTTAACAGAACAAAGAACTTTGAAGCACTATTGATGAAAAAAAATCAAAGCTAGATAGAAGCTTCAAAATGCAAATGGGAGAAAAGAGAAACCTAGAAAGATGAATACATTTAGGAAGCCTTTAGTGTAGGAAGAGGAGAAGAGATAAGTATGTCTTCACAATTCCACTGTCTTTAGAGTCACAGAGGGAATATAATAAGACTCAGAGCCTAGGGATGGTTGGCCCCTTATTATAGGTTTTAAGAGAGGAAGAGGAGAAAGGAACTTGAGAAGAAATAAAGAAGAAGGATTAAATTATTTTTGCATAATTTGGGAATATGAAGATGGTATACAAATATGTAGAAGGTATTGCAAGTAGAATTCAATGAAGGTAGTCTGAGGCACATTCTCTTCAAGCAAGATAACATTTATTAACGGCCAATAAACCCTACTAAAAAAATTGGTTAGTGGCTCTACCTCAGTTTTATTCAAAAGAACCCAAGATGAAGACCTATTCATTTTTATAGGCTTAGAACAAAGAACAGAGCAGAGCAGATTACATCATTGGGGTCGAGGACAACATTGTATGTACTGTATGTTAACAGTAACATATGTATGTTATATGACATGTTATGGGACATGCATGTGCTATATGTAACACTAGTTACATAGCTGAGGTGTAGGGGATAATATGATTGGTTGAAAACTGGAAATGAGGGGCTAATGACAGCTCCCTCCTTCCTTCCTGTTACTTAGTAAGGTTAACTGAGTCCACTGACCAAGTCAAAAGATATTGGGCCAGACTTCTTTGATAGCAAACTAGACATCCTTGAAGGATAGCTTGGTGGTATAAAAATACTAGACCAGACTCCTCAGTGTCTACCTGTATCACCCAAGGATAACAGTTTTCTGAGGAAAGAATAGAACAGTGATTAACAAGAGAATTGGATTTCTAAATTTAACCCATTACAGGCCAGCTGAATTTCTGCACTAAGTTCATAAACAAAACACCATGACTCAGACAATTATAAGACAAAATCAATTAATTATAAATAGGATCAATAAAAATGATACAGAATCAATTTAATCCTCTCAGAAGATAGAGGCAAAAAGAAGATCTCCTGAACCTCACTCTTATATGAACCAGGAAAAGGAGGGTAGAATATACACAACAAGTTAGATACAGAAATTTACTAAACTTGGAAATAAACAGGTAGGGCCAAGGAAAGAGGAGAGGGATTTATAAGGGGGAGTGGCATCAAAGAAAGAGCAGTCACAAGTAAAACAAACTTTCACTTTGGATGATGAATAATAAAGAGGAAATAAAAAAGCAAGAAAGCATAAGAATACCAACGATTGAAATCTGCACCATGTTAAAAGAGTAAGGGAGGGAAGTGGGTTCATATCACTTCAATTATAAATCTCCAGTGCTGATCATATTTCTTTTCTTTTACCACCTTCTTTGTGAAGATGAGGGCAAAGAGGATGAAAATGATAAGAAAATATTACAGAGGGAAATATACAAGTAACCATCATTACAATGGATGTGAATGGAATGAACTCACCCATAAAACAAAGGAAGGTAGCAGAATACATTAGAAAGCAGAATTCAATAACATACTTTTTACAAGAAGGACACTTGAAACAAAGATTCACAAGTTCACATGAGGGGCTGGCACAAAACTTACTATACTTCAGATGAATTTTAAAATACAGAGATCTCAGTCAAGGTAACAATAAAAATAGATATACTTACAAGACAGAAGTAGAGTGATGCTGAAAGGCATCATAGATAATGAAAAACTATCAATACTTCTGACTGTATACACACACATATGTATATGTATATGGGTTGGCATCTAATAATAATGTTGTTGTTTAGTCATTGCAGTTGGGTCTGACTCTTCATGACCCATTTTGGGGTTTTCTTGGCAAAGATACTGAAGTTCCTCCTCCAGCTCATTTTATAGATAAAGAACCTGAGGCAAACAGGTTTAAGTGACTAGCCCAGGATCACACTACTATTAAGTATCTGAGGCTGGATTTGAACTCAGGAAGATGGGTTTTCCTGATTCTAAGCCCAGTGCTCTGTGCACTCTGGCACCACCTAGCTTCCCAGACATCAGGTAGAACCAGTTAATAGATGACTGATCCTAAGACTCCAACACCAACTCTACCTCCTCCATTAGTGGTTTCTTTGATAGGGGTGAAATCACAGCTGACACAGAGTACAAGTTATGGTGGCTAAAAATTTATCTCTCAGTGATTAATGAGCCTCTTCCTTCCTGTTGGGCTGGTCTTTGGACAAACATCCACAGTCTCATACCTTGATATTTCCCAGCTTCATGACCCTGGGCAAGTCACTCAACCCTGTTTGGCTCAGTTTCCTCATCTGTAAAATGATCTAGAGAAGGAAATGGCAAACCATTCTAGAAAACCCCAAAAGCAGTCACAAAGAGTTGGACACAAGAGTTGGTATCTACTTTTTTAACTCAAGTTTTTTGGTTTTCTTTTTATGCCAATCCAAGTCATGGCATTCTGGGGACTGCCATTCAGTTTCATTTTCCTTCTCCAACTGCTGAGTTTATTCCACCTTTTAATTCAGCCTCATTGATTTTTTTTTTTTTTTTGCTACTGTGGCTGATGACTCTGGGTCTCCATTTATTCCTGTTCTGGGCTAGGTTTCAGAGGAATGTGGTCTCCATTCTCTATTCTCTGCCTCCTTTTTTTCTTGTTCATCTTTTTTATTTTCCAAAAATAATTCATTTGCAGGCTGAAAGAGGGTGATGAAAACTGACTCTCAATTGATTTCAGTAATATCATCTATTTTGGTCAAATTCAACACACTCTCTCTCCCCTTTTATTCCCTTTCTTTTGCAAGTTTTCTTATTTACTCAGACCTTTCTCATTTCTTTTGTCCTTCATAAGCTTGTTGCTTATGCCTTGAGCTTTTTTTGGATTCCTAGATGTCTTTTACAGAGATGTACATCAGCCAACGAAAGCCCCTTTCTATTAAAAAATAAAATAATATTTATCGTTTTGTCTTTATATCATTTCCCAAGGTGCTCCATTTCCTCTCCTCCCAGAGAACCACTCCATTTTAACAAAGACTAAGAAGAGGAGGGGAAATTGAGCAAAATTAATAAAAAAAAAAAATCTCACATATGCAGTGTTCCATACCTACAGCTCCCCAGCTCTGCGAAGAAAGGTGCAACTTCTCTACATTAATGTTTTAAGGCTGATGAGTCATTAAAATTTCACTGAATTCAGTTTCAGTCCTATTACGTGCCTAGGGTCACAGACAAAGCTGAGAGCTTCCTGGAAGACGTTAAGTCTAATCTTTCTCATTTTACAAATAAAAGAGCTGAGGTTGGAACAGGTTTAACAGCTTGTCCAGGATCACAAAGGGAACAGGTTTTTATTTAAGTATCTACTATGTGCCAGGTACAAATGTTTTTGCTTTTGATCCTCCCACCAACTATGGGAAGTAGGTGCCATTAATATCTCCTTTTTACATCTGAGGAAACTGAGACAGGCAGTGGTTAAGTGATTTGCCCAGGATCATACTGCTATAGTAAGTACCTAAGGCTGGATTTGAACTTGGGTCTTCCTCACTGCAAGAAGTGCTCTACCCACTGTACCACCTAGCTTCTTTCAATCTTCCACTAATGTCAGCCATTTTGTATTTTGTTTCCCTGGTTGCGCTTACTTCACACTGAATCAGATCTGATCAGTTTTCCTATGTTTCTCTACACTCTATATAGAGCAGTAATATTCCCTTCCATTCATCTCCAACAACTCATTTATCCATTCCCTAATGACCAACCACTTTGTTTCCAGTTCTTTGCTACTACAAAAAGTCCTGCTGTAAGGATTTAGGAACATGAGAGGCCATTCTCTTTTTCACTAACTTCTAAAAAGCCTTTTTTTTTTTTGAGTTGTCAATTTTTTTCCCCATGGTCCAAGAATGTTGAACAAGGTTTTACAGAAGAGAGAAGCCAGTAGGCTCACTGACAAGTTCTAGAGATAAGGCTTCCAAGTATATTTGCTTCTGTTAAAATCTTTTATCTTGTTTATTTGCCAACAGAAATGTGGACTTTTCTGATATCCTGGGATGACTTAGAATTACGGTATCTCCCATTCTTCCTCTCATCATTACTGGAGTTATGGGCAAAATATCTCCTCTTTGAGTTCCTGTGAGAGGTAAGTGCTGCCAAAATAAATCAACCACAACACACAAATTACAGAGTTTAGAAAAACCTAGGTTTTATTACACTTAAGTATAAGTTTGGATCTGAGACAAATAATGTAAATCTGAACCCCAACTGGTATTCTGACAAGGCCTCTTATGCGTAAAATTATGTCAGAGTGACAGAGAAATACTTCCTTTACATACTGCCATCTTGTACATTTCTCTTAGCCCAAAAAAGTTAAAGAAAAGAGAGATTCATAACCCCATGTTTCCTTCAATGTTCTAAAAATTGAACAAACTTAGTTAAGTAAAGTCATAATCTCCCTCTGCATCTCCCTTCTGGAACCAAGAATCATAACAAAATCAACTCCTTCATTTTCCCTGGATAGGATATGTCAATTTGCTCCTCTACAGTCCCACTCACTGAAATGCCTCCATTCCCCTATATCTGTTGTTTCTTCCGTTAGAATGTAAGATCTTGGGATGGAGCCAAGATGATGGAGTAGAAAGACTCACCTATGCTAGCTCCGGAACCCACAGCCCATAAATTTCCTGTGAAAAGAACTCCCCACAAATTCTGGAGCAGTGCAAGCCACGCAGCAATGCAGTGGAGGAGATTTCCATTCCAAAGAGCCCTGAAAAACCGGCCCCAAAGGTCCGTCGCACACTGGACAGCAGAGCCCACCCCTGCACTGCCCTGGCCGCATGGCCCCGAGAGGAGCAGATCCAAGCAGGTTTCAGGGACGGAACCTCCTGCAGCCACGAAGTTCCCTCCACCCACAGGCACTCCAGGTCAGTGAGAGAGACTTCTGGGCTGGCCAAGAGAGGAGCGGGGTGTCTCCATAACTCAGGCCCCCTCGGGAGGCAGCGGCAGAGGCAGCGGGTGGCCCGGAACTCCCGGAGCAGGCAGGAGCTCAGGGCCATTACTGAAAGTCTCCGCATAAAGTCCCAGAGGGAACTGAGCCTGGGAGGCGGCCCTGCCCCCACCTGAGAACCTGAATTTAATCTTACCCTGAATAGCAGCCCCGCCTGCCGCTGAAAGCCCTGAGGCTGGGGAGCAGCATTTGAATCTCAGACCCCAAGCACTAGCTGGGTGGATCTAGGCAGGGTTGAAGAGGAATCTCAGAAGTCAAGTAGCTGGCTGGGAAAATGCCCAGAAAAGGGAAGAAAAATAAGACCATAGAAGGCTACTTTCTTGGTGAACAGATGTTTCCTCCTTTCATTTCTGATGAGGAAGAACAATGCTTACCCTCAGGGAAAGACATAGAGGTCAAGGCCTCTGTACCCCAAACACCCGAAATAGATATCCAATGGGCTCAGGCCATGGAAGAGCTCAGAAAGGATTTTGAAAATCAAGTTAGACAGGTGGAGGAAAAACTGGGAAGAGAAATGAGAGAGATGCAAGAAAAGCATGAAAAACGGGTCAATATCTTGCTAAAGGAGACTTAAAAAAATGCTGAAGAAAATGACACCTTGAACAATAGGCTCACTCAATTGGCAAAAGAGGTTCAAAAAGCCAATGAGGAGAAGAATGCTTTCAAAAGCAGAATTAGCCAAATGGAAAAAGAAGTTCAAAAGCTTCTTTTGAAGAAGAAGAAAATAGTTCTCTCAAAATTAGAATGGAACAGATGGAGTCTAATGACTTTATGAGAAACCAAGAAATCACAAAACAAAACCAAAAGAATGAAAACATGGAAGAGAATGTGAAATATCTCATTGGAAAAACAACTGACCTGGAAAATAGATCCAGGAGAAACAATTTAAACATTATGGGACTACCTGAAAGCCATGATCAAAAAGAGCCTAGACATCATCTTTCATGAAATTATCAAGGAAAACTGCCCTGATATTCTAGAACCAGAGGGCAAAATAAGTATTGAAGGAATCCATCGATCACCGCCTGAAAGAGATCCAAAAAGAGAAACTCCTAGGAACATTGTGGCCAAATTCCAGAATTCCCAGGTCAAGGAGAAAATATTGCAAGCAGCTAGAAAGAAACAATTCCAGTATTGTGGAAATACAATCAGGATAACACAAGATCTAGCAGCTTCTACATTAAGGGATTGAAGGGTGGGGAATAGGATATTCCAGAAGTCAAAGGAACTAGGACTCAAACCAAGAATCACCTACCCAGCAAAACTGAGTATAATACTTCAGGGGAAAATATGGTCTTTCAATGAAACAGAGGACTTTCAAGCATTCTTGATGAAAAGACCAGAGCTGAAAAGAAAATTTGACTTTCAAACACAAGAATGAGAGAAGCATGAAAAAGTAAACAGCAAAGAGAAGTCATAAGGGACTTACCAAAGGTGAACTGTTTACATTCCTACATGGAAAGACAATATTTGTAACTCTTAAAATTTTTCAATATCTGGGTAGTTGGTGGGACCACATACACACATACACACGTGCGCACACACACATACACAGATGCACGCACACACAGAGACAGAGAGCACAGAGTGAATTGAATAGGATGGGATCATATCTTAAAAGAAATTAAGGTAAACGGTGAGAGAGAAATGTAGTGGGAGGAAAGAGGGTGAAATGGAATGGAGTAAATTATCTCTCCTTCAAGAGGCAAGCAGGAGACTTTTTAGTGGAGGGAAAAAGAGGAGAGCTGAGAAAAAAAAAACCAAGAAGTTTACCCTCATCACATTTGACTAAAGGAAGGAATAAAATGCACACTCATTTTGGTATGAAAACCTATCTTACAATACAGGAAAGTGGGGGAGAAGGAGATAAGCAAGGGGGGGGATGATGGAAGGGAGGGCAATGGGAGGAGGGAGCAATTTGAAGTCAACACTTGGGGAGGGACAGAATCAAAAGATAGAATAGAATCAATGGGGGGCAGGATAGGATGGAGGGAAATACAGTTAGTCTTACACAACATGACTATTATCGAAGTCATTTGCAAAAATACACAGATATGGCCTATACTGAATTGCCTGCCTTCCCAAAGGGAATGGGTGGGGAGGGAGGGATGGGGAGAATGGGGAACTCAAAGTTTTAGGAACAACTGTTTAATATTGTTCTTGCTACCAGGAAATAAGAAATACAGTCAATAGGGAATAGAAAGTCATCTGGCCCTACAGGACAAAAGAGAAGATGGGGACAAGAGAAGGGAGGGATGATAGAAGAGAGGGCAGATTGGTGATAGAGGAAATTAGAATGATTGGTGTATTGGGCTGGGGGGAGGGGAGAAATGGGGAGAAAATTTGGAACCCAAAATTTTGTGAAAATGAATGTAAAAGTTAAATAAATAAATTTATATTAAAAAAATAAAAATAAAAATAAAAAAATAAAATAGAATGTAAGATCTTTGAGGTCATGGCTACCTTTGTTTTTGTATTTGTATTCCCAGCATTCAGCATGCAGTAGGTGCTTAATGAATGCTTTTTCATTCACTTATTCAGTTCCTTATCCTGCCACTCCTTCCCTTAACAAGCATCACCTTTCATTTTTGTCCTCCTATCCCCTGCATCTAGTGCCTGGCACAAAATAGTGAATTAATAAATGCATATCAGTTAATAAATTGATCCTTCAAGGTCTAACTCTGATTCTACCTGAACTCCATCCAGAAGTGATCTCTCTGTCCTCCAAAACCCTTCAAACTTTGGAGGGTACTGACATTCCATGCTCAGTGTCCTAAGGTTCCTTCTAACTTTGACATCTGATGTTCCCTATTCACAGATCATAGATCTAGAACTGATGGGACAGTTCTAACTGACCTAAGCCCTGTATTTTCTCAGGTCCTTTCCAGCAGGCTCTGCAATCTAGAACCCCTCTCAGCTCTATGACTTCCCTTCTTCTATAGACCAGAGCTTGCCCAACTCAGGTGCCTTAAGCTGTCTGGCCCATGATACCCTGAAATCACAGCGGGGAAGACTCAACTTAAGTAGATTCCTGGGGAAGAGACTATCCCCGTGGGAGACAGAAGGTATCTGACCCAGTCCTCCAGTGCTACCAGGGCAACTAGTGGAGGGGATAATTGAACAGGGCTGAATGGTGGGCACACCCTACTATGCTCAAGGCACTGCAGTAGCTGCGCTTGGAGTGGGGTGGAGAGGAACAGGGGTGAGGACAGGGAAGAATGACAGAGAGCTGCAAAGAGTAGGGACCCTGTCTATGCCTTGAAGATCCAGGGATAGAAGACAGGAATTGGTGCGGGTAGGGGCAGGCTTGGGAAGAGGGTGCCAGCTCACTCAATAGTTTCATAGCACTTAGCGAAGTATGTGGCACATAGTAGGACTTAATGCTAGCTGATTGACACACCAACTCTTCAGAGTTGGCAGGGAACTTAGCAGTCAGATGATCCAACATTCCCAAGAACAAAAATCTACTCAGCAACACCCCTGGCAAGGGGGCATCCGATTGATGAAGCCTAGTGGGCACAGCCCATCCTACTTTTTAAGAAGGTTTTCCTATCATCTCTCTAACGTGCTACAGAGGTAGCAGGATGCAGCAGATAAAGTCAAGAAGACCAAAATTCAAGTCCTGCTTGAGACATTTAACAAGGACACGTCATTTAAATTTGCTGTGCCTCAGTTTCTTATAGACATAGTTAGGTGGTACAGTACAGAGTGCCTGAAGTCAGGAAGACTCATCTTCCTAAGTTCAAATCCAGCCTCAGCCACTTAATAACCGTGTGACCTTGAGCAAGGCACATCCCCCTGCTTGCCTCAGTTTCCTCATCTGTAAAATGAGCTGGAAAAGGAAATGACAAACCACTCTAGTGTCTCTGTCAAAAAAAACCAACCCTAATAAGGTCAGGAAGAGCTGGACATGTCTGAAGAACAACTGAACAACAGTTCTTCACCCAGAAAATAAGAGGTTTGGATTCAACGACCTCTAAGGGCCTTCCCAACTCTAAATCCATAATCTAAATCAATAGCACTCTAAGGTGCCTTGCAAATCTAAATCTACAATCCTACTCACCCATCAAGGTAGAGGTCCTATTTCACCTCCTCCAAGAAGCTTTCCCTGAGCCTCCCCCAAACAGAAGGTATCACTCCCTCCTCTGAAGCCCCTCAGCCCTGGGTCTGCCCTTTCCTCTGCCTGTCATCTCATCCTGCCCCAATATAAAGGTACAGGGAAAGGTCTTAGTGTCCCTAAAGGTTGAGTGCAGCTTTAACAACTTAAAACTAAGACTTTGGGGACACACTTTGGGGTCTCCATCTCCTGCCCCAGCATCCCAAAGACAGAGGACCAGGTTTCCTGTTCTTTCACATCACAGGGCAAGGCAGATGGCAGGGTTCATTAGTGTTGGTTGAATTCAATTCAATTCTAAGAGATCTCTATTACTCACAGGCTTCTGTCTCCCTCATTTTCCTTCTCTGTAAAATGAGGGCAAAACCAGCACCTAGCTCCCAGGGGTGTTGTGAGATAATACTTGTAAAGGCTTGACTAGCTATTACCATGGGACAAATTTCACAACTGTGTGGAATGGTTCCATTAGAAATTTGTAATCTATTCTCAACTAAGCCTCGGATGATCCTTTAGTATATCTTTGTTCTCTAGCCAATTCACCACAGGGGATGTTACAAACCTCTTTTTTCATCACATCTCCCATGGGACCCCTGCTGTCAATCAACCTGCTCCCCCTGAGTCATGTAGAATGGTGAGGTTCCTTTAAGGGTACCCCCGACCTGGACTCTGAGAGATTGAAGAGGATTTTGCCTCATTCTTCATTAAAAATATTGAGGTCATTAGCCTAGAGCTCTCACATTTCCCCTGATATCATCCCCCTCTATCTCCTCCTCTCCAATTTTTGATTAAGTAGCCTCTCACCAAAGTCTACCTACATACCCTTGATCCCATTTCCTAACCCCAACTAGGGCCCGGGCCTTTTCCAATATCATACCTTCTCTGTGTCTAATTTTCAGTCCCTGCCATCTTCACCTTTCTGGTTATCTATAACCATGACGAAGTCTTCCCCATCCTTCAAAAACTCATTCCCTCTTACGATCCCCTTGATTGATAGTCCTACCCTCACCTTCTCCTCTCTCTGTCTCTCTCTCTCTCTCTCTCTCTCTCTCTCTCTCTCTCTCTCTCTCAGTTAAGTGACTTGTCCAGGTCACACAGCTAGTAAATGTACAGGTTTGAACTCAGGTTGTGCTGACTTACTTTCTTCTCTATCCCTCCCCAACCCTTCACAACCTCATCACTAACCTGAACTTGCTCCCTCCAAAGCTACTTCTCTCTTAATTACGAAATCGAATGGCCACTTCCCATTTCTTCCCTTTCTTGACCTTTCTAGAACATCCTCCTCTCTGGGTTTTCATGTTCTCTCCTGGTCCTCCTACCTGTCTGCTTCTTCTCAACCTCCTTTGCTGGATTATCACCTAGGTCTCATTGACTGTGAGTGTTCTTCAAGGCTCTGTGCTGTTTTCTGTTCTTCTCTAACTCCCCTAAATCCTAATCTTTTGGTGATCTCATCCACTCCCACGGCCTTAATTTATCATCACTCTGCAGACAAGTCTCAGATCTATACATCCAGCCCAAAACAGGGTAACTGAACTATAGTCTCCAATGCTTTATGGTCCCTCCCAGTTCTGAACCTTCAACTGACATCTTGGGTTCTAAGAGCCCTCCCAGCTCTGACTTTTTGTGTTCTAAGCCCCTCCTCCCTCACACTTCTCTGTTCAAAGGGCCCTCCCAGCTCTGACTTTCTGGGTTCTAAGGCCCCCAGCTCTGACAGCCTGACTTCTAAAGGTCCTCCCAGCTCTGACTTTCTGGGTTCTAAGGTCCCCAGCTCTGACAGCCTGACTTCTAAGGGCCCTCCCAGCCCTGACTTTCTGTATTCTAAGGATCCCCCCAGCTCTGACTTTCTGCGTTCTAAGGATCTCCCCAGCTCTGACTTTCTGGGTTCTAAGGATCCCCCCAGCTCTGACTTTCTGGGTTCTAAGGGCCCTCCCAGCTCTGACAGCCTGAGTTCTACGGAGCCCCCAGCTCTAACTTTTTGCGATCTAAGGATCCCCCCAGCTCTGACTTTCTGCGATCTAAGGATCCCCCCAGCTCTGACTTTCTGTGATCTAAGGATCCCCCCAGCTCCGACTTTCTGGGTTCTAAGGGCCCTCCCAGCTCTGACAGCCTGAGTTCTACGGATCCCCCCAGCTCTGACTCTGCGGGTCCTCTGGTCCCTCCAAGACTCTGACAGTTGAAGTTCTAAGGGCCCCCTCTTCATTCGTACGCTCTGCGTTCTTTGCTCCAAGATCCAAGGTCAGTTCCGTCCCCGGCCCTCCCGCCTTCTCTGCCCACCACCCATCCGCCCAGCCCCACAAACACCACCGAGGGGCTAGCCCCGAAGCGCCGCTTTCCCAGCCGGGCGTCTGTAGGGCGGCGCCCTTTAAGCAGCCCGGGACCTCCCGGCACCGCCCCCAAGCCCCTTCCCCGGTGGGTGGGAGGTCTCCCGCTAGCAGCCCATGATTACCTGCTCCCCCCGAGTCAGGTGGAGTGGAAGGGCTCCTTTAAAGGCGCCCCCCGTCCGGACCCCGCCCGCTCCAGGCCGGCTGCGGGCCAAAGGACCGGTGCGCGCAGCACCGGCGTGCGGGCCCGGGTCTCCCAACATCTCCTTGGCACCGCCCCCGCCCGCCTCCATTGGCTGCCAGGCCCGCCAATCAGCGGCCTCGCTCCGGGCTGTGAGGAGCCGGTGGGGAGGAGGGGTGCGGAGGGCGCGGCCGCATGTGTGCCTTAAAGGCACAGCCCTCCCGCCGCGGCCTCGTCACGGGCGCCTCCGGGGCTGGGCGGATGCCGGCTGGAGCTGCGCGATTTCCCCGGAGACTTTGGCGGAGCCAGGTCTGCATCCTCGGCTCCGGACCGCCCAGGGTGGCGCCCATTTCCCTGCGCTAGGCATTGCCTCGCAAACTCCCGTCTTCGGGAACTGACCAGGATCCAGCCCCCAAGACCGTGGCCCTCCCTGGCTCCGGGTCTGCCCCCGGGGTGGGTGAACCTGGGGCAAAGCCGGTGCCTGGAGGCTGGAAACTGGCACTCCGGTACCCTCCCTCTGCCCAAGCCCTGGCCCTGGTCCGGCTTGGGAGAGGACCTTTCTCTTTACATTTCATGGTAAAGTGAAGGGAATGCACGAGGCAGTCCCAGAGGTTCTTCTTCCCAGCTGCGGACCGTTGGAACTTTGCCCCAGTGGGAAATTCAGCGCGTGCCGCCTTTACTACCCCAGGGCATGCTTCTTCCTCCACTGCCCCGATGACCCCTAGTGAGGCCAGGGCGGTCCCGTCTCCATCCCCCCTCTCTCCCAACATCGGGGAGTGCTTCAACCTTGCCTTCAAAAACCTCCCGGTCACCCGGGTAAGTGTCTTTCCTCCAGGCTGAGGCAGTATCTTTGGAAACCCTTGCCCCCTGCTGCAGCTCGCCTCAGGCGCAGAAATTTAGGTACAGTCCTGCCCTGGCATTCTAGATGCTAAGCGAACTCCTAGCACAAACATCCTGTGTGCTAAAGTTCCTTCCGGCTCTGGCGTTAATATGTTGACATTCTGTATTTGTAGGTGGCTTTAAGGGTTGTAAATAGCTTTATAAACTTCTCATTTGATCTTAACGACAACCCCGTGAAGCAGGTGTTGTTATTGTCTCCATTTTACAGAGGAGGAAACTCAGGCTGGCAGTGATGATGAGGATGATGATAGCTAACATTTATGTAGCCATTACTATGTGCTCAGCACTGTGCTAAGGGCTTTACTATTATTATCTCCTTTAATTCTCATAACAACCCTGGAAGGTAGGTGCTATCATTATCCCCATTTTACAGATGAAGAAACTCACTCGGAGCAAAAGACTTACCCAGGGTCACAAGGCCAATATATGAAGAAAGCATTTGAACTCAGAACTTCTGGACTAAATGTTCAGCACTGTATCTATCCAGCTCTGACATACTATGTTTTAGGTTTAGCATTCTATGTCCTAAGGTCTGTTCTAGTTTTGGTATTCCGTGTTTTGTGTTCTTCAGATCCCTTGCTGTCTTGTATTCTATTTCCTAGAGTCGCTCCCAGGTCTGATTTTCACTTTTCTCATTGTCTCATTATTTCTCCCTGGCTAAAATATGTTCATTGAGCTCACTACCTGCTGCAAAACTATTTTCTTTACGACTAAACCTCTAGAAAGAAGTCCCTCTTCCCTGGACCCCACTTCCTCACTCTTGAAGTCCCTCCCACCAATCAGTCTCTCCAAAGACCTAGGTTACTGCCCCAATAGCCTCACCCCTACCCCACCGCCCACCCCCCTCCTGCTTAATCTCTCAGCGGCATCAGGTGAAAGACCATTGTCCGGTTTCCCATCTCCTCTGTACTCCCCGTCTTTCTGGATACTCTCACTTCTCTGAGTTTACATCCCATTTCTTGGCCCTGGGTTCTCCTGCCTGCTCCTGTTCCTCCTCCCTGCCCTTAAATGTGAGTGTCTCCCCCCAGGGCTCTATCCCTGGCCCCGTTTCATTTCCTTTATACACCCTACTCCAGGAGATTTTATCCAGTATCCTGTATCACCCCTGGGAGGCTACTGTGATGTGGCTGGGGAAACAACAAACAAGGTTTAACTTTTGGGTCCAAAGACCTGAGTTCGAATATCTGGTCTGTCTATAAGATCTTGGATAAGTCACTTCAGTCCCCTGGGCTCATTTCCTCTCTTGTAATCAGTCAATCCATAGTCAATAGACCAAACATGGCTGCTGTTCAGTCGTGGGGTTTTCTTGGCAGAGATACTGCAGTGGTGTGCCATTTCCTTCTCCAGCTCATTTTACACATGAGGAAACTGAGGCAGACAGGGTGAAGTGACTTGCCTAGGGTCACATAGTGTCTGAAGCTGGATTTGAATGCATGAAGAGGAGTCTTTCTGGCAATCCACTGAGCCACCGAGCTGCCTACCCACACCCCCCAAAAAAGGCATTGGGTAGGTTAGACCAGAGGTCTCCTAAGGTTCCATGCAGTTCTAGAACCTGTGAGCCTTGACTTCTTTGCAGACAGGTGGTTCCCAGCCCTATTTTCCCAGCCCCAGGTTCCCTCCTGACTGCCAAGCCTGCATCCCAACCAGTATGGCATTCTGGCTTCTTCGTCTCAACAAGAACAAATCCAAATTTCCTTTGCCCCTTCCCCTAATTTCCCTGCCTCTGTTGATGGCATAACCATCCTCTCAGTCATCTGGGCTTAAAACTTGAGTCATCCTTTCATTCCCAGTCAGTTGACAAGTTCGGTTGATTTTCCCTCTGAAATCTCTCTCCACTCCACTCGGTTCAAGCCTCTCCACTCCCATGGTCACCACCCTCCTTGGGCCTTTATCACCTCTGACTTGAATAGTTTTCTCTCAACTGATCTCTTTGCCCCTCCTATCCATTTACAGGGCCATGGAAGGCTGTCACCGCACAGGTCTGCCCTGTCCCTCCCAACTTTCAAAAGCTTTCCTTAGCTTCCTTTTGCCTACAAGGCACAATGCAAACTCAAGACTGGCACTGAGTCCCTGCACAGCCTGGACTTACCTACTTTTTGCAGTTTCATCTCACACATTCCGCACTTTTGTATTTTCCCCAAACTGGACCACTCCTCCCACTCCCTACTCTCTTCCTGCCATCTCTCATCTTTGAGTCTTTGCTTACACTATAACCCCAGCCTGCAAAGTACCGCTCCGCTTGAAATCCTTCCCTTCACAGCCTGTCTCAGATGCCACCACCTCCATGCAGCTTTCCCTGGTGTCTGTCCCCCACCCTGACTCCCAACCAAGTGCTCCTGGCCTCCTGAGGTGGCCTCAGACACTTACTTATTGTGTGACCCTGGGCAAGTCACTTCACCCTGTTTGCCTCAGTTTCCTCATCTGTAAAATGAGCTGGTGAAGGAAATGGCAAACACTCCAGCGTCTTTGCCAAGAAAACCCCAAATGGGGTCATGAAGAATTGGACACCATGGAAACAACCGGACAGCAGCAACATACAACAAATGTGGGGATAATAACGGCACCTACTTCATAGGTGTGTTGTGAAGATCAGACGGGGTATTTATAAACCACTTGGCACATAATAGGTGCCATGTAAATGTTTCTTCCCGTCCCCTTTCCCCTTAGATTTGTCTGAGTGTTTCCTTTAGATCTTTCTTTTTGTTTGAATTTTTCTAATCAGATTCTGCCTTTTACCAGCTATTTGTGCAAATAATAACCCCATCCCCATTGGACTGCCAGTCTTTTCAAATGGGGATAAGTAGCAGCTCCCTTCCAGGGTTATTGCAAGAATCAAATGAGATAATCATTGTAAAGTGCTTAGCTGGGCACATCAGAGGCAAGATATATATTTGAGCTATTACTATTATTATTAATAGCAAACAACTTGGAAATACTTAGAGCTCTGATCCTGTCAATGACCAGCTGCTGTTCTAGAACACTCTCCATGTAGCAGGCTGCCCACTTTTGGACAGAGGTGATGGGCCCAGGGACCAGAGTGAGTTGTGCACTTTTTTTGGACAGAGAAATCTACTTTTGGCACAGTCCTGTCCTGGTTATACATTTTTTTTTTGAGGGAATCAGGTTTAAGTGACTTGCCCAGGGTCACATAACTAGTAAGTGTCTGAGGCTGGATTTGAATTCCTGACCCCAGGGCCACTTGGCTCTACCTCTGACTCTCCAACACTTGACCCTGTGGCTCAGTGCCTTCTCCCCCTGGAAGTTCCCTTGTCAGTACCTCTGGGCTTTCTTGCCCTAGATCATTCCTCTGCCCCTGCTGTCTCCTTTTCCCATTGGTGGGTTCTTCCCATTTGGAATCAGGGTCCAGAATGGTCACCCTTCATTCCTCTCCTGGCTCTGTTCTTGACTCTACAGACTTAATTCTCTACTCTGCTCAGACTCAGTAAAACTCCTTTCAATGGGTTGTTTTTCTCCATTGGAACATAAATCCCATGAAGAGGAAATATTTTACATTTCTTGGTCCCCTAGCTGATGGAGAGCCAGCCTTGGAGCCAGAAGCACCTTGGGGTTCAAGCTTTGCCTCTGAAACAAAGTTGCAAAAATGTGGCAGCTTTCGCTGGTAAGGGCCATTGTCTCATCTGGGTTCCTTGTACCAATGATCCCAGGTCCAGTGGTTCTAGCCTGGGGGATTCTGATTTTCTTTCAAGCTCCTAGTAGTGGCTGGCCCATAGTAAGCATTCAATAAATATTTGCTGATGACTGATTGACCCTTGTGTCTCTACCCCTGAGGATGGTACCTTTGTACCCAGTAGGAGCTTAACAAGCATTTCCTGGGTTAAATAATAGCCCGCATTTTTATAGTTCTTTAAGGTTTTACAAAGTGTCCTACAGGTATTATCTTCACGACAATCTTGGAGGGTAGGTGCTATTGTTCTCCCCATTTTACAGATGAAGAAACTGAGGCAGACAGAGGTTAAGCGACTTGCCCAGAGTCACACAGCTGCTAAGTGTCTGAGTCTGACTATGAAATCAGATTATCCTGAGGCTAGCCCAACACAGCATCCTCTGCACCACTTAGCTGCCTTGAAGTGTAAAGTGCAAATGTTCTTTGCCAGATCACAAGTGGTCTCAGGGCTGGGAGGGCAGCCAGCCTGACTGACCTGTACAGGAGCAGGAATGCCCTTTAATGAGGAGATGAGTGATCATTCTGTTTCTAGTCGAACATTCTGGTCCAGGGTTCAAGTTCATCAAGCTGACAAATATTGCAAAGTCATCTTTGTGTGAGAGGGGCAGGGTGAGCCCTGAAGGAGAATGGCAGCTTGTTGTGGCTGAAGGCCAACCCAGCAGGCATCTGGAGAGTGGCTAAAAGCTTTGGATGAGGACTGTGTCCCTAGAGAGCGATGGGTAAGGGAATTTGGAGTCCAGGAAAGAGGAGGAAGTCCCAGAGCCAGGAGAGTGAGAAGGAAGCCTGGAATCTTCCTTTCTGAGGTTCTGCCAAAGGGAAGGAGACTTTCAGGATCTAACCTAGCCTCACCTCTTTATTTTCACAGATGAGGAAACTGAGGCTGAAAGATTAGATTAAAAGACTTCCCTAAGGTCACACAGGTAGTAATTAACACCAAGTCATAGTTAGATGGGGAGCAACTTCAGGGTACAGTGACTAGAGTGCCTGACCTGAGTTCAAATCCGACCTCAGATACTTATTAGCTGTGTGACCCTGGGCAAGTCACTTAACCCTGTTTACCTCAATTTCCTCATTGGTAAAATGAGCTGGAGAAGAAAATGGCAAACCACTCTAATATCTTTGCCATGAGAACTCCAAATGGGGTCAGGAAAATTGGAATGTGACTGACAAATAACAATGAAGAGATGTATATATCAAAGACTTCACCAACAACCTATGAGGCGGATCTGGCCCATTTGGAGGGAGAAACCTTTTGGGAGCTTACTCACCATTTTACAGGTGAGGAAACTGAGATCTTGAGAAAACTAATCGCTCCCAAAGAAATGCACTTAGACTTTTGGGACACTCTGAATAATTGTAATTTTATTAATCAAAGATCCTTGAAGTTTTGTTTGAGTTAGTATCATAATTTCCTTACACCTTGATGTATTTTTGTAGAGTGATCATATCTTATTTTTTCTAAACTTGCTAAATATGATCTTTTATCACACCAGAGAGTTCAGCCTAACTATTCATATAGGAAAAACAAAGTAGATGAAGAATACCTATGGAGAATACAGAATCTATCTCTTCATTCAAGTCTTGCCTTTGACACCTACAAGCTATATGACCCTAGATGAGTCACAATGTCTCTATGCCCCCTTAATTCCCACTTGTCCCCCAGGTCAGCTCTCTAAAATTATGAGCTATAGAGCTAGTGTTGATTTGCATTAATAGGGAAGTTTCTTAACAGAAACTTCCTATAACTGATAAAAGCAAAGTTCTGTTTTTTAAAAAAAATAACTCAAGGGCTCATCAGTGCTTATATTTTGGAAAAACATTATAGACGGGCAATGAGGCAGAGTTGGCCAAGAGGAGTAGCGTGGGCTGGATGAGCCTTGGGAAATTGCAAAATCCTCTTAATGATCCCTAAAACAGAGATCAACCTTTTTGTTATGAACCCTCTTTCAATGTTGTTGCAAATCTGTAAGACACGAAACACCATGGACACCCAAGAATTGAAACTGAGGATCCTTCAGAATGCTGGTGAGTCTCATGGTGGGCGTGAGCAAGCTGAAACATGTGCAAACCAGGAGTAGAGCAGGAGAAAGCTGGTAAAGGATGTCACCTGCAAAGTATTTGATCAAGAAAGGGGGGCTGGTTATGTGCTAAGAATGAGGGATGGAAGGCAGATGGCCTGTGTGCTGCGTCGGCAGGGAGAATCCTGCCACGGTGGCTGGCACCCCTCGAGTGAATTGATGGGAGGATGCAGACAAGTGTTGCAGATGGGGATGGGATGATAGCAGCTCCATGGAACCGCTGGTGCTTCTTGCTATATCTGCCTTCACACCTGTCCCCTCCAATGCCTTCTCTCTACTCACACAGCTACTGCCTTCTTTCAAGCATCAACTCCTGCTTAGATTATTGTAACAGTCTCTTCATGGGTCTGCAGCCTCAAATTTATTCCCACTTCAGTCAGTCCTACACATTCCTGCCAAAATAATTTGACCCCTCTTCAATCAACTTTATGGGTTCCCTATTGCCTCTAGATTCAAATATGCTTTTCGGTTTGGCATTTAATATTTATATCAGCTTTTTTTGTGGTGGCAAAAAAAAAGAAAATTGAAGGATGCCCATCAATTGGGGAATGACTGAACAAGTTGTGGTATACGAATGTAATGGAATACTATTGTGCTCTAAGAAATGATGAACAGGAAGATTTCAGAGAGGCCTGGAAAGACTTATATGAACTGATGCTGAGTGAAGCGAGCAGAACCAGGAGAACCTCATACACAGTAACAGTCACATTGTGTGATGATCCACTATGTATGACTTAGCTCTTCTCAGCAATACAATGAACTAAGACAATTCCAAAGGACTCATGATGAAAAATGCCATCCACATTCAGAGGAAGAACTATGGAGTCTGAATGGTGATCAAAGTATACTATTTTCACTTTTTTTTTGGTCTTTTTTTCTTTTGATGTGTTTCTTCTTTCACAATTGACTAATATGGAAATGTTTTACATGACTATACATCTATAACCTCTATCAAATTGCTTACTGTTTTTGGAAGAGTGGATGGGGGAAAATTTAGAACTCTAAATTTTGTAGAAGTGAATGCCAAAAATTGTCTTTACATATAATTAGAAAAAAGTAAAATAATATTTAAAAAAATAAAGCCCCTCACAACCTGACCCCAGTTTGTCTTTTCGACCTCACTAGACAGAAATACCCTTTCCCCAGTCTGTAATCTATTGAAGCTGCCCCTCTTTTCTCCCCTGCCTGGAATGCCCTCCCCGCTCACCTCTGCCTCAGTCTCTCTTTCTTTAAGATGCAGCTCAGGTACCACCACCTTGTACATGAAACCTTCATTGGTAGGGAATTTAATGATTTTGTGTGTGTGTGTGTGTGTAAAATATAAATAGGTATTTGTTAGCTTTATATTTATGCTGTAATCTATGTTTATAGACTCAAGAGTGAACATTGTCTCATTCATTGTACTTGCATCCCCAGCACTTGGCACATAATAGTAACTTAATGAATGATTATAATCTCCCAATGAGTATGACTGAGCCTCATATCCAGTAGGTGTTTAATAAATGTTTGCTGAATAAATGAACTAAATGGAACAGGCAAAGGGAGCTCCATTGCTCACCAGGACACCTACTTAGCCTCAGAAGCAGACCTTTAACCCTACTATGTGCCCAGCAGTATCCACTGGCCAGGACTCCCCAGGCCCTCCCAGCTCATATCTTGCCCAGACTCTTTGAACATCGGACACCACCTTCATCTTCATTTCTTAAACAAAGAATGTGTTTATTGCCTGTGTTCCCATATCACCATTTCACATTATTTCCAGGTCCTTCTCCCAGGCCCCAAGGACTGATGAGATGACTGTTGCAGGAAAGCCCCCTGACCCAGGCTGACCTGGCCCAGCCCACCAAGGCCACTGTGCAGTGTTCAAGAAGGAAGGCAGCTGATCCAGTCTGAAAAAAGAGCTTTGCCAGGTAGGGTGGGTAGGGTGGGGCAGGTGGAGGGGCCCAGGAAAGACAGTCTGTGGGCTGTGATGGGGTTTAGACAGAGAGGGTTGGAGCTGCTAGCTTCCACCTGTAGAAATACAATGTGGCTTCTTTTGTTTGGAGTCTTTCTTTATGCTTTAAATTAAAATCAGGCTCTGGTCCCTTACTGTGTTAAGGAGGTTCTAGGCTGGAGCTCATATGGAAGGGGTCCCTCCTGCTCCTGTGGAAAAGGGCAGGAGTGGAGGAGAAAGAAAGGAAGCTGCTCCTCTTGTCCTTCCCCCCTCACTTTACAAGAACATTACTTTTCAACATTTTTTGTAAGAGGTGAGGAAACCACCAGCCAACCTCATAAGCAGGAAGAAGGAAGCTCACTCTTAACAGGAAACCCTCTGTTGGCCCTGTTTTCCTCCTCCTCCCCCCAAACCTTCATCTCCAGGGCCCAGGCCCAACCCAAAGGGCATCCGCAAGAGATGGAGAGACAGCAAGGCCTGGTCCAGGGCAAGGGTGTAGATGGGAGGGGATGAGGATTCTCACTTCACAATACCCCAACAACCCCCCCACACCCTTATTGAGAAGCCTGTGGCTCTCTCCAGTCTTCTCTGCTCAGGAGATAAGACTCTCACAAATACACAGAACCATATAACATCAGTGCTGGAGGGGAGACCTTGGGTAACCAGTCCTGGCCCCCTCATCTGACAAATAGAGAAGCTGAGGCCCCAACACAGGAAGAGACTTGCCCAAGGCCACAGGATGAGTAAAAGAGAGAGCTCAGACAGGAACAAAAGTCCCCCAGCATAAGATAAAAATAAGAGAACACAAAGGGTAATGATAATGAAAAAGGGGAGAATGAGGGTGGGGAGGGGAGTTGGAGAGGGGCCCTCAGTCTCAATACCCTTCTTCTTCTCGGTAATAGTGGTACTCAGGTGGCTCCACAGAGCTGGGGCTGTCACCGGGGCCTACCCCTGGCCCATCTCCGGTGGGACCTTGGGGACAGTATTTGGGATCATAGATCTGTCGCCCCAGCCCAAACACCTGGCCGCTCTGGTTGGCACCCTGGGTATAACCCATCTGCAGAGACATGGAGGTGTTGTCACACTTGTCTGTGCCCATCTTGGTATCATAGATGTGTCTCCTGGTGCCCGGGGCTGTCATGCCAACCTGGAAGGAGGATGGGGAAAGGAATTCAGGCTCTGCAGTCCCAGGTCCTTACCCATCTAGCTCCTCTGCAGCCCAGGACACTCCATCAGCTGGGAATGCTTGGGTCAGGCAGGGTGCTGGAGGCCTGGGCCCTGGTCCTAATGCCATCACTGACTCCCTGAAGTTCCTCATGATCCAGCTTCTTCTTATCTTTTCAGGCCTTACTTCACTTTTCAGCTATATCAAGTGATACTGATCTCTCTACCATTCTTCAAACAAGACATGCCATCTCCTCTTTCCATGCATTTGTACAGGCTGTGCCCCCTGCCTGGTATGCTTTCTCTCCTCTTCCCTCTGGCTCTTCCTTTTCCTGACTTCTTTCAAGATTCACCTCAAATCTTACCTTCTTCTAAAAGCCTTTGTCTGACTCATCTATCTGACCCCCAAGTCTTTACCCCCCACTAGTACCTTTCTCCCAGGATTGCCTTCTACCATATCTGCTTATATTTTGAATATACAGAGTTATTTACTTATCTCATCCATTAGAACATAAGCTCTCTGAGAAGAGGGCCTTTTTTTTGCCTTTCTTTGTATCCCAGTCTCTTAGCACAGTATAAGCAATTTATAAATGCTTATTGCCTGGCTGGCTTATTAACTGAGCTCCCTCCCAAATCTGCCCTCTGGGTTCCAAGGTTCCCCCCTCTTTCCCCTGATGCAGCTCTGACATTCTGTGTTCCAAGGGTCCTCCAAGTCCTGAGAGCCTGGGTTCTAAGGGCCCTCTCAGCTCTGACATCCTGGGTTCCAAGGGCCCTCCCAGCCCTGACATCCTGGGCTCTAAGGGCCCTCCCAGCCCTGACACTCTGTTCTAAGGGCCCTCCCAGCTCTGACATCCTGGGTTCTAAGGGCCCTCCCAGCCCTGACACTCTCTGTTCTAAAAGGGCTGACATCCAGCTCTGACATCCTGGGCTCTAAGGGCCCTCCCAGCCCTGACATTCTCTGTTCTAAGGGCCCTCCCAGCTCTGACATCCTGGACTCTAAAGGCCCTCCCAGCCCTGACACTCTCTGTTCTAAGGGCTGACATCCAGCTCTGACATCCTGGGCTCTAAGGGCCCTCCCAGCCCTGACACTCTCTGTTCTAAGGGCTGACATCCAGCTCTGACATCCTGGGCTCTAAGGGCCCTCCCAGCCCTGACACTCTCTGTTCCAAGGTCTTTCCCAGCTCTGACATTCTAAGGGTCAATAGTAAACTGATATGAATATGACATTTTATGAGTTCCTGCTTTCATTATCTCACTGGCACTTCAGAACAGTGCCCTGTGAGGTAAGCAGTAATGCAAGTTATTATCATGCCCATTTTCCAGATGTGAAAGTTAAGGCCCAGGTGAGATGGTGACAGAGGCAGGGCTCACCCTCTGATCAGGGTGCTACAAAGCTCTGCCTGCCTGAGTGAGCCCCTGGATGCTTTGCTGGGTTACCTGGTCATGCAGGGGTTTGAGCACACCTGTTCCATGTAGAGTGAAACCTACCTCCCACTTTGGAAACAAGAGCTGGAGGGAGTGGCTGGCTTCAAAGAGCCAGCTCTAACCAGCCCAGCAGGCTTAGAGAATTCAAGCTTTATTCTTACCCTAACCTTTATACCTTCTTAAAGGGATAGGAACCAGTTTGGAAGCCTCAGACTCCAGCCCTGCCTTCCTGCCTTGAACTGGGACCCAAGGCCAGAATGCTCTAGTGGAGGTCAGAGCTGGAAGAAGCCTTAGGGACTCTTTAGTTTAACCCCTTTATTGTACAGATGAGAAAACTGAAGCACAGAGAGGGGAAGGGGCTTGCTGAAAGCCCGTCTAAGTAAATCAAAGGTAGAACTAGGTCCTCTGACTTTAAATCTAATTTCTTTGCTACTACTTCATGGTCATTTTTTCCAAGATCAGCTGCTGCCTTCATTTTACAACCTAAGGTCAAACACTGAGTCAAAATCACAGCTTAAGACTCGAAATTCAGGGCTCTTTGCATGCCACAGGGTTTTTTCTAAAGTCCAGAGAGGAGACCTCTGAACCTATCCTAGAACCTGGGTCTTCTAGCTCAGTGCCCTAACCACTCTTCTGCTGTACCTAAGGTGGTCCTCTCTCTCATTTCAGAACCCTAGATGTTTCCACTCACCTGACTGGCACACTTGTTGGTCCCCATCTGCAGACTGATAGTTGAGTGATCCATAGGGGCCAGAATCTGGTTCTTAGGATCATACAAGTGTCTCCGAGTACCATAAGCTGTCATGCCTGACTGACTGGCACATTTATTGGTGCCCATCTGTGGTCAGAAGGAAGTAGAATCATTAGGGTACCAGTGATCCCTCAAATGCTGCCTTGAAACTAGGGTCCAGGCTCTTGGCTGAGGCCCTGAGAGCTTGAACCCCACACAAGAGCCCTGGTTAACCCCTGTGCCCTCCATGGATTTTCTACTTGGGTAGAATCCCCAGGAGAGGAAAGGTGGCTGACTCTCAGACAGGGTCTGGCCAGAGCCAACTGGGGAAATCATCCAGGTATGTCTCCTGGGCAGCATGTCCAGCATCTCCCTACGTGTTCTCCCCTTCCCCTCCCCTTCCTTCCCCTCCCTCCACTCCCCTCCCCTCACTTCCCCTCCCTCACCTGTCCTCCACTCCCCTCCTCTCCCCTGTCCTCTCCTCTCCTCTCCCCTCCTTTCCTCTCCTCACCTCCTCCTAGGTAGCTTCCCTCTTCATGCTTCCCCAGAATATTCCCCCTCATTCCCCTTGGTTCATTACTCCCATCTCGCTTTCCCCTCTGAAGCATCCTCCTTACTCTCTTTCTGAATGTTTCCCAGCTTCATCTCCCTTTTCTCTATCCTTTGTACTCTCATTCTCAGGACTCCTTGGAATCATACTGTCCTTCCCTCCTGTTACTGGGAAGGAACGTTTCTCATAAACTCCTTCCCTTCACATATTATATCTCTCAAAGGGAAATTTGAATTTTCAGGGGGTCATCCTGAACTCAAAGGAATTTGAATTCATGGAATTTCAGGTGTTCTAGGTGAGACTTGAAAGTGGGGTGAGGTGGGGTGGGGGGAAGAGTGGCTTTCTTTGAACCCTTCAAATCCACCCAGGCTCCTAAGGATTACAGATCAGAGTAAAGTTACAAGACCAAGGAGTGAAGAAGGAAATGGCGCCATTGGGCTACCTACAGATTGGTGATGTCTCTGTTCAGGACAAGCACTTCTGAGCATCCAGGCCCAATGCAGTCTGGATTCCTGGGCCCATGTCCCAAAGCCCTGCTCCCTCCAAGACTGAGAGAGGGGGTGCCAGATTGGGGAGACTAGAACAACATTCACCAAGCCCTTCTCTCAGCCCCAGCCCAAGGAGAGGCATCCAGGGTAAAAGTGCTTCAGGCTAGCCCCATCTCGTACCTGGAGTCCAATAACACACTGCCCAGCTTTCAACTTGGCGTCATCAAAGTTTCTCTCTTGCTTCTCTGAGTACTTGACCCCAATGTCCACGCCACTCTGCAGCCCTTTTGTCTTGGCCTGGCCAGGAGAAACAGAGATGAAGTGAGATTAGAAAAAGGTGATTAGGAGAGATCTCACTCCTGAAAGCTCCAATCTCAAAACTCAAAACAATCCTGCTCTACCACCTCCATCTCCTGCTCCCAACTCAGTAAAAGTAGGAAGAGGACCATGTATCGGGAACCTCCTTCAATCCAACCTGCCTTCTAACTAGAACACAGCATGTCAGAGCTAGGAACAAAGAACATGGAACATAGAATATTAGAGTTGAAAGAATTTTAGGTCATGGAATATCCAGCTCAAGAGGGAACTTAGAACATGGGGCACAGAATGTCAGAGCTAGAAGGACCTCAGTGTAGAACATCACAACTGGGAAGGCCTTGAGAATATAGAATGTCATGTGTATTTTATATCAGATTACTTGCTGTCTTGGGGATTACTTGCTGTCAAGGGAAGAGAGGGAGGGAGCAAATTTGGAACTCAAAATCTTACAAAAATGAGTGTTGAAAACTATATTTATATATAATTGGAAAAAATAAAATACTATTTACCAAACTGAGAAAAATAAAATGTGAAATAACTAAATATATAATCACATATTAAATGCATTTGTATATATGGATATATAGATATATTATATATGCATATGTACAGTATGTATACATAAATGCAATCTATCTATCTGATGTCAGATAATGGAAGTAACCTTGGAACACAGGACACAGAAGGTCAGAACTGGGAGGACCCATAGATGTTCTACATTCTAAGAACTCTCTAAGATCTGACATTCTGTGTCCTGTGTTCTAAAGCTCCTTCCAAATCTGAATCTCTATTCTAAGAGTCCCCTACAATGTCCAAGTCAAGCAGACCCTTAGAACAGAGCTAGGAGGGACTTTAGAACACAGAATGTTGGAGGTGGAGGAGGACTTAAAACCCAGAACACAGAATTCTAGAACTAAAACATTCTTCAAAGACCATCTTTCACTTTCGTTATTTTTCTTACTTTTTTACAACATGGCTAACATTGAAATAGATTTTGCATGACTTCGCATGTATAATGGATTTCATATTGCTTGCCTTCTCAATGAGTAGAAGAGGGGTTGGAAGGAAGGAGAAAATTTGAAGCTCAAATTTTTAAAAATGAATTAAGGTATTTTTTAAACACCATCTAATTCAATGAGTCTATTCTCCTCAACTTAAATCAATTTAATAAACTTATAGACCTTCTGTGTGTCATACCCTGTCCCAGGTGCTGAGGGAAAGACTGACATTAAAACAAGACAAGGTCCCAGACTCCAAAGCATTTACAATCCAGTTGGGAAGATAGGATGACCATTCAGGTAAGAAGAGTATCCACAGATAGTAAGTAATCAAACTATTGAGGCACAGAGGGATGAAATAAATTATCCAGGGTCACAGAGCAAGTTGGAAGCAGATATGGGACCACAGCTGACAGTTTTCCCCAGTCCAGACTTTTTGTCACTTGACCTCTTTCCATTTCCTTGTACAGGAAACAAAGATGGAATCATTCAGACCCAGATGTGCGCTTTCTACCTTAAGAGGTATCTTACCTTGCCAGCCAGGGCCAAAAGCGACACTTGAACCTGGGTCATATTCCCACTTTCAAAGAGGTCGTTGGCTTCAAAAAGATCCACAGGGTTCATGCCATAGTTGACCATGGCCTTGATGAAATTGGAGAGATTCTCCAGCTGATGAAGAAGGGGAAGAGGCAGAAGATGAGAAACAGAACAGAGCAGAGTACCAGATCTCCCCTTCTGATCATTTGGACCTGCCCCTCCCCTTCTCTGATTCTCTGCCCTTTTGCTGGGGCACCCTAGGTGCTAAGTTAGGAGTCTGGAAGATCCTTCATGGTGGGGGGAGAGGAGTGTCAGGACAAGTGATTGGGTCCCTCTCTTCCCCCTGGGCGTGCCCTAGGACCATCTCACCTGATGCCAGTTCTGTTGTGAGCGATTAATCTTGGGCACGGAGCCAGGCTGCAGTTTGTTCATGAGACTGGAGGGACAGTACCAGGGGAGGGGTAAAAGGGAAGGAGGAATAGTGATAGTATTAGCGCCCATCCCAGCAGGCACTAACGTTATCTAAGGGCCCTACCAGCCCTGACAACTTTTGCACAAAAGCTCCTCCCAGCTCTGACACTTTGTGTTCTAAGAGCCCCCCAGTCCTGATATTATATGATTAACATTCAGTGTTCTAAGGACCTTCCAAGGTCTGATATCCTGGGTTTCAAGGTCCCTTCTAATGCTGACATCCTGTGTCCTAAGGGCCCTCCCAGTTCTGACATTTTCTCTTCTCTGTTCCAAAGTTCCTTCCAGCTCTCAAATTTCTATAACTCTGATACTGTTTTAGGTCTGATGAGTTTACAAATTCTAGATCAGAGGCAGGCAAGAGCTTGAGTTGCAGATCTCTCAAGGTCCCTTATCAGCTGGGATAGGGCTGGGGCACCAGGGATCCTCCCAAATCTCTCTCCTCTCCCGCCAATACCCCAGCCCCAGAGCGCTTACTCACGTGCATAGGATGACACCATCTTTGAGTCCCTTCTGGAAGTCTGGTCCAATGCTGAGATCTGTGAGACCCTCAATCCATCCCCTCAGCTCACTTTCCATCTGTGGGTCATACTTGGACTGGAGCTAAGAAGAAAGGCCCAGACCATACTGTTAGAACTGTATCTGGCCAGGGAAAATTAAGTTGGGAGCTAGAGATTCCCTGGCCCATCCTTGCCAGGAGACTTGGGTAAATCCTAACCATTTAGGATCTCAGTTTTCCCATTTGTAAAATGAAGGGGTTGGATGACACGACCTACAAAGTCCCTAATAGTTCTAAATTTCATGTTCCTATTAACACCAGGTCATTCCTGCCCTGGCTCCAAATTTCCTACCAGCCTACTCATGTCCTAGGGTAATGGAAAGAGTACTAAATTTAGAGCTGAAGGATCCAGGTTCAGATTCTGTCTCTATTGCATACTTCCCTTCCTCATCTTGTCCCCAGAAACAACGTACTAAAATTCTCTGGGCTTCACTTGTCTCCTATGTCAAATTAGACGATCTCTAATACTGTATCTTTCCATTCAATTCAATGTACACTTAGTAAGTGCCTACTGGGGGCCAGGCACTAAGCTTAGCTAAGCTTATGTTCCATACAACATAAGAGGCAGCTCAGTATGGTGGAAATGAGGCTGGATGCAGAGGGCCCAGATGCTAACTCCAGCTTTGCCACTTACTACCTGGGTCACTTTGGACGAGCCCCTTAATCTCACCCTTCCAATGAGGAGGATGGATCAGATGGTATCTGAGGTCTCTTTCTGATCTAAATTTATGATCTTCTATAAGCACACAGATCAGCCCAAGTGTAACTCCCTCCTTCAGCCCTCATGGGCCAGTTGTCTCATTACAGAAGTGAAACTGAGAAAGGCAGAGGGGGAAGAGGACTTCCCAGAGGAGGCAGCCCCTGAGTTGATCCTTGCCTGGAGACAAAGACTGAAAGATGGGTAGGTGGGGAAGAGAGAGCACATTCTTCTTGATATGGTGGACAACTGGTGCTAACACATGGAGGTTAGAAGTGAGAGTTTCAGGGTGTGATTAGTAGTTCAAATGGGTTGCAATATAGAGACCTTGAAGGACAGTAGCATGGAATAAGTCAGAAAGGGAGACAGCAGCCAGGTCCTAGAGACCTGTAAATCCCAGACTGGGGGTCTGTAGTTTCTTCTAGAGGCAACAATAGGGAATCATTCAAAGTTTTTGAGTAGGGGAGTTAACATGGTCAGAGCTATATCTTAGAAAGATCATTTTGGCATCTGTACAGGGGATGAACTATTCAAGGGAAAGACTGAAAACAGTAATTAGTACCCTTGAGGACAGATGATCAAACTCTGAACGAGGATGGATGGGAGGGATGGGATGGATGAAAGAGATGCTGTGGAGGTGTCGTCAAGGTCAAAGCTTTTGTCTGTCTTCCAGTTTGCTTGGAGAAAGAGCAGGCTACTTGGTCACCCAGGGTAAGGAGATGTGGAGCAAATAGCAAGCCTGTCATTATTCTGTGGGTGATATGGGCTAAGTCACTTCCCCCCTGGGCCTCAACTTCCTCATCTGTTCAAGGAAGGGGGTTGGATGAGATGACCCTGAAGTTCCCCTCCAGCTCTCTGCATCCCGTGACCTCAGAGCAATGAATACTCAAAACAATTCCTTGGATGCCTGTTCTTCTCAACTCTTTACATAGTCCTTTCAGACCGGTCGACTACTTCTGTATCAATTTTCTCTCTCATTCAACTGCTCAGAACAGGACCATGGAGAGGGTAAGGATGGGATTATTCTGCCCATTTTATAGATGAGAAAATCAAAGCTCAGAGAAGGGAATGGGGGAAGCGAATTGATCCAGGTCACAAAGCTAATTAGTGGTAGAGGAGAAAGAGGGAAAGGCAGCTGAGTGGAAAGGGATTCAAAGTCTAGACCGCCCAGCACTTACTGGTACACCCAAAGAGTAAAATGTAGTCAATCAGTCAGTCAACAACATTACTTAATCAACCTCTGTGGTTGAGACACTGTACTTACTAAGTGCTAAGGATACGAAGGAAGGCCAAAAAAAAGTGAGTTTTTGTCTTTGTATATCCGTATATCCAGTGCCTAGTCAGTGCCCAGCCAGGAGCCGCAGCTTGAAAAAAAAAAGCTTGCTAAATTGAATGAAACAGAACCTTCCTCTAGAACATCCTGCAAAAGTGATCACTCAGCACCTACTTGAATACCCCCAATGACAGGGAACTCTCTACCTTAAGAAGCATTCCATTCCAACTTTTGGACAACACTGTTAGGAAGCTTTCCTTAATAAGAGTCAAAATCCCACTCATTTCTCCTAGTTCAATTAAGCAGAAAATCAACCAACCAAGAGGGATTTTTGGAGTGTTGAGGCCAGACTAATTATCCTTCACCCATCTGGCCTGGAGCTAGATCCGGCCTTTGATCCCTACTACCTGTGAGATGCTGAGTAACAACCTCTCTGGCCTTGTAGGCCTTGCTCTGCTGACAGTAGTCATGGCATCAAGTGCTGCATTAGCCTGGGGACCCCTTCTGAGTGTGGGGTGCCCTTCATGGCCGCTGTAGTGCCTTCCAAGGAGAGACAAGGCAACCGGATCCAATAATTGCCAGCTCTTGGTAGAGGCTTGTTCCTCCACACTCCTACTCCTCTCACATATTCCACAATACCATGGAGAAACCTTGGCTGGTCCAAAAACAGTCTACTCTAGAGTTTACATGAGTGCATGGGGATGTGCCCAGCCATGAGGAGAAAGCCACTTCTGAGACTCGAGGATGGGGGTGGAGCCCTGAAAGAGCAAGGGAGTGGGCAGTGCTCCCCAAATGGGCCCCTCTTCCTGATCCCCACACAACAAAGCTAAGGAAGCTGGATTTGGACTGGAGCTGCCTCAAGCACAGCAATACAAAAGCCTTTTAGGTTCCAGGATCTACCTGATACCCCCGGAACTATGAAGCTCAGATGGCACAGAGGGAGACATGCAGATGCCACTAACTCTGGTGGGGGGTGCATGAGAAAGGCATGAGGGGGCAGAGAAAAGAATAATGGACTTAGAATCTCTTGAATCTTGCCATCTGTAAAATGGGGATAAAATACTAATATTACTAATAATAATGATGAAAACAATAATGCCATGAGAATCAAATGAGATAATAATTTTGAAACACTTAACATATTGCCTAGTATACAGTAGGTGCTATATAAATGTTAACTTTTATGTTAGCTATTATTTATCACCTGCACAACCCTAAGCAAGTAATCTAAGTCTTCTAAGCCTTAGTTTCCTCATCTGAAAAAAGAATCAGTTGGACCTTTGAATTCCCTCCTCTAAAGCTAGTATGTATCTGAGGCCATATTGGATCAGAGGCCTTCCCAACTATAGGCCTGGCACGCTATTTACCTACATCTATAAAGGCAATACAAGTTAGGTCAAGAGTCCTGGATTAGAGTCCTGACTTGGCGAATCACTCAGTGTGATTGGGGGAGAGCCTTTTCCCCCTGGGCCTCAGCAATTTCCCCCTCTGTAACATGGAGAGATTGGCCTACAGAGTATCTTAGTTCCATTTCCAGTTCAATGTCTTTCCATGGGCTCACCTGGAGTGGGTTTTTCTCAGTTTTTCAGCTATAAAATCAAGGTGGTTGGACCAGCCGGCCTCTAAGATCCCTTTTCAGTTCACAGTCTGTAATCTTGGGCCTCAGTTTCCTTCTCTGAAAAATGATGATGTTGAACTACATAGTTGGTAAAGTCTCTCTATATTTGTATGTATGTATGAGAGACAGATAGACAGACACAAGGAGAAATAGAGAGACAAGAGAGAGAAAGAGAGAGAGAGCACTTTATAGTTTATAAAGCCCTTTACATACATTAGCTATTTGATATTGTGAAGGAGACGGAAGAATTGTTTCTGTGAAATAAGGAAAATGAGGAAAGGGAAGAAAAGGGAAATGACTTGTCTAAAGTTGTACCGCTTATGTTAAATGGCAGAGATGGAATTCAATCCCAGGTCACTTCTCATTATGTTAACTCTCTTTTCTTCTCTGACACTGCCACTCTCCAGTGCACACTCTCATCACCTCACGCCTGGATCACCTCAATAGGTTTTGGGATGGTCTGCCTGCCTCAAGTCTCTCCCCACTCCATCCATCCTCCATTTAGAAGCCAAAGTGACTTTCCTAAAGGTTGGACCAGCTCACCCCACTACTCAATAAAATCCAGTGTGTCCCAATCACCTCCAGAACTAAATACAAAATTAAATACACCCCTCACACCTATCAGATTGGCTAATATGATAGAAAAGGAAAATGATAAATATTGGAGAAGATGTGAGAAAATTGGGACACTAAGGCATCATTGGCAGTTTTGAACTGATCCATTCTAGAGAGCAATTTGGAACTATACCCAAAGGGCTACAAAAATGTGTATACCCTTTGACCCAGCAATATCACCTCTAGGTCTGTGTCCAAAGAGATCATAAAAATGGGAAAAGGATCCACATGGGCAAAAATATTTATAGCAGCTCTTTTTGTGGTGGCAGAAATTGGAAATTGAGGGAATGCCCATCAGTTGGGGAATGACTGAACAAGTCGTGGTCTATGAACGTAATGGAATACTATTGTGCTATAAGAAATGATGAGCAGGTGGATTTCAGAAAACCTTGGAAAAGCTTACATGAACTGATGCTGAGTGAAGTGAGCAGAACCAGGAGAACATTGTACACAGTAACAGTCACATTATGCCATGATCAACTATGATAGATTTATCTCTTCTCAGCAATACAAAGATCTAAGACAATTCCAAGACTCATGATAGAAAATGTTATCCACTTCCAGAGAAAGAACTAGAGAGTCTAAATGCAGATTGAAACATACTATTTTCACTTTTTTTTGTTTAGTTATTTCTTTTTCATGAATTTTTCCCTTTTATTCTGATTTTTCTCTCACAACATAACTAATGTGGAAATATATTTAACATGATTGCACATGTATAGCCTATATCAGACTGCTTGCTGTCTTGGGGAAGGGTTGTGAGGAGAAAAATTTGGAACTCAAAATTTTATTTTAAAAAATGAATGTTGAAAAATATCTTTACATGTAATTGGAAAAAAATAAAATACTATTTATAAAAAATTAAAAAAGAAAAAACTCAAATACAAAATCTGCTGTTCAAAACCCTTACTCACCTAACCCTCCTTCCCTTCCCCCCGCTTCTAGTCTCCTTTCCCCTTACATCCTTCTACATACTCTTCAGTCCAATGACACTGGCATCCTGACTGTTCATCAAACAAGACCCTCCATCTGGGCTCTGGGCATCTTCACTGGTTCTCCCCTGTGCCTGGAATGATGCTCTCCCTCATATCTGCCTCTTGGCTTCCTTCAAGTTGCAACTGAAACTTACCTTCTACAGGAAGCCTTTTCCCGATCTCTCTTAATTTGAGTACCTTGCTGCCATAAATTATTTCCTGTTTTATCCCATCTGTAGCTTGTTTGTATATTACCATTTACACGCTGTTTCCCTATTAGATCATCAGTTCCTTAAGGGCAGGCACTATCTTTTGCCTCTGTTTGTATCCCCAGCACTTAAGGTGATGAAGTAGACCTGGAATCAAAAAGATGGGAGTTCAAATCCAACCGCAGACACTTAGCAGCTATGTGACCCTGGACAAGTCACTTCACCCTATTTGCCTGGGTTTCCTCATCTGTAAAATGAGCTGGAGAAGGAAATGGCAAACCACTCCAGTATTTCTTCCAAGAAAACCCCAAATGGGGTCACAACTGAACAACCTTTAGTAGGTGCTTAATAAATGTTTATTAACAAGACCTACCTTCTTCCTCCCCAGGCCCACCCCTTCCTACCTTTTCAGTCTTTTCACACTTTACTCCCCTCTAAGTACTCAGCTACACAGTCCTACCTGCTGTTCTTCCCAAGATACAATCCAGTTCCTGACTCCGTGCATTTATACTGGCTGCCTCTCTCCATCCCTAGAATGTTTTCCCTCTTCTTACCAATGCCTAATTTCCCAGGCTGCTCAAATCTCACCTTCCACAGGGATTTCTCTGGGATTACCTTCCATTTACATGGCATATACTTCATAGGAATGTAACTATTTGCATGTTTCCCTCCCATTAGACAGTGAGCTTGAGGGCAGGGACTATGTTTTTGCCCTCCCTTGTATCCCAGAGCTTAGTACAGTGTCTGCTTGTAGTAATTGCTTAATGAATGCTGACTGGGTCACTGGCTGACTGACTTCTCCCGCTTCGGGGCTTGCAATAGGCCCAGCATTCTCCCAACAAGCCTGAAGAAGGAAGACTGGATCCTGCCCCTCTCCAGACGTGTAAAGATGGGTTGTGATCCCTTAGAGGGAGGTGGTAGACACATTTGGAGCGTAATTCCTGCTCGCATCTCCCCAAAGGAATCAGAAAAGGGGAGAAGGCTAAGGGAGGGCTAAAGATTTGCTCTAGGGCGGGGAGAGCTTGGACAACAGACAGCTGGAGTGGCCAGCTTTGGCCATGGCACCAGACACAATATCCCTTCTTCCTCTCCAAACCACAGACCCCACTCCAATATTCTGAGACATCCTCCCTTGGGCCCCTGGGACCGACAGCCAATCCATCCCCCTCCTCATGGGTTTGTCCCTTCTTGTCACAAGATCTCACAGTTGGAAGGGACTTCAGAAATCATCTATTGAATTAGAATCCCCTCCATAACTTGCCCAACAAGTGGTCATCCAGCCTTTGTTTGAAGACCCCCAGAGGAAGAGAACCCTGGAGTCTGGGGCTGGCGATTTGGGTTCTGGACCAGGCCCAATCTCCTCTGGACTCCTAGCTATTCCTACGCTCCACGCCTCCCCTTACCCCCACTCCAGAAGGCCCAGTCTGGCTCCTTAAGATCTATTTCTTCTCCTCCCCCTCCACTCCTCACATCACCTCTAGGATCCTCAGGCTTTCTCCCTGCGATCAGACCCGCCCACAGATTCTTTTGTCACCACAAAATGCCAAGAATGCGCCGGCTATTTTCTTTGTAAATGAAGAGCAGCTGTTCCCAAAGGTTTAAACTCCATTGCCAGTAGCCTGACAGGCCCCCTCAAAGCCATTCAGGAGGGGCTGGCTAGGCCTGACCAAGTGGGTAGGGACATCAGGATCCAGGGCCACTTCCAGGCCAAGTAGTCTTAAAACCAGCCTCAGTGGACTCCCTATCACCAAGCAAAGAAAGCTGAAGGATAAGAGAATTTAGGGCTGGAAGAGAGATCTTACAGTCTTCATTGAGTCCTGCCTGCTCTTTTATCCAAAGGAACCAGACACTCAGAGAGGTTAACCATTTTGCTTAAGGTTGCACAGCTGGGCAGAGCTGGAATTTGAACCCAGGGCTTCCACTTCTAATCTGGGGAAGTCCCACTGAGAAGCTTAAAGTCTCCCTCTGTTGGAGGGGTAAGAGTAAGACTCTTTCTGAGCCATTAACTAGGAGTTATGCCCAGGTCAAGCCAGCCCCCTCTCCTTGTCCCTCCCCCTCCCTGTGTACAGACCATTGAGAGCATTGTCTGCAGAAAAGATGATGGAATACAAGGGATTCACCAGTTAACTGTTGGCCAGAGGGTACCCCTAGTCCACCATCCAAACTCTCTGCTAGAACACACCTCAAATACCTCAGTCTGGTATTTGAGGTCCTCCACACCTTTTGTGACACTCTGTCTTTGACTCCCTCCCCTCTCTATTTCTGTCCCACCCCCTGATTCCTGTCCTTTAAAGTCTCCCTGCCTTCAAGCAGCCTTCTCTATTTCCCCCCATCTGGAAGGCACCTTTCCCTTCTCACCCACCTCATACAGGACTATATCTGTCTTTCTTCCTCTCCTAAGGCACCTGCACCCTTCCACCTTATGTGGTGGCAATGTGTCTCCGTCTGCTCTCATCCCACCCACTTCCCAGTTTGGGAGCTCCCCCTCAAGGGCAAGAAGCCAGGCCTTACTAAGTCTGTTGTCCCCACAGTACCATGTATAGGGCTGGGCACATGTGGCCTGGTGTCATCTTTGAAAGGTTGGCCCCAAGGAGGGTGTGGGAGCAGTTTGGCTGGTTCTAAGCAGGTTGTTTCACTGCATCTTAAGAACTCATATCTCCACCATAGCTTGGATCACCTTTAGCATTGTTTTCTAGAAGATTCTGTACATTTCTAGAAGATTCTGTATATTTGATCTCTGTCCTAATCGAAAATACTCTCCAGAGACTAATAAAATATAAGAGAAAACTAGATTCCTAAAGTGTCTAAATTGGAAGGGATCTTAGAACATAGAATTTCAGTGGTGCAAAAGACCTTAGAACATGAAAAAGTCAGTGTTGGAATGAACCTTAGAACCAAGAATTAGAACTGCCCAATAGTAGAGTCATATCGGTAGAAAGTGAGCTCCCCATCTCTGGAAGGTTTCAAGCAGAAGTAGTCAGGAATGTTTGTAGGGTAGGGGATTGTTCAGTTAGACATTAGACTAGGAAATCACATTTGTGATTTCCAGGATTCTAAACTTTAGTGAATGTTGCTGAAAAAGCAATAACTTGGGGAGGGTGGTGGAGGTTGAAGGGGAGGAAGAGTTTCTAGCCTACACCAACAAAAACCAAGTGATTTTCTGGCCCAGCCAGAAGTAAGGCATCTCCCCATCGGGTTCTGACCAATGTCCCTAGATTGCCTACTTGTCCAGTACTTTGTAATGAGATCATAGAGTTTCCTCATACAGAGTCTTCTCTCTTCCCACCTCCAGAAGTGATTCTGAGTCATGCAAGGAAGCCCAAGAGGTTGGCACAGAACCCTGAGACAAATGAGGCTGGCATCAGAGAGTCCATTCAAAGAGAACTCAGGAAGATCTTTTCCTTCTGCCTTCTGTTTCCCCATCTGCAACATGGACATTATAATGTAGCTTCTAGGGTCAGAGGGTGGGGGGGACTGTGTTGAGATTGGAATAAAGAGGCATTGGAGAATTCCTCTGATGTCCAAGTTGGAAAGGATCTTAGAACATAGAATGTAAGAGTTAGGAGAGAATTTTAGAACATAGGGAGTGACTTTATAACACTGAATGCCAGAGCTGGAAGGGACCTTAGAATGTCAAATGTCAAATGAAGAGAACTTCAGACGTCAGGGCTAGGGGGGAACCTTAGAACACAGAAGGTCAGAGCTGAAAGGGACATTCCCTTAAGAGGACATCTTTATTTTACAGAGAGAAAATTAAGGTCCAGAGGTAAAGACTGATTTGCTCAAGCCTAATCTACCCCCCTACCCAAGTCCCTGGCTTTATACTCCTCCAGTATTCCATAGGCTAAGAAAAGTGTGCTTGGCACCTCTCCCCTCTTCCCCAGCATTAGTCACACTCTTTGGGGTGGGAAGAAATAGCCCAGTGAAATTAGTCTGTTTCTATGGTGCCTGAGAGTGGGGCAGAGTTCAGCCTGGTCCTAGATGTTTCCTAAGGGCAGCCAACAGGGGCAGGCATGACCCAGCAAGCTACTGGGGCTCCCCCAACCCTCAGGCTGGTACATGGGGCTTTGCAGGGTTGGGCCAACAACTATCTTGCCATATTCTGTGGTACCACTTGAGATGCCCATTTCTGACTCAACCTCAGCCATGGAAGTGGGGCATGATGCAATCCCAGAGTGCACCTCAACCATGCCTCTCCTGAATCCCCAAATGGCTCAACATGTAGATGTGTATCCATTCATAGATGTGTATCCATTCATATGGCTGGCAGAATGGTGCTGAAACACTGGGTCGAAGTCCCTGGGGCTCTGCACATATGATTAAAGGGTGGAAATCAAAAGATCACCCCTTTCTGTTCCTCTCTCCAAAGGATAAGGAGTCATAAAGTAGGACTAAGGAGGGCTAGGTTCTAATCCCACCTTTTCCACCAGATATTTTGGGGCAAGTCCCGGCCTCAGTTTCCTAACCCGTAAAATGAGGCAGTTGGAATTTATGATTTCTAAGGTCCCTCCTAGTCCTAAACTTCTATATTCTAGGGTTCCCAGCTCTGAAATTTTATAACCTCCTCCTATCTGAAGGGCTAGGATTGTGGAATTTGAGGTTTGGGAATTACAGAGCCCAAACCGAGGCCCAGAAAGGGGAGGTTAGGATAGGAGGGAAAGGCAGAGTGAGTACTCTGGGTAAGTTTAGAGTCTGAGACGCCCTCTGAGTCTCCACCCCATCCCACCCCTGTCCCTTTAAATTTCAGGGAGGAGATGGGGAAGGAGCAGGAGGCTTCTGTCTAAGAAGCGGTGGCTAACTCCACCCACTCCCGCTTCCTCTTTTTGAACCCCCTCTTCTCCTCCCCTCCCCCCTTAAGGTGGCCAGCAGGTGCTGGCTTTGGCTAAGGGGAATTCCTCCTCACACACCTCCAACCCCCACAAATACAAACATACACCCATCTACAGAGCTGAGCCAAACGGAAATTATTATAGGGTGGCTCCGGGAGGGCAGGGTGGGGCACTGGCCACCAGCCTTCTCATCCCTAGAGATCCGATATCTCCGTACACACCTATATCCACTTACGTCCTCCTTTCCTCTCCCATTCATTCCCTAGTGTCGGGATAGGATCCCGATAGAATTCCCAAAAGTTGGACCCGCAAAGACCTCAGAGACCAGGTATTTCACCCAGCTGCATTTGACTGATTGAGATCCAGAGATCGTGGCCCAAAGAGGGGAAAGAACTTGCTCACAGTCGCACAGTGAGTCCCCTCTAATTCCTCTTAGAGGACAGAGCTGGGGAAGGAGAAATGCCCAAGAGAGGCCCCCACTCCACATGTGGATACCTGGGTAAATGAGGAGAGTCCGAGAGAGGTCCTGGAAGCGGGGGACAGTGGAGATCTTTGTAAGAGTGAGATGTGAGTGTTGCCCGTAACAAGTCAGACCCCCCTCCAGAAGATGCTTGGGGTTGGGGGAATGATCCTCTGGAAAGAGCCAAGAGGATGGAGAAATTGGCCAGAAAGTACCCCCAGGGCGCCCTCGGGCTCCGCCACTCCCCAAACCTGGCAGGGATAGCCCAGCTTTCTCCGTCCTCTCCCATCAGTCCTCCTCCCCTTTTCTCCATCCCTGTCCGGGGTCCTGCTCCTCCACTCACCCGGTTCTTGACCTCGGCGGAGAGGCCGTAGGACGGGCCTTTGTTGAATTGAGTGGAGCTCATCGTGCGGCCGTCTCAGGCCCAAGGGGACTGACGGTCCGTCCCGGGAGCGAACTGGAGCCGACGGTACCGGCAGGATGGGACCAGACAGACGCGACGCAGCTCTCTGGCCTTAGTCTCAGCTCCAGAGTTAGGGGCCCGACCACGCCCCCGGCCGCGGATTGGCCGCAAGTGGAAATGCCCTTATAAGGGCCGAAGGCTTCGAATTCCTGCGGGGTGGGAGCTTCCTGAACCCCCACCCCTACCAGCGCCCCGGCCGCCCCTCTGCCCTCGGCCTCCTGGGCGACTGGCCCGGACCCCTCCCCTCTCTGTCTCTGTGCCTCTCCCGCTTCCATGCCCCCAATCCCTCCCGAAGGAGTCACCTGGGAACCAACCTGGCCTCCCAGGACTCGGGACCCTGGCCAGGGGTACGCCTACAGACGTCGGGACTCACATACACTCGGTCGTGGGCAGATGGCCATATGCACCTAGGCAGAGCGTTGAACCCAGGAACACGTTACCTGCATGGGCACTGAGGGACAAACTTGGATGGGCACAGGGACTAACACATACATACGTACACACACATACACTGACACAGACATCTCCGGATGGGCGCGAACACATCTGGAGGGACTGATGACGTGCGCAGGGGATGATGGACACACGTCTGGATAGACACCAACAGACACACCAGGGAGGAGGCTGGAGTACACACACTCCCAGTTTGAGTAACACACCCATCCACACCTGGAAGAAACCTGGACACAATGGCTAGATAGATACACAGGCTCAAACTTCGAACACCCAGCCAGAAGGAGAGATTTCAAGACACTGACAAACACCTGAAAGGAAGGAAATGTACAAGATATCTGCACAGGTAGAAACCTTGGATGACCAGATCCCATACAGATCAGGAGAAGGGGTGGAGTATGTGTATAGAGAGAGTCCCATCCTCCCACAGCTGTCCTCTCATGAAAGTGACCTATTGCTGTGTGTAATTTTTTCATTGTTTCAGGAGTGGTAACCTTGTTTCCCCAAGTGAAGAGAAGCCAGGGCTATCACGACATATTGACAATTCCTGTGTCCTCCCTCTGAATATCTCCCATTTATTGTTTGTGACCCCTTTTGGGGTTTTCTTGACAAAGATACTGGAGTGGTTGGTTCACCATTTCTTTCTCCAGCCCATTTTATGAGGCAAACAGGGTTAAGTGGTTTGCCCAGGGTCATACAGCTAGTAAGTGTCTGAGGTCGAATTTGAACTTAGGTCTTCCTCACTCTAGTCCCATCACTCTATCCACTGTGCCACCTCACTGCCTTACTTCTCATTTACCTTATAGCAATCTTACATGCATGTGGTTGTTTGCATGTTTTCTACACCATTAGAATATAGGTCCCTTGAAGGCAAGGGCCATGGATTTGCCTTTCTCTGTATCCCTAGAACAGTGCCTGACATACAGTGAGAGCTTAATGAAGGCTTGCTGATCTGTTGATTAATTGAGGAGTAGCTTGGGACATACAGATAGGGTCCCTCTCAGGTACTTTCTTAGATGTGTATAGATCTATACTTACATCCAGGCATCATGTGTGTTCACGTGTCGATACACGCACAGACTCCCTAGAACATGTGCACATTAACACAAACATGGAAGTGCTCAATCAGCCCTCCTACACACACCATATTGGATACATTCACCTGACTGGATCCTGAGCCAAGCACACAGTTCCATCTATGGGCTTGTGTCTCTCTCTTGAGATGAGTCCTAGGCTGGAAGCCCCTTCCTGAGGATTCCACTCCCCCTATCTTTCCTGAGGTAAGAGCCTGGCTTCCACTTTCTCTCCTCTCCCTTTCCCCCACTGACACCACCTAAGGGGACTGGGATCTAGGCTGCTCTGGGTCTTCCCATCTCTATGTCCTTTCTACCTCTCCCCACCCTCATGCCTTGGGAATCCTTAGCTCAGAATTCTGCCCCCCCCAAACCCCCCTTGGAGCCAGAGCCCAGACCCAAGACTCAGGAGCCCCAGGGCTTCCTGGCTGCCCCAGTGAGTCAGATGCCAGGCCAGTGATGTCAGGGCTGAGGATCTGGCTAATAGCAGGAAAGAATGTGTGAATGAGATGTGGGGGGAAGGAGGAGAATGTGATACAGGACCCCTCTTACTTCAGAACAAAAGGACCTGCTGGATATGCAGTCCTCAAGGGAATATACAAAGTAAAGCCATAATATAGGCTGTTTCAAACCTAACAGGAGCTATTTTCCAAAAGGCTATTTGCAAACTGGATATTTGTGATTTGGAGCATGTTTTCCCAGAGGAACAAGGTTAAAAATAAGGGTTAGTTCCCAGAACAGTTTACAGAAGGCCATTGAGAATTATGAAACATGAAGAATGCAAACGCCCTTAGAAAATACTGGAATGGACCTTCCAAAACAGAATGTCTGGGTTGGGAGAACTCTCAGGTCCCAGAATGTCAGAGATAGGAGGGATCTTAGAATACAGAATTCAGGCCTGTGATGACCCTTAAAATCTAGAATGTCATAGGGAAGGACTCTTAGAACACAGGATGTCAGAGCTGGGAGGGCCCTTAGAATCCAGAATATTAGAGCTGGGCAAAACCTTCATGACAAAAATCCCAATACTGAGAAGGCCTTTAGAGATCATCTAGTAGCTCAAACCAAAGGCAGCTAGGTGTCTCAGTGGGTAGAATGCTGGGCTTGGAATCAGAAAGACACTTTTTTGAGTTCAAATCTGGTCTCAGACATTTCCTAGCTGTGTTGACCCTGATCAAATCACTTAACCTTCTTTGCCTCAGTTTCCTCATCTGCAAAATGAGCTGGAGAAAGAAATGGCAAACCACTCCAGTATCTTTGCTAAGAAAACCCCAAATGGGATCACCAAGCATCTGATGTAATTGAACAACAACAAAATTCAACCAGACATCATTTTGCACATGGGGAAACTGATATTGAGAGAGGTGAAATGACTTGCCCAAGATCACACAAATGATGAACCTGCAGGGACAGAATTCAAACCCAAGTCCTTTGATTCCAAATTCAATATTCTTTCCATAGCTCTATCATTTCTCCTCTGTCCCCAAAGGAGTTGGTCATTAAATAATTCAATTCATCCATAATCTTACTAATTTAGGAAGCATAAAAAGGTAAGTGGTTAGGCTTCCAGTCTGGACACTGTGTAGCCCTGTTTAAGTCACTTAACCTCTGTTTCCCTCAGTTTCCTCATCTGTAAAAGGGGATAATAGTATAATACTACTGCTTCCATGTGCTCTGTGCTTCAAATAAACTGGGCAAATGTTTGCCTTCTTGACGTGTACTTTTCTGCTTTTAAGTCTTTGTTTAGGCAATTTCCTGTATCGGGAATGGATCCCTCCCCACTTTGCTTATCAATCAAATAACAAGGATTTATTTGTTAAGTGCCTGCTATGTACCAACGCACTGTACCAAACTGTTAGGGATACAAAGAAAAGGTAGAAGAGTCCCCATCCTCAAAGAAGACATAAATTAATTTTTGAGGGGCACCAGGGAATGGAGGGAGAAGAAATGGCTTCACGTAGAAATGAACTGGGCCTTGTAAGAGAAGAGGAATTCTAAGAGGGAAAGATGATGGAATAATTCCAGGACTGGAAGGTAGGAAGGGGAAAATGGAACACCACACAAGGGAATGGAAACAGGCCAGTTTGGTGGGAACACAGAGTAGGTGAGGAATCTGAAACAAGCCTGGAAGCTCACTGCCCATTCTCAGCTGTGCCAGTCCATGGATGAATGAGGGAGGGAGGGAATGAATGGATGAATAAATGAACATTTGTTAAATGCTTGCTATGCATGTAGCAAGTATAATGCTAAACATTGGGGATATGGAGAGGGAAAAAAAATCAAGACAGTCTCTGCTCTCCAGGAATTCATGAGATAATTGGGGAAGAAAGCTTAGCTCCAGGATGGATGGAAAGGCACAGAATACCTTGGGTTCCACAGGTCAAGTGCAGGGAATTGAGGCAGGGGAGATGGGAAGGTCTGCTGGTCCTCCATTTCATCAAAAGGAATGAGAACAGTCAAATGGCCTGGGGAAAATGGGAGGGCAAAAAGGGGAGGCAATCCTTCTTCTGTGTGTGCAGCTTTTCCTGATGCCTACCCATCCCAGAGAGGATATGGATATTGTTGTGGTTCAGTTGCTTTCAGTCACGTCTGACTCTTTGTGACCCACTTTGGCTTTTTCTTAGCCATTTTCTTCTCCAGCTCATTTTATCGATGAGGAAACTGAGGCAAACAGGAATAAGTGACTTGCCTAGGGTCACCCAGCTAGTGTCTGAGGCCAGATTTGAACTCATGAAGATGAATATTTTTGACTCCAGTTCAGGCGCTCTGTCCACTATACCACTTTGCTGCTCTTAGTTCACCCTCTAAGACTGTAAATTACAGTTTTGTCACTCATACACCAATGAAATCACAACTCTAGGCCTCTGTTTATACATACCTATACATACATGTGCAAATGGAAACCCTTGAAGGCAAGTCAGGCAGGTAGTCAGTCTACAGGCATTTATTAATCATACAAAGAAAGTCAAAAAACAGCCTCTGCTCTCAAGAGGTTAGTATCTAACCCAGGAGGCAACATGCAAACCGCTATGTACAGACAAGAAGGATAAATTGAGGATAGCCTCAGAGACGAAACACCAACAGCAAGGAGAACTGGGAAAAGCTTTCTGCAGAAGGTAGGACTTTAGCTGAGACTCAAAGGAAGTCAGGGCAGCATTCCAGGCACAGGAAAATGCCCAATCAGAGACAGGGTGCCATGTTGAAGCAACACTAAGAATGCTTGAATCCCTGGATTGAAGTGGATGTGACAGGGAGAATGGAAAGGTAGGAAAGGGACAGTTTATGAAAATCTTTAATAGACAAGCAGAGGATTTTATATTTGCTCTTGAAGGTAATAGGAAGTCACTAGAATTTATGGAGTAGGGGGATGACCTATGCTTTAGAAAGATCAGTTTGACAGCTGAGTGGAGGGTGGATTGGAGTGGGAAGAGACTTGAGGCAGGGAAACCAGCCATAGTATCAGTGGAGATAAGGGGATATATTCAAGAGACATTGCAGAGGTAGATGACAGGACATGACAATTGATTGGATGCAGGGAGGGAGAAGAGAAATAGTAAAGAGTTGTGGATAGGATCTGATTATGTGCCTGGATGACTGGGAAGACAGTGATCCTTCCAGAAGTGATTAGCAAGTGTGGAAGAGGAAATAGTGTTGCAAGAAAAATTTTTGGTTTGGACCTGTTGAGTTTAAGATGTTGATAGGACACCCAGGTTGAGGTGTCTGACAGAGAGTTGGAGATACATGATTGAAAATCAGGAGAGAGGTTAGATGGGACAAGTTGATCTGGGAATCATCAGGATTGAGATCAGAATCGAATCCATGGGAGCTGATGAGATCACTAAGTGAAATAGTATAAAGGGAGAAAAGGGCCCAGGAGAGAGCCCTGCAGGACACCCAGGGTTAGTAGGTGTGACCTGGATGAAAATCTGACAAAGAAAACTAAGATATCAGAATAGCTAGCAGGAGAACCAGGGAAGATTGGTAACACCAAAATCCAGAGAGAAGAGAGAATGATGGAGAAGAGGGTGATCCACAGTGCCAAAGCCTACAGAGAGGTCAAGGAGGAAATTGAGGAAAAACCTTTAAACTTGACAATTAAGAGATCATTGGTAACTTCACATTGAGCAGTTTCATTCAGGTAAATGAGGAAGTCAGAAGTCAGACAACAAAGAGTGAGGGGAAAGGCAGTGGAGAGCTCAGAGCTTCCTGTCTCTAAGCCCAGCACTCTCCCTGTGTTACCTTGCTGCTTTGTTCTACACTTGGGTTCAAAAAATCAACCCTACTAGGTAAATGGACCCCCTACAGCTAGTTGGCAAAGTAGATAATGCCTGACCTGAATCAGGAAGATTCTTCCTGAGTTCAAATCTGGCCTCTGACACTTACTAACTGTGTGACCCTGGGCAAGTCACTTACCCCTTTTTGCCTCAGCTTCCTCATCTGTAAAATAAACTGGGGAAGGAAATGGTATACCACTCCAGTATCTTTGCAAAGAAAACCCCAAATGGGGTCATGAAGAGTCAGGCATGACTATTGTTAGGACTGTGAATTGGTCAGTCAGTTAGTAAGCATTTATTAAGTATTTACTCAGTGCTAGGTACTAAACTTGATTAAATATGGGAGAAACAAAGAAAGGCAAAAGCAACCTATGCCCTCAGAGCTCAGAGTCTAGGGGAGACTATAATAGGGAGAAAATATATAAATAGCTCTGTACAAGCAAGATCCCTACAACGCAGAAGGACAAGTCTATTTTTTTTTTGGAGGCAATTGGGGTTAAGTGACTTGCCCAGGGTAACACAACTGGTAAGTGTTAGAGGTAGGATTTGAACTCAGGTCCTCTTGACTCCAGGGCCAAGACTCTATCCAGTATACTACCTAGCTACCACCTGGTTTTTGGGTTTTGATTTGTTTGTTTTTATTTTAAAGTCAACAAACAGTACCCAAACAGACCATGCATTCTCCACTGTGTCACAATGAAGATATGGTCTGCTGAGCAAGATGACTGGCACAAATCTACCTATTCTCTTCTCATATTATTGTTGTGGTTGTGTTTGTCCTTTGTTCTCGAAGAGGACCATGACATCAAGATGATGACATGACTTGCAAATGACTTCGATTTGAGTGAGGGAGGACTGAGCAAGGTCACCAACCTCACGTTCTCCTCCTGAGCCATCTAGGTCCAGTGACCAGATATTCATCAGGATGATTGGAAATGGTCAGGATGCAGTGTGGGACCCTGACCATTTTAGGCTAAGGTCTTACCAGATTCTCACTTTGAGTGATATACACCCATTCAATGAATAGGCCTCTTTAAGTAGTTACTCAAGGGATGGCCCTTTTTAATTTAAAAAAAAAAAAAAATCAAACTGGGAGAGGAAGACTCTTGGGGTTCCTGGGTAAAAGAGAAACAGTTACAATTTAGTAGTACTAAATATTCTTTATTTATTTAGTACTGAATTTAGTATTTAGTACTAAATACTCTTGTCATATTATCATCAGAGACCCTCAGTAAATATGCAAATTACCTACAAAATCATTTTGAGATTTTCACCTTTGAGCAATTAGTAAATAGGTAGGTGGATCCATGGTTGCCAATGTTTTCTCTGTCATTATTTTAGGTAATAGATAACAATACCATCTGTGACTGTTTCCATTTTTAAAAAATCTTCCCTTTTCTAAGATCTTGAAAATCAACCCCTAGGTGTCCTCCAGCAGAGATTTCTTCAGGTGCAGCTTCAATTTCCACCTTCATCTTCTTAAATGCCATTTCAGTGGTGTTTACCTGCCAGACACTATGACAGCTGATGGATTTATCAGACTGCTGAGACCTTGACAGCTGGGATTATTTTTGCCTTTCTTTGTATCCCCAGTGCTCAACATGGTGCCTGGTACACCCAAGGTGATTAATAAATGCTTGTTGACTAGACTTTGGAAATATGTCACATCTGTTCCATCTTGTGTCTATTTGTTGTCCATTTCAGGTCTCAACTATATGTAAATTAGGGGGAGAGTAGAGAGGTGGAGTTGCCTCATTCTTTTTTTCCCATTTTACACTGATTGTAAGAGTCAAAGAGTCAAAGAAAGGGCTGAAAGGGTCCCTCAGAGTACACAGCCTCTGAGTACAAACTCTCTTCCAGGTTGTCTGTTGCTCCCCAGACCTTCCAACTTTTCTTTCTATACCCTGGTCTGAATTTATTCTCACCTTGTCTAATAATTTATGATCAATTTAGAATTTCTAATTAAGAATTTATTTATAATGATCAATTATATGTAAATTTTAAATGTAATTTATGTCAATAAATTATATTTTAAAATTAGGTATAGATTATAAATATAATTTATATTGTATCACATATAAATCATAAATATAATTTATATTATATCATATAAATAACAAAAATAATCTGTTTTATCTTATATAAATCATAAATATAATCTATACTATATCTTATATAGAAATCATAAGTATAATTACATTGTATCTTATGTATAAATCATAAACATAATTTAAAGTATCTTATATATAAATTATAAGTATAATTTATAATTATAAATGACATATAAATTGGAAGTATAGTTTATTATCATTAGTTCAGAATTTATGTTCTAACCCAATGTAAGAATTTACAAACCCAATAACGATCCATAGCTAATTTTGCTCATGTTCATTCTCTTTCTATCTTTGTATCATTGAACAACCCCAAAGGACTACTTGCTCAATTTAGATTAGGCTGCATTTTGCCAAGGAAATTAAAATTTAAAAAACATTACGAGCAGAATCTGAAATCTCAACTTCCTCAGAACCTTCACTACAGTGAAAATGAAATTAGCAGTGTTTGCTCTTAAAATGCACAAGCTGGAATCTCGGTTTCTCCCCTCCCAGTCTGACCTTTGGGTGTTTCCCAGGGGCACCCAAATGATTTTTTAGGGAAGCAATCTCCAGTGGGTCCTGCTTTCAAAGTCTCATAGGAAAGGGAGAGAATCATCTAGTTCCCCATCCTGCTCTTTCTCACCACTACAAAGCAGGGTGAGAGCTCTGCCATTCCAGATCTTCTAATTACTGTTATATAAACTCCACGTTACCACTTAGGCAGGTCTGTCCTTGTATTCCTCAGCTCCAGAAGGGCTGCGGTGGCTAGGTGTTTGATATATAATTCTTGTGACGGTCTGACCTCATTGTAGCTCATGCCAAACTTGCAGCATCTTTTCCTTTCTGGGCTTGTTCCTTTTTCTTGTTTTTGAAGGACAGTGCTCTTAATCTCCCATTGCCTGTTCCCAAAGTACAAATAAGTTTGTCCCTGGCTTGCCATGTTGAGTGAAAAGAAGGTCAAGACTTTACTGGCTGAGGAGATTTCTGGATTCTTTTAAGTCTCTTCTTTGTGGTGACTGCTTTGATAGAGAAAATAGAGAGATAATGAGAGACAGAAGTAGAAACATTGACCTGTACGTCAGGCACTGTGCTGAATGCTGGAAATACAAAGAGAGACAGAAACAATTTCAGCTCACAGTCTAATGGAGTACTCAGCTCTCATCATACTTGGCCAAGGAAACATCATACAGAGACTGAGTCCTTTATAGTGGAGATTTTGAAGGGGGTGGCATAGGGTGGCTTAGGGGGCTGCTGAGGTCCCTTCCAATTATCAAATTCTTTGTAACAGGAGAAAAAGACAAAGGTAAGGAGAATGAGAAATAAGAGATACAGAAAAAAGGAAAAGGACCTTCATGTACAAAAATATTTATAGTAGCTCTTTTTGTAGTGCAAAGGATTAGAAATTGATTGGGCAATGACAGAACAAGTTGTCATAGATGATTATGATAGAATATTATTGTTCTATAAGAAATATGAGCAGGAGGATTTCAGAAAAACCTGAGAAGATTTACATGAATTGATGCTGAGTGAAGTGAGCAGAACCAGGAGAACATTGTACACAGTTAACAGCAACATTGTGTGATGATCAGCTATGAATGACTTAGCTCTTCTTAGTAATACAAATCATCTCAAACAATTCCAAAAGACTAATGATGGAAAATGCTATCCACATCCAGAGAAAGAACTGATAGAGTCCGCCTGCAGATCAAAGAATATTATTTTCACTTTCTTTGTTTTTTTCATGGCTTTAATGTAGTGATATCCATAGATAATAAGACATAGCACCCTCTCGAAATGAAGAGCCTTCCCCCACCCCTTCCATGAGCTGTGCTTCTTCTAGGGGAGAGATCTTTCAAAAAGACCATAGCAGCACTGTCTGTTTTGGAGGGAAAGCCCCAAAGAGGGTGGAGCAGAATCAGGAAGCTTGTCCTCACCCACCCTCGGGACCAAACAAGAAGTGGAACTCCCCTAGGGTGAGAAGCTCTTGGACCCAAGCTTCCTGGGCAACCCTAGGGACTCGAGGTAGAGATGATATGGGATTGCCCACTCCTTTCTCCTCCTGTTTCTGCTTTTCTCTTCCTCTTTTCTTTTTCTTTTTTTCCTTCTTATAACAAGTGTGTGTGTGTGTGTGTATGTGTGAGAGAGAGAGACAGAGACAGAGACAGAGACACAGAGACAGAGACAGAGACCTTCAGAGTTAAGCCCCTCCCCCTAATCTGGCACTGTTGTCTTCTTGTTCCCCTACCTTCCCACAAGGATAACATGAATATTATTATCCCAATTTTATAAGAAGTCTGAGATTGAGAGAGATTAAGTAATTTTCTCCAGTAGAACCCAAACCTTCTGACTCATGGTCTAGGGCTCCCAGACTCCAGCCTTGTCCCTGAACTCCTTTCTCCTCTGCCTCTTGCTAGTCTCTCAAGCTCTATAGATGTCTTTTGCTTTGTGTATTACTGAATTATTCATTCAATGATAATGACAGTTTACATAGTGCTTCACAAATTCAAATTCATAAACATTTATTAATGTGCCAGATAGTGTGGTAAGCACTTGGGTTATACCTGAAAAAGTTCTTACCCTCCAGGAACTTATATTTTGCTGGGGGTGGGCATGAGAAAAGTGATGATGATACATATATATAATAAGTACAGAGATCATTGGGATAAGAGATTTCAAGCCGGAAGTAAACCCAAGGAATAGGCAAGGCAATATTAAGTAATTTCAAATGGGGACAGCACTAAATGGGGAAATTAGAAAGACTTCTTAAAGGAGGTGGCATTTGAGCCAAATCTTTGATAAGCTAGAAGTTAGAGATTCCAAGAGATGGCAGTGAGGAACAAGGAGCATACAAGCAATTGGGCATAGCCTGAGTAAAGGCCCAGAGGTGGGAAATAAATATTCCATACAGAGAATAGCAAATTGGCCAGTCTGACTGAAAAATACAGTATCTATAGTGGGAAGTACCATGAAATCAGTTCAGAGAGTCATGGAAGCTGATGATGGAGAAGAATAGAGGGTCTAGGACAGAACCATGGAGACTATCAAGTTAGGGGACATGATGCAAAAGCAATGGGAAGCAAGTGAACAGAGTTTTGCTTTAGGAATGCCCTTTTGGCCGCTGTGTGGAGAATGAATGGAGAGGGGTGGTGAGGATGGGACTTGAGGCACAGAGATCAATGAGGAGGCTGTTGTAGCAGTATAAATCAGGGTTAGCTCTGATAGTATAGTAAATAGATCTAGTCGTACAGATCAGATATATCGTGAAGATAGATTCAATAGATATAGTCTTATAGATCAGATATGTCATGAAAGTAGATTCAGTAGGGCAAGGTAACTAATGGGAAATGTGGGGTGATAAAGAGTGATGAGTATAAGGACAACACTGGGGTTGTGAGCCTGGCTGACTGGAAGGAGGGTGGTACCCTTGACAGAAATAGGAAAAGGAAGCAAATAAGTATTTATATAACACCTATAAAGGGTCAGGCACTGGGTTAACTGCTTTATAAATATAATTTCACTGGATCCTCACAACAGCCCTGGGAGGTGGGTACTATTGTTAACCACATTCTACATACAGATGAGGAAATTGAGGCAGACAGAGGTTAAGTGACTTACCTAGGGTAACACAACTAGTAAGTATCTGAATCTGGACTTCAACTCATTTCTTCTTAATTTCAGGCCTGATGCTCTGTCCATGGTGCCACCTAGGTAGGAAAGTTAGGAAGAGGGATGCATTTGGTGGGGGGATAATGGATTCTGTTTCAGATACAATGAGGTTGAGTGCCTATAGGATATTCAGATAGAAGTTTCCAACACTTCATTCGTGATATGGGGATAGAACTCAGGAGAGAAAAGAGAACTAGATCATCTAGGTGGCAGTGGGGTACAGTGGAAAGTATGTTGGGTTTAGAAAGGACCTGAATTCTAATCCTAGCTCCATGAGCCATGGACAAGTTACTTCAACCCTTTGGGCCTCAGTTCCTCATCCATAAAAGAAAGAAGTTGAATTAGACGGTCTCCAAGGGGTCTTTCAACTTGGAAGCTGCAATTCAATGAAATGCAAAGATGACTTCACATGTGTAAGGGGTATCCTACTGCTTACCTTCTCAATGGGAAAGGGAGGGAGAACATTTGGAAGTGAAAATTAAAAATGAATTTTAAAAATAAGCATTTTTTCATGCTTTTTAAAAAAATATTCATTTATTTTTAGTTTTCAACATTCATTTCCACAAGATTTTGAGTTCCAAATTTTCTCCCCATCTCTCCCCTCCCCCCACACCAAGACACTGTGCATTCTGATTACTCCTTCTCCCACTCTGCCCTCCTTCTATCATACCCCTCCCTTCCCTTATCCCCATCTTCTCTCTTTTCTTGTAGGGCAAGATAGATTTCTATACCCCATTACCTGTATTTCTTATTTCCCAGTTGCATGCAAAAACAATTCTCAACATTCATTCCTAAAACTTTGAGTTCCAACTTCTCTCCCTTCCTCTCTCCCCACCCATTCCCACTGAGAAGGCAAGCAATTCAATAGAAGTTATACATGTGTAGTTTTGCTAAAGACTCCCATAATAGTCATGTTGTGTAAGACTAACTATATTTCCCTACATCCTATCCTGCCCCCATTTATTCTATTCTATTGATCTTGTCCTTCCCCAAAAGTGTTTACTTCTAATTATTCTTTCCTCCCATTTGCCCTCCCTTCTATCATCCCCCACACCCCACTTATCCTCTTCTCCCCTGTTTTCTTGTAGTGTAAGATAGATTTTCATACCAAAATAAGTGTGCATGTTATTCCCTCCTTAAGCCAAATGTGATGAGAGTAAGCTTCACTTTTTCCCTGTCACCCCCTCTCTTTTTCCCCTCCATTGCAAAAGGTTTTTTCTTGCCTCTTTTATGAGAGATAATTTGTCCCACTCCATTTCTCCCTTTCTCGTCCCAATATATTCATCTCTCACCCCTTAATTTTATTTTTTCAGATAACATCTCTTCCTATTTAACTCACCCTGTGCCCTCTGTCTATATATGTTTATATAATCCCTCCAACTATCTAACTACTGAGAAAAGTTTCAAGAGTTACAAATATTATCTTTCCATGTAGGAATGTAAACAGTTCAACTTTAGTAAGTCCCCTATTATTTCTTTTTCCTGTTTACTTTTTCATACTTCTCTTGATTCTTATGTTTGAATGTTAAATTTTCTATTCAGCTCTGGTCTTTTCATCAAGAATGCTTGAAAGTCCTGTATTTCACCAAATGACCATTTTTCCCCCTGAAGTATTATATTCAGTTTTGCTGGGCAGGTGATTTTTGGTTTTAATCCTAGTTTCTTTGACTTCTGGAAAATCCTATTCCAGGTCCTGAGATCCTTTAATGTAGAAACTTCTAGGTCTTGTGTTATCCTGATTATATTTCAACAATACTCAAATTGTTTCTTTCTGGCTGCTTGTAATATTTTCTCCTTGACTTGGGAACTCGAATTTTGCTGCAATATTCCTAGGAGTTTCTCTTTTCAGATCTCTTTCAGGAGGTGATTGGTGGATTCTTTTAATGTTTATTTTACCCTCTGGTTCTAGAATATCAGGGCAATTTCCCTTGATGATTTCATGAAAGATGATGTCAAGGCTCTTTTTTTGATCATGGCTTTCAGGTAGTCCCATAATTTTTAAATTGTCTCTCCTGGTTCTATTTTCCAGGTCAGTTGTTTTTCCAATGAGATATTTCACATTGTCTTCTATTTTTTCATTCTTTCAGTTTTGTTTTGTAATTTCTTGCTTTCTCATAAAGGCATTAACTTCCAACTGCTCCATCCTATTTTTAAAGAACTATTTCCTTCAGTGAGCTTTTGAACCTCCTTTGCCATTTCACTAATTCTGCTTTTTAAAGCATTCTTCTCCTCATTGGCTTTTTGGGCCTCTTTTGCCATTTGGGTTAGTCAATTTTTAAAGGTGTTATTTTCTTTAGCATTTTTCTGGATCTCCTTTAGCAAGCTGTTGACTCCCTTTTCATGATTTTCTTGCATCACTCTCATTTCTCTTCCCAATTTTTCCTCCACCTCTTTCACCTGATTTTCAAAATTCTTTTTGAGCTCTTCCATGACCTGAGACCATTGCATTTTTTTGGAGGTTTTGGATGCAGAAGCCTTGACTTTTATGTCTTCCTCTGATAGTATGCTTTGTTCTTCCTCATCTGAAAGAATGGAAGAAAATATCTGTTCACCAATAAAGTTATTTGCCCCTTTTTTGGGCATTTTTCCATCCTGTTACTTGACTTTTGAGTCATTTGTCAAGTGGAAGGTAAATTCTCAGTTCCTTCAAGGTGGCACAATCAAGGGAGAAGAGTTTACTCCTCTCCTGGCTTGTGCTCTGGTCTGGAAGCAACTACAAGCTTTTCTGCCCAGGATCTGTGAGTAGAATTCCCTCTCTAGAGTCTCTACCAGCTCCACCACAGCACCAGTCTTCCTCACTCCAGGACCACCACTCAAGACTGAGACCCAGATCAGCTGTTCAATTCCCCCAGGGTCTTTAGACCAAGGGTTCCAAAAATGGATGCTGTGCAGCAGTGACTGCCACACCCTGGGGCTGGAGCTAGGGCCAGATCCTGCTCTCTTTTCACCCAGGTGAAAGATCTTTCTCACTTTCCTTTGAAACTGTCTTTGGGGGGGTGGAGCCAAGATGGCGGAGTAGAAAGACTAATGTATGCTAGCTCCGAACCCACAGCCCATATATTTCCTGCAAGAAGAACTCCCCACGAATTCTGGATCACTGCAAGGTGCGCAGAAACACAATGGAAAAGATTTCCATTCCAGAGAGCCCTGGAGAGCTGTCCCCAGGGGTCCGTCACACTCCGGAAAGTGGAGTCCACCCCTGAGCTGCCCTGGCCACGGCCCCAGAGGAGCAGATCCGAGCAGGCTTCAGGGACGGAATCTCTGGTGGCCGGGAAGGTCCCTCCTCCCACAGACGCTACAGGTCAGTGAGAGAGATGTCTGGGCTGGCCGAGATGGGAGCGGGGAGTCTCCGTGGCTCGGGCCCCCTCGGGAGGAAGCTGCGGAGGGAGTGGCAGAGGCAGCGGCAGAGGCAGCGGTGGTGGCCTGCGACAGCAGGCAGCAGCAGGCAGAAGTTCAGGTTTCTGCATAAAGCCCCTGAGGGAACTGAGCCTGGGAAGTGGCCCTGCCCCCACCCAAGCATCAGAACTTAAGCTCACATTGAATAGCAGCCGCTCCCACTGCAGAAAGCCCATTTGAATCTCAGACCCCAAGCACTAGCTGGGCAGATCTAGGCGGGGGTGGACAGGAATCTCAGAAGTCAAGTAACTGGCTGGGAAAATGCCCAGAAAAGGGAAGAAAAATAAGACCATAGAGAGCTTCTTTGAGCAGGTGCAAATGTTCCCGCCTTTCAATTCTGATGACGAGGAAATATTCTTACCATCAGGGAAAGATGTGGAGGTCGGGGCCTCTGTATCCCAGACATCCCAGGGGGATGTCAGGTGGGCTCAGGCCTTGGAAGAGCTCAAAAAGGATTTTGAAAATCAAGTTAGACAGGTGGAGGAAAAACTGGGAAGAGAAATGAGAGAGATGCAAGAAAAGCATGAAAAGCAGGTCAACACCTTGCTAAAGGAGACCCAAAAAATGCTGAAGAAAACAACACCTTGAAAAATAGGCTAACTCAATTGGTAAAAAGATTCAAAAAGCCAATGAGGAGAAGAATGCTTTCAAAAGCAGAATTGGCCAAATGGAAAAAGAGGTTCAAAAGCTCACTGAAGATAATAGTTCTCTCAAAATTAGAATGGAACAGATGGAGGCTAATGACTTTCTGAGAAACCAAGAAATCATAAAACAAAACCAAAAGAATGAAAAAATGGAAGAGAATGTGAAATATCTCATGGGAAAAACAACTGACCTGGAAAATAGATCCAGGAGAGACAATTTTAAAATTATGGGACTACCTGAAAGCCATGATCAAAAAAAGAGCCTAGACATCATCTTCCATGAAATTATTGAGGAAAACTGCCCTGATATTCTACAACCAGAGGGCAAAATAAGTTTTGGAAGAATCCATCGATCACCACCTGAAAGAGATCCAAAAAGAGAAACTCCTAGGAACATTGTGGCCAAATTCCAGAACTCCCAGGTCAAGGAGAAAATCTTACAAGCAGCTAGAAAGAAACAATTCCAGTATTGTGGAAATACAATCAGGATAACTCAAGATCTAGCAGCTTCTACATTAAGGGATCGAAGGGCGTGGAATAGGATATTCCAGAAGTCAAAGGAACTAGGACTCAAACCAAGAATCACCTACCTAGCAAAACTGAGTATAATACTTCAGGGGAAAATATGGTCTTTCAATGAAACAGAGGACTTTCAAGCATTCTTGATGAAAAGACCAGAGCTGAAAAGAAAATTTGACTTTCAAACACAAGAATGAGAAGAAGCATGAAAAAGTAAACAGCAAAGAGAAGTCTTAAGGGACTTACCAAAAGTGAACTGTTTACATTCCTACATGGAAAGACAATATTTGTAACTCTTGAAACTTTTCAGTATCTGGGTAGTTGGTGGGACCACACACACATACACACAGACACACACACACATGTACATGTGTGCATGCACACAAACATACACACATGCACACACATACAGAGACAGAGAGCACAGAGTGAATTGAATAGGATGGGACCATATCTTAAAAAAAATTAAGATAAATGGTGAGAGAGAAATGTACTGGGAGGAAAGAGGGTGAAATGGAATGGGGTAAATTATATCTCATTCAAGAGGCAAGCAGGAGACTTTTTAGTGGAGGGAAAAAGAGGAGAGCTGAGAAAAAAAAAAAACCAAGAAGTTTACCCTCATCACATTTGACTAAAGGAAGGAATAAAATGCACACTCATTTTGGTATGAAAACCTATCTTACAGTATAGGAAAGTGGGGGAGAAGGAGATAAGCAAGGGGGGGGGATGATGGTAGGGAGGGCAATGGGAGGAGGGAGCAATTTGAAGTCAACACTCAGGGAGGGACAGGATCAAAAGACAGAATAGAAACAATGGGGGGAAGGATAGGATGGAGGGAAATACAGTTAGTCTTATACAACACGACTATTATCGAAGTCATTTGCAAAACTACACAGATATGGACTATATTGAATTGCCTGCCTTCCCAAAGGGAATGGGTGGGGAGGAAGGGATGGGAAGAATTTGGAACTCAAAGTGTTAGGAACAACTGGTTAGTATTGTTGTTGCTACTAGGAAATAAGAAATACAGTTAATGGGGAATAGAAAGTCATCTGGCCCTACAGGACAAAAGAGAAGATGGGGACAAGAGAAGGGAGGAAGGATAGAAGAGAGGGCAGATTGGTGATAGGGAAAATTAGATTGCTTGGTGTATTGGGGTGGGGGGAGGGGATAAAAGGGGAGAAAATTTGTAACCCAAAATTTTGTGAAAATGAATGTAAAAAGTTAAATAAATAAATTAATAAAAAAATAAAAATAAAAAAAGAAAGAAACTGTCTTTGGCGTTTATGGGTTGAGAAGTCTGGGAACCACAGCTGCTACCAGTGATTCTTTGCTCTAAAGGATACTCCAGACCTGTCTCTGCCATGCCACATGGCCAAGGCTGGGCGGTGCTCTTCTTTGAACCTGGTTCTAAAGAACTTTCCTGTTCACCTTTCAGGCTGTCTTGGACTGGAAATCTTTTTCACTCTATCATTTTGTGGCTTCTACTGCCCTAGAATTTGCTTAGAGTCATTTTTTACAGGTATTTTATGGGCTATGGGGGTAGAACTAGAGCAAGTCCATCCTTCTACTCTGCCATTTTGGCTACTCCTCCACAAACATAATTTTAAAACATCAGTGAGATGGAAAAAGAAGATGAGTAAATGGATGGGACAGGATGAGGTCACCAAAGGAAAGTATAGAGAAAGAAAAGATAATAGTTCTGGATAGAGCCTTGGGGGTTCACCCACATTAAGGGAATTGAACTTGGACAATGATCCAGAAAAGGAGGCTAAAAAGGAATAGTCAGAAAGACAGGAGGAAAACCTACGTTCTTCTGATATAAATAGAGCTAGGTCATAGAAACCAAGTGAGAAGAAAGTAGGAGGGTGTGGTAGGCAGTGTCAAATGCTCCAGTGAGGTCATGAAAGATCATAGGATCATTAAAGGTCATCTAATCCAACCTCCTCATTCTAATCTTAATTTCCTCATCTGTAAAATGGGCTTTGGGGCATAACTTGTATTGGTATTCTCAACTTTTAACAACATTATCTCATTGGATCTTCTCTACAATCCTGGGAGGTAAGTGCTATTATTATTTCCAATTTACAACTGAAAAAATCAAAGCAGACAGAGATTAAATGATTTGCCCAGGGTCATAGAGCTAGTAAGTACCTGAGGTTAGAATTGAATTTGGGTCTTCCTGATTCCAGGTCCAGCGCTCTATCCACTGTCATGAGTTGACTGGAACAAGTATGAAGGGTTTTGAGGGGTTTCTCCTTAATGACCTCTGAAGTGTCTTTAAACTCTAGATCCTTTATATCCCCAGTTGATTGGAAGACCTATCAACAACTTGAGCCTTAACCCACTGGACCAATCAGATCTCAGGGACAACTTCCATGCCTTTCAGAGGAAGCTGTAGCCTAGCCTACATGGTTTGGCCCATTGGAGATCTCTTCAAGACTTTAGAATCTAGTAAAGTAAGGAAGGGATACAGTTTATACAAGGTTGCCATGAGGCTCCCAAACATATAAGAATGAAATGAGAAAATTTGAACCTTAAAGCCATAGGTGACTGGTTGTTACAACTGCTTTTTGTGCCTCTGCCTTCCTCTAAAGTATCACCTCAAAACAGGCCAGGATAAATAGGCTTCTGGGCCAGTTAACACGTCTCTTCATTAGGCCCACAACCCTCCCAAGGCTGGTTGTGAGGGTCTCTAACTAGCCTTATTCAACTGAAGGTCCCCAGCCCTTACTCCTAGGGCAACTAAATTGCATTCGCTCCTTCCTCTCTTTGGCCTCTCACTTAGTCCTTTTCCTCCTGGAAAAACACTCTTACTGCTTTCTACTTGCCATTTTTTCATTCCTTCTCCCCCATTTTCTTCCCTTTTGCAGAAGTTGTTCAATCATTCAGTCTGTATCTGACTCTTCCTGACCCTCTGGACCATAGCCATAGTCCCTCCATCCCCCACTACTTCTCCAAGTCTACCCAAGTTCATGTTTGCTGTTCCTATGATATTATTATCCATCTCATCCTCTTCCATCCCCTTTTCCTTTCACCTTCAATCTTTCCAAACTTCAGAGTTTTTTCCAATGAGTCCCATCTTCCCATTATGTGACCAAAGTATTTAAGCTTCAGCTTTGGTATTTGACTTCTAGGGAATCACCTCAATTAATTTCTGTAAATATTGACTGGCTTGATCTCTTTGTTGTCTAAGGGACTCTCAAAAGTCTTCCTCAGTACCACAGTTTGAAAGCATTGATTCTGCAGCACTCAGCCTTCTGTATATAGTCCAGCTCTCATAGTTATATATTGCCACTAGAAAAACCATAGCTTTGACCATATGGACCTTTGTTGGCTTTTGAGCATGGTGTCCAGCTTTCCTTCCAAGGAACAAGGGTCATTTCATGGCTGCAGTTACCATCTGCAGTGATCCTGAGCCCAAGATTATAAAATTTGATGCAATTTCCATTTCTTTTCCCTCTATTTGCCAGGAAGTGATGGAATCAATTACCAAGATCTTAGATTTGTTTTTTTTTTAATGTTAAGGTCCAAGTCAGCTTTTCTACTTTCTTCTTTTACCCTCATCAAGAGGCTTCTTAATTCCTAGGTCATGCAAATTACCCTGAGGTTTGGAGTAGCCTCAAGAGGCACTGGAAATACAGTCAGCTGACTCCTTCCTTGCAGAGGCCACAAAAGTTTATGTTCCCCATTCCATGCAAAGTGAGAGAATTGGACTGGATGTTTTGTGAAGATCTTTTCTGACTTGAAATGCTATCAGTGACTTACGGGAGAGGGCCCAGAAAAAATCTACTCTTCCAGAATCCCAGATTTGTCCCCAGCCTAGTTTCTTCCTGGGTCAATGTCTTTTCCTTCAAGAATTTGGAGCCTTCTAGTATGTGGTTGGCTGGCAAGATGCCTATGGACTTCTTCTTCCTTCAGTGTCTGGTTGGCAGCATTACTTCAGTGATCCATGAACTCATAGAATTTGGAGTTGAAAGAGATCTCAGCAGAGACCATTTAGTGCAACCCCTCATTTTATAGATAAGGAAACTGAGGCCCAGGAAGGTTAAAGTGACTTTTCCCAAATCAGAGAGCTTGTAAGTGGCAGCCATAATTGTGAAGTTAAACCTTCCATTTCTAAATCCATATACTTTCCAGTATCCCACTGGGACAACCCCTTTACTAGTTGATTTTCAGGAGTTGGGTAGGGTCTCATCACTATCTTTTCAGTTTGGTGATGAGCCTCTCAGAAGTTGGTTATGTTGGTCCTTAGGGGACTGACATAAAGGGCTATTGACCAGACTTTGAGTTTTGGCCTTGTAAAACTTTGTTAAAGTATTTTGGAGATACCTTGTTTCCCAGAGCTAAGGGCCAGCAAACAGGTTGTGTCCTGACCTTGACAACAATAATCCTTTGCGCTCTGGATGATCTCACCCTCTGGCAAAATGTATTGCACCAGGTGTTCAATCCTTCTATTTCCCAGTGACCTGAGAGCCAATATCTACCACGTCTCTGACATGCTCACAATCCCTGTTCCCATCACAGAATTCTGGTTCTGTACCCCATAGAATAATCATGACCCCCAAGACTTGGGACAATACTGTTTCTACAGGACCCCTAGGAACAGTAACTTAAGACCTAAAAATGATTATATCATAGTCCAGTTCACATGTATATAAACATTGCCTGTACCCCAATATGTTAGACCTTCCTCAGGAGTGGGGCTTCCTTGGATGCAAGTCATTTTCCTCACTCTGAAATAAATTATGCCACTACCTTGTGTCCTAACATATCAGCCTTTAGCTACTCTGGCTGTTCCCAGGTTACAGACTGGTCCAGTCTGAACTCTGTTCAAAATTCTGTTGACAACCCAGAGTTAGCCTGTTTTGAGATGATGTTTTGAAGGAAGTCACAGGTATTGGGCGCAGAAAACAATTGTAGCATCCAATCTCCCATGGCTTTAAGGTCTGAATTTTCTGTTTTCATTCTTATAAATTTGGGGGCTTTATGACAGCTTTGTATAAACTGTATTCTTTCCTTACCTTCCGTAACTTCTAACGTCTTGCCCCAGCCACATATTTTGTATTTAAGCAGTTTGCTGTCTTAGTTAATAGATTACTGGGCCTGGAATCATAAGTTCTGAACTCAGATCCAGCCTCAGATGCCAGCTGAGAAACCCTGGGCAAGTCAGTTTTCTTATCTGTAGAATGAGAATAATATAGCCTCTACCTCCCTGAAATTGTTGAGAGGATAATATTTGTAAAGCTCTTTTGGCAACTTTAAGGTGCAATGTAATATTAGGCTAACTGCCATTATTTTCAATAAGAGAGTATAGCAGCAATTAAAGAGGGGAGTCAAGTCCTGCTTCTGATACATATTGGCTTTGGGACCTTTGGCAGGTCTTTTACCTCTCAGTGTTCTAGATTACAGATGAGAAAGAAGATGCTGACCTGCATCGGTAGAGGGGATTTCCTGGTCCTAGAGCACCGTATCTACCAGTGAAATCAAGTATTGTTTGTATCTTTGTTTTGTAATCCCAGCACCTTGGGGCAGCTAGATGGTGCAGTGAAGTCCTGGGTTTGGGGTCAGGAAGACCTGAATTCAAATCCAGCCTCAGAAATCTCCTAGCTGTGTGACCCTGGGCAAATCATTTAACCTGTTTGCCACTTTAGAAGCAAATGGCAAACCACTCCAGTGTCTTTGCCAAGGAAATCTCATGGATTTTCCCAGAGAGCTCCACAAGGGTCATGGTTCTTACAGAACCCACAGAACTGAAACGACTGAACAATTATTACAGCAATCCTAGTCCCTGGCGCATAGTGGGTGCTTAGCCATTGATAGTATCCCGACCCAACGCACAGTAGGTCACTAATAAGTGTCTTGAACTGCATGTTTACAGGACCTCTTTGAGGTGAGCACTATTATCCCCATTTGACAGATGGTGAAATTGAAGGTGGGGAAATGTTCAGTGACTCACCTTCAGGCACACAACTAGGAAATGCTGAGCTGGGGTTCAAGTCCACCACTTTACCTCCGTTCCAGGGTGCTGAGGTTTCTTCCCCTTCCTTACCTACCCTGGTCTCACTACACTTATCCTGCCTCTTGAATAAAAGAGGGAGGCCATCTGGAAGACAGGGAGGCTGCTTCGACCCTCCTCTGGGAGCTTTGTGCAAGGTCCAGGGGTTTCAGGTACAGGCTGCTATATTTCCCATTCAGTTACACATGGGCTGAGTGCTCCTGACCTCCCTATCTATACATGAGGATGAGCGAGTAGGCATGTGTAGATACATACACACATACAGATATACACATACATAGACATATATGTGACCTCCAATAAAGACCCTTTCCAGCTCTGAAATCCCACGCATCTGCCAGGTGCTACAGATACAAGTTGGAGGAGTTTGCAAAAATATGGAACGCTTCACGAATTTGCGTGTCATCCTTGCGCAGGGGCCATGCTAATCTTCTCTGTATCGTTCCAATTTTAGTATATGTGCTGCCGAAGCGAGCACAAGGTACTAGTCCTAGCTCTCGCTATTTAAGGCTGAGTAATATATCTATTTTTATGATTAGGATGACTAGTGTTGCTCCTTTTTTTAAATTCTTCTCTAGATAAAGTCAGTTTCAGAATAAGAACTCAATGTATAATTTAAAAGTAAAATTTTCCCACTTTATTCGTGTTGCATTAAAAATGCGGTTGCATTTGCAAAACTTAGAGTTCAAGCTTGTGCGGCGGTGGCTCACGGGAGAGTATGCAAAAGAGGCCTTGGCTTGGCCCCGCCCTGGGAGGCCGGGACCGGAGGGGAGGGCCGGAGAGGAGAAGGGAGGGAAGGGGGGAGGGGCCGACTGGAGGGCGGGGCTGTTCCACCAGCGTCCCAGGATCCACCGCGGGCGAAGGCGTCTCGTCAGCAGGGCCGCGGTCGCGGCAACTGAGGCGGCGAATGGCGGTCCGTAGGCGCCTGTGAGGAGGCGGCGGCGCGGCCGGAGGAGGCGAAGCGGCGGCTTCCGGAGCGCGGGGCAGGGGCGAGGGCGAGCACCCGGCGGGAGCGCCGCGGCCCAGGAGGGGCCCCATGGCGGCTGGGCCGCCTTCCCCGGAAGCCCCGGCCTGTTAGCGCCCCGGCGGCCCAGCGCAGAATGTCGGAGAACCCGCCGCCGCCCCCGCCCGGCCCCGGGAACGCCCCAGGCGGCGGCCCTGCCAACTCGGCCGGCGGGGCTGGGCCCGGGCCCGGGGGGGCGGCGGCCGGAGGCGGCGGGGCCGGGACCCCCCGCGGGGCGCGCACCCCCAACCTCAACCCCAACCCCAACCCGCTCATCAACGTGCGCGACCGCCTCTTCCACGCGCTCTTCTTCAAGATGGCCGTGACCTACTCGCGCCTCTTCCCGCCTGCTTTCCGCCGGGTCTTCGAGTTCTTCGTGCTGCTCAAGGTGAGCCCTAGGGCCGCAGCACCGGCCCCGCCCCGCCGGGCTCAGCAGCCCCCCAGTACCCCCCTTGTGCAGAGCCGCCACCCCCCAGGGACGTCCTGCCCCCCAGTGCCCCCCTTGTGCAGAGCCGTCAACGCCATGGACGTCCTGACCCCCAGTGCCCCGCTTGTGCAGAGCCACTAACCCCATGGGCGTACTGACCCCCAGTGCCCCCCTTGTGCAGAGCCGTCAACGCCATGGACGTCCTGACCCCCAGTGCCCCGCTTGTGCAGAGCCGCCACCCCCCCCATGGGCGTCCTGACCCCCAGTGCCCCCCTTGTGCAGAGCCGCCAAACCCATGGGCGTACTGACCCCCAGTGCCCCTCTTGTGCAGAGTCGCCACCCCGCCATGGGCGTACTGACCCCCAGTGCCCCCCTTGTGCAGGGCCGCCACCCCCATGGACGTGGTGCCCCCCTTGTGCAGCCCCTGCCCTAGAGGGCTCAACACTCCCCTGATGGACATCCACCCTGCAGACCCTGTGGTCTGTGATGGACATCCTGCCTCCCAAGTCTTTAACGGCCCCTCCCACTCTCTGCCCTTTGCCTTTGAGGGCTGCAACTTCGCATTGATCTGACATCTTGTCCCCAAAAGTCTTTAACACTCACTACTCCCTCCTTCCCCCCAAAATCTGGGCACTCTGCCTTCATCTGAGAAGAGGGGGGGATAGTGAAGCTGTTTGTGGATTTGGGGGATCTGAATCCAAATTCGAGCTCTTGCGCTTAAGAGCTGTGCGACTGGACCCCCTCAAGGCTTGGTTTCCTGTCCTTACTTGGATAGGGGTTAGACCAGGTTCTAAAACTGATTCTGACCCACTGTCCTGCCCCTGAATCAGCCAACAAGTATTAAAAGCTTACCATGGGCCAGGCACTGTACTGAGTGCTGGGAACACAAAAGACTGGGACAGTGCTCAGGGAGATAACCTTCTGGTGGGAAAGAAAACATGCAGACCATGTAAGAGCCATATAAAGGTACACACGGGAAAGACCCTGAGGATTTTAAAACCTCCACCTCAGTATCCCTTTCCAGATCCAGTCCCCCTACAGCCACTTTAATGAGTCTGTGCTTCCCCCCCCCCCCCAAATTTTAGAAGGCAAGATAGTGCATTGAAAGAAGCAATGTATTTGGAGTTGGGGGGATCTGAATTCAAATCCTGTCTCTGCCTCTTTATAGAGTTGTGAGATAGACTATTACTTTTACCGCTTTGGGACTTCTTTTCCTTTTTGAGAAGTTTAGATTGGGTAACCTCTAAGACCTTTATCTGTGTTTCTTTGATCCTGCCCTTAGGTCTTTAACCCCACAGTCCTCCAGCCCCCATCCCCCACTTCTGGTCTAAGGGATGGCAGTCAACAAGCATTTTGATTAATTTTTAATCTTACTATTTTAACAATAATCATTTTAATCTTACTCTTTTCCCTGCAGGGGCTGCTAGATGGCTCAGTGGAGAGAGTGTTGGGCCTGGAGTCAGGAAGACTCGTTCATCTTCCTGAGTTCAAATCTAGCCTCAGACACTTAACTAGCTGGGTGACCCTGTTTGCCTCAATTTCTTCATCTGTAAAAATGAGCTGGAGAAAGAAATGGCAAACCATTCCTATGTCATTGCCAAAAAAACCCAGATGGACTCACCCAGAGTCAGACATGACTGGGGGTAAAAAAAAAAATTGATTTTCTCTGCACTGTGCTACATTCTGGGGATACAAAGAAAGGCAAACAATAGACCCTGTTTTCTAGAATCATGTAGTCTAATGGGGTGGCATAATATTTAAATAGCTAGGTATATAGATATATATGCATCTGTACATGTACAGTACAGGAAGTCAATTTGAAGGGGGCATGTTACAGTGAATTTTCCTAACGTTTAGAGCCCAAAAAGGACTTGAGAGGTCAATATGACAAAAATGAGGCTCAGAGATGGAGTGACTTGGGCAAGGGCACAAAGGGATCAGATAGTAAAATGACATAATTGGGTAGAACCTAGGTCTGTTGGCTGCCAGTTCATTATTCTTATCTGTAGATGACTTTTCCAAACCTTGTGCCCATGGTCTTTAACACTACAGTCCCCCCAGCCATACAGCAAATGATGATCTTTAGAGTATTGAATTTTCACTGGATTCAGAGAAGTACACTCCTGAGCCTTTACCACCATCCCCAGGGCTTTATATCCTTTTAGTCTCCCTACATACACAGCCATCCCTCCTTAGTGTCCCTCCTGTTGAGTTCTGCCACCCAGTCTTCTGGGACTCTATGGAAGAGTTTCCTGGCCCTTCCTCTTCCTGTTCCTAAGATCTTTGCTCTAACACTTAAGTGTTCTGACCTCAAGATCTTAAGCTCTCCCCTACCCCAAAAGAATTTAGAATGTCACCTCAGAAGTTATCTGGTCCAACCTCCCTCATTTTTCAAATGAGGAAACTGTAGTAGGGGGGTTAAATATAGGTCTTTTGACTGCAAATCTGTTGTCTTTTCACTACACTATAGTTGCTTCATTCTGGAGTCCCACCCCCAAACCCTTCAGCTTTCAGGACTGTCCCAAAGTCTTCATTGACCCTCTGAGATGCTGATCCCAAGATCTTCAACCCCTCTGCCTTTTCTGTGGTTTTACCTGTAAGATCTTCACCTCAGATCTTTTGTCTCTTTCAGACCCTGCCCCAAAAGTACCTTCTGGTGTTCCAACCCAAAAGTCCCAGCCCCCTCAGGAGGTTAGAGGGCAAGAAACATGGAGACAATTGAGTTTTCATAGGATTTGGAGCTGAAAGGTCATCTTGGAGGAACTGAGGCCCAAAGTGGGAATTTACTGGTCACACAGGGAGTGTCAGAATTAGCAATAGTGGCCTCAGGTCTTCTGACTGCATTGCACCATAGTGTGATCTCTTCTAGGGTCCAAAAGCAGAGTAGGCCTCTAGAAGGGAAGAGTGAAAAGACTCCTGAGTGCAAATTCTCCCTCAGTGCTACAAATGTGGAGCAGAGACTAGTCACTTCCTTGTTTTGTTTCATGTCTCTCATCTGTCAGTGACTTTTAAGGTCTTTGCTAGCTATAAATCCATAATTCTTCACCACCATGCAAGTGCACCCAAGAAGGTCAACCCATATGCCCCTATTCCCCCTCTCCTGGAGTCCTGCACCCATGCTCTTTATCTTTAATCTCTTGCCCTTTTCAGACTAGGGGCTTTACCATTTTCTCTTCACCTCATGCCAAGGCTCCCATGTAATAGAGTAGATGACAGTATGTAGCCTGGGGTTCTTGATCTAAGATCTATGAACTTTTAAAAAACCATTATATGTATGTCTGTATATATAAATACATATGCACACATACACATAACATCTCTACATGCATGTAGCATGTACAATGTATTAAGTACAATAATTGCACTTATAAACTAATGTAATTTATTTCTTTTGTAATTCTATGTATTTTATGCATTTAAATATATTATTCTGGGGAAAAAATCCACAGGCTTTACCAGACTGTCAAAGGGTCTTTGGCACAGACAGAGGTTGAGAATCCCTGATGTAGAAATTGAATTTTCATGAAATTTAGACAGATAATCTGATCCAACCCCCTCATTTCATAGATGAGGAAACAGGCCCAGAGAGGGGAAGTGATTTAATCAAGGTCACACAGGGAGTAGGTAGCAGAGGCTTGGAGTTAAGTTGAAACGAGGCCTTCTGATTTTAAAACTAGTGTTCTGTTCACTATGTCACAGCTACCTGCTTCAGCTCCCATCCCCAAAGTCTTCACCACCAACTCAAGATTTTTAATGTTCCCTATGGTTTTGACTTCCAGTTTCCTGGCCCTTCCAGACCCAACCTCTAAGGTCCACCCTTTTCTAATGTTATAGGGCAAGTGTCAATGTGGAGACAGTTGAGTGTAGGATTTAGAGCTGGGAGGGGCCTTAGAGTTCACCTTATCCAGTCATTACAGAATAGGAAACCATGACCCAGAGAGGTGAAGTTACACAATGTCACACAGGTATTAAGTAGTTGAGTCAGCAGTTCAACTGAGACTCCTGATCTCAGCTGCATTGTTCTTTATGTTACAGCTGACTGCATCATAGACCCCACCCCCAGTGCTTTCACCATCATGGCAGGATTTTTATTCACTCCTTTCTGTAGTTCTGTAGCCAAGGTTTTTATTCTATCCTTTCCCGTCTAGGGCTACGCTTCACAAACATTACCCTCAACATTTCTCCCCTCCCCCCAGTCTTACCTGCCCACATTCTATCCCTGAAGGCATCATTACCATTCATGAAATCCCTTAATCCGTCTTCTCATATTCCATCATTTAAATGGAAAAATTGAGACCCTGAAAGACAGAGTGGCTGTCCAGGTTTGAAGCCCTAGTCTTCTAACTCCAAATTGAATTTGTTTTCTGTTGAACGTACTGCTTATTCCTTTCCAGGGCCAACTGTAATCCTATCTCCTCTGCCCCCAAAGTCTTGGAACTTCTTCCTTTCCTTTTAGGTTCCCAGCCACAAGTTCTTCAGCCTCCCCATCTTTTCTTAGACATTGTCTCCAAGGTCTTCACCCACTATTCCCAGTCTTCTTTTGGAGACCTTCTCCTCTTTTGGAGTGACCTGTCTAAAAATATTCACATACTACCCACTTGGACCACCCTTTACAGGATTACCATATTCAAAATCTTCCCTCACACATTCCCAATCTCCCATTTTTTGCCTGCTTTCTAGTTTTGTCTACCTCTTCTCTAGCTTTAGTTACTGACATGGTTACACACATTGACCACCTGATTTCCTACCCTTTTTATTCCCTATATTTTCCATTTTCTTTCCTACTCTTTTTATTCCCTATATTTTCCATTTTCTTTTTGTGTGAATAAATCCTTGTAGACACACCCTGTATTCAGTGATCGTTGGTTTAGGGGTGGGAGGAACTTAGACTAGTCATTGGGGAACCTGTGCCTTGACTGAATCCAAGTTTTTGTTCTGTGAAGTTTGGATTCGGTCAAAGGGCTGTACTTGAGGACCTAGAGGGCCACATGTAGCCTCAAGGCCTGCACTTGGTCATCTGTTCTGACTACCTTAGACAAGGAAAGGGAGTTTCAGAGAGCTGAAGCAACTTAATCAAAAGTTACACAGCTACTGACAGATTGGCAATTCACCCTCAGGTGTTCTAATATGAAACTTGCACCTCCTCTTCCAAGTTCTCTTTTCCCCTCCCCCAATTAGACAAAGACTTTATTTCATTTATTAGGTTCTGGCAAGTTCCCACAGACTTTTCCTGGCAGGACAATGGGTTTCAGATGACCAAACAATTTTTTAATTCATTTGGGTCCATATCATTTGTTGGTTTCTGCTGAAAGAAGAAGGAATATATGTGACTTGACGAGGCTCTAGAGTTATCTTAAAGGATTGGGCCAGGGGATAAACAGAATGAAGTTGGCCTGCTTTGTTTTACAAGCATGAACTCTTGAAATAGGTAAAAGGCAGATTGCGTAATTGTGTTTATGATATGGCAATGACTAGTGTGTGGAGTGTGCATTAGCATAAAACCAAGGGAGTGATACTCATTTCTTGTTAAGGAAGGAAGAACTTAGTTTCCTTAAATAATGATGCATTCATTTAATAAACATTAATTATATACTGTGTTGGAGATAGAAAGCTTAGATAATACTTGCTGGCCTTGTGGAGCACATGGTACAGGGATGATGAAATACAGAACTATGCTACATTATGATACATAATTCACTAAAGAGATAAAAAGGAAAGTTTGATGCTATGCAAAGTCCCTGGGAAGGGTCATTCTTGGAGGAGTGGCATTTGAATTTGGTTTTAAAGAATTGGTAGTAATTTAATAGGCAAAATGGAGAGAAAAATCTCTCTGGAAATGTTGCAAAGGAAGTGTTCAGTATATGAGTTTTTTCAGGTGATAAAATCCTTCGGGCATTTAGGGAACTGGCTGAAAAACTGTTAGAGAAACATCTGCTCTGTACAGGATGAAATATTGCACCATTTTATATATTCTCTATATTAATTCCCCTGATCTTAACCGACTCAGCTTTGGCTAAGACAATTCCAGCATTGATAATGGGATATAGACAGGGATGGGGCCCAGAGAGAGCTCATTTTCTTCCCTTATTTGACAGATGAGGAGGTGACTTGCTGGAGTGTACATAGTTGGTGGTCTTTCAATGAATGTTACTTAGCTCTGCATTCTTTAGGTTTAAGCCAAAATTTGTCTACCACCATGAGTGCCCAGATGTATGTGGTTTCATTTGTTTGCTATAAGGTCAGGATTTTAGTCCTGGTTCTGCCGTCACCTTTGTTGTGTGACCTTGAGTGAATTGCTTCTTCTTTTCAGGCCTCAGTTTCCTCCTCTGTCCAAGGGTCAGACTAGAGGAGTTGAACTATATGACTTCTCAGGGCTCTTCCAGTTCTAAATCTGTGTCTTGTAATCCCTGAGGTCTTTTCTATTGCTGACATTCTGTTATTTCTACCAGTTCAGTTTCTACTTGTTTAGTTAAGACAGCAACAAGCTGAATCATCTCTATACTGTACTCGTGTCATGCACTGGTGTTGACCAATTGGCCAGTGATTTAAGAGTAGGACAGACATTACCTACTTCTGTCCAGTTTTACCTGTTGTGGATAAATTGGCAAGACTGGAGAAAAGGTGCCTTGCAAAGAGCCTTTTGATTTAAGATTGAAGTTTTAGGAAACCTGGCTTTTAGTTCCATCTTTGCTGCTACTTTTTGTGTGTGAGATCGTAGAGATCCTCTAGTGCTGATCAGACACCATAATTTTCTAATTTACTGTCCATTTCCACCTGTCACAATCCTCATAGTCTCTCCTCAGGAAAGTAAATATGAAAAAACTGAGAACCAGAGAGGTTACTTTGCTAAATTCACACAGATGAAATGGCAGAAATTGAGTCAAACCTAGTTTTCTGATTCCAAATCCCATCATCTGTAAAATGGAGGGACTGCTGGACTAAGTGATCTCCTAAGATCGCTTCCATTTCTGACATTCTGTATTTAGTATTTAACGAGGTTACCTCTCTAGCCCTAGAAATTATTATAAGCAGTGACATTATATACATTAGAAAGCTATTGAGTTCCTTCTTTTGGCAGTGAGAAGTCATGGGTGTTTCATCTGAAAAGGACTAGCTGTTGGGTATTCTTAGGGTGCAGTTGCCAAAGCCATTTATGCTCACTGTAAAGATGAGGCCCTAGAGATGACAGAAACCCGCTATGTTAAACATACATTGGTGACTGAGAGTGCATAGATGCAACCCCAGTTCTCATGTCTGTGTATATTGGAGGCCAGTTGCTTTGCCATAAGAATCGAAAGCAGTGATGTAAACAAGGGAAAAGGAACCAAGTGACTATTTTGGTGTAAGTTTATTATTATATGACTTGGATCATCCATTTGCCTGTCGCTTTTTGCCTAGGTGCTCCAAGCTTGTCAGTGTGTTAATAGCTCTTATATTTGTATGTAGTCCATTAGTGTTGAGCAGTTGTTTATACAGATCTCACTGAATTCTCAATCACCACACTGTGAGGTGAGTAGTGCCAGTAGTGTTCCCTGTTTTGTAAATGGAGAAACTGAAGCTCAGAGAAAGGTTATGGTATATTCTGTAGGTTACACAACTAGTGAGCAGTACAGCCAGGAATTGAAATCAGAGCCTGGTACTCCAATTCCAAGTCTAATATTTTTTTTCTTCAAAATATAGATGTTTTGTGTATTTGTGTGTGATTATTGTGTCCTAAAAGTCTCAGTGAAGTTTTAAGCTTTAATAATTTCAGAAGTAGAAATGCTACAAACCTACAGAGATTTTTGAAAAGTATAAAATTTTAAAACATTGATGTTAAAATTCAACACTTCAGTCAGTTTTTGAACTTAGCAAAAACTTTCACCAGTGACTGCATTTATAAATCTAATAGCCTTAAGATCATCCAAAGAATGAGGTTTTGATGTATATACAGGACAGCTTTGACTTGGCTGTTAAAGAAGGTCTAATGGAGAGCTGATGATTGAGGTGACCAAACAAGAGCTTTCCTGTACTCAACCTCTGACCCAAGAAGTGTCATTCAGAAACTGTAGCTCACAAAATGCATGATAACAAAGGTGCCCCATCTTGTTAAAATTAAAAATTTAGTATTAAAAATTCACAAAACTAAATATGTGTAAAATTTAAATAGTTAAAATTTCAAGTGATTTGTGTAGGTTTGTAATCTTTTAAATAATTAGGAAGTTAATAAAGCTTAGAAGTGTGTTAAGACTTTTGGAACTCCATATGTATACACCACACAGTTGGTGCTTTTTATTTTTTTAAAAAATTCTTTTATTTCATTAAATATTTCCCATTTACATGTAAAAAAAAATTAACATTTATTTTATAAAATTTTGAGTTCCAGATTCTCTCCTGTTCATATGTTGATTATACATACGAAGTCATGCAAAACACAGTTGCATATTACACGTGTTGCAAAAGAAAAGAAAAAACCTTCTAAGAAAGTTAAAGAAAGAAGTATGCTTCCATCTGCTCTCAGTGTTCATCAGTTCTCTCTTTGGAAGTGGGTAGCATTTTTCATGGTGGGTCCTTTGGAATTGTCTTGGATAAGACTTATCAGAGTAGCTGAGTCTTTTGCAGTTGATCATCTTTATAATGTTACTGTTCCTGTGTATGATATTCTCCTGATTCTGCTCACTTTACTTTGCATAATTCACGTAAGTCTTCTAGGTTGTTCTGAAACCATCTCCCTTGTCATGTTTTAATAGCACAAAAGCATCCCATCACAATTACATATCACAACTTGTTCAGTATTCCTCCAATTGGTGAGAGTATCCTCACAGTTTCCAATTCTGTGCCACCATAAGAAGAGCTGCCAAAAATATTTATGTATAAATAAGTCGATTTTCCCTTTTCTTTGATCTCTTTGAGATACAGAAAATTGGTGTTTTTTAAAAAAAAATCCTTCCAAATACCTCTCAAAATACTCCTCTCCTGGAACAAAGAAGTACATTTAAACAAAACAGTGACACATTGATCATGTCTGACAATATATGCTTCATTACCATACCCAAGAACTGTCTCCTGTGAGAGAGGGAGGTTTATTTTATCAGTCCTTTGAAATTGACTGTCATTTCACTGATCAGAATTCAGAAGTCTTAGTTTAAGCCCCTGATTTTGCACTGTGGGAGGGAGTGAAAAGAATATGGACTTGGGGTCAAGGGATCATAGATTTAAAACTGGAAGGGACTTTATAGAGACCAAGTAACTTTCCCTCTCTGGGTTTCAATTCATCTTTGCTATGAAAGAGTTGGACTTCCCAGCTAAAACGCTTAATGATCCCATAAAACTCCAGTACCTTGGCAGCTTTGATACTTGGAGTTGGTGAGATTGAGAAGAGCAAATGTATTTTTACAAGCCACTTAAAATATCCATAGGATGCTGAGCTGCATTGGTAGTAACTTTAGCCAGTCACATACTGATATTTTGTGGGCTGTGTGGGGAGAGCCAGCATTTGCGTGTCTTTCTACTCTACCATCTTGGCTTTGCCCCACCCACGTACTGATATTTTGAAAAAACTCAGGGCAGTTCAGTCCCACTGTTTCATGCTGAGTCGTGTAAAAAATGCTATCCAGTTTTTTTACTTCTACTTTTCTCCTGCTAGTTACACTTTACTATCTGTAACACTAGTTGTAGTGTGTTTTTTTTTTCCCTTGTTGGCTTGCCTTCACTTACCCTTTTCACTCCTGTAATTCTTGGACCAAATTTTCTTTTTGAAAGCATTTTATTTCTGAGCCTGGAGTTGAGGCCCTGAGAAGAGGTAGTGCTGTTGTGGTGGTGACTGTCCCTACGGGGCTGTTTGTTGGTATGGTATCTCTCTGAGCTGACTAAACATTTTCTGTGTAATTGAAACCTCTTTCAAATAATTGGTCCATTCTGGTTTCCTGGTCTTAACTATTCAGGCTCCATAAGAATTGAGAATTGAGCTGAGTTGGTGGTTAGGTTTCATTTAAAGTCTTGTTTGTTTTTAAGTCACAGATAGGAGATTTTTTTCCAGTAACTAAATTTTTTTAAAAAAAATTTAATTTAGTATTTTATTTTCCTCCAGTTACATGTAAAAACAATTTTTGACACTAGTTTTTAAAAAAAATTTTGAGTTCTAAATGCTCTTCCTTCCTCTCTCCCCAACATCCTTCATTGAGAAAAAAATCAGTTTGATAGAGGTTATACATGTGCAGTCATGCAAGACATTGCCATGTTAATCATGTGGTGAAAGAAAACATAAAAAAACTAAGTAAAATAGAGTATGCTTCAATCTGCATTCAGAATATATCAGTTCTTTCTCTGGGGATAGATAGCATTTTTCATCATAAGTCTTTCCAAATGGATTTGGATCATTGTATTGCTGAGAATAGCTCAGTCACAATTGAGCATCATAATGTTACTGATACTGTATACAATATTCCCCTGGTTTTGCTCATTTTATTTTGCAACAATTCAAGTAAGTCTTTCAAGGTTTTTCTGATACCATCCTCGGTCTTTTATGAATAGTACTCCGTCACAATCGTATACAACAATTTGTTTAGCCATTCCCCAGTTGATGGACATCTCCTCAATTTCCATTTTTTTGCCACCCCTAAAAGAGCTACTGTAAATATTTTTTCTACATATAGGTCCTTTTCCTTTTTGTTTTTTGACTCTTTGGGATGCAGACCTAGTAGTGGTAGTCTTTGGCCAAAAGGTGCATGGTTTTATAGCCCTTTGGGCATAGTTCCAAATTGCCCTACAGAATGGTTGAATCAGTATACAACTTCACCAGCAGTGCAGTATGGTTCTGACTGTGACTGTGATATTTGAATTGTTTATTTTTGGCTGCTTGCAGTGTTTTCTTCTTGACCTGGGAGTTCTTCAGTTAATTTTTGTACCTCTTTTTCCATTTAGCCAATTCTGCTTTTTAAGGCATTCTTCTCTTCGTTGAATTTTTGTCTCTTTTACCCTTTGTTCCATTCTGTTTTTTAAGGTGTTATGTTCATCAGCATTTTTTTGTGCCACCTTAACTAAGCTGTTGACTCTTTTTTCATGATTTTCTTGCATCATCCACGTTTCTCTTCCCAATTTTTATTCTACCTACCTTTCTTGATTTTTAAAATTCTTTTTGAGCACTTCTGTGACCTAAGACCAATTCGTATTTTTTTTCTTTGAGTCCTTTGATGTGTTTGTGTTTGGTCTTCCCTGTTACCATAGTAACTTTTTTTAGTCAGAATCTTTTTCTTTTGTTTGTTTATTTTCCCAGCCTATTTCTTGGTTTTTACTCTGTGCCAAAGTGGGGCTCTACTTCTGGAGCAGAGGGGTTACTATCCCAAGCTTTAGGTTTTTGTGCAGCTGTTTTCAGAGATGATTCTGGGGACCTGTAGTTTTTGGGTTCTTTCAAGGTGGTTTGATCCATGGTGAGATGTGTTAACTATTCTTCTGACCTGTGCTCTTTTCTTTGAGCAAGGACACTCTTTTCCACCCCCTACTCCCCTATGACTGCAGGCTCTAATGTGATCGTGCTCGTCCTAGGACTGTGACCCAGGTCCAAATATAGGCAGTGCAGCAAAGTTCTGCCCCAGGTGCCAACGAAGGGACCTCTGTAATTGCCTTCTGATCAGTTATATGACGCACTTCTCATTTGTGGGCTAAGAGGTCTGGAAACTGCCACTGTTACCACTGATTCAGCTGCTCCAAGTCCTACTGCTGGTTTGTGGGGTGTGGCCTGTGCAGGACTGAGATCCGCTCCTCCCCGTCTGCGAAGTTGTCTTGAGCTGGAAAACTGTTTCAGTCTGCCACTCCAGAATTTGTTTTGAGCCAAAGTTGTTTGGAGGAGTTCTGCCTTTTCTCCTCCATCTTGGCTCTCTTAAGACCTTTCTCATCGTATGGGACAATTCATGTTTAGCCTGAAGAAGAGAAACTTTAGGGAAGGACATGATTATAGCATGGTCTGGTGAAAAGAACCCTCAATTAAAGCCAGGCTGTGTGTGACCTCGGGCAAGCTGTTGAGCTTCCTTGGGTCTTAGTTTCCTCGTCTGTGAAAGAAGGGCTTGGACTAGACCTTAATGTCTCTTCTGGATCCATATTTATGACTTGTAACCGAAAGTAAACTGTTCTCTGGAAATGGGGTGGTGTGGGGTCGGGGTGGGGATTATGTTTGTTTTTGCTTATGTCCTTGCCCTTTATGAAAGCATTGCCTCAGCAGCATATCTGTCTGAGCCTTTCTAGTCATCTCTGGGGAGATGTGCAGTACTCTGCAATGCATTCTTTTAGATTTCTCTTTGGCCTTCAGTGTCTGTCCTATTTATCTCTCTGATCCCGAAGGCTTTGGTGCTCCCTTTAATGTGGACTAAGCGTTGGCAGATACTCTTGTTTTTGGTTTTTTTTTTTATTATTAAATTATTTTATTTGCTTTCAGCGTTCTACAATCACTTCCATATATCTTAGATTTTTTCCCCCTCCCTCCCCATTTCCTCCCTGAGACAGCATACATTCCAATATAGGTTCTACACATATATTCCTATTAAATATATTTTCACCTTAGTCATGTTGTATAGAATTAAAATGAATGGGAGAAACCATAAAACAAAGCAAAACATAATACAAAAGAAAATAGTCTACTTCATTCTGTGATCCTGTTTCGTAGTTCTTTCTCTGGATGTGGAAAGTATTTTGCCTCAGGAGTCCATTGGGAATTTGCATTGTCCTTGCATTGCTATGAAGTACTCAGTCTACCAGATAAATTCGTTGCACACTGTGGTTGTTGCTGTGTACAAAGTTCTCCTGGTTCTGCTCCTTTCACTCATTATCAGCATCACTCAGCATGAGTTCAAGCCTCTCTGAAGTCTTCCTGTTCATCATTTCTTATAGCATAATAGTATTCCATTATATTCATATACCACAACTTGCTCAGCCATTCCCCAATTGATGGGCATCCCCTTGATTTCCAGTTTTGGGCCACCACAAAGAGAGCTGCTATAAATATTTTGGTACATGTGGGACCCTTTCTCACTCTGTGCGGTCTTTGAGATAGAGTCCCAGAAGCAATATTGCTGAGTCAAAGGGTATGCACATTTCTGTAGCCCTTTGGGCATAGTTCCAAATTGCTCTCTAGAATGACTGGATCAGTTCACAGCTCCACCAGCAATGAATTAGTGTTCTAAGTCTCCCACATCCTCTCCAACATTTATCATCTTTCTGTTTTGTCATGTTAGCCAATCTGATGGGTGTGATGTGGTACCTCAGAGCTGTTTTGATTTGTATCTCTCTAATCAATAGTGATTTAGAGCATTTTTCATATGACTATAGATAGCTTTAATTTCTTACTCTGAAAACTGCATGTTCACATCCTTTGACCATTTGTCAATTCGGGAATGATTTTTACTCTTAAGTTTCCAAACTCAGAATAAGAGGGAGGGAGCAAGTAAACACCTAGACAAAATAGAGGAAAAGTCAATTTTCACTTTAACAATCAGAGAGTGTCAGAAGTAAAGGAGGGCTGAAGCCAAGGGGATAAGTATTATAGGATACAGAGTTGGAAGAAACATGATTAGAAGTCTTATGGTTCAGTACCCTGGTTTCACAGATAACAAAACTGAATCTCAAATGAACTTGCCCAAATCAAATTAGTTAGTGATAGAAGTAGGACCTGAACATTTCTGAGCTTCAGTTTCCTCTGTAATCTGGAGGTAATAAATGTTTGACAGTTAAATGATATATAATAATAGCTCCATTTTGGGGAACCTTACCTTCCTCAGATAGGCAAGTTGGCAGTCGGGAGCACCTCAAGGTTATGAGGAAAGTATCTGGAAGTGTGAGTTGTTATTCAAAACATTGCTAGTTCCTTAATTTCCTCCCTTTCCTGCCATCTTACTTCCTCTTCACCCTTCAGTCCCTACTTCTTCTATTCTCTCAAGGTTCTTGAGAACCTTTCCAACTTCTTATACTTTACATTCATTTCCTATCTTTATTGAGCACTTAATGTGTGCCTAGCCTTGGTGCTGTGGAGGATAGAAATGAAGTTCATGAAGATATTAAGGCCGGAAAGATTTGTCTTTCTCATCCTTCTGCTTTCCCTCTTCTTTTATTTTTCATGTGAAACTAACTACCCAGTGTACAATTTTATTCAGTGAAAGAGTTTTTAATCTTGTTTGTTTCATGGCAGCCTGTTGAAGCTTATGGTCCCTTTCTGAGAAAAAATATTTTCAGATACATAAAATAAAGTATATGAAATCACAAAGGAGGCCAATTATATTGAAATACAATTGTCAAAATATTTTTTTAAATAAGCAAGTTCTTGAAACACTTAATAACTGATCAACCCAGTGACCTACCACAGTTCCAAAGGACTTATTATGAAACGTACTCTCTAACTCCGGGTAAAGAACTGTTAGACTGAGAGTACTGATTTTTTTTCCTCCTTTCTTTTTCTTGCCGTTTTTTTTTAATGTGGCTAGTGCCAAAATTTATTTTGCATGAGTATACATATTTTGTAATACATTTTGTTTCTCTTGGTTTCATATTGGGTGGGAGAGGGAGAAGGGGGAGGGAGAGAATTCAGGACAGGAAAAAAGAATTAAAAAATCTCTTGTGATTTAAAAAATACATTTTTTAAAAATAAAATAAAAAATAAATTCACAGACATGGTTAACTATTCCCCTAATCAAATGCGTTATTATTATTATTGGTGGCATTCCAAATAGTGGTTACCTTTTATTTCTCCTTTGGAATTTTTGAGAGGGTAGTTCATATATATAGGGATTAGTTTCTGATTAATTTGATGAGTTCCCCAGTCAGTGTTGAGTTTCACAGTATAAACCTTTGTCTTGAGAACACCTTTCATGGAGCTAGCTTGGCACCTTGCAGAGTAGACAAACAACTCTTTTAATTGGTTCTCAGTGACTGGGCCTGACTCTAAGAGAATTATTAAATGAGAGTCAGGAACTCAGACTCATGTGGAAAGTGTCTCTTGTCCCTTCTTTTTTTTTAGATTATTTACTTTATTTTATTGTTTTATTTATTTTTTATTTTTAATGCTCTACTGTCACTACCATAAAACTTAGATTTTTTTTCCCCCTTTCCTACCCCACCACCACCACCCTTCCTCCCCAAAACAGTATACAATTCTGTATAGGATCCACACATACATTCTTATTGAATACATTTTTCACTATAGTCATGCTGTGTAGAAGAACTAAAATAAATGGGAGAAATCATATAGCAAACCAAAACATAATACACACACACACACACACATATGATCTACATTCTGTGATTGAATTCCATAGTTCTTTCTCTGAATGTGGAAGGCATTTTGCCTTAGAAGACTATTGGGATTTTTTTTAATGTCTATATATATTTTATTTTTTGCATATCCATACATATGTGTATATATTTAATTTGTCATAGAAGTGTTGGCACTTCTTCTCACTTGAATGAGGTTGGGATGAACCACTTAACAATAGAATGTTGAGCTGCATGTCAGCGTGTGGCACTGTATTGTGGAAAGAGCCAGTGAAGCTGAAGGCAGGAGGCCTGGTTTCTGTTACTGGCGCTACCAGTAACTCACTCGGTGACCTTCCAGCATTCTTATACCTTCTTCTTCCACACCCACTAGGTGATCTTGCTACACCGGTCTGCTTGCAGTTCCTCACGTATGGTGTGACATCTCCTTCTCTGAGCCTTTGTGCTGATTGTGCCTCATGCCTGGAGTGCTCTGCCTTTAGCAGCACTTAACCCAAATCCCGTCTCCTGCGGGGGCTGCTTCAGCAACTGCTAATGCTTTTCATGTTCCCTTCATCTACTCTGTACATACATACACACATATATGTGTGTGTGTATACACATACATGTTTTCTGTGCACCTAGTTATCTCTACGTTGTTTCCTCTCTCAGAATGTACTCTCTTGGAGGGTTAGATCTTTTTGCCTTTTGTGCATGTATACACATACATGTTTTCTGTGCACCTAGTTATGTCTACATTGTTTCCTCTCTGAGAATGTGTGCTGCTTGGAGGGTTAGATCTTTTTGCCTTTTGTGCGTGTCCCTGCCGCTTAGCGCTAAGTTCAATAAGTACTTGTTGACTGACTGATCTGAGACTTAGTGTCCCCATTTGTAAAAAGGGGGGTTGAATTCAGTGATCTTTAAGGCCTTCCTCGAGCTTTGACATGTGTATGATTTATTAGAGTGTGGTCTTTGCCCTGTCCATTGGAAAGATAGAACCTTAGCATAAGAAGCAGCCAGAGCATTGGAGGATGACGTATTTTAAAGTTAGAAATTTAAAGAAATTTAAAAATTAAAGTTAGAAACACTCAGATGACAGAAATGCTAAGACCCTGTCAAGTTCCTTTGATTACACCAAAGATGAATTTCCCTGCTTTTGTCCTCTGTTACAGAAAGGTTTCGTATTGTGGAAAGAGCCAGTGGACCTGGCTCACATTGTCAGGGCACGGTGAGGTGCTCAGTCATGGCATGTCTGATGTTCCCTCTACTGAGAACAATTTAAGAATCACACAGACAGCTTTATATGATTATTTTTTTCCCCTAAAAACCAGAACTTGTTCTTAGGAACATAAAGCTGAACCAACTCATCAGATTAACATTTTATTTTCTTATTTAACAGTTTGAAAAGCAATGCAAGGATAGGCCTTTTATCTTTTTACTGCTTGGAGTAGAGGATAAAGCCTAAATGACTTCACAAATCTGAGGTATCAGGTCATAGAACCAAGAGATTTGATTCTGGTGTCATGTATTTCTAGTGCTGTCTTTCCCAAATCTACAGAATTGTCCATAATTGGTTACATTTAAGCACATACTCAGCTTGGGATTTGAGGCCCTTAACAAGATGACTCCAATTTCTCTTTCCAGTCTTATTCCATACTATTCCTCTTTATGTGGGCTACAATCCAGTAGGATTCATATCACTCAGACTTGTCATTTGATCTCCTGCCTTTGTGCATTTGCATGAGCTTTCCCCCATACCAGGAATGTACTTCTCAGAATCCCTGTATTCCTTCAAGACTCACATGTGTATCAAACCTTCCCTGAACTGCCAGTTGTTACTGCTAGCTTGCCCTCCTTAGATTAGCTTTATTTACTTATCTGTGAATTTATATTTTCTCCTAGTAGAATATAAGTTCCTTGAGGGTTTTTGTCTTTGTATCCCTGGTTCCTAGCATCTTAGGTACTTATTAGCACAAGTGTTTGTTATATTGATTAGTAGAATTGATGAGACTTGGACATGTAAGATGTAGGAAAGTGAAAAATCAGAGAGGTTACAAACCAAAGAGACTGGAAGAACAGTGCTACCTTCCAGAGAAATAAGAATATTCAGAAAAGGGATGAGTTTGGGGGTGGTGGGGAAAATGAGTTCTGTTTTGGACAGGTTGGCTTAGAGGTGTCTACTGGATATCTGTTTTAAAAAGTCTAGTAGTAGTACTAGAACTCTAGAGACAGACTGCACATGAGAGCTCACAGGATCACCTAGTATATAGAGAAAAAAAGAAGAGGACCTGGAACTGAACCTTTGGAGACACATAGGAACATGAAGAAGTGGTCTGACAGGTAAAAAGGAGAAGCAAGAAAGTAATGTCATAAAAACCCAGGAGCAGAGTTTGGCCAGGAGAAGGTCATCAACAATGTCAGATGCTTCAGAGATTTTAAGAAAGATGGAGATTGAGAAAAGACCATATCAATTATGGGTAAATCTGGTGAGTAAATAGTTTCATTTGAGTGATGAGGTCAGAAAATAGATTGCAGAGGGTTTAGAAGAGAGGAGAGGAAGTGAACATACTTCTATAGTTTTTCAAGTTTAGTTGAGGAATGCTACTGGAGGTGTGGTATCCAGAACAGGGGAGTTGATAGTCCTACTGTAGTCTGCAATGATCAGACCACATCTAGAGTATTATGTTTGTTTTTTGTGGTGGGAAGTCCTTTAGGGTGGATATTGACAAGCTAAAGGGCAAGGATTGCTAATAGGAGGGTGAAGGAACACTGCCACAGTCCTGGTACCAATTCTCACTACCTCATGCCTGCATTATTACAGTAACCCACTGATTGGTCTCACCTCAAGTCCTTACTTGTTCCATTCATCTTCCACTCAGTTGCCAAAGTGATCTACCTGAAATGCATGTCTGACCATGTTGGTTCCATATTCAATAAACTTGACTTGCACCCTGTTACCTCCAGGATCATATATAAAATCCTCCGACATTGAAAGTCCTTCCCAACCTTGCCCCCTCCTTGTCTTTCTTTTCTTCTTACACTTTATTCCCTTCCATGTGCTCTGATCCAGTGATATTGGCTTTCTTGCCCTCCCTCAAGTGTAGAGCACTCTGTCTTCGCACTTCTTGCCCTTTCACTGTCTGTCCCCCATTCCTGCAATGCTCCTTCGTCTTCACCTACTGGCTTCCTTCAATACTCAACTCAAATCCTATGTCCTGTAAGCTCTCTTTCCCAGTCACTGTTTTGTTCCCTTAGTGCATTCTGTCCCTTCATCTCTCTGGTGTGTACCTCATTGTTTGCATGATGCTTGTGCTGTTAGTATGTGATGAGCCCTTCCAGAGTAGAACCTGCTTTTGCCTTTCATGGTATCAGCATTGCTTAGCACAGTGCCTGGCACATGACACTTAATTAGCCATTGCTGTTTTTGTCGTTGATTCCGAGTTGAAAGGGACTTTAGAGATGTCTAGTCCAGTGCTTCTTAACCATGGGGTCTCAACACAGTTTAAGAAGCTCAGACTCTAGTCCAGCAACCTCATCTTAGATGAATATTGAGCCTAGTGACTTACCAAGGTCACACCACTAGGAAGGAACAGAGATAGGCTTGGGTCTGAGGTGCTTTGACTCCAGACCCAGCACTCTTTCTACCCTTATTATGCCATGTCAGAGAAGACTGAAGAGAAATTATAGTTTTGTCTTTAAGTGTTTAAACTTTAAACTTCCACTCGTTCCCCAAGTGGAAGGGGATTAATTTTGTTTTGGCCTGGTCCCAGAGAACAAAATTAGAAGCAGTGGGTAGAAGCTGGAAAGAGATAGATTGAGGATTGATGTAAGAAAGAATAAAATTAGTACTCTTAAAAAGCGAATTAGCTTGCTATAGAGAGTTTCTCTTAGATGCCTATAAGTTAAGTTTGGATAATCACTTGCCACTTATATTGTAGAAGAATTCTTGGTCAAGGCAAATCAACAAGTATTTTTCAAACCCCTGCTTTGTGCCAGGCACTGCTGGGGTTACAAAGAAAGGCAGAAACAGTCCCTATCTTCAAGGAACTCAGAGTCTAATGGGGAATACAATATGCAAACATTGATGTACAAACTGTATTTATATGTTTACACATACACACATTGAAGTTAAATTGGAGATGATCTTAGTGGGAAAGCACAATATTAAGGAAGATTCTGGGTCAGGCATAGGTTGGACTGGATGGGGACTGAGGTCCCTTTCAGCTGTAGATTCTGTGATTCTCCTTCTCTGGGCTTTGTTTTCCCTAAATTTTCTCTAAGACCTATTCTAGCTCTTAAATTCCAGTGATTTAAAAGGATCAAGTGAGATCATGGCTATAAAAGATGTTGTGACCATTAAGTACTGTATAAATGTGCTGTCATCAACTTTCTCATAATCATCACCCCAATGGTCACTTTCAGTTCTAAAAATAATCTTTTAGTCTTATCTAGATAAAACCTTTTGTGCTTTTCTTATATTTGAACACTAAGGATCTGAATTTATAGGTTCCAGTAAGGAATTTGGATTGTAGCCCCAAGCACTTAGTAAAATCCTAGTGTGCTGATGATTCGTAGACTGTCGAGACTGATAAACTCTTCATTTATATTGCCAGAGCAAACATCTCAACCTCCTGGACTTGCTGGTGTTGATCTATCAACGAGTAGCTGATAATTGAGAACATTTGAACTTGAAATATTGTAGTAGAATCTGGTTCTGGAAAGACAGGTCTGTGTGAAGAAAAAAGAAATAAACCAAGAAATCTAAGGGACAAACACATGAATTGCTGGCTGATTTAGAATCTGGGCATTTGGAAATAAATAATTTTGAGGGTATGGAGAAAAGGACGTTTGGTCGGTGGAGAAGAACAGAAATGGACAGGATATCTTCTGCATGTGGGATTTGGGGATAATTTCTAATTACAGAAGATGAAACAGGCTCAGATATGTTTCTATCCTGGTCATGCAGTAATATAACAGTGATCAAAACCTATGTGATGTAATGCATTATACAGTGTATGCTTTGAAGAATTCAGTTACAATTTGAGAGTATTTGCTTCTTTATGTGATGATACTAATAATAGCTGGTATTTCTGTAACTCTTTGTAGCAGTGGTTCTCAGTCTTCTTTTGCTCATGGCACCTCAGTATTCTTTGCTTTGAGGAATCCCAGCTGTCTCTTGCTGTGGGAGAGTTGGGAGTCTATGTCAGTACATTCTATCACAAGTACAATTTCTTAAAATCTGTGGCCTCCTGAAGGTGACTGTAAGTATAAATTCTATACGGGCAGCCCCTTGAGAACCAGTGTTATGTCCATTGTCCTTTGATTTAACAGAACAACCATGTGATGCAGTCAGTGCTGCCAGTGTTAGGATTTATAGATGACAGAACTGAGGCCCAGAGAAAGTAATTGACTTTCCCAAGACAGTGGCAGTGCTTTGACTAGGATTCATGCATGTCTTCTGTTGGTCCAGAAAGGCACACATTTTGTCCTTTCTTCCCCAGACACTTAAAGTTACACCTCCTCCACAGCACGTGGCACTGGAATAAACACTTCTTAGACACTCAGTAAATATTTATTGACTGAGAAAATATGGTAGTTTATTAGAAAGATGATGAAGACTCTTTTAATTCTTGACTTAGCCATTTTCTGTTTGAAACAACCACTTCTTTTTCTAAAACTGTTTCCTCATCTTGACAAATATAGTTGACAAATGCTTGCCCTGTGTGCTTCACAGGAAGCCCTCTCAGGTCAGTGCCTCAGAAGGGAGCACAGTATTGCATAGAGCAGAACACCTTCATTTGAAGCAAGGCTCCAACATATTTAGAAAAGGTAAAGAAAAGAACATGTGAGTACTGAATAGTCTGGTTGTAGAAAGACCCTTTTCCATTCTAAAGATCCCTATAATTAGAGAAAATATGCACAAGGCATACTTTATTTCCTGGGGATAAGGCTCTTGTCCACTTGTTATATTTCCATTTATTTGTGTTTGTGGTGTTATGCCTAAGGGAATGGATTCATGCTGAAATTCAAAAAGGATCTTAATACATCCATTCTGTGAGAAATGGATAAAGCCTTGTCATACTTGTAATACATTAAGAGTGTAGAGTCTGAAAAGGGCTGGCAAAAGTTTTTCTCTTCTTTCAGATTCATCCTTTTTGAGCTATCAGACATCACTCTTCATGGGGTCCAAAAGCTGCTTTATAAAAAATTTTGGTCCATACTAGAGAACAATAAAGCAGTTTCTTTTTGTGCAGTCTTGAGAGGTAGGGCAGCTAGGTGGTGCAGTGGATAGAGCACCAGTGCAGGAGTCAGGAGGACCTGAGTTCAAATCTCACCTCAGACACTTGACTCTCACTAGCTGTGTGACCTTGGGAAAGTCACTTAACCCCAGTTGCCTCATCCTGGGTCATTTCCAGTCATCTTGATGAGTATCTGGTCACTGGATTCAGATGGCTGTGGAGGAGAAGTGAGGCTGGTGACCTGCACAGCCCTCCGTCACTCAAAACAAAGTCAAATGCAAGTCATGTCATCATTTCTCTGAAGGCATGGTCTTTGGCAAGGAAGGATGAGCACACACACAAGTCTTAGAGGCCATAAACTTGTAGAAGTAATTCATCCCCCAGTAGATAGAGTTGTTGAAATAGGGTTCATAGGAATGAACAGCAACTTTGTTTTCAACTTTGGGTTATCTAGTTCCTCTCCCTTGAAAAAAAATTGTAAAATTACAGACTCTAAGTTGGAATGGACCTCAAAAGTTGGTTCAACTTTACTCAGATCATGAATTCTCTGACTTCCCCAGAAAATGATCTGACTTTTACATATAGTACCTTGAAGTTTGCAGAACTGTTTACATACATTATTTCTTTTGAGCCACAACCACCCAATGAGGTGTATGAACTACTGGCATTATCCTTGCACACCTTCACTGTCACCATCTCTTGAAACAGCCTTTTTGATTTTTGGACAGTATTGTTAGGATGTTATTTCCAGAGTTGAGTTGAAATGTGTCTCTGAAGTCTCTCCCCTTTCTTCTTTTCCTTAACCCCCAACCCCTTTTCCTTCTACTTCAGTTCTCTGAGCCAAGCACAAGTTTAGATCTGAAGAAAGGCCCAGCTATGCGATTATTCATGTTTCTTGATAACAGCTTATCTGTTTTTTCATTTTCAGTGAGCTTTTCTCCCAATAGCCTTTCAAGATAACTGTTACAAATATTATAGTTTTTTTGGATGTTAGAGGTGAAGTCAGTTGTTCACAGTAGCAGTTAGTACTTGAATTGAGATCCTAATTCCAAGTACAGTGTTCTTTCCAGATAAACCAGCAGCACTCTATATTATTTCCCTTCAGTGCTTGTGACATGACCCACATACTCTTAAAGACTGAAGTCCTTTACTTGTGTGAGCATTTTTTGGAATGCCAAGTTTAGACATTGCAGGTTGTTATACTCCTACCTCAAGACTGATTTAATTTATCCATTCTTCTGATCACGTATGTCCCTCTTCTCAAAATAGTTCAGTGGCTCTCTTTAGCCTACTGAATAAGAATTCAAAGCCCTTCACAAGCCAGTGCCATATTGACTCTCCAATCTTATCTCACATTCTTCCCTCTTAATAAACTGATCCAACTGGCACAGGTCATTCATTGTTCCCTAAGTAACATGTATTCTTTTCCACCTCTGCATTATTGCCCATGCTGTTTTCTTCCATTTGATGTGCTTGCTCCTGTGTTCCACCTCCATCACTGCCTTTTAAGTCTTACACTCCCCTCCCCCCCAGTAGACTATTAAAAGGAATCTCTCAGGATGATGGCCATATTTTATTTACAGACTGTCAGCATTAGAAGAACCATCAACAGATACCTAGTTCAACTTCTACAACATAGTGATCATCTCACTTTTGTTTGAGGACCTCTAATGGATGGAGAACCCATTAAGTCCCAGCATAGCCAGCCCTACTTTTAGATAGCTCTAATATTGTCTTCACATTGAGCCTGTGTCTGCCTCTCTGAAGCTTACTCTTATTTGTACCTCTCCCACCAACAAACACAAAGCACTACATATAGTAATTGTATTTTGTATTAATTGTATGTTTCTTTTTCTTTGTTGGACTGAGGTATTTCCTGGACGGTCAAGGTCACACCTTACTTAGTTTTATACTTCCTCCAACACCAGAAATAGTGTCCTGCATATAATAGTTAATGTATGATTGTTGGACTGAATTTAAATAAATACGATTATTGACTTTGGTTTTCTTGTTTCCTGATGTTTTTAGGCACTCTTTGTGCTTTTCATCCTGGCCTACATCCACATTGCCTTCTCTCGAACCCCTATTAATTGTTTGGAGCATGTGCGAGATAAGTGGCCCAGAGATGGCATCCTTCGAGTAGAAATTCAACACAACTCCAGCCGAGCTCCCATCTTCCTCCAGTTTTGTGATGCAGAGAGCTTCCCAGGCATGGTGATAGAGTCTGAGGAGGAAGAGGAGGAGGAAGAAGAAGATGAGATGACAGTAGAAATGTTTGAAAACAGCTCAGTCAAGGTAAGGTGAACCAGGGCAGGATTCTGGATGACCACAAATGGCAACTGAGTTTTTTCCCCCCCAGAAAAACATAGTAGAACTTTTTTTAAGAACTAGAATTGAATTTGGGTATAATCTAGTTGAAACCTTTTATTTTAAATATGGAGAACCTGACTTAAAAAGAAACAGTTTGCTCATAGTCCTGCTCTCAAGTTGCTCATCATCTTAATGGGGGAGACACCATGTAAATTACTATGCACAAATATGGAGGATAAATTGGAGACAATCAGCAGTGGGAAGGCACTAGCTTTGAGGAGGATCAGAAAGGGCTGACTTCAGTGTTTTTGCTGGAACTTGAGGTGGAGATTAGGAGGGAAAGTACTCAAGAGATGGAGGGTAGCCGATGAAAATGCCCTGGATTGGATAGTGTTATTTGCACAGGGAGTGGGGTGGAGCGGAGGCTGGTGTCATTGGACTGCAGAGTACACGGGGGATGGGTTTAGAAGATTGGAATGCCAGTCAGAGGATTTTATATTTGATTTGGAGATGAAGGGGAGCCACTGGAGTTAATTGAATAGGGGAGTGACATGGTCCAAAGCTGCACTTTAAGAACATCAGGTTGACAGCTGAATGGGGAATGGACTGGAGGGTGAACAGACATGTGGCAGGCAGACCCACCAGTAACCTTTTGTGGTAGTAGGTATGAGGTTATGAGGGCCTGTGTCAGAGTAGAGAACGGGGTGTATTGAAGGGGGGTAATACAGGTAAAATCAGTAGGATTTGGCAACAAGCAGCTAGCAAAATAGTGGCAAAATTAAGACTCGACCCTGGGTCTCGTAGCCCTGGACTCTGCCTCTGTGTCAGTTTCAAGTACTCCTGTGGAATCCTGCATTTAGAGCTGGACTACACTCTGACCTAGTTCAGTTCCCTCTTCTTCAGGTGGGAAACCTGAAGGTTAAAGAAGGAAAGTGACCACACTAAAGTTAAAGTGAAATAATAGCAGAGTTAATCAGTTAGTCGCCTCCCTATCTTGCCCAGGCTGGACGTTGCAGCCACTCAGAGGCTCAGTCCTACTGCTGTTTGGTGCAGAAGCTTTAACCTGCACCTCTTTGGTTCCCACCTTGTCTGGCCCCTCCTTAGGCAGCCTGGGGGCCCTTCACTCCTAGGGGTTCCCTGTATTAATGTGGGTCTTATTGCAGACAGACCCCTGTTTGGCTTTACCCTACTGAGGCCTAGAGCTCCCAAATTTAAACCATCCACCAGCCCTGGTTTCCCCCCAGGAGCAAGAGAACAAGTGTGTGCTCCCACACCTGGCAACAAGAATTTTTCAAATGCCACTGTGTAATGCTGCCTTTGTGTTTGTACCAGGTTCTAAGGATACAGATAGAAAGAATGACAGTCCCTGTTTGCAAAGAGTTTACAGTTCTAATCCAGAAGAATATATATTCTTCATATAAAATACATATAAATACATGTAAAATGTATGAATACATATAAAATATATACATACATATACACATATATAAATACACATAAAATGTATACATTTTATACATGTACATATAAAAATATATATACCTTAAATATAGTAAATTGATACAGATATGTACATAGTTGTTAAAAGCCATGATTGTTTAGGAAGGTAGATACTAGTTGGGAGGGGTCAGTCAAGGCTTTGTGCAGAAGATGGTTGTTGAGCTTTGTCTTAAAGGAAGGGACTTGGGTAGAGGCAGGAGGAAGTGCTTTCCAGGTATCAGAACAGACAGTGACAAGGTGCAGCATCTACACCTGAACCTCAGTCTCCTGGTCCCTGCTCTAGATCTTTCCACTACACCAGGTGTGCATCCAAATGAATATTATCCCTTGGAAAAAGTCATTTTTTGAGGCGAAATACTTTGCTGTAGAGGATTTCATGACTCGTAGTCTTTCTGAGTGATAGCTCATTTTTCTGTAGCACATCAGTTTATAAGTTAGTGAGTGTATATATTATTACCTCCATTTTATAGATGAGGAAACTGAAGTGACTTATTCATTGTCAAAGAGGATAGGTGGCCAGGACTCAAACTTAGATATTCTGCATCCCAAGTCTAATGTTCTTTACATCATTCTGGTCTTCTGACTCATCTGGATGAGGTGGGATCATAGCAGATATCTGAGTCTCATGTGGAAGAAGAATTAGACTTCACTCTCCTTGCCTGCACAGGGAGAGCTAAGGTGAGTGGATAGAGGTTGTAGTAAAGCTGTATTAAGAGTCATTATGAGCTTCAGCCCTTCTGGGAGATCCTTAGCTTACGAGGGGATTGTGTGGATCCCTTCTGGGAGAATACTTTCTCCTTGGCTCTGAGATTCTGGTCAAAAAGTCATTATCCCTACTTTGCCCTTAGCATAACCAGGCCTTGAGCAGGCCAGGGGAGAGATGAGCTTATCATTTTAGATTACCTCTCTGTCTTAGAGCTTTATAGAGTAGGGGAAACGTAGGAGAATTCAGGCAAAAACCTTTTGGTCTTCCTTTGCACTGTTTTTCTCTCATACTGACAACTCTACATCCTAAGAAAATGACTTTTCCCCCTGAAACTCTTAGCACACCTCCCCTCCCTTTTCTGTGGCATAATTTACGAGTAGTTTGATATAGCAAAAAGAGCTTGGGCCTTCATATGTTTGAGTTCTGGGTTTGCTAATTTTTAATTGTATAACTTCTTATTGTATCACTTCTTATCTGTAAAATGAGGGTGCTAATAATATTTGTGTTTCCTACTTATTTCACAAGACTGTTGTGAAGACAAAATATTATATACAGAAGACACTTTGTAAGGAACTTTGGAAACGTCAGCTGTTATTGTCAGAAACCATAGAATTGTAGGACTTAGAGATCACTTAGTCCAGCTGTCTCATTTTAAAGAAAGTAAAGCTAGCCTAGGCTTCTGCATGATTGAGGTCACCTGATTTGTTTGTCTTTGTTTTAGTTTTAACATATTCCCATATACTTGGCTCCATACTGTCGTTATAAAGAATTCTGAATTATAATAGCTAATATTTATAGAGAGCTTTAATGTTTGCAAAGTACTTTACATATATTATCTCATTTAATCCTCAGTTTTAGCTGTTCTGTTTTTCATCTCGGGGTTAGGTCTTTGACAATAATTTATTGGTACATAAAGCATTCATTTTTTTACTGTATGCTCAACATCCTGACGGATGGCTCAGTCCAGTAAAGAATTTGGTTTATCTCATCTTATTCCAGTATCCTTGAAATCTCAGGGAGTAGTTGTCCCTGAAAAGAATAGGACTTCTCTTGGTCCCACAGCAATACAGAGTTGTTGGCCTCTTCATTGCAAATAGTACATCTGTGTTTTTTGAAATACTGATCCAAGTCCCTGTAGATTACAATTTTTAAAAAAAGCAGCTGTGGACTCAGAGGTAGATGGCCTAAGTTTGAGTCTTGGTGTTATCATTACTTTGTGGTCATAGGCCATTTCTCTTTTTTCTCAGAGTCTAAGTGTCCTCACTTGTCAGGTGGATGGCATCTTTCCCAGCATTGTATTATTAATTTGTGAGACTTTGCTCTCTTGATTCTTTTTTTTTTTTTTTTTCCAAGTTTGAGCTGGACATTGAACCAAAGGTGTTCCTGAAGCCTTCCCGGGTGAGCAACCCTGAAGCCTTGACCCAGATGGCCAAGAACCAAAGCCAGGAGCTTTCCTTCACTGAGGCGACGACTAAAGGTATGCAGCCTCTGATCGAGACTGTGTCGGAATTTGAGATGCTAGCCAGAGCAGGTAAAGACAACTTCTTTTGGTACCCTGTTCTTTCCTTCTCCACCACCTTTCCCCGCCTCCTTCTCACCTCAGCTTTCCATTCATTTGTCTTTCATTCATTCTCCTCCCTCTTTCTGTGTCAAGTCAACATATGGGTGATAAGCATGTAAAAATGGACTGGCCTTACCCAGTCTTTGAGCCCTGAGGGCAATGAGGGCAGTTTGATGTAATTTCTTTAATCAGAGTTGTTCCCAAATCCTTGCTTTAAGTTAAAGAACAGAGAAATTTGGGCCTGAATATTTAGAAATTAGCATGAAGTAATGGGAGGAAAGCAGCGCCTTGGAGTCCTTCTAGTCACAGCATTGACAAGATTTCAGAATTGGAAGGGAACAGAGAGGACTTGTAGGTCATGCATCCTAGAGAAGAAACTACTTTAATACGGGGCATTTAGCACAGGGTCTGTGAATTTTTTTATATCATTGTATTTCAATAGGATTAGTTTCTTGTGTAATTGTATGTATACATTCTTTTGTTTCTTACTTTGTTAAGTAACTTTCTTACCTAAAAAAGTAAGTTTCTTACTTTGTTACTTACTTTGCTTACTTCACTCTACATCAGTTCATTTAGATTTTCTCTTGTTTCTCTGAATTCCTCATATTCATAATTTCTTACTGTATAATAATATTCCATCACATGCATATCCCATAGCTTTTTCAGTCATTCTTCAGTTGGTGGGTCCCCACTTTGTTTTTAGTTCTTTCCTATTATAGAAAATGTTTCTACGAGAGTTTTAGTATATATTGGACCTCTGTTTTTCTGACTTTTAACTTTTTGGGGGTATGTGTCCAGCAGTAAAGTAGCTGCTTCAAATGATATGGACAGGTCACTTGGTCACTTTCCATGCATAATTCCAAATGGTTTTCCAGAATAGTTTAAATCTCTGCCAGCAGGTGTGCCTGCCTTACCCTCTAATACTGGCTGTTCCTTTTTTTTTTTTTTTTTTGTCATCTTTGTCAGTTTGGTGGGTAATTTTAGATTCTCCTCGATTGGGAAACCTCAGATCTGATTTGCATTTCACTCACTATTAGTGCTTTTAAATCAGTTATCTGTAGTTTGTGGTTCTTCTTTGGGGAATTATGTCCTTTGACCATTTACTAAATATATGTGTCAATTCCCTCTATAACTTGGATAGCAGATTTCATCAGTGGTACTTGATGCAAATATTTTTTTCTCTTTTTTCTTCATTGGTTTCATTAATGCAAAAGCTTTTTTAATTTTATGTAATTGAAATCATCTTTTTTTTATCTTGTATAATCTCCTCTCCTATGTTCTGTTAATAGTTTTCCTGTTATAGTACGATTGAGCTTTTTTGGGGGACATGGCCAATGCGGGAAATTATTTTGCTTGATAGTACATCTTTGTAACAGTTTTTTGTTGTTGTTGTTTTTCTTGCTTTCTCAACTAGGAGAGGGAAGGGATGTGAGAGGGAAACGAATACAGATCCCAAAATAAAATCTAATTAGAGTAAAAAAATATTCCTTTGTTAACCATAATTGTTAAAGGTCCTTTCATTTTTTACCCCCGCAGTGTGACCTATTATATTCAGGTTGTCTGGTTTTTTTTTTCTTGAGGCAGGCAGGGTTAAGCAATTTACCCAGGGTCACACAGCTGGTAGATGTCTAAGGCTGAATTTGAACTTAAAAGTCCTCCTGACTCTGGGGCCTGTGCTCTATCCACTGTACCATCTAGCTGCCTCTGTCTGTCTTTCTAAAAGTTTATTGTGGTATTGTAAGGTATTGACTTAATCTAATTACCATACTGCCTTTTGATTTTTCAGCAGTTTTTGTCAAAAAGATGGATCTTCCCCCCCCAGTAACTTACATTATTGGGTTTATTGAACAGTAAGTGGGTTACTGTTCTCATCTGCTTCTGTTTATTGCTTTATCTAGTCTGTTCAGCAGATCTATTTTTTTTTAAAATCAGAACCAAATAGTTTTGATTACTGTTTGTAATACACTTTGAGGTTGAGTAATGCTATGCCCCTTTAGCTTATACTTTTTTTTGTCATGGTTTCATAGTTTCTATTGAAATTCTAGACTTTTTGTTCCTCCAGATGAAGTATGTTACTGTTTTATCTGGTTTTATGAAATCACCGTTTGTCCCCTGCAGCTTTGATTGCTATATCAGTAACCCTTACCCTGATACTTCAAGTCAGTGTAGGTAGTAATATCATTACGTTGGTATGGCCAAGTCATGATTGCCAAATGGCTCCCCACTCATTTGTCTTCCTTTATTCTTTAACAACTGTTTTGTAGTTGTATTTGTAGAAATCTTGGTAGTTTTAGATATTTTCCCCATATTTAGATGTTTTGAATAAGATTTCTCTTATTGTTCCTGGTTTTTGTTAGCATTTTATAGAAAGGATTTGCATTTATATCCAACTGCTCTTTGAAGCGATTAATCATCTCAGTTCTTTACTGATCCTGTGGGATTTTTAAGGGCATCATCATGTCATGTGCAAACAGATAATTTTGACTTCTCTTTGCCAGAGTTTTGCTTTTCTATTTTGTTTTGTCATCTTACTGTTATAGCTAACATTTCTAGAACTATGTCAGAGCTGAACATGGAATCATAGGACTTGAATTCAAACTTTGGCTCTCTAGGACCTCAGACAAGTCACATAATGCCCCTTGGCAATAGTTTTCTCCTCTGCAGAATCTCTGAAGTCTCTTCCAGCTCTAAGGGTAAGATCCAAATAAAAGTGGGGGAAGGGGGGGTGAAGAACATCCTTGCTCTCATACTTGTCTGTACCAGGAAAGCTTAATTTTAGACATAATATCCTTTTGATTATATTTAAGAAGGGCCTTCCAGGCTTGTGTGTTTTAGTAGCCCTCATTTTATAGTAGAGGAGACTAAGATCTCTTAAGGAGATTCCTACCAGCTTTGTGACTGGTCAAATCATTTGTTCTTTTTGAGGCATTTATATAGACTCTTAAGGTTTACCAAGTGTTTTATAAGTGTCATCTCATTTAACCTCACAACATCTCTGATGAAGTGCTAGTATTATCTCTGTTGTATAGATAAGGAAACTGAGGCACTTAAGAGATTAAGTGAATTGCTCCCCCACCCCCCAGCTAGTAAGTTAGTGCCTAAGGCAGGATTTAAACTCTAGGCTTCTCTGACTCCCAAGTCTTGTGCTCTGTCCACACTGTGCCACTTAACTGAGGCTGATTAAAGAAAACTATCGTTATCAACACCCATACTACCTACCTATTGTAAGGATCAAGTGATTCGAAGGATCAAATATTTGAAACATTTTGTAACAGTAAGGCATTTGTACTTTCTAAGGTCCCTTCCAGCTCTGCCATTATTACTACTGGTATTACTAATCATGTTACATTTAAGTCTTACTCTGAGATTGGAGGTGACGTTGGCTTGTGCAGCTCCAGCTCTGGCTGACCTTACCCAACCAGGTATCTCAGTATCTCAGCATCCACAGTCCTGTATTTTGTCGATCACCAGGTTAGCCACAGGGTAGTGGATTTTTCTGCCATAGGAACTGTTGAAAACGATCTACTGTGTTACAGCAGGGTTTTGCTACATCAGTGGAAGAATCCATGGCAGTAGCGCTGCAGACCTTCAGTATGTGAAAGCAGTCTTTATTGTTGGATTAAGTGGCGGGGGTGGGGATTGTTATGATAGCTCACTCAGGAAAAACTTGGTCATCACATCTGGGCAATGCATATGATCCGTATCACCTCCAGTTCAAAGAATAAGACAATGAATCTCAGAGAAGGGAAGTGATTTGACTGAGGTCACATGGCTAGTCAGGTATCAGAGGCAGGATTTGGTGCACTACTGCTTTTGTTCTGAGGGCTCTTTGAGCTCAGACCTTCCGGGTCCCTTGGTTCCTTAGTGCCCAGTCTCTTTCTTTGGACCTCCTAGCTCTGACGTTCCAGTAGAATACAGTTTCCACCTTTGTGTATATTCTAAGCATCCTTTTAATGCTGATGGCCTAGGTTCTGAAGGACTTTTTGTTGATTGTCTTCAAAACCCAATGCAAGTAGAATTTTTCATTAAAGGTTTTTTTGAGGGGTGGGAGTGGGGTGTTTTTGTTGGTTTTTTAAAGGTTGAAGGGGAATATCCACTGGTTTTTCTTGTTGTTCAATTCAATAACTTTAGTAAACACATGCTTTGTATAAGACTGGTAATTTAGAGACAGAAATGAAGCAGTCCCTGCCCCTTAGGAGCTTAAATTCTACTAAAACAATAACATCATGTACATAATCCAAAGGGAAATGAGGAAAGGAGCAAGTACAAACTATGGGGACAGGTCAGAGAAGACTTCACTCGGGGAGGGGGTAAGGATTTTGAAAGGCAAAGATAAGGAGGGTGATGCATGGAGTGCCAAGTTTGGTGAACAACAAATAGTTCTATTTGACTGGAACTTAAGAGATTTTGAAGTGGGTAGAGAGTATAAAATGAGGCTGCAGAAATAGGTGGCCACAGAGTGGGAAGTGCTTATAGGTCAGGCTAAGGAGTTAATGTTGAGTCTTTTAAGCAGACTAAGCCCCTAGAATTTTTTTGAGTTTCTGTGATGGAGGAGGGGGGCAGGTATGTCCTTGAAAGATGGATTGGACCAGAGGTCTCCTAAGGAAATGTGCTGTTCACTCCAGAGAGAAAGAGGATGGATAAAGGGTACGAACTTGGGAAGGGCAGGACATGGCTAATACAGGAATTTGTTTTACTTGATTATTCATACTTGTTGTGGGTTTTGTTTTTCTTGCCTTCTCAATAGATACAGGAAGTGGTGGGAGGAAGAGAATTCAGAACTGAACATTAGATAAAATTGAATTTTAAAAAAAGAAGATAGAGAAAATAAGAGACTAGAGGCAGGGAGACCAATTAGGTGATTGTTGTTAAGTCCAAGTGCAAGGTGATGGGGTTGTGTGAGCGGGAGAAGGGGAGAGACTCCAAAGGTGTTGCTGAGATAGAATTGACAAGACTTGGCATTTGATTAGTTATTGGAGGTGAATTTCAGTACTAAGAAGAGAAAGCTAGATTCAGTATCAGAGGATATACGTTCAAGAATGTTTCAGTGACCTTTGAACAAATTAATTAAGGCTCTATGCTTCAGTTTCCTTATCTCTAAAATATAGGAATTGGACTAGAACACTTTTAAGGTACCCTCCAGGCCTAAATCTATATTCTTAAAAGCCTTTGATACACCACCCCCTCCCTTTCCTAAAAGTGAGTACTAGTTCAGCTGACTGACTAGAATGAGCTAGAATGACTGGAATGAGCCATCCCCGGGCCCAGTCAACCTGATAGAAAGTGACTGCATTTGAATGGAGAAGAAAGCAATAGTATTTCCTTCAAGGCTTGGGGTCCAGAAAGTGATTTTATTATGTCTAGTGTCTACCATTAACTAGAGGAATATTCACACAAACTCCTTGTAAGCTGGAGGGTCATAAACTCTGTTCCTTACAGAACAGTACAACAAAAAATTTAAGTGCCTCTTCAGCTCAGTCTAGCGTTAGCCCGGCTGTGAAGTCTGGATTCATGGAACATACCTGCTAGTGGCAGGATACACTTGTATTGCAGTTGCTACTTTACCCAGTGGTTCTGAGGCACAAGGGAGCTCACATCTACACGTGTCCATTGCCAACATTAAAGGCTACTGTGGTGAGGGAGTTACTTTGTATCTGTTGCTCAACACTGGGGAGCAAGCTAAGGTTAAGCTCTTCTCTAATCTCACCACCTGCTGCTAACTCAAGTTCCTGTGATGGGAGGCTTGGAGGGCAGAGGACCAAATCCCTCCCATTGTTTTCCTTTATAGAGGGCAAAAACTGGACTCTGAGCTCAGTTTTGTATCTCATGCGCTGTCTGGTTTCAGCTGCGCAGAATATGATGCTTTCCTGGTGTCCAGTTCTCCCACCCTTTTCTTCCTGACCTCTTTTTGTGGTTTTCTCTACCTTTATATTGTAAGTTCCTTGAGGGAGGGACTGTCTTTTTATAAATCATATCCCCAGCACTCAGCACAATGTCTGGCACATAGTAGGTGCTTAATAAATATTTATTGGATTAGATGATTGGAGTCAGGTGGGAAGGCCAGAAGGGTGTACGTAGCTGGTAAGGAGAGCCTTTGTTTACTACGGTGATGGCAGTGGGAAAAGAGAACAGAATGGATTTCTGGGATTGGCTGCAAAAATGATTTTGTGTTTCACCAGGTTCTCAGATTTAGAGAGTTTAGATTAGGCTTTGGAGATACAAAGATTGAAATAAAACAATCTCTGCCCTCAAGGTGCTGGGAAAATATAGCTTGTACTCAGGAAAATAAAGGCCAAGTTATGCAAAAATTTTTCTGGCTTGTGCCTCAGGTGAAGCTTAAGGAATCTGAGTGTGGTACACACAGCAGTCAACTTGGTGACAATCCCACGTGAGAAACTTAATTTGTGATCATAGGCAAGTCACTTAACCTCTGTTTCCTTGGCTGTAAAATGGAAATCACGTTACTTGTAATTTCTATCCTCACAGGTTTACTTTGGAAACCTCTGTGAAATGTATGTGCGCATATATACACATATGATATAAATATGTATATGTATCCTTATATATCATTATGTGTGTGATTTTGTTATCTCAGAGAATTCAGCTGAATAAATATTTATGAAAACCAGTATAGGCCCTATCTTCAATGAACTTTACAGCTAGTTTGAGGATGGAGTGATGCCTATACTGTTGGAGATGGACCTCTTGGGAATGATCTGGTAGTACTTGCAGTCCCTCCTTAATGTTCAATGTATTTTTTTTTTAATGTATTCTTCTAATCATAGATAAGTTGCTTTTCTTGGGCTTACCACAACTTTGTTCTCCCTATACTCAGGTAGTAGTAGAAGCAGATAGGCTGCAAATAACCTACCATGCAGAGGTCCCTGTAATTTACACTCCTTTATCTCTTTTTTTCCTTCTTGCTCTAAAGTTGCTTCTGGACCACCTCAGTCCATATAGCTCTATCCTTAACCTATTTAATTGGAAGGATCTCATTTGGAAAGGTATTCCTTCTATCATTAAAGCCTACAGATGCTCTTCCACATTTTATCCTGTGTAGTTTTGACTACATCCTTCTGTGGTCTTAAATAATGGATCAACCCAACATGCTTCCTCTGGTTTTTGTTGATATAGTCCTTGAATTGTTCATCTCTCTTGTCCCTAGGTCCCTCTTTAAAAAAACGTTAGTTCAACTCCCTTCTTTTATAGAGCAGGAAACAAAGTTGTCCAGAGTGACTTGGCCATGGTGTCTCACAGGGAGAATAAGAATAAGTAAGTAGCAGAGCAGAGATTCCAATTCAGGGCCTCCGGCTTAAACTCTTCACATCTCTGTGCTTTCCTCTTTTCATTTTCCTTTTCTCATTAATCCTAACATTTCTCAGAATACAGCTGTAAGAATTTCATTTCTTGAGGGCAGTGGCTGTTTTTGTGTCCTCCGTGCCTTGTACATAAAACCTAAGTGTGTGAATGAAGGAATGAGTGTCAGAAGCCTTGGGGCTCCCTGATACTAGAGATGTCTGGGTTGAAAGGACTGTATAACCCTGTGAGTTGCAGCACGGAAGAGAACTGTGGGAAAATAGCCCTGTGCCACTAAAAGAAGCAACCAGGGCATGTGCTGAATGTGACTCTGCCTTTACCATTGGCAAGGAGAGGCCTCAGCTGTGGTCAGCAATGAGAAAGTAGTCTTCATCCAGGCTTTTAGGGTAGGTAGGGTTTTTGTATTTTGTTGCTGTTTTGTTTTTTTAAGGGATCTTAAAAATCTTCAGACTAGATCTTGGGATCTGAACCATGTCTGAACCATGAAAAAGGAAGGACGATTCTGATTTCTATATGCTATTTCCACCCCAGCATTGGAAATGTGTCTTTCCTTTTTGTGCTGGCCTTGCTTCACATCTCTTTTATGCACTTTTCATGTTCTGATCAATATTGCAAGTAGTTAGGAGCTCCCTGTGAAAGCAATTACTATACTTTATTAGAAGTCAAGAGACCTTGATTTGAATTTTTGATCCTAGTGCTTGTGGGTCACGTCACCCTGGGAAATTCATATGTTGACCAGTCTGAACTTCAGTTTTTTTATCTGTAATATTCGGTTGAAAATCCTTACGTTGTCTATCTCACAACACTCCAAGCTATTATATAAAGTCTGCCCTAATACTGATGGGAAACCGATCAGCTTAGGAAAATCCATTGAACACCTTAAATTCTTCTCAGTGCTTTTCTAGCTATTCCTGCATACAGTTTTTCATCGTTAATGGAGAAGTATGTTTAAGCTCTGTTACTCTGAGGATGAATTGAGACTGTTCTGGGTAGGATGATGGTTCAGTCCAGGCCCTAGGAGCACAGACTTGACTGAACTGGGAGAAAAGTCCCTTTTCATCTTGTATCTTCCCTTTACGTTTCCCCTCATGTCTTCATTTTCCAAATGTATTTTGTTGGCCTCTTGTTGCCTAGACTCTCTTTCACTCTTTCTCCTTAGCCCCAAAGTACAGCCTCCCCACTTCAGGTTTATTGCTGAAAAACGAGAATAAATGGACTCCTGTGAAACAAATGTCCTTAATGGATAGGGCTGATATTTATAAAACAAACCACTTCCTGAAAGAGTGCAGCTCAGACTTAGAATGTTTTTGTATAGGTTAATGAAAAGGGCAAGAGATCTGGGTTTGCACCCAGCTATGCTCCTGATACCGCGACCATGAGCAGATGCCTTCCCCTCTTCACGTTTCTAAGTAATGGCTGTTTGAAGTTTGAATGATACCTCTTGGTTTTGGGGGTAGGATTTTGGGGGGTTTTTTGATACCACAGATATTTCCTGATTATTCTTCTCCCTTCCCCTGCCAAAGAAAAACAATTAAACAAAACTCACCATCATAGCAACAGTCTGAACAATATATACAGTATTCAACTTGTGCAAATCCCCAACCTCTACCAAGAGAATGGAGTTGTATTTCATCATCTGTCTTTGGGAACCAGTATTGGTTCCTGCCTTTAATCTGAGTTCATCTGGCCTTTAGTGTTGCTTCACATTTATTTATGTCATTGTAATTGTATATACTCTTCTCATTCTGTTTTCTTCATTTTGCATTAGTTCATAGATCTGACCATGTTTTTTCTGCATTTCATGTATTTGTTATTTCTTATGGTCTAATAGTATTCCTTTATATTCATATACCATAGTTTGTTGGCTTGACTCCCAACACCTCTTCCCCACTAAAAGTGGATATCTTTATCTTATTCTGACTGGAAGTGTGTGGGCCCAGTCCCACTCCGATTAGTCTAGGGAACTTTGACTGGTTTGATTTCAGACCCTAACCAGTTAGCTTCTCCCCAGCCAACCCCTTGGAGTATGGTGAGCTCCTGGGAACCGTGAGTGTTGAACTGAGTGCAGGCAGCTTAGCCACTGTCACTCAGAACTCCTGAACTCAGGAGTTCAAGAGACCTCTGCCTCCTGCAAGTCATGTGTAGACATTTGTAGTTATTTGAGCAAACTGCCACAGGTTTTGCAGACCCAGAGTGTGAATGTTAACTCCAAGAAGGCTTGATGACTACTAGAGGTCTGGTGAAGGAGGAATGTCCAGAAAACCTCTAGGAGTTGGAACACAAGAAATCTCATACAGCCCCAGGCACTGAGAGAGCCCTTGTGTCATAGTGAACAGATGTGGGGCCTGAGGACTGGGCTCAAGGACTGTTTTGGTTTTCTTCATCTATCCCTCCCACTGCCCCTTCCTCTGAAATTTAACCGTAGCAACTGAAAAACTCTTATTTATAACACATGGAGAGATCAGAAAAACAAAATTTCACATACGAAAAATGTGTATCTCTGTTAGTTTTAAGGTCATCACCTCCCTGGTAGGAGTTGACTGGCATATTCATTTTCTGTCTTCTGGACTTGGGGTTTATTGTTGCATAAATCAAATCTGATCTATCTATCTATCTATCTGTATATATATATATATATATATATATATATATATATATATATATATCTTTTGTCATTTTTGCCAGTCTGAGGTAAGTTCTTTAGTTTTCATTTCACTAGAAAAATTATTAGTCATTTAGAACATTTTTCATTTGGCTATCAATAGCTTAAATTTCTTCCTTTGAAAACTGCCTGTTGCTGACTTTTGACCATTTAGCTATTGGGGGGTGGCTCCTAGTTTTATAAGTTTGAATCTGTTCCCTCTTTGATATGAGAACTTTATCAGAGAACCTTGCTACAGAGGTTTTTCCCATTTATTTGTTTGTCTTCTAATTTTAACATCCTTAAGTTTGTGCAGCTAGATGATACAGTAGATAGAGTGCCGGCTGGAGTGAGGAAGACTCATCTTCCTGAGTTCAGACCTAGCCTTAGACACTTACTAGCTGTGTGACCCTGGGCAAATCACTTTACCCTGTGTGCCTAAGTTCCTCATCCATAAAATGAGCTGGAGAAAGAAATGCAAACCACTACAGAATCTTTGCCTAGAAAATCCCAAATGGGATCATGAAGATTCAGGCATGACTGAAAAATGACTGAGCAATAAATTTGTGCAGAATTTAGTTTTATATAATCAAAACTGTCCATTTTGTCTTATGTAATCTTCTTACTTGTTTAGCCATCTCGTGTATCCGTAGATCTGAAAGGTCATTTTTTTTCCCTGTTCCTCTAATTTGTTTATGATATTACCTTTTATATATATTATGTAACTATTTTGAGTTTATCTTGGTATGTGACGTGAGACTTGGTTTGAACCTGACAGTTTTTGTCGAACAGTGAACTCTTCTTCCTTTGATTTAGGGTGTGGGGGTTTGGGTACTACTGTTTGTTTGCTTCTTTGTGTTGTGTACCAAATCTCTTTCAGTGATTGACCTCTCTATTTTTTAACCAGTGCCAAGTTGTTTTTAAAACTACTGCTTTTAGTTCAATTTGTAATCTGGTACTGATAATCTCCTTTCCTTCTCACTTTTTTCATTGTTAACTCTTGAGAATTTTTACCTTTCTGTTTTTCCATATGAATTTTGAGGTTCTTTCTAGCTCTATAAAATATATATTTAGTAGTTTAATTGATAGAACATTGAATGTTAAGTTAATTTAGGTGTTATTGTCATTTTTTGTTAAATTAGCTCAACCTAGCCATGAGCAATTAATGCTTCTCTGATTACCTAGGTCTCTCTTTATTTCTACAGTATTTTATAGTTGTATTCATAAAGTGCTTGAGTGCATCTTGAAAAATACACGCCCAAGTATTTTGTAGCTTCTGTAGTTACTTTGAATGCAGTTTCTCTTTCTAGCTCTCCCTGATGGATTTTGTTGTTGATACGCAGAACTGCTGGTGATTTGTGTGGATTTATTTGGTATCCTTCAGCTTTGCTGTTTCAATTAATTGTTGGTTAATTCTTCCAGATTTCTAAATAAATCTTATCATCTGCAAAAAGCAATAATTTCATTTCCTCTTTGCCCATGCTTATTCTTCTTCAAGAAAGACTTCCCTTTCTTGTCTTACTACTACAGCTAGCATTTCTAGTACTGTGTTAAATAGTTTAAATAGTTCCTAATAATAGGAGTCTTTGCTTTTGGATTCAGGTTCTAACTCTGCTTTTTAATAGTTAAAATCTCTGGGTCTGTGTCTTCTCTGTAAAGTAAAGAATTGGACAGGATACCTAAGGCATCTTTCAGCTCTAAATTCTCTGGTCTTGTTCCTTGTCATGTTACTTTAACTTCTTTCCAGTTGTGTGGTGGGAAGGGGGTGTCTAAGGAAACTGGAATTTCATCTTTTCCATCTAAAATGCTTATTCCTCTTTTCCTTGTTCTCTTCTAGTGTGGCCCCAAGAAGAGTACATAGTGGAATATTCTTTGGAGTATGGGTTTTTACGATTGTCTCAGAGCACTCGGCAGCGCCTCAGCATCCCAGTCATGGTGGTGACACTAGGTAAGTTGAACCCCATTGGCGTCTCCACAGGACATCTTGCAACAGCTCATTTTCAGAAGAATAATATTATTTTCATGCTTAGAGCTAAGACTAAACTTTCCCTTTGTGGAATTGGACAGATCAGTTCTTTGAGAGTGTTTTTCTGTAGGGACTATGTGAGGTTCCCTCTAGCTTTAATATCTATGTTCTGTGGTTCCTGAAGAGAAGACTTCGAGGTAGACTTGAAGCTGTTTTCAAGCTGGTTGTCCCCAGCTGCAGAGTGAGAGCACTGAGGGAAAGTGACACCAGGAGACCTTTAGCTCAGTATGAGGGAAAGCCTGCCAGTAATTGGATCATTTCTAAATCAAAGAGGAGTAGACTGCTTCAGGAGGTCAGTAAGTTTTTTATAGTTGGACTTATTCAGGCAGGGACTAGCTGACCTCTGGGGGATATTGTAAAGGCAGTGTGTTAGAGTGCTGAGTGCTTGACCCTTGAGAGCTCGGTAACTCTGGGCCTGTTGCTTAGTATCTCTGAGCTTTGGCTTCTACATAGGGTTCTAATAAAGATTGCGTAATGAGATATTTGTAAAGTGCTTTTTAAAGCTCCCTAAAAGTGTCAGCCATGATTAATATGAGGGCATTCTTGCTTGAATATGAGTTGGTCCAGATAAGAGGTGTCAATCACATAGTCCAAACCATATTAAAATGCAATTGGACAATACTTAACAAAAAAAATAAAAATACAGTACAACATTAGTAATGTTAATTTGTGATTTTTCAAGTCCGAGTACTTGACACCACCAATCTATCTTTTATATTAAGATCCTTTCCTTTACTTCCAGTGTTTTTGGGGATTTTAGAGGGGCCTCCCTTGCTCATTTCCTATTCTCAGACTCCTCAGAAGGCCAGGGAATCCTGAGCTGTCAGGAACAACCTTGTGCATTTGCCCTTGTCTCTGGTTCTGTTTGTGATCCAGAGAGCATGTGTGCTGCTGGGCTCTAGATCCAGCACCTATTCCTTCAGGTTTTGAGTTTTCAGTTTTTGGTGAGGTGACAGCTATAGATTGTAATCTGCTCTGGTGCCTCCTTGTGGTTTTTTGGAGGCATTGTTGGTGGCAGAATATGTTGGGGGAGGCCTCCAACAGGCTCTGTGAGCTGAAAAGGGTGGTGAGGAACTGTTTATTCATCCAAGAACCTGCCCAGCTAAGTTTGGAGAGGCTTCTCCATCAGTAGGCATCTCAGTTCAATCCAACAAGCATTGTGGAGCACCTCGTGTTCAAGGTTCTGTGCCAGGGACTGAGGATACAGAGACACAAATGAAACAAGCTCTGATCTCAGGGAGGTTGCATTTTTCTAGGGTGACACAGTGTGCACACAGATGTGTAAGTATAAATAACAGAATGTAATTTCAAGATGTAGAGAGTGTTAGCTAGTGGAATGTTAGCTAGGAATGGCCTTTTGATAATAGGAGGCACCTGAACTGGAACTTTTGAAAGTATTCCAGGCAGTGAAGGTAAAGCTAAAGTACATTTCAATCATGGGGGCCTAGCTGTGTGTGCAGAGGCAGGCTCAGAAGGTGGGAAATAGAATATTGTATATGTGGTACATCTAGTGAGCCACTTTGGCCAGAAACAAGTTTCAAGGAGTAATATGAAATGTGACTGGAAAAGGGAAATGGAAGAGAGATTATGAACTCTATAGAAGGGGCAGGGCCTGAGAGGGTCAGGCTGTAACCACACACTCTCATGGCAGTGGTGGTGGAGGCAGTGGTGATGGTGGCTTTGGGCTGATGATGAGACTACGAGCCCAGCAACCCATCTCTCCACTATCCTCCAATGCTATGAGTCCCCTGGCACTGCCCGACCCCTGTTAAGACAGTGGTGAAGTATTTCCTGGGCAGAGCATGCCCCAGAGCTTCTGGGACCAAGTGTTTGCTGCCTCCTAGCAGCATTCCTCCCACCCCCACAGCAAGCCTGTGCTGTCAGAGGGCATGAAGCTGCTGTCCATGTAGCTTCTAATGAAGACCAACAGGATGCCCACTGGGCAGAGCACTTCTTTCCTCCTAATGGAGCCTACTCAGTGTACACCCTCGACGATTCCATTGTGGAACAAGAGTGACCACTTTCACCTGGAATATCAGCCATGCTGGACTGATGGTGGTGGAGGAAAGATGTGTTTACTGTGTGAACCCTGAAAGCGGTGGCCTGATGGAAATCCGACGGGAGGCCTGGGTCTCCTCCAGCTTGTTTGGGGTCTCCAGAGCTGTAGAGGAGTTTGTCCTAGCGAGATTGAAAAGTAATGTGACCAAGACCATCAAAGGCTTTGAGTACATCTTGGCCAAACTGCAAGGTGAAGCTTCTTGTTGAAATGGCTAAGGAAGCCACTGAGAAAGTGAAGGAAACTGCTCTGGCAGCTCCCGAGAAGGCCAAGGATCTGGCCAACAAGGCAGCAACCCTGTTTTAGCAACCCTGTTTCAAGGAGTCTCTGCCCTGCTGCCCTCCCAGATTGCCAGCACCCCAGGCTGAGAGCCTTCATCACCACAGTGCCATTGTCCCATTACCTGCCCTGTGTTTGAGTTGCAAGTTATCATTAAAAATCAGTTTTCAGTGCTGTCAAAAAAAAGAGAAAGATTAGGGAAGACCTTAAAGGCCCAACTGAGGATTTTGTATTTTGTTATGACAAGAGCAGAGTGCTATTGGTTTTTGAGGTAATGGTGGGGGGTGGGGATGGGGGCGCGCTGATATGGTCAGATTTTTGTTACCATTGTATTATTATTATGTTTATTTGGAAACCATGTGGAGGACAGATTTGCAGCAGGGAAAACAACGAAAGGCTGTTGCAGTAGTCCATACAAGAGGCAGTGAGGGCTGTATGAGCAGAAAGATGACACAGGAAGAAAGTACTGTGGAAGAACAGGACATGGCATGTGCTGGCATGGAGGGAATGAAAGTGGAGAGCTCAAGGAGGAGTTTCAGGCTGCTTTGATCAGAAGAGTGGTGTAGAATCTAGCAGAAATGGGCAAGTTTGGGGAAATTAGCTTTTGTGGGCAAAATGGCAATTAAGAAAAAATTATTTTAAACTATGGCAATCTGAATACCAAGCCATGGTTGGTTGCTGTTTTCATCAGTGGAAGAAATACTTAGACCCCACAAAATCATGGCTCCTTGGTATCAGACACCAGTAATAACAGCAGCGATGTAACTGACATGTATAAGGTTTTCAAGTTTGCACAATGTTTAGCATACATTTTCTCACTGGAACCTTAATACACTTGGAAGAGTAGACACTGTAATCCTTGTTCTATGGTTGAAGACACTGAGGTCCAGAGAGTCTGTGGCATTTGTTTACAGTCCTACAGATAGCAGGCTTCCCAGTCTTTTCTGACTCCAAGACCAACGAAGTCCTCTTTTATTGCTTCTTGCTGTAGATGTGTCCACAAGTTCTGCCCAGGCCTTTGAGCATAGGTCCTTACCTGTGTGCCCGTTCCCTGACAGCCAGCTTGCTTAGGTTGTTGTCATGAAGCTTCCCCGCACATAGGGATTGCTTTGGCTTTAGCTTCTCACAGAGACCATCTGCTATGCTGCATGGAGAGTTAGGGTCAAAGTCAGTAGAGAATGGTTACAGACTGATGCAATCACTAGAGACATTCTGCTTATCTGGATGTAATTGTCTCAACAGCCTGTGACCCAGTTTTTGTAGAACTCATTTGGAAGAGAGCAGATATAGGACATGGAAGGTGTTGTCAGATATTTGAAGGCCTGGGGCTTATCTGTCCCATGTGACTCTAGAAGGCAAAGCTAGGAACAGTGATGAGAAGCTGCAAAGAGTCAAATTTCAGTTAGTTGTAAGGATAAGCTTCCTAACAGCTGTCCCAGAGTGGGATGGTCTGCCTCCCTTATTGGAGGCCTTCAGGCAGAGGATGGGGATACCTTGTTGGGTATTTTACAGAGGAGGAGGGATAAGAGTTAGACTAGATGATTACTAAAATCAGTTCCACTAATACAATTCCATAATATTTCTTAATCTCCCCCAACTCTGGGTTTTGTTTTATTTTTTTGCATCTTTCCCTTGCCCCTATTATGTGAAGAGAGTATGGAGTATGTAGCTGACCTGCTGTTACTTTTCCTGGACAGATGAAGGTCCTGGAACCAAACTGTAGTATTTCTATGAGATGAGGACCCATGTTGCTCCAATGCATCATTTCCAAAACTGCCACAGACCACACTCCCAAGGACCAAATGCAGTTTTGACAAGTTAATTCACCTGACTCACCTATTCACTGAAGTTAATTTGACAAGCTTTTCACTTAATGGTAAATGCACTGGTTTAAGAGCCAGGCTTATTCCTCGCATTAAAAGTTTATTCTTGACTTAGAAATAATCTTCAAAAAAACAAATGCTCAGACCTCTGCCAACAATAGCATATGTTCAAGGAGGACTAGCACCCCTGGTATAAGGGCTTTTAATCCACCTTTGGAGTCCACATGGTACTCAGCTCTCGCCTGTGGCTCCAGGAGGCTATAGCATGTGCAGCAGCCATACCCCAGTAAAACTATCTCGTGAGACAGGCTCAACCAGGCTGAAGGTAACCCAGAGACCTTAGAGTCAGAGGGACATCCATCTCCCCAAGCATGTGAAGGTTTTCCCCTGGTGGAATGGGTGAATAAAAACAATTTGTTTCAACAACAATGACGATGAAGGTGGCTGAAGCAAGTGCTGTGGAGCACTTAGAGCTTGGTTAGATGTTGAAGACACCAAGGTCATCCGCTGTGTTCTGGACCAGTGCCAGCCCTCTTGACTTTTGTCTTGCTCCTGGACTTGGATAATTCTGGAAGAGAATGATGCTGGCAACTTTGTGCAGCTCCGCTTCACTTAAATCCAGTTGACAGGCAGGTCAAGACATCACCCCATGATGTCACTGGTCCTCTCCAAAAAGAAAGAACAGCAACAGTCTGTGCTATAGAGCACTCTGTCTACTTAAAGCAGAGCAGCAAGTCTGCTTGACTTGCTTCAAGAGGTGGAGCAATCAGTGGGGGATTTTTATTCTGGATCTGATTCTCATTAACAAGGAGGATCTGGTTGTGGGGATGAAAATGATGGAAACCTTGGGAGGAAGTGGCCGTTTCATCATGGAATTAGTAAAAGAAGGCTAAGATGGGCAGACGTCAGCTGACCTGCAGTTTAGATGTGGGGAAAGCAAGTTTCAAAGAGCTCGGCAGAAGGATAGGTAAGATCTTAACCAGCCTGGGGAGAATAGAAGGCTCTCAGAAATTAATTCTGAAGACAGAAATAGAAATAATCCTGCTGACAAAGGGAAAGGGCAGTGGTCCAAAGAGACTGATGTGAACATGGAGCCCGCCTGCCAGCTTCTATTTTTAAGAGACAGGGTTTCCTTCTACAAATAGCATAATTCCTTTAATGCCCCAGGCTTCCCATGAAAACAAAGGCTCACAATAGTCCTGGGGTCACTATGACACTGAAATGGGAATGCAACAATCTCAAAAAGATGAATATCAAATGGAGAGGGGCAGGGCAGAGTAGGCCATGCTACATAAAACCAAGGAGGAGGTCCAAAGAGGAATAAGATGAAAGATAACAGTGGTATAAAATAAAGAAGAGGTGGGCTGGTCACCTGGCAAGAATATGAGATAACAGGTAGATAACCAGGATACTCTGTTGGTGCCCCCAGAGTCCAAAGAAAATGAGAAAAGACCTTGAGGAGATTAGGTGGGCTTTCCGTGGCAAACATAGGGGAGCGTATGAACAAAAGTTGTACAGGATAGGGCAGACATGAGTAGACTGTGATCTCCAGCACTGGAGGAAAATTCTGAATTGATGAGCTCACACTTGTATCTGAATATGGACAGATGGTGAATCCAAGGGTTGCATAACAGTCCTGTGTAAGAATAGTGTCCAAAATTGCCATCCCACTCCATTGTAAAGGAGGGAGGTCCATAAATCTTGTACTTGCACGTATTTTCAGACTTTTTTATTGTGTTAATCAGTTCTGCTGATTTCTTCATCTTTAAAAAATACTATTTATTATGTGGAGTGGCTCTTTGGGAGGTGAAGGGGCCTAGGGAAAACTTTGGAGATGTTAGAAAACAAGGACATCAATAAAAACATTTTATAAAATAATAGTGCCGGGAGTATTAAAGCTAAGGTATGACAGAAAGGTTTTCAGTGAGATTCTTTTAACTGAATTAGGGGAAAAAGAATCAATAGGGATAGGGTTATCCCTTTCAGGTGAGTGTTGATCATTACTGACAGAGAAGGAAGAACTTACTAGTTCTTTTTGTTTGTTGCTTTTTTCTTGGCTAAGGAGAATAATCATTAGATTGTAAAAGACAGAGCAAAAGTTTTCTAGGGTAAATTAGGAGATAGCAAGAGAGCACTTAGCAGTCTATTTTATAGCTGCAAGTCAAGGGACGGTGGAGCCATTTACTGGGCTGAGTAATGAAGTAGGTTAAGATTAGAGAATTAGAGAAGGGCAAATGTCACGATTTTCAAAAAAAGAGAGGAGAAGGGAGTCTGCTAATTGGGTGCCTGTGTGGCACAGTGGGTAGAGCACTGAGCCTGGAGTCATGAAGACCTGAGTTCAGATGTGACCCTGGACAAGTCATGTAATCCCACTTGCCTCAGTTTCCTCATCTGTAAAATGACCTGGAGAAGGAAATAGCAAGTATCTTCACCAAGAACACCCCGAAAGTGGGAGTTATGAGAAGTCAGACATGACACAAAACAAGAAGCCAGCATGGATTAGCCAAGAACAGGCCATTATAAATACCTTTAAACTGCACTAAGACTTTGGGTCACCCTGTGTGCCTTCTTGTCTCCTCTATTAGAGTGTAAACTCCTTGTGGACAGGGACTATTTCACGTTTGTCTTTGTATCCCCTCATCTGACCCCACGTCTAGCACATAGTGGGCACATGATGCATGCTTGTTGATTGATACTGATGTTACTCAATCACGTCTGATTCTTTTGTGACCCTGTGGACCACAGCGTGCCAGTAAAGACACTGGCAAAGTAGTTTGTCACTTCCTTCTCCCAGTGAATTTAGGCAAACAGAAGTTAGATGACTTGCCCAGGGTCATGCAAATTGTAATGTTTGAGGCTGGATTTGAACTAAGATCTTCCTGAGTCCTGCTGTCTATCCACTGAGCCATAGCTAACCTCATTTTCTTCCTAAGCTGGGGTATCAGCAGAATGCTATAGCTAGAGTATTCTCAGATTTTTTAGCAAAATATCTGATAAAGCTCCTTGTGTTTTTTCTCTATAAAAAATGTAGAAATGTGCACTAGACAGTAATAGAGTCATAGTTGTATTCAAAGCCGGTGTGAGTGGCCAGCCTTGACACGTAGTTATTGATCATTCAGTGTCTGTTTCTCCCATTACATGTAAAAACAAATCTAATAAGAAAAAATAAGGCTTTACATTTGGGATAAAAAAGTGAACTTCAGAAATTCAACTTAACAAGTACAAAATGAGTGTGGAGGGCAGTTAGTACATCTGAAGAACTGAGGATTTTAAATGGACTGCATCGTCAATATACTTAGCACGGTGGACTGTACTAAGAAAGACTTACTGTCCAAGTCTTGGGAAGGCAATAGTCTCATAGTCTGTGTTAGACTATACACTGTAGCCCTCAGAAGATATTTCAAGGATGAGGATGGCTGATTTTAGGGGAATGAGGATGGGGACTTTAGGGGGAGATTTGTAAGAACTGTGGCAGAGACCTTGAGAGGGTTTTTTAGGGAAGAATGAAAGGATTCTAACTATAGCAGAGATGATTAAATAGCCCTAATAAAGGATCAAATAAAAGTTAGCATCACCTGAGGCTGCTCAAACTTTTCCGTTTCTATTCCTGCTTACCTAAGTGGCTAGGTGGAGTTTCAAAGAGACTAGTTTACATTTGATATGAGGGAAGACTTCTTAACAATTAGAACTGTCCAAGAGTGGACGTGATAGGCTCCTCCTCTCTTGAAGGCAAGGCAAAGTCTGGATGACCACTGGTCAGGCATGTTTTTAGAGAGATCTTGTCCAGATCTGTGTTGGACTCATTAGTGGCTGCTTGGAGACTGATTCTGCCACTTCATGAAAAAATGGTTCTGGGGCATCTGCTTTGTGCAGTTACTTCCTGGACCACTTGGTAGATAGAGCTCAGGTAAAATACACGCATGGAACAGAAAGCCATGTTGAACTAGATTTTTTGGAAATAGTATAGCTCTATAAGGTTTACAAAATTCCTTCCTTATGATAACCTTGGGAGGCAGGCAGTGAAAGGATTATTTCCCCCTCTTAACAATTAGGCTTTCAGATGATAAAAGACTTGTATGTCTTTATACACACATGTACATGCTACATATATGTCTCATTCTGAGTCTTTCACCTCTTTCAGAAGGTGGTGAAATATGTTTCATCAGTAGTTCTCTAAGATTGTGGCTAGTGACTGCTCTGATCAGAGTCCCTAAGTCTTTCAAGGTTGTCCATCTTGACAGATGAGTTGTCTTGGTATAAGCTGTTCTCTTGGTTTTGTTCACTTAGCATCAGTTCATACGGATCTTTTTTTTTTTAATTTGTTCATTCTTCCAGACTTCTTTTGACTTTAAACTTGTTGTTAGGACTGGCCTTTGTAGAGGGCAGGTCTGGGCTGGTCTTGCTACTGCTTTCTTGGGGTCTTGAGTGTTGTACTCTCCCAGAATCTCAGGGACAGCCTTCGGTGCTTCCAGAGTGAGCCGTCTAATTGCTACTCCCCATGGTCTGAGCTCTGCTCATTCTTGCTCTGGGTTTGGGTCTGAACAGGGAGAATTCTGCTACAGTCAGCCAGCTGGCAAGTACTGATAGAAGTGGGCTAGGATTCTTCTATGTTTATGCTTCTGCAGGCTTCAGTTGGGCTAGAAGTTACAGCCAACATCCCACTGTGCTTCTGGGGTCTGAGCTAAATCCCTGCTGCTGCTTGCTTCTGAACTTGATCCTCTTAATATAGAGCATAGGGCTCCTTATCCCTGAATGTTGTTCTACCCATGCCCTGCACACAGGTCTCCTTCTTAGCCCACCCTTTATCTATGACCCAGTAGTCAGAGATGGGTAGTGACAAAGCTACCAGTTAATACTCATTAAGTTGAGGGACCCTGTATGCGTCTGAGAACTGCACAGTCTCTCCCTGGGTTAGACTGTTCTGGGTTGCCTGTTGTGGCCAGGAGCTGTCCTTAGTGTCCACAGACCTCTCTGTCTCCCTCCCTGTACCAGTCCTTACTAGACACGTGACTCATGCTGACTCTTTTCTAGATTTCCCATATCTGTTCAAAGGAGCTTTGGGGGGTGTTTAATGTACTTTTTGCTCCTATCACCCTCTACTAACGTCATCTCTAAAAAATGTCCACTTTGTATGATTATCTCATGACACTTCTTTTCACTGCTAAGTCTCCTGAGTGCTACACTTTTCTTTTAAACCACAAATCCATTCACTTTTTCTGCCCTTTTACAAAAATCTTACGTACAAAATCTGATGGCCTGTATATCTCCTGACCTTTTCACAGCTGTTGAGACTATTGGCCAGCCTTCTCTCAGATACTCTCTGCTGCCTTGGCTTATGGCACTTTTTTCTTGTGCCTACCTGACTGACTTTTCCTTCTGCCTCCTTTGTCAGACCACTCAATTTCCATCTTTGTGTGGTTAGAAGTCATTCCTCCTTTCCTTTGCTTTACATTATCTCAGTGACCTCATCTACTCCTCTATGTTAAATTTTCTCTGCAAATTACTCCACTTCCAGAGAGGTGCTATGCACATTTGTACATCCTGCCTGAGTCTTTCCTGCACACTAGGCTTAGATTGCCAACTTAAATGTACCATAGGCATTTCAAACTCAGCATATCCAAAACCAAACTCCTTATCTTCCTTCCTTAAACCTGTCTGTCTAAACTTCCCTGTTTCTATTGTGGGCACCACATCATCCTTAAAACTCTAGTTTTCCAATCTGAATTGTTCCTTTGCTTTTTCTCTCCCCCTCCCCCCATCTCTCTCCCCATGTCACCTTCTTTCCCTCCCCCTTCCTCTGTCCCTTAACCTGGTTATATTTGGATATAACTCCAACCTTCCTTTCTAGGCTTATTTCATATTATTTCCCTTCCCTTTCCGTGTTCCAGCCTAACTGGAGTACTGCTTATTTCCAAAACTGAATATATCCCTTTCTCCCCTTTTTATATTTGCACAAAATATTCCCCTGTGTCTATAATGTACACACTTCTCTCATCTCAGCCTTCACAATATTTATTTTCTCACAGACTGCTGCCTCTGCTAGAAATTACTCCCTTAGCCCTTCAATTACTGGGTTATAATGTGATCCCAGAGTCTCGTGTGAATGATCTCCCTTGTCTTAGCTCTCATTCCTCCTCCCCGTAAAAAAATAAACAGTAAACCCCACATGCACCTCTTTAATGGGCTTGTAGGTTGTCAGAGCTGAAGAGAACTTAGAAACCAGCTGGTCAGAGCCTTATTTTATAGAAGCAGCAGCTGAGGTGGAGAGGGAGAAGTTACTCCTCAGGTACCCAGCACTTTGTAGCAGAGGCAGGATACGGCCTCAGCTCTTCTGGCTCTCGAGTCTTTGTTCCTCTCCACTTTCCCACATGTTCCTGGGGGAGAATGGGATAGGACCACTTGTTTCTTTAGTGGCCTGGCACTTTGAAGTAAACATAGGTTAAGGGAAAGTCAGGGCATGGTGTCCAGAAGAGCATCCAGGAGGGTGATGCGGAGGGAGCTGAGATTTTGTGTTCTGATGGAAGGCCTGGTTCAGGTTCTGACTCTCTCCCTAAACTGCCAGAGGGCCTAGAACAAGTCCTTGAATCTCTCTAATGACAGGCCTTAGGTATCACCTCATGGGGTTTTAATGAAGTTCAAATGAGATGATTTCTGTAAAACCCTGTACAAATAGGACCTGGGTTTGGGATTTAGGGAATGTGAAGAGCAAACAGCCCAGGAGTGAGGATGTTCTCATCTAAATCTGCCACTGGGTAGCTTGGTGTGACCTTAAGTCACTTCTGTCTCAGATGTTTCTTCATCTATGGAATGTGGCTTGTGACCTCTGCCCTGCCTCCCTTGGAATTGTGAGGGTCCAGTGAAGATTGGGCGGTACAAAGTACAATGGAAACAGGCAGTGGAAGGCAGCATTTGTTGAGGCAAGTCTGATGTTGCCACAGGAACATTTGCTCCAATCTGACCTGGATTTTCAACTTATAGACATATTTCTCCTCTTCCTCTAATCTAGACCCTACGAGGGATCAGTGCTTTGGAGACCGATTTAGCCGTTTGCTCCTGGATGAATTCTTGGGTTATGATGATGTTTTGATGTCCAGTGTGAAAGCCCTGGCGGAAAATGAAGAAAACAAGGGTCAGAACTCAGTCAAAGAGCTTAGAACCAGGGAAGAAGGCAAACAGAGCTCATGGAGGCAGTCTTCTGCAGGGAGGGAGGGAGAGGGAGAGAGGGAGGCAGGGAGGGAGAGAGAGAGAGGGAGGGAGGAAGGGAGAGGGAGGGAGGGAGGGCGGGGAGAGACATGTGTACTATAGCCCAAGAACAGCAATGTAGGTGGGTGGGAAGACTTGTGGTTTGGGGGCTGTGGAGGAGGGGTGGGCTTTGTCCCCAGGTCTGCGATTCAGAGCAAATGAGCTTCAGCTTATTTATCCATATGGTGAGCATCATATTTGCCCTACCTGCCTCAGAAGGTTGTGCTATGAGGACCACTTCATAAGCCATATATCATTTTGGAAATGTAAGCAGCCTGGTTACATGAAGACACCGCTGGGGTGTCTTCTGTTTCTGGCCTTGGCCCTGGTTTTGTTGTACTGGAAATGTTCTAGGGCTTAGAGCCCAGGAGCCCGAGTTTTTAAGAAGTTCCAGCTCCTTGACTTACTCATGATGTGACGACCAGACACTTTGCTTTCTTGAGTCAGTCGGGAGGACCCTGGGCATCTCCCTAGATTTTATCTAAGTCATCAGGATATCATCTGCTTTGGTGGAAGGAGTTCCCACTTTAGGACTTCCTATATTAATTGTGTAATATGGCCATGATACACTTGTTACCCTACCCATATATTGTGAGTAAAGAGCTTTGCAAACCTTAAAATGAAGAGAAATAAGCTATTATCATTTATGGAATTACCTCTCCTAACATTTGTGATTTTCCATAGGTTTCCTACGCAATGTTGTATCTGGGGAGCATTATCGCTTTGTCAGCATGTGGATGGCGAGGACTTCCTACCTGGCTGCCTTTGTCATTATGGTCATATTTGTAAGTGGCTCATCAACCCGTCCCAAACCTGGACCTGCAACCTCTCTAGGCTTGCAGCGGTCCTTGGGAGGCCTGGGTCAAAGACCCTGGTCTCTTCAGAAAGCCCTGTGCTGGGCAAGGGACATTGAGCAAGGACTGGAAGGGACTTCCAAGATTATTTAGAGGCACAAATGGATGATAAAGCCCCAGCTAGAAGAAGCGTCTGGAGGACTAGTCATAGCTAGTGGTCTGGCACCACTCCCACAGTTGTTCAGAAATGAAATGGGTGGATTTGGTAGGTCATGAGTTCTTTATATGAGATGTCTTTAAGTAGGGCTTGTTGGAGATGTGAGTGGAGATTCTATACTAAAGGACATTTGAAGTGGTTTCCAACTCTGAATTTGTGTGGTTTTTCTAAGAGGCAGGACCAGAACTTTAGTTCTGAGTCCATGTCTAGCACTGGGTCTGAGTTTTCCTGCCTATAAAATGGATCGGTTGATGTAGGTGAGCTCTGAAATCCTATGACTATAAAGTGATGGTGAAGGGGTGATCAAACCCAGGGCCACGGGCATAAAAGAGCTGACATGTACAACAGGCACACCCAGCGTGAACATGAGAAGAGTGTGGCGCTTTCACTGATTCTGATTGTGAAGAGTTAAAGCTCCAAAGGCTCCTCTCCTAAATGACCTGCTTAGAACTATACCTTACCTGGCCAAACTGGGATTCCAGGTGAATGAATGAAGAAACATTTCTTAAGTGCTGACCACATGCCAGGGGCACAGACAATCTCCAGTTTAGATTTTGACCAAGAAAAATTTAGGGAGCTACTTTTTCAACGTCAGAATGTCCAATTTCAGTAGTTGAGTCTCACTGTGGGGAGCCTCAGGCCCACATTTCCTTTTATATTACTGCCATTTCTGGACATAATCAGCCCACTCCCTTTGTGGCACCTTTTTCACTTCCCTTTTAACAGGACTGTTGAGCAGAAACAACTGGTCGAACAATCTCATCTGTCACGTTCTACCTTTAGTCCCTCAACTCTTCCAACAGAAGGGGAAGTGTGTTTCATTATCTGTTCTCTGAGACCGTTACTGATTTTTCAGTTTCTCAGAATTGTTTCCTTTCATTTATATTATATTTACCTATTTTTAGTAAAAGCCTCTCTCTAATCGGCCAACAGAGTGTCTCATGATCTTTTCATAGACAGGTTTTGTCCCCCACCAGTTACCTCCCTGTAAGAGAGAAGGTGGACAGTAAGGTACTGGATCCCATAGACTACTCAGGCTCTCCAGGTGCCCACATCATCAGGACCTCATGGGGAGTCATCCTGTCTTAACTATGAAGCTGATGTTTTCCCAATGGCAGGTTGTACTCTATCACCACTACTCTACTTCCCCAGTTGGGAAGTCATGCTTTAATTTCCATACAGTTCCACAATAAGGCAAGGCTTTTAGGTTAATTAATTGAAGTCTGCATGGATCAGAATAGTGCAAGCATTCATCATAATTGACTACCTTTCCACACTTGGAGAGGGTAGCATGTCAAATGCATTGGTTCTTAATCTGGGTAGGATCTGTGAACTTTAAAAAAAAATTGATAACTGTATATTTCAGTGGAATTGGTTTCGTTTGTAATTCTCCATATTTTATATATTTAAAATTAAACGTTATTTTGAGAAGGGGTCTGTGGACGTTTACCAGACTGACAGCCAACAGTGTTCAGGACACAGAAAGGTTACAAAGCCTTACAGTAGTGGAAAGAACCCAGTGTTTGGAGTTGAGCAAACTGGGTTTAAATCTTGGTTTTGACTCTGAGCCTCAGTTCACTAACCTATGAAATGCAAATAATTATATAGTTGCTGCATTGGAGTTGCTATTAAACCCAAACCAAAAGGGCTTCCTGTGGGTCTGTTCTTAACTGCCTCCTGCCAGGGCCCAGGTCTGCCCATTCTCCCTAATGCAATTGTCCCCATTGGTAGAGTGGTCAGTAGCCTAACCCCTCTTGTTCTGTGATTGCAGACTCTGTCCGTCTCAATGCTTCTGCGGTATTCGCACCACCAGATTTTTGTCTTCATTGGTAAGTTCAACTGTACAGACATTTATTAAATACCTGCCATGTTTGGGGTTGGCATTTTTCAGTTTCATGAATGCAGTCGTTTAGTGAGGCCTTTCTACCCAGTGGCCCATCAGATGCCACGCACAGTGGGCCCAGGGTGGTAGACTTGGTCTTGTTGGTCCTTATAGCCACCATTGGCTAGATCGTCCAAGAAGTTTCTTAATCCCTAGCAAACCAGCGCATGGTTTCACCCACCTCCATGTTCTTGCTACTCAGTCAAAGGTCCATTTCTCCCCTCCAATTTGAGAGTCACCAGCACTTCTTGTAGTCAGGCTTGTCTTGCCTGACAAGAGGCTTCCAGACATTCTGCTAAGTTGGAGATTTCCTGCCCTTCTTATTTTGCAGTGGATCTCCTCCAGATGTTGGAGATGAACATGACGATTGCCTTCCCTGCTGCACCCTTGCTCACAGTGATTTTGGCTCTTGTTGGTAAGTGTGGCTGCCCTTCCTGCCTGCCGCCACATCCCATTCTATTCCAACGTTGGCCTGAATGTTACTGAAGCCTACACTAATAGCCCCAGATTTTACCCTCTCGCCCTTGGAATCGGTCACCACAGATTAAGGCTATTAAGAATTCTCCAGAGTCTTAGCAAGTGCTCATGTTCTTCAGAGCTCGGGGGAAGTTATTTTTGGTTGGCCGTGGTGTACAACTCAAAGCAGTGAGGAGGATTGACTGACAGGGATCGGAGCTATTCTTGTGAGGGAGAAGAGTCAGCAATACCCATGAAATCATCTTCTAAAACAGGAGGACAAGGAATCCATCCACTGAGGCAGTGCCAACCAAATGGTCCTTCTTGGGAAGTACTTGGAGCCCAGAGTGCTTTGTACACCCATTTGTTCCTCCTTATTCCTGCCAGGTATGGAAGCCATCATGTCAGAATTCTTCAACGACACTACAACAGCATTCTACATCATCCTCATCGTGTGGTTGGCTGACCAGTATGATGCCATCTGCTGCCACACCAACACCAGTAAGAGGCACTGGCTGAGGTAGGTGCTGTATGACTGCCCCAGCACAGTACCCAGGACTAGGCATACCTGAGGGAAAAACCACATCCTGAAGAATGTGGGCTTCCCACTAAGCAAAGAGAGGCTCCTCACTGGGCATGCTGGACTCCAAGCCAAGCGTCCTGGGCACTACTTAATGGTAACTGGGGTGTGGGACTCAGTGTTTTTCTTGCTTCTCTGTTCCTCTTTGAGAGAATGGAAGTAAAGAGTCTGGAAGGTCTGGGAGCCAGAGGCAGGCCCTCACTTGTCCTCTCTGTGCTTTCAGATTTTTCTACTTGTACCACTTTGCCTTCTACGCCTATCACTACCGATTCAATGGCCAGTACAGCAGTTTGGCCCTGGTAACTTCTTGGCTCTTCATCCAGGTAACTTGGGCAGGGGCTAAAAAAGCATAACCAGTTAGGATGAGGACTAGGCAAGCTCCCCAGGACTCTCCTCTCTCTGTGCTTATAGAAAAGGGGACTGGATTTGGAGTCAAGGACCTGGATTCCAATCCTGACTCTTGACCTTAGACAAGCCATTTTAGGTTACCTCAGTGAGCCTCAATTTTTCCTTTTATAAATGAGGGGGCTAGACTCATTATCAGTAATGATCATTAAGGGTTCTTCCACCTCTCAAACTTAAGATCTTAGGAATTTTGGACTCATAAAAGATTGGATCAGATCACATTTGGAGAATATGGAAATACAGGATGTAGAGAATGGGGGGGGCGGGGCTGAGGCTATATACTAGAAGCTAGAGGCACTGCCTGAGTACTCACCCACCTCTCCTGGACCCAGGGCCCAAGGAAGGGCCAAATGATCCTCTAAAAAGGGGAAAGGAATAGGCCAGAAAGCTTGCTTGTAATGAAAGGGAGAGAGCCCTGAATCTCATGGCAAAGCAGTTGTTCTGGGAGCATTGGGACCTGAAAGAATCCTGCTGGGTTTGGCATTTGGAGCCCAAGAGAGTCTAATCGTGGCCCTGGGGCTTGCTGTGACTGTGGGCAATTCTGGACTTCTTTAAGCCTTCCTCGTGGTGTCAGACTGCGCAGGGCGCCAGAGCAGGGGCCAGCAAGACCTGAGCACAGCTCTCTGCCCTAGACCCTGGCCAACTGTGGGACCACTACCTTCTTCAGTTTTCTCATCTGTAAAATGGGGATGCTATTGAACTCTGTCTCCCATTGTTGTTGTGAGATAATTGTAAAGTACTTTATAGTTCCTGGGTGGCTGTCTTCCCTTTGAAGAATTCTGATGAAGGGGAATTCACTTCTTTTGAAGGCAGTCCCAATGGACCTCTGCCCTCCTTGCTCATCACGCAGTTTTGTTTTGTGCTCATTGTGTACTTAAGGGGAGGCTTGTGGGCCAGAATTTCCAGTCTTCATTTCCTCTTCTCCCAGTCCAGTGACAGCCCCACATGATGTCATTTTGGGGGATAAATCTGATTCTCTTGCTCCCCTCTGTTTCTTTACAGCATTCCATGATCTACTTTTTCCATCATTTTGAGTTGCCGGCCATCCTCCAGCAGATCCGCATCCAGGAGATGTTGTTGCAGAACCAGCAGATTGGCCAGGGTACCCAAACAGCCCTACAGGACAATCTCAACAATAATACTGCAGCTGCAGCTATGGCCCCTGGGAGTGCCAGGCCTTCTCTACAGGATGGGAGCAATAGCCAGCCAGCCCCTGGGGAAGGGCCTGGACCCACCTCTGCCTCTTTAGGGGGCGAACTGAACTGGATGGCTGAGACAGCCACTATCTTTACGGACCCTTCATTTCTCTCTGATCTGAGCGCCTCCCTCCTAGAGCAGAGAGCAGGACATGGAGCCCTGGCCAATGGAAGTCCACCCGGTGTCCCAGCTGCTACCACCCCCCCTGGCCTAGTTGCCCAGATCCGAGTTAGTGAGAGCCCTGGGGCCACCACTAGCTCCATCACCATTGAAGTGACATCAGCAACACTAGTCACCCCCCAGGCAGAAGGTACAATCCCTGAGGCCCTTGCCCACACCACTGGCACCCCTGAGCCAACTGCTTCCCCTCCTGCCCACACCACTGGTACCCCTGAGCCAACTGCTTCCCTTGCTGATCACACTAGGGCCAGTTCACTCTCACTTGGTGGCCAGGACGTTGTCAGTGTCTCCGAGAGCAATGTCTCTGAGGTCCTTGCCCAAGGCCCCACCTCAGACAAGTGTATGAGTCCAGCTCTTCAGGCCACACAGGAGAGCCAGCCCTGCTCCAAAGACAGTGGTGCCCCCACAGCTGGGCTTTCAGAAGCAGAGTTTAGGAGCCCCTCGTGAGTACTTTTGCTGATACTTGATAGGGCAGAGGGAATCTCTCTGTTCCTGTCAGACACTGGCTCTTTTTCTTCCCCAACCAGATTCAGATGAATTTTTAAAATTATTTTTAAACCCACTGAGTGAAGGCAGCTTCAGAGAAAGCAGCCCTCCAGAGGCACAGGCCTTTACTCATCAGGGGCGGTTGGTCCCAGCTCTGTGCCCCCCTGGGCTCCATGGGAAGATGTGTAACCTGATCTCAGCAGTCTCCAGAGCAGCTGGTTTCTTTGCCCAATTCTTGGCCTAAACCTGTGGGCTTCCCTGCACAACTATCCTTGGGTTTCTTTTTTCCCTCCAAATTATTCCTCCTTTCCTTGGCTGGGAGATGTACTCCTGCCTCCCCTTCTATATGCCAGGCCTCGTTGGAGCCCAGGATAGAACCTCCCCATCTCCTTGTTTTGTGCAAACAAGTCCTAGTTTTTTGTGATTTCCACTCTTCTCCTCCCAGGGCATGAGGACTTTTTCACAAAAGAACTCTTTTTTTTCCCCTTTGACTAGAGGAGACCTGAAAGGAGACTACTCTATTCAGCCTCTGTTTGGGGATTGTTTGAATGGGATTTTGTATTACCACCTAGTAGTCAGCGTGTTCTCAGTTCTCTGAGGCAGCAAGAGCTAGGGCTGTCGTGTGGGATTGGAGAAAGGCCAAGTTTGGGAAAAAGGCAGAAGGAAGCCAATCAGGTGGAGCCAAAGCCTGTGTGAGGCAGGGCGCCAGGGTCTGAAGAGCACATTCGCTGGCCTGGTACAGAGCAGTTAGGGTGTCGGGAAGGAAGGGCCTAGCACACACTTCTCCATGGTGAGGAGTACTTTTGGCAGCCATTCTCACCCCTCACACTCCAAGTCTGCCCCCTTCTAAAGCCCCTGATGAAGAGAACCCCCAAGCCAGCAGTGACGGTGTTAGTGGAGAGTAGGTTTGACTTGGGATGAGGTGCACATAGTAGACGGAAGGATGGAGCAGCAAATGGCCACAGCTAGTGACACCCAGCCTTCAGCTGCCACAGAAGCAAGAGGAGTTAGGTCTTCAGCAGGAAAGCTCACTGGCTTCTCCCTCTCCATCCTCCCACAGGGGTTTCTGATTGGTGCTTGGAGCCCAGTGCCTAGGCTATGGCTTCCTCTCCCTGCCTCCTCCTAGCCAGAGCTTGACTTTCCCACCAAGTCTTAGGGAGAAGGTCTGTGAGAGAGCTCTGTGGAGGTAGTGGTGGATCCAATGTGAGCCTGAGATTCTGCCCAGTGGGAAGCAGTGTGGTACCCACATTTTTTAGCCCTCGTGGTTGGCTGGGGGGAGCACCTACTGTGTTTACCGACTCAGGTGCTCCTGTATAGAGAGCTGTTGCTTACTGGCAGCTGGAAGTGGACAGTTGAGGGAAGTGACTATGCCCATTCTACTCTGAGAGGACTCCCTAGACCTGCCTGAGGGGGGAGAGAGAGAGTGTGTGTGTGTACACAAGTATGTGTGCAGAACTCTGGAGTAAGGGAAGGGAAGAAGGCAGTCCCCAGATGTGTAGCCATTGAATGACACCCACAAGGAATATTGTTCATTAGAGGCAGGATTTGACGTTAGGTACCCCCACATTTCCTGTTCCCCACTGTGTACCTATTTACAAAGCTGTACCTGGCTAAATGTTCTATTTATAGGGGAACTCAGAATTCAGTGGGAAAGCTGATGGTCCCCCGACTCAGGAAATGGATTTGAACAATTTCTGGGTCCTAGCCCCCAACCAGTCAAAAGGAGTGAAGGATTATGGGAAGTGGGAGGACAGTTCCTTGCCTAAACCCCTCCTTTTGCTGCCTTGAGCAGACTAGGAAGTCTGACTGGCTCTGTCCGGGCTGTTGGGCGAGAGCTTTGGGTGATGAGCCCGGAGGCTGAGTAAATCAACCAAATCACTTGATGAGGAATGAAGAATAAAAAATTCATTCCATTCTATTTAATTGTAATGTACAAAACATGGTGTTTGTATATATAATAAATAGTCTATCTAACAGATGCTCTCTCCATTGACTTCCTGCCACCACCACCACCCCCCCAACTTGTTTCACTGAAACCAGAACAGAGCCCTTTCCCAGGGGGAGTTAAAAGACCCTGCTAGTCTGAGCTTCTTGAGTACTGGGATTGAGTCCTGATTTCATTGCCATGGCTACCCACCCTGCATCTCAACCCACAGTTCTCCTCGTTCTCCAGTACATGAGATGCCTTCGTCAAGGCAGCCCTGGAGCTGGTGAGGGCTGTAACTCTTCACTGGTGCTGTTTCTGGTTAGGCGTGCTTTGGGTGACACCCTCCACATTTACTCATCATTGGCAGTTCAGTGCAGCCTACATCTGGCCTGATTCTGCTTCAGGCCCATGGGAAAGAAAGATAAACATCTGTATTTTCTCTCCAGGCTCCTATTTTAAGATATTTTTTAAATGATTAAATTCTTTACCAGCTATAACTGAGGGATTATGGATGTAGAGGCCACTCAGTTTATGGATGTAGAGGCCCTAGACTGAGAAACTGCAGGGGCCACTTGGGCCAAGCAGCTGACACTGCAGTAGAACTGAGGGAGAGATTGGGGTCCGTGCTTCGTAGTTAATGTCAAGCACACAGGCATGCCGGGGATGATGCACCTGTGCAGGGTACTCTCAGGAGGACCTACCACAGCCAAGGGCCTATGAGGCTTTGTGGTCTAATCTGCCACCGTCCTTGGCCAGGGTTGGCCTCAGACTCTCATCCTGGCCAGCTGACACTAAAAGTTGAGCCCAGCCTGACAAAATGTCTCCATTTTGTGAAGGGGCCTGAGGACAGCAGCTGTTGTATTGTCCGAAAGGAAGAGCCACGATATAGAGGGTCCCCAAAGGGGTGACAGGAATGCCCAGAACAGCAAAGCAAAACAGGAGCTAGGGTGCTACCGCCTCCACCTCTTGTCTGCTGGGCAGAGCTAGGTTCTCACCAGCTGCCTCCCAACATGCTCCAGGAAGGTTGGCTGCTTTTCCAGGTCCTGTCCTGAGTGTCAGCGCCAGGTAATGGGAAGGACACAGGAGTGGTGGGCAGTCAGACATGGTTACCTGTCTTCACTGAGCTGAGGGGGGTGGTGGGAGCCGGCTGCGAGGGGCCAGGTCCCTCTCGAGCAAGAGTACCAGCTCACTCTTCCTGAGCAGGGCGGCTCGTAGCTGATCCCGCATGCCCTCAATTCTCTGCTCCAGGGCCTTCAGCTCACTCTGGGTGGTGGGAGAAGTAGTGGCAGCAGCTGCTAGGGGAGGGCGCTGGGGAAGGCCTTCTGGCTGCACGGCCAGTTGCTGCTGCACCGGGCGCCCATTGGTGAGCTGAAGATCAGGCCCCTTGACCTCCGGCTCCTGAAATCGGACCCTGCGCTCACCCTTCACAGCCTTCCTAAGACTGTTGCTGCTGCTCTGCTCACACTGGGAATCACAGCTGGAACAAGAGGAGCCATTATCACCACCCCCCAAAGATGTCCCTCCCCGGTCATGCCCCTGTATGGAATACAGCCTATTGTCTAGAGTTTCCTAAAATCTTAATGCAATGCTAACCCCAGAAAGCCTTTCCTGGTGCTTTCATTCCTCAGACTAGGGGCTCCCTGAGGTCAGGCACTAAGTACCACATCCAATTGGGGACTTCCCTGGTAGGGAAGAAGGCCACGCCTCCCAACGGCAAACCTTGGCTCCGGCTCCGGCTCCAGCTCCGGTTTCTGATTCTTCTGCTGGTCTAAGCCAGTATTCAGAGCCCGATGGATTTTCTACCAGCCCATGCAAAAGGGACAGGGATAGGGGGAGTGAGCCAACATTCTTTCCCTTTCCCTGCTACCCCTGGTGTTTGGGTCACTAGAATGAGAGCAAAAGGATCAATTTGTTTTCTCCAGGTCCTTTGGTGGAGACAATGCAATAGGGCAGTCTTGGAATCGGGCTACCCAACTTCTTGTTGGACATATATGGGATTGTTGGGTAGAAAGCCTTGAAGTGGGAGGGGACCTGGAATGATGACTATTTGTAGCCTTGAGTGGACACTCCATATCCTCAGACTTGCATTCTGGGCATGCTCTTGGGACTCCTCTTTGGATTGGGTCTCCCTGGCCCATCCCCCTAGCCAGACACGGCTCAAAGTAGCTCCACTTTCATGCCCAGGAAGCCAGACCCACTCACCTGGCTTGTGTGCAGCCAATACTGCAGCTTGGTGTGCTTGCGGATCCGAGGTAGGACCAGGCGGTAGAAGATGTGTTCACCCAGAGAGGTGAGGAGGGCACATCCAAGGCCCAGGCACAGCAGCACAAAGAGCCCCGAGAAGTGATAGATGCTCATCTGCAGAGTCTGAGGGAGGGGTGTGTCATGTATGTGTGTGTGCACATCCTCACACGTACAAAAAATCTGCTGACTTTTGGGATACTTCGTGTAGCACATGCATGTGTGTGTAGATGTATACACGCATATACACACCATCCTGCACGTATACTGTTCTTTTCCTCCTCTAACCTGCTTTGGTGGAAGCAGACAGTAGGAACTAATGCATTGTGTATTAAACTGTTCAAGGTCCAAAAAGATCTCTGTGGAATTCTAGTAAGACTGATAGGGAAGGGAACAACATTTATTAAAATAAGTACCTACTATTTATCATACACTATGCTAAGTATTTTACAAATATCTCATATTATCCTCACAACAATCCTAGGAAGTAGAAGCTATTATTATCCCTATTTTACGGTTGTGGAAACTGTAAAAGGCATACAAGTTAAGTGACATGCCCAGGATCACATAGCTAGTATCTGAGGATGGATTTGAACTCAGGTTTTCCTGACTGTAGGTCCAGCACATTATCCACTATACTATGCCATAGGGCAAACATGAAAAGTTCAACAGTTTCAGAAAAACCACACAATTTATAAAGTGGGGGAAGTATGACTAGGTAACAGTTCATATGAAAAAGATCTGGAGATCTTAATGAAACGCAAGGTCTCTTAGTCCTCAGTGTATATGCTAGCCAAAAAAAAAAAAAATCTAATGTGATCTTAAAGCTGCCTTAAAAAGCACTGTGTCCATAACATTGTAGGGAAAGCTTGGTGGGGAAGTGGATAGAGTCAGGAAGACTCGTCTTGAGTTCAAATATGACCCCAGACATCTACTAACTGTGTGACCCTGGGCCAGGCACAACCCTTTTTGCCTCAGTTTCCACATCTGTAAAATGAACTGGAGAAGGAAATGGAAAACCACTCCAGGATCTTGGCCAAATGGAGTCAGCCAGACATAACTGAAAAATGAAAAAAAGTAACAGCAAATCAGTACAGGGTAGGTGTCAGTCCCTCTGTACTCTGTCCTAGTCAAACCATCTGGGTTATTGAGTTCAGATCCAGGCACCACATATTCAGGAAGATAAAAAGCTAAAAGATGCCCAGTATGGTGATGGAAAAGGACATAGTTCCACTGCTTTTAAGCCACCTGCACTGTGCTAGGCACTGAAGAAGAGACTGTAGATGTAGAGACTGGGTTTGCCTTTCTCCATATCCCCAGCCCAGCCCAGCGCCTGATACCTAATAGGCTCTTTAATAAATGCTTGCTGACTTGGGGAGAGAGGAGTCCTCTGGATCTGGCAGCTGTAAAATACTTAAAGGAAAGTCACGTGGGAGAGAGGAAGAGCCTGCCTGGCTCCAGAGGCAGAATGAGCTCCAATTGTGATCAAGTAAAAGGGCAGATTTCAGCCCCGTCTAAGAGAAATCTCAATAATTCAATATGAGAGCTCTCCAGAACCTTGATGGAGGATGAGTTCATTATCGCTAGAGGGCTTTGGGGATTCTATACAGGGGATTCCCAGTCGAGTACAGGTTGGTCCAGATGCTAAGATCCATCCTTGGAGCCTGAAAATTCTGTGCTTGGGGGCCACCTTGGTTCCCTAGGCTATGATTTTCCCATCCCTCCCCCCCTCCTCCCTAGGGAGGATGGAATTTGGGATAACTTTCCCCATCCCAGTTCTCCATCATCAGAAGGAGGGTGAGCTGAGACAGTGAGGTGGCTTTGAGCTATGCCATTCTAGAAAATCTCTCTGGGCTCCTCTGAAAAATGGGGGCAGTAATTTTCCCATGACCTCACAGTGACTACAGAAAGTACTTTAAGACACTAGGGAAATGAATGGATGGTTATTGAATAAGGAAGGGCAGACTCTCAGGATAGGGCAAGGGCTTCAGAACCGATCTGGTCTAACCTAAACCAGAATGCCCTCTCTGACTTCTATGGCAGAGTCATCCAGCCTCTGTCTTCAAGGGAGGGGAACCTGAGTACCTTTTGGGACTCCCCCCAATTTCACTTAGGGGCAGCTCTAATTGCTAGTAAGTCTTCCTGACATCAAGCCTACGTCTGCCTCCACACCTTTATCCTCTTGCTCCTTCTCTTGGAGCCAGACAGACATTGAACCCTTCCTCCATACCTTTAAATGCCTAAAGACACCCCCCCCCTCGCCATCATTCAACAAATATTTATTAAGTGCTTACTATATGCCAGGCACTGAAAGGCAAAATGATGACTGTTCCTATCTTCCTCCCCCTCAACTAAGCATTTATTTCTCCAAGTCAAATGTACCCAGCACCTTCAACTGACCATTTGCGGTGAGTTCTTGAGGCCTTTCACCTTCCTGGCTGCTCTCTCTGGGTGTTCTCCAGCTTTTTTTATTTTTTAGAAAAGCATTTATTAAGCACCTACTATATGCCAGGTGGGGCAGTTAGGCTGTGCAGTGAATAAAGTACTTATTAGCTGTGTGACTTTGGGCAAGTCACTTAACTATTTGCCTCAGTTTTTCATCTGTAAAATGGGGACATGCTAAAGAAGGAAACAGTAAACCACCCCAGTATCTTTGCCAAGAAAACCCCATGGGGTCACCTAGAGTCGCACACAACTGAATAACTGAACAGCAACGAGCCCAGCACTGTGCTGAGCACTTTAGAAATACTTCATTGTGCTCTCACAACCACCCTGAGAGGTAGGTGCTGTTATGATGCTCATTTCACAGATTTGGAAACTGAATCTGAGACAAGTTAAGTACCTTGATTAAGGTTACATAGCCAGTAAGCATCTAGGGTTGGATTTGAACTCAGCTCTTCCTGACCACAGGCACAGCTTTCTATTCACTCCACCTAGTAGAATATAAGCTCCTTGAGGACAGGTATGTTTCATTCTTGTCTTTGTCACCCCAGCGGCTGGGAAAAATGCTTTCTTTTTTTAACCAACCTTTGTTAAGTGCCCTCTAATCTTGGACAACGGTTCGTTCGTTCGTCCTGTATTTTAAGTTGAAGCTTATGATAAGAATGTTAAGAATTTAGTGGTAATGGAAAGGAGGAGGAGAAGGAGGAGAAGGAGGAGGAGGAGGAGGAGGAGGAGAAGAAGAAGAAGAAGAAGAAGAAGAAGAAGAAGAAGAGAAGAAGAAGAAGAAGAAGAAGAAGAAGAAGAAGAAGAAGAAGAAGAAGAAGAAGAAGAAGAAGAAGAAGTAGGAGGAGGAGGAGGAGGAGGAGGAGGAGGAGGAGGAGGAGGAGGAGGAGGAGGAGGAAGATGGAGATTGGGGGAGTTTTCACTCACCTCTGTGACAGCAATGACCCTCTTGCCACAGGGCACCATTTTGTACCATTTGTCATGCAACAGATCGATGAACCCTGATGACTTGTAGCGACTGATGAACTCGGATAGATTGGAGGTTAGTGGTGAGTTCCGAGGCAGCCCGATCCCGTAGCCTGTAGACAGGACCCAGGTCTCTTCCTCATTTCATTAAGGCAGGGAATTTAAAAGCCTGGCCCAGGGTACTTCCCAGGTCCTCCTGGTGCTCAAGACTTAAGGGGAAAGGGGGATAGCTAGAAGTCCCAAGGAGAGGAAGGAGGCTGTCCTTAAGCTTTTCACTGAACCATAGTACAAGGATCCTGCCTCAACTCCATGCGTCTCTATCCTTCCTTCAATCTTTTCTCTACAAGTGGCCACAATCATCTCTGGTTACACCCACCCTTGGTTTACAAACCATCTCTGGTTCTCGCTGCCCACTAGACAAAGTCCAAACTCTGGTGTTCGAAGCTCCATTTCCTTCCCTCCAGCTGCTCTCCAAACACCTTCTTCCCCTAAAGTAGATCATGTATGGTTCCCTGAATGTGTTTTTTCAGCTTTCTGCCTCTGGAACTTTGCTCGGTGTTCCCTCCTGGAATGTTCTCCTTATCCCCCTTCAGCCTAGCCAGATCTTCACTCTTTCAAAGACAAGCCCAAGTCCCATCTTCCTCAAGAAGTTCCCTAACTGCCTCAGCCCACAGGAATCTCTCTCTTCTGAATTCCTATAGCCTTGAATGTCTGTTCCAGCTCTGATAAGCTGGGGCTACATGCCCAGGTCTCACCAGCCTCTGACATTGTTCTAAGGGCCCTCCCAGCTCTGACATCCTGGGTTCTAAGGGCCCTCCCCGCCTCTGACACTCTGATATCGATCATCAAAGTCAGGGAATTGAACAATGGGGCCCAGTAACCATCTCCCCAGGTTTTGATCCCTTGTGCACGAGCTGCCACTGCCATCAGTGACCATCACTGGGTCCAAGGGGCCTGTCACAAGGCCCTGCCAGCCAGGCTTCCCAAGCCATGCCCCTGTCCTTTTCCTGAGGGAGGGGAGAAGGGCATTCACCTTCAATGGCAAACGGCTTCCCCACAGTCAGCAGTTTGCAGTCAGCATCAATGGAGACCTCATAGTCCAGCAGAGACTTGTCCATGATGAAGGCATTGAGTTTTGGAGGGTCTGTCCTGGGCCAGGAGGAGATGGCCAGTCACGGGCAGGGACCTCAGCTCATACTAGGCCTGGTGTCCCAGCAGGTCCAGCCCCCTCCCCCCCACATACCCCCAACCCGCCCTCACGTGAGCATAGTGACCCCATCTGGTGTGGTGGGCACGTTATGCCTTCGCATGTACTCAGCCATCTCTGGGAAGCTTTTCTTAATGTAGGCTTCTGCACTGCTCTCCCACACGGTGCCGAAGCGAAAGCCTTGGGAGGGGTGGTGGAGCTGGGGAGGGTTGGGAGGAGGATGAACAGTAAGGCACTTGACCCTTCCCCTTCTGTAGCCACAGCTGGGGACACAGTAGGGACCCTTCTGCCAACAGACATCACATCCAGATCGAACCAGTGCTCAAGCCTGGGGCAGAACACAGCACCTGGGAGGTTCCAGCAGCTGGTGGGCACCACTAGACGGGATGCAGCCCTACAACCAGGATGCTGCTACATCTGGAAACCTGCCACTTCCAGGGACCAACTATATCTCCAAGTTACTCACAGGTTAGAGGGGAAGGGGGGCAGTGCTCCATCTTGGTTGGAGCCATCTCCTAAGTGTCCCCCAAACCTAGGGAATTTATGCTAAAGCAGCAGTACCCCCTTCCACTCCCTCCACCTCCTCCTTGCCTTCTGCCCACCCTGCCCTGGGGTCACCTTGGGATCATGGATTCCAGACAGCTCCTCAAAGGTCTTCTCTCCCACCATGACAGCGGCCAAATTGGCCGTGTAGCTTGAGAGGACAAGGAGGCCAAAGATGGCCCAGAGGTTCATGAGGAAGCGCCCCGTAGGACACTTGGGTGTCTTGCTGGAGACTGTGCGGCCAAAGAGGATGGCGTAGCAGAGGTTGAGGGCAGAGGAGTAGGAGAAGACCTTGAGCCGATTGCGCCCATGGGGTGTCATGCCATAGGGGCTTCGCCACTCATATAGGGTGAGAAAGAGTGCAGTCAGGTGCAGGGCCACAAAGACGCCCACCCACATGGTCCAGTGCAGAGGCCACATGAAGGCCCCGATGGGGGAGGCTGTGTCCCGAGTCCGTACCAGGATGCCCAGGCTGGTGGAGAAGAAGGGACTGGTGAAGTCAATGACCTGGCTGCGCGCCGAGTTGATGCTAAAGCTGGTGACAGCCATGTGGGCCGTGCCTGCAAGGAGGTCACCCACAAGGCCAGTCCAGCGCCCATCACGCCAGGCCCCATACTTGCCATCCCCTACAATGTACAGCTCAAAAGTGAAGGGTAAGTCCTCGGCCAGCCGTTCCAGCAGGTCAATACAGTACCCATAGCAGCATTTGCGCAGATCATGAGGCACAGAGATGTTGCCTGGCTCATCTAGTGCGGCGAAAAGCTCACCCAGCACAGCTGAGTCATTGGTGCCTGGGTCCAGGCATAGCTGGCCAGCAGGGCAATGCCCATCTTCATCCACCTCCCGGGTGAATACAAAGGGGTGTTCCACCAGGGTGACCACCCGCAGCTTCTGCTGCCCAACTTCATTCTCTAGCAGAGAGGACTGAGGGGACACCCGCCCTCCCAGTCCCCCCGCCCCTGGCCACACCCCACTTGCTGCTGGTTCCAGCCTCCCGTCCTGCCAGTGGCCCACAGTCACCCAGGCTGGGGCACCTAGGGGGTCCCGCAGGAGACTCCACACCTGGTAGTGGCGCTGGATGTAGACCTGGGAGGTGCCCGTCACCCACATGTAGCCCGTCCGACCGTGAAAGGAAGCATTGGCTAGAAATCTGTGGATGAAGTGGGAAAAGGAATGGTTATGACTTGGCTGAGAATAGGGTTAGGGTGCTCAGTCCAGCCTCTGCCCTCACAAAGGGCCACCATTCCTCACAGGTCCTACAAAGCAGGGTGTTGTAGTAGAAGGAACTTGGAACTTCCTAGATTTAGGAAACCTGGCCATCCATCTCAGCTATAGATCTGTGCCTGCTGCCTGGCCTTCCAGTCCCCTCATGGGACTGAGTCCCCTCAGGTTTAGTGAGAGGACCACAGATTCCAGAGGGAAGGACTTCCCTGAGGCCATTAGTTCAGCCCCTTCGCATTCCACATAAGGAAACTGGAGCCCAGGGAAGGGAAATGACTTGACCAGGGTATCGAACGCAGGAAGCTTCAGAGGCAGTCTTTGAACCCAGGTCCTGACACCACAGCCTGGGCTCTTTTGAGCGAAGGAGGCAGCCAAACCATGATTCACAATTTCATGGTAAGTTTCCTAAGAAAGCTTCTTGGGGTCATCTCACCCTACCACCACCCCATTTTCACAGATTTGTAGAATCTCAGAGCTGAGAGGACCCTCAGAGGCCATGAAATCTAACTAACATCTGAGAAAGAATCTTACAATATCCTAACAACTGCTTGTCCAGGCTCCACTGGAAGACCTCTGTGGAGAGGCAGCCTACCACCTCCAGAGGCCACCCATTCCCCTTTGGGACAGCTCTCACTCTTAGGGAGTTTCTAAAGTCAAGTCAAATCTACATCTGTCTCTTTGCAATGCTCCCCCCACTCCCACTGCTCCCATTTCTGCCCTCTGGGACCAATGGGCAAAGCCTGTTCCCCAAGAGGCCTTTACTTGACATCCCCGGCCTCTCAGCCTTCCCCGTCTTTTGAAAGCAGAGCATCCCCAGTTGCTTCAACCAGTGATGGTTTCTAGGCCTCTCAATAGCCTCCCTCTCACCACAGCCCACACGTAGCATCATTACCAAGTAAGGATGGCACTTCCTGTAGGACCTGCTGGGTGCCTGCCTAGATGATGGTGGAATTTATCATGCTGCAATTTATCAACATTCTTCCTAAAATTTGGATCCAAGATTTGAATTCGATACTCCAAGTGGGGGTCTGACCAGGGCCTCAACCCCTCTACGACCTGGGCACCGAATGCTTCTCTTTACAGAAGAGAACTGAAACTCTGAGAGGTGTGAAGTGATTTCCCCAAACATCACTCAGCTAGTAAATGCAAAGATGAGATTTGAATTTAGATCCATAATACAATGTGCTCCCTTTCTATGACCAAGGATCCTGAGAGAGGGCATTTGGGGAGCAAGGGATACTCACCCAGTGAGATGCTGGCCCCAGGACTCAGGCCTTGAAAGTCGGGGGCTGTTACAGCTGACTGCTGAGGGTGAGAGGTCCCGGTCAGGGTGGGCATGGGCAGCCCTGCCTAGTGCCTGCATCACCAGCCCTGTGGCATCCTGGGTGAGATCCTCCAGGGGAGGTTGGCTCTCCCCACCAAAGGCCAGTACTCCTGGGGGCAGGCCCTGGGTGGGCAGTTCCGTGGCCTCCAGTGGGGTGCCCAGGAGCCAGCGGGGCCCAGGGGGGGCAGCAGCCAGCACCTGGAGGGCACGGTTGGCATCACAGCCAAACAGGACAGCAGCTGTGACAGGTGGAGGCTCCCCAGCCAGCGCCTCTAGGCGTGTCAGGCCTCCAGGCAGTCGGCTCAACTCCAGGGTCATTCGTGGAGTCAGCCCTGTGCGCTGGGTCCAGAAGTCCAAGAAGCTGCCAGGATCACGGATGCGGCACAGTACCAGGGCGATGTCCTTCCAGGCATGGGCCCGAAGCACAGAGAGGAGCACATCCACCAGTGTCTCCACGGGGCTGGCCCAATCCAGCTGCAGGTGGAATGGATTCTGGGGGATAGGGAAGGGAGGAGACACAGAACCTGCCTTCTGGTCCCAGCCCTGCCATTGACTTGATGGGAGAAGGACAAGGAAGGGTGGGGAAATGGTCCCCCAGGACTCCCCCCAGGGATATTCGCCTGTGTGGCAGCAGGAATATCCTTCCCTTTCTGGGCCTTACTTTCTCTCCATAAAATGAGGGAAGTCACTAAATTGTCACTAAAGCTTCTCTTTTCAGTTCTGTCATTCTCTGTTGACAAAACAGCAGCCTTTGTGGAGCATCTAACCCAACCTGTGCCTGAACAGAAATCAGCCTATGCTTTGAGACCTCCACTGACAGGGAGCTCACTACCAATAATCTAGTTTTCAAAGCTGCTGAGGTTTTCCTGACATCTAAGCCAAATCTGTCTCTCTGCCACCTTCCGCCCATGGATCTCTGTCCTCCCCTGCCCCAGTCCTGGAGGCACTGACTGAGGATCCTCCCCTCCCCAATATAGTTTTTTGGGGGTAGATACACCCACAGATACATAAGTCACCAAGTTTAATGTGATGGGAGCAGAGTCTGATGGAGATCAAATGCTCCAGGATGTTAGAGAAGGGAGGGATTATCTTCAGTCAGGAGGGTCAGAGTGGACCTCATGGAAGAGGTGATGCTGAGGTGGACCTTCAAGGAAAGGGAGGATGTTAATAGGCAAAGAAGAAGGGGCATGTGGGTATGACTCCTCCAGATGCCCAGACCCAAGAGAAGGCAGGTAAAGAAAGAGAGACTTGAGGGGGCCCAGTAAAACTGAAACCTAGAGAGTGAGAAGGAAGCAGAAGGGAGGACAGGAGAAAGTAGGGGTGAAGCTGGGGTATGGGGGCATTGAATATAAGTATTTACACTCTAGGAGCTAGAAATCAGGGACCACTGGAGTCTACTGAGCAGAGGAGCAGCATGGTCAAACTTGGGGAAGATTATTTTGGAACTTGTGTGAAGGAGACACGGTTGCTATCTTCAGTCATGGAGAAGGAAGAGACTGGAAATATGGAGACCAATGGGAGGTGTGGGGGGGGGACGTTGGCAATAATACAGAGAGGAGGTTTTAAAAAACAAACCAACCCTGAGATAGGACTCCAGGGTGGTGTCCAGGGAAGTAGAGGAAGGGACTGGATCCAAGAGAGTGTGAAACTCAGGGTTCAGCCTGGGGGCTGAGAAAATGGTGGGACTCTAACCTTGGTCAAGCCTTCTGGTTAAACCCTTACCATGGCATACCTGGCCTATTATGGCAGCCTCCATCCCTATGTACCTGGAGGGCAAGTCTGACCACATGACTCCCCTGCTCCAGAAGGTCCAGTGGCCCCTATCTGGTGCTGACAGCTCTCTAGAGTCTGGTAGTGCCAGCCTACCTTCTTCCATCCTGATTTTCTATTTCTCTCCATTTTATTATTCTGGAGTCATTTTTCAATTAGGTCTGACTCTTCATGACTCTATTTGGGGTTTTCATGGCAAAGACAACGAACTAGTTTTTCATTTCCTTCTCCAACCCATTTTACAAATGAGGAAATAGAGGCAAACAAGGTGAAGGGACTTGCTCAGGGTTACACAAGTGACTCCAGCTGGATTTGAACTCAGCAATCTTCCAGATCACCTTATCCACTATGGCGCCCCCTAGCGGCCTTTTTATAGTCTACATTCCAGTCAAGCCGATAATTGCTATCCCTCAATATACAATATTCCTTTTCTCATTGCCTTTATGGGAGCTGTCATCAGTTGGGCTCCTTGCCTCAAGCCGTGCTCACAGCAAACAAAGTAATTTCCCCTAAGTATGGGTCACTTTCCTGCTCAACAGACTCTAATGGCTCCCTACTGCCTCTAGACCCAAATGCAAACGCTTTTCTTGACCTTTTGGAGTATTTCCCAACCTAGCCTCAATCTATATACCTTTCAGATTTCCCTTCCCTACATCCAGCCTTCCCTGTATTACCAATATTGAGCGTTCGATCTCTCTTCCTGGGTCTGGCCATTTCTCCTCACCTCCACCTCCTAGAATACCTTTCAAGACTCAGTTCCAACACCGCTTACAGGAAGCCTTTCTTGATCTACAGGGTGTGTCCTCCCCACCCTCCACCCCAGGTAAGCTCCTCAACGGCAAAGCCCCGATCCTCAGCTCCTAGAATATGAGGTGTTTAGAAAATACTAAGATCCGAGCTCAGGGTGCCATTTGGAGCTCTGTCTGGCAGAGGGCGACAGAGAACAGGACTCTGAGACCCCACTGAGGACCAGGAGTGGGATGCAAGGACAGAATGTTAGGGTGTCCCCCTGGCAGCTCGCAGTACCGCTGCCTTGTTTCCTGGGGTCTAGGTAGATCCTGCAGCTAGCCCCCCCCCTTATCACCCATCACCAGTCAGCCTGAGATCAGGGCTTTTCCCTGTCCAAAGCTTCCAGGCTCCCTAAGGCCCTAGCACTCCATCCCTCTGCCCAAGCCTGATTCACCAGAGGTCTCTCCTACTTCACCCTTTTTCCTCCCAGCCCCGGCCCCTGCCATCACCCTCTGGGGACCCCCAGAACTTCTGCCTCCTTCCCTAGGTCTCAGTGATTCCTCCGCTCCCACCCCCCACCCCCACCCCTCGCCTTAGCAGAGTCCTCCAGGGGTGGGGGATATCCCTGAGATTTTCCTCATCTCTAGCCCTACCTTTTCCCCTTGCTTCAAGGCACTCCCCTCAAGTCTGGGCCTCCCAGGAGCCCCCTCTCCCTCCTATCTCACCTCTTTCGTCTTGCCCCTAGCAGTTCCACCCTGAAGGAGGGAGGGACCCCGGGGAAGCCTGTGGCGACACCGGGAGCTCCGAAGGTGGAGCTGGAGGTGAAGGCTTGGGGGGCGGGGGCGGGGGCCTTCAAGGAGGAGGGTCCAAATGATCCTCCAGGGTGGGGCAGGCCTGGAATAATCCCGGGAAACCAGACTAGGGAGTGGGGCAAATCTTGAGGCTACCCCAGAGGTTGTGAAGGGGATTGGGGGCGGTGTTCCAGAGATGAAGAAGGCTTGAGGAGCCGGTGAATGGGAGTTGCTGGATCCGAAAGGAAGAAGGTACGCACCAGGGGTACCCAAGAGATTCAGAGATGCAGACCTTGGGAGGGTCGAGGTGGCGATGTGGGTCGTGGTCTGGGCATTCTGGGTTGTGGGGACCAGAGAGGCAAGACTGGGAAGCCCTTAGAGGGCACAGATGGGGGAGCTTAGAGTTTGAGAAGAGGATGATATATTGGGAATTCCTCAGTAAAAGTGGTAAGGGATGGGGGAGTATAATCTTCAGGGGTTCCCCAGGGTGGGGATAGGGGAATGAGCAGGTGCTAGATGCAATTTAGGGAAAGAAGACTCCCGGATTCAGGGCGGAGGGGCTGTGTGTCCTGGAAATGAGGTGCAGTCCAGGAGATCTCCTTGAGGACCGCGATGGGAGGCAACTGGGGTGCAACCTGGGGGGTTCCTCGAGTCAAGTTTGGGAGACTGGGAGTACTGGGAAAGAGGGACTTCCTGAGTGCGAGGACAGGCAACAGCGGGGTGCAATCTGGGGGCTCTCCGAGTCAAGGCTGGGAGACTGGGAGTCCCCGGAAGGTGGTGCAGTCCGGGAGGTCTCCTTGAGAACGGAGATGGGGGCGGGGGGGCAATGGATTGCAGCCTGGGGGTCTCCCTGAGGCAAGGCTGGGACTAGGAGTGTCAGTAAGATGGTGCAGTGCTGGAGAGCTCTTGGGGGCAGAGCCGGGGAACAGCGGGGTGCAGTCCAGGGGGCCTTCTATGGACAGGGGAGGTAGGGGTAGGGGCGAGTCTGGGAGTCCGTGCGGGGCGGGGGGGGAGCCGGCGGGCTCCGTAAGGAGATGAGGGTCAGCGGCTGGGGGTTGGGGCCGTACCGGCGTGGCAGGCGGCAGGCGCGCGTCCAGCTGTAACAGGCTCAGCACGGGGGTCTCCAGACTGGCGGCCAGGAAGTGAAGCTGAAGCAGCTCGGGCCGGGACTCGGGGAAGGCCAGCAGGGCGGCCAGCCCGGGCCGGGCCAGCAGGCGGCACAGCCAGGCGGCCAGCGAGGCGGGGTCCCGGGCCGGGGGTGCGGGGGCTTCCAGCTCCAGCTCCAGCTCCGGCCCCGGCCCCAGCCCCAGCTCCGGCCCCGGCTCAGGCCCCCATGCGCCCTCCGAGATAGCCCGGGCTAGGGCGCGTCGCAAGCGGCGCTGCAGGGCCGCCGCCCGGGGCAGGAGGGCGCCCAGGCGCAGCGGCCCCGCGAGCTGCGCGCCCCGGGGACAGGGCTGCGGGTGGCCCAAACCCGGCCCCGGCCCCGGCCCCGGCCCCAGCCCCAGCCCCAGCCACAGCCACAGGCAGAGGCGCAGCGCGGCCACAAACTCCATGGGAAACTTCGGGGCTACAGGAGAGCGCCCCGCGAGAGAGGGAAAGAAAGCACCGGGAGGGCGGGAGGTGTGCGGGCGGGGCCAGAGCCGGCATCCACACCCACGTGTTCCCCGGCCCCTCCCTCCAGGACCGTCCAGATCACCCCCAACCATCGCCTCCCAGTCGGGTCCTTCGCACGTTCCAGGTCCGCGCTCCCCAAGCGGAATCCCATGATCTCCGCGCGGAACCGAGGACTCAAGGGCTGCTGGTCCCCATCCCTATACCCTCCCCAACACGCCCAACGAGTGGCCATCCGGCCTCTTCGGCGGACCCCTCCCTCCTCCGGCTGGCTGCTCTCTGATCTTGGGGAAGCTTTTATTCAAAAACAGCCCGTCTACCCACCTGTTACTGCCACCCGCAGCTCCCACTTCTGCCCTCTGGGGTCAAACGTAGCAAGTCTAATTCAGAAAATATTAATTAAGCTCCCACCCTGTGGATACGTGAGCAAAAAGGACAAAAGACCCTTCCCAATCGGCCACACACCCGTTAAGGAGGTCTTGTTGAGGGCAATGGGGAAGAAGGCTTGCCCCAGGGCCCTCCTGGCTCCCTACCTCCTCCTCCTCCTCCCGCCCCACCTCCCCTGTTTTCCCCAGTAGTCCCACCTGTGAGGGGCCAGGGACTGGGATTCCAAAAGCAGCGCTGGAGGTAGTGGAGCTCAGGGAATTCAGAAGTAGACCTCCCCAGGAGGAGTTGGTGAACTGCTTATCCTTAGGACAGTCCTTCAGGTGTTTGGATTCAGGTCTGGTCAAGAATATTCACAAAGCATCCACCATGTGCCAGCCAGTATGCCTAGGGAATGCCAACCCAGCAGTGAAAAGTGGTCCCCAGCCTCGAAAAGGGCATTCTATTTGGAAGGACCCAATTGTAGAGAGATTGTAAGTAGGATTTCAGTGGTGCATGGGAGGGGAATCTGCAGCCTCAAGACCCTCAAGATTCAAGGCCTTCTTGGCCCTCTAGGTCCTCAAGTGTAGTCCTTTAACTGAATCCAAACTTCACAAAACAAATTCCCTTCATAAAAGGATTTGTCCTGAAAAATTTGGACAACCAAACGGCTGCACCCAAGGACCTAGAAGGCCACACGTGGCCTTGAGGCCACAGATTCCCTACCTCTGGTAGAGAACTCCCAGGTGAGGAAATTCCCTCTGCCAAGGCAGGAGGCACCTACTCTGCAATGTGTAGTGTAAGGAAGCTGCCTGGATCACTGGCGAGGTGAAGTGTGGAGTGTGGCTCATACAGCCAGTTTGTATCAGAGCAAGATCTTGAAGCCAGGTTCACTACTTATAGATAGGTAAATGCTAGATAAAAACATACAGCATACAGTTAAATAAATATGAGATAATTTGAGGAAACCAGACTACTAATAATTCAAGGGATTAGGGAAGGTTTATGGTAGAAAGTGGCATCTGGCCTGAAGACTGAAAAAAGCTAAGGATTCTACTTGGAATAGAAAAAGGAGCGCATTCCAGGCCTGGGGCAATTTTCAGGCAAATGCATTGAGGTGGGAGGTGGAATGTTGAGTTCTGCGTTCTGAGAACAGCGCCGGCCCACCTTCTTCGGTTGGAGAGCTCCATTATGAAGGGGTGGAGGCTCTATAACGTGGATGCCCTCGCAGGCTAAGCTTCATTCCCCTCCAGACTGTGCTTTTAACTCTACAGACTTCACCCAGGTGCCCCTGTGCCCACACCTTCCTCTCCTCTTCCACCCAGATTTTCAGCTCCTCTCTGTGTGCACTACCTTCCCCCTCCTTCCCAGAGGAAGACTGAGAATCGCACGAGCTCACCTCCTCTCTTACTCTGTGCTCTGCATCATTAGTTTCTCTCTCTTCTGCTCTTTAGATCACAAAAGAATAAGGATTTTAAAAAAAAAGAAAAATAAGAAAAAGGGATTCCCAACTATTCATTAAGACTAATTTCTCTTCTTGCACCCTTGATCCCATTTGCTTCCAACCCTTCTAGGACCCTCCTCCAGCTCTCATTTCCTCTCTCCCATATAGAGAGATAGAGATAGATAGCTAGATAGCTAGAGAGATAGAGAGATAGAGAGATAGATAGATAATTCTGAACTTACCCAAAGTGTTTCTATATACAAAGTGTTCCTATATTACACAGGAAAAGATTGTGCACAAACCAGCAAATCTCTGTTGCTGGTAACTTGTTTTTCTTAAGTATATAATAAATTTAATATGTAACTTTGTGTATTTTTGAAAATGTTTCAACAGCCCTCTTTTTTTCTTTTTCTTTTTTGGCAACTCTATTACTAGCCTCCCTCCCACCTCATCCCTCCAAATTTAAAAAAAAAAGGAAAGGAAATACAAAATCCTTAAAACAATAAATTGTCAAATAAAGCAAATTCCCACATCCAAAAAAAATGTCTCAGCCACTTAAGTCGATCACATCTCTATCAGAAGGTGGGTAGCTTGCTTGTACATCATCATCATTTGTATAGCATTTTAAGGTTTTCAAAGTGCCTAACACATATCTCATATTATCCTCACAACAATCCTGGGAGGTAAGTGCTACTCTTAGCCCCATTTTCCAGAGGAGAAAGTGAAGCAAACAGAAGTTAAGTGAGTGGCCCAGGGTCACATAGATAGTAATTGTCTGGGGCTGGATTTGAACTCAGATCTTCATGACGGCAACAGCAGGCTCTTAGTAAATGCTTGTTGATAAGTTGTGCACTGTTTTCTCTAATTTCCTCACCATCCTGTCCTGGCCATTCTCCTTCGGAAGCAGACAGAACACTTGACTTGGGATCCAAAGACCTTTCTTTGAATACCAGCTCTGAGAAGCAATTTCAACTTCCCTCTCAGGGACTTAGTTTATTTGTCTGTTAAATGAGTGTCTCTCAGGTCCTCTCAAACTTTAAGTCTATTTGTTGAATATGGCTAATGTGGGAATTTGTTCTACCTGACAACTAATTTGCTAAAAGGATTTTGCATTTCCTTTCCTTTTTTTTTTTTTTAAAAATTTTTGGGAGGAAGGTTGGATACTCTACAGCTTCTCCTTCCTAAACTGTGGTACCCCAGAATTCTAGATGTGGTCTGACCAAGGCAGAGGATGATGGGACGAGAATTCTGCAAATGCTATCTAGATGGTGTAGTGAATAGAGCTTTGGACTTGGGATCCTGAAGAGTCATCTTCCCGAGTTCAAATCCAGCCTCAGAACACTCACTAGCTGCGTGATCCTGGGCATGTCACTTACCTTTGTTTACCTCAATTTCCTCACCTGCAAAAATGAGCTGGAAAACAAGGTGGCAAATGGCTCCAGTATCCTTGCCAAGAAAACCTCAGATGGGATCATAAAAAGTCAAACATGACTGAACAACAGATGCTACCTAAAATTATATTAAGCTTTTCAGCTGCCAGGTCATAATATTGATCCATGGTTTGTAGTACAATGACAAAAAAGGCTGTCTACCCTTGTTGTCTCTACTTTCTCACCCCACTCCCCCACTAATCTATATTGATGACTAGCTCTAGACCCTACCAACTTACTTGGAACTCTCCAAGCTTGCAAGTGATCTCTTAACTGGTGAGTTAAATGGCCTTTCCACAGTCCTCCTAGGTCTTTGACCTCTTCAACTGCATGAGATTTGGTTTGCCGCCCTTTCCTCCTGATTACTTCTTCTTCCCTTGACTTCTGTGACACTATTTTTCTTGATTCTCCTCCATGACTGACTACTCCTTTCTGACTTTCCCTTACTGGATCTTCATCTATGCCCTGCCCCTTGTGCATGGATGGGCCCTGCCCCTGGAGTACACACATGGGTGTACTCCAAAGCCCCACCCTCATTCCTGCTTTCTTTACTCTCACAACAGATTCTACCTCTATCTCTTCTCAATTTCATTTGATTACATTCGGCCAGTGGTTTATAGGATCAAAAATTTAGTTAATGGTACTTCAGAAGCCATCTCATCCATCTTTTTCATTTTACAGATGAAGAAACCCTGGGACCTTAAATGACTTGTCCAAGGTCACACAGATCGATGGTGGCAAAGGTGGGGTTTGAACTTGGGCTCTTTGGTTCTAAAACCGTACTCTAGTCTATGGAGAGTTTTGGGATCTTCATTCCATCATCCACTGGGCTGATTGTTCCTCTGAGCTTTAAATGCCATCCACAAATTTGGTAAGCATCCTTTTGTCCAAGTCATTAGTTAAAAAGTGTGAACATAAAAAGGTTGAGGTTTGAGCCCTGTAGCACTCTAGTTTGGACTCTCCACCCCTCTGCTGACATTATGTAAGTCTGTGTGGTCCAGGGACCAAGCTGTTCAACTGTATTTGCATCCTGACATCAAAGAAATCATCCGAAGACTGAATTTACCTATAATTAAAAACGACCTAATAAATAGGCTGCTTCCTAAGATAGTGAGCTCCCCATCCTTGGAAGTGTTCAAACAGAGGCTAAATGACCCTCTTCCTGGACCACTATAGAGGGAGTTCCTGCACCTTGGGAGTGAATTCAAGAAATTTTCTGAAGAAATCCAGCGTTTTAACTCAAAATTAGCATGCATTTATTTGCCTAAGATTTGCATGTCATTGATACATCATAGAAGTCCCAGCCTCTCCCCCTTCCCCTTTTCTTTAGCCCTCCTCCTCACTATCGATCCTGTCACCCCATCTGTTGACACAGTCAACACATCCACCAATACAACTATCTGTGGGACATTCCCTTCTGGACCGCTGGCTCCTGGATCATGGTGTGACTTCAGTTATGGGGAACTTGGCAGGACAAGGAAGTAGTCATGCTGCAGTCTCCAGTGCGGATGAGAAGAGGGGATAAAATATTAGGGCACCACACTCGAAAAAGTTCTGCCAAGAAAGACAAATCTAATGTCCATCAGTCTTGGTGCCCAGACTCTGCCCTCTGCCAGACTCAGAAATTACTTGGCCCTTGACTACAATTGATAACGAATGACTAGGGATGGAGTCCTGGGCAGGGGTGACTGTGGGAGGAGGAGAAGGCCCTCAGCTGAGTGGTACATACTCAGTAGACAGCAGTTATCAACTTTAACGACCCAAGAGGGGAAGGGACACTGCTTCTATAACCGATTCTTTTTGCAGATACTGATGTCTGGAATTATAGTACTTTGTCACAAACAAGTACTCCCTTGTTCTCCCAACCAGCTAATAAGCCATCTGCGAGCCTCTATCTGACTAACAGCTGGCAGGGTGGGGCAAAGGGAGCCAGGCTGTGTAGGGCTCAGGTCCTGTGGAATCATAGTTTGTTAGAGCTGGGAGGGCCCTTAGAATACAGGATGTCAGATCTGGGAGGGCCCTTAGAATGGGGAATGTCAGAGCGGGACTGGGAGTGGGGGGTTCTCCTATATAAATTATACACATCTTATTTTATTTTATATTTTACTATGACATTGGTAGATGTTTTTTATTTTTTGAAAATAAATTATTTATTCTTAACATCCTTTTTAAAATTTTAAGTTCTGAATTCTCTGCCTCCTACCTCTCCCCCCACCCATTGAGAAGGCAAGAAATGTAATATCAGTTATGCAAGTGAAATCATGCAAAATGCATTTCCATATGAGCCATGTTACAAAAAAAAAAAGGCAAGAAAAATAAAGAAAGTGAAAAACAATCGGCTTCAGTCTGCACTCTGAGTCCATCGGGTATTTCTTTGGAGGTGGAGAGCATTTTTCAACTTAAGTCCTTCGGTACTGTCTTGGATGTTGTCAGAATGGCACTGTTCTCACTGCTGCTACTGTGTACCATGTTCTCCTCATTCTGATCACCTCAGTTTGCATCAGATCATATACATCTTCTGAGAGGGCTCTTAGAAGACAGAATGTCAGACCTGGTTAGGGTCTTAAAATACAGAAGGTCAGAACTGAACGGTCCCTTAGGACCCAGAAGGTCAGAGCCAGGAGGGTCTTAAAATGCAGAATGTCAGAGATGGGAGGGCTCTAGCCCAACCCTCCTCTCCCCCCAATTTGTAGATCCTTTGGGCTGGATGAGGATGAGAGGGAGCTAAGGATTTATCATCTCATGCAGTTCGGTGGGGCATCTTTCCCTAAATATTCTTAGTTGGCATTAATCAATCACTCACCAAACATCTGTTAAGTTGTTGCTGTGTGGCAGCTGCATGTGGTACTGGACTCTGAGGATACAAAGAGAAAAGGAAAAGCACTCCTTAACCTTAAGAAGCTTATTGTCTGGCTGAATAAATCAGCATATACATAAACTGGGATATAGAAACCTAGAGGCAAGAGGGAGCTACTGGAGGTTATTGAGGAAGAGAGTGCCATGGTTGGTTATGTGCTTAAAGAAAATCACCTCAAGAAAATTTGGTACTTATGGAAGTAATAGTTGAAAACTAAAAACAAATAAATTAATAAATCTGGGGGAAAAAAGAAATATCATTGCTTACTCAAATTAATAAAAATTAGCCTCAATAAAAAAGAAAAAGAAAATCACTGCCACAGTTATATAGAGAAAGGTGACTTGGACTAAGGATGATATGGTGATCACTCATGTAAAAGGCATTGAAGCAGAAACACCCCACCAGCCTCAGCACATGCCAGACACCAGCACTAGGACCCTGGCTCCGAGTAAACTGCCAGACCCCTTCAGCCTTCTTTGGAGGAGGTGGGAGATCCACAGGAATCACATAGGGCATATCGTTTTGGACTATTTCAATATGTTGAAGGGTTTTGCCGACTTTTTCCACTTCTTTTTCTGGTCTTTAAGAGACGTTGTTTATTATATGAGATGGAACGGGGAGGGGAAAGATCCTGGGTAAAACTCTAATGATGTAAAAAATAAAAGACATCAATAAAAATGTATTTTTAAAAGAAAAAAGTAAGAAATGTGAAAATAATAAGAATATATGTGTAGAATCCATATAAGATTGCATGTTGTCTTGGGGAGGGAGGGGGAGAAAATTTAAAACTTATGGAAGTAATTGTTGAAAACTGAAAATAAATAAATTAAATTTTAAAAAAAATTTAAAGAAAGAAAAAAGTAAGAAGGTGGCAATAGGGAACGGGGAGGATAAATCTAGAGGGAAGACAGTGGTATGAGTAGAAAACAGCCTTTGATCCTTTGCAGAAACTAGCTGTGCCCAATTTAGACCTAGTGGGTCTGCTGCTTGGGCACTGGGTGAAAAAGACTGGCTCAGAGAGACGGGAAAGTCATCCCTGGACATCTCTGCCTCAACCCTTACCCCTGGCTTTCCCACTCTGTAACTTAGGGTTTCCCCCAAAGGGAGGTACAGCATCTGTGGAATGGAAAGAGGTCTGGCACCAGAAGAATTAGGGTCTAGGCTAACTCTGGCTCTGACCAGTTGTGGTAGCTGGCACCAGCCACTTCCTCTGGCTTTGGTTTCATCACCAGTAAAATGATGAGCTTGGGTTAGACAGTCTGTCTCTTCCATCTCTTCTGACTTTGGCTTCTGCTTTAAGGTCCCTCCCAGATCTGATTACATGAAATTAATAATTACAACTAACATATGCACAGAATTTACCGTGTTGTGCTAAAGGCTTTACAATTATTATCTCACAACCCTGGGAGGTGAGGGCTATTATTTACCCCTACTTTGTAAATAAGGAAATGGAGGTAAACAGAGGTGAAGTGACTCCCCCAGGGTCACACAACTAGTAAGTGTCTAAGGCTGGATTTGAGCTAAGGTCTTCCTGTCTACACTGTATCCACTGAAAGAAAAAAAAATATTAAACATTTACTATGTGCCAAACACTGTGCTAACCACTGGAGATAAAAATATAAAAGCAAAAGGAGCTCCTGACCCACTAGAATCTTACATTGTAATAGATATTACATAATACATATAGAGGAATGATGGCCAGGGTAGCCTAGAAGGGAGGAGTTAGCTGGCAAGGTAGATAGATCTATGCCTCTAGAGTCAGAAGGTTCAAATCCAGCCTCAGACACTTACTATTCATGTGACCCGGGGCAAGTCACTTAACCTCTGTGCCTCAGTTTCCTTAACTATAAAATGTGGATAATATTAGCACTGACCTGACAAGTTCTTGGGAAGATCAAATGAGACCCTGTTTGCAAAGCTCTTAGCACCATGCCCGGACCATAGTTGGTACTTAATAAATGCTCCTTCTCTTTCCCATACTCCTGGAGGTGTTTTGTTGTGGAAAGTTATGGGGATGGATGGTGACTGGAAACAGAGAGAAAGGGAATGACACAACCCTCCCGCTAGCAATAACTAGATGGGGCAGGGGCTAGAGCACTGGGCCTGAAGACAGGAAGAGCCAAGTCCAAATTCAGCCTCAGTTACTTTCTAGCTATGTGACCTTGGGCAAGTCTCTTAACTTAATAATTGCACCTGTCTCCCAGAACTGTCATGGGATCAAATGAGATGATATTTGTGAAGTGCTTAGTACAGTGCTGTAACAGGAAGCACCCCAACATACACAGTGGGGCCTACTATCACAGGTTCTTAGATCTGCATTCATAAAAGGAAAGCAACTTTCAAGGGGTTAACAATCACTTTAATCAAGCACATGTATCATTCCTTTAACCAAGCACATATCATTTACCTAGTTCAGGGGAGTCGGTACACTGAACAAAGAAAATACAGAGAAATCAAAGATCAACAGACATGACTTCCTCTGCCTGAATTCAACAGACAGGTCCAACTGTCTGACCATAGTTATCAGAGAGGGAAGCACTGACATCTGGGTTTTCAAAGCCAGGGAGCTCTTTTAGCAGCTTCCCAGAGTCCTCATCTGGCCAAGCAAACACTTCCAGTCACTAAACTCCATAGTAAAACCTCAACTCAGATTATTTATATCACTTTTAGAGTCAGAGGGCATCACAGCCTTTGAGAATCAGTGCCTCGTTAACAAAAGGTTGGGACCTTCCCATAAATCTTCCCTAATCAAACTCCCCTCAATGGGCAGGCCCATTAATGGGTAGGGAAGATCTTTAATCACATTAAAATAATTAACAATACCGATACAGATACTGTTTCCAGTTAAAGAAACTCTTGTTTCTATACTTTACTCCTAGTAAAGAATCTTGATTGATAAAGGCAAGATTCAATCAGAGGGACCTGATTATACTAAAACAAAAACAGCAAAAGATCTTATTTTGCTTGCCATTGCAAGTGTGTGGCACATATTTGTGGCTGATTTTCAGTTGTGTCTGATTCTTTGTGACCCCATTTTGGATTTTCTTGGCAAAGATCCTGAACTGGTTTGCCATTTCCTTCTCCAGCTCATTTTACAGATGGGAAACTTAAGCATACAGGGTGAAGTGACTTACCCAGGATCACACAGCTAGTAAGTGTCTGAGGATAGATTTGAATTCAAGAAGAGTCTTCCTGATTCTAGGCCTGACACTACCCACTGGGCCACCCAGCTGCCTCCGGAACATAGCAGGCATTTTATAAGTGCTTGCTCCCTTCATTTGATTATGGTTCCAGAAGGTAGATGCATAGCAATAAGGTGAGGAACAAGAAGATTGTCAATGGAAATGAAGCTGCAGGCCCAGTCAGAACAGGAGAATGGGCAGAAGGGGCTAGGTAGTTCTGAGGCTGAAAGGGTTAAGTATTCCTGGTCCACGTGGCTATATTCTTTCCAGCAATCATCCTGGATTCGAAGGGCCCTTTCAGCTCTGACATCCTGGGTTATAAGGGCCCTCCCAGCTCTGACATCCTGTGTTCTAAGGGCCCTCCCTGCTAGACCTTCTGGGTTCTAAGGGCCCTCCCAGCTCTGACACCCTGTGTTCTAAGGGCCCTCCCAGCTCTGACACCCTGGGTTCTAAGGGCCCTCCCAGCTCTGACACCCTGGGTTCTAAGGGCCCTCCCAGCTCTGACACCCTGGGTTCTAAGGGCCCTCCCAGCTCTGACACCCTGGGTTCTAAGGGCCCTCCCAGCTCTGACACCCTGGGTTCTAAGGGCCCTCCCAGCTCTGACACCCTGGGTTCTAAGGGCCCTCCCAGCTCTGACACCCTGGGTTCTAAGGGCCCTCCCAGCTCTGACACCCTGGGTTCTAAGGGCCCTCCCAGCTCTGACATCCTGTGTTCTAAGGGCCCTCCCAGCTAGACTTTCTGGGTTCTAAGGGCCCTATCAATCCTTTATCTATAAGGTCTAGAGCCCCTCCTAGAAGGCAGTAAAGACAGGGATGAGATCAGAGAAGAGGAGGATTTGTTGGACCCAGGAAGGAAGGAAGAGAGAGGAGGATGGAGTTCTGCCCAGCAGGTGAGAAATGCAGCCCATCTATAGGCATCCCAGCCTTCCCTCCTTCAAGGTCTCTTTCTTTTTGTCCTGGCCAGATCCTGGGATGGTGTTGGCATATAATAAATACTTGCTACTTGATCGATTGGTCCTCTCTCCATTTCTTTTAAGGTTCATGGCTAAAAAGAAAACAAGACAGAACCTGCTGGAGCAGCTTCACAAACCCTCATCCCCTCAGAGAGTTCAGTCTAATGAAATTAGCGGCGGGGCCAAATGGCCATTAACCAAATTTCCAGAACGAATCATTTGTCCATTTCCAGACTGATATTGCAATATTGAGCTGAGTCGAATGCAGGACTCAGCCCCAAGGAGAGGGGAAACAGAAGCGGAGGGAGGATCAGAGGGCAACAGGGAGAAAGGAGCTGAAAGGCCCCAGGAGACAGGGTGTCTGGGGGCTGAGGGCCCAGTCTCTGAGCCTGGCCACTCAGGAATCTCAGTTCGTTTCTACCAAATACTTTCCTCTCCCCAACCATGGAGTGTGATGTGGTTAGCATTACCATAATTTGACAGAAAGAGCTCAGGGCTTGGAATCAGGAAGACCTGGGTTCAGATCCTGCCTCTTATACTGACCAGGTGGGGGAATCACTAAAACTCCTGGAAACTTCAGGAGCTTCATCTATAAAATGGCTTATTCTAAAATCCGCAAGGTAGATATCAGCATCCACCAGCCAGGTGATGCAGCGGATAGAACCCAGAGGTCAAATCCTGTCAAATCTAGAGGTCAGAGCATCCTCTGATGCTTTATTAACTGAGTGACCTTGGGCAAGTCTCTTAGCCTGTTTCCTGATTTCTAAAATGGAGGTAATAATTGTGCCTACCTTGCAGGGTTATTATGAAGACCAAATGAGATGCTCTGTGTATGGGGCTTTTTGAACATTAAAATGCTCTAGAAATGTATTTTAGCATTAGAGAGGCCTGGGAGGTCAGCTAGTCTGATTCCTTCATTTTATGGATGAGGAAGCTGCACCCTGCCTTATGGGAGGTGAGATCTGAGACGAGGGCGGCATTTTCGAACCTGTGCTACACACCCAGAAATCCACTGGCCAGGCAGCATTGTGTTGTTGAGCCCTGCAGGAGGCAGTAAAATAAAAACAAATAGAAATAAAATAGAAAGAACTCTGGATTGAAGTCAAAGGACCTGAGTTCAAATCCTCCCTTTGTTACTTCCTGACTTTGAGTAAGTCATTTTGCCCTAGTGGAGCATCAGTTTCTTCATCTGCAAAAGGAGGAGTTTGGATGAATACCAAGGTCTCTTTTGGCTCTGAAGTCAATGGTTCCGGTTGCTCCCTTTTCCCCTCATGTCCTCCTCATCCCTTTTCAGAGAGAGTGAGCTCCTCTGAGAGTGTTCTCCCCAGCTTGGTAAGAGGCAGTAAAGACACTTCCTAGCTGTATGACCCTGGACAAGTCACTTAACTCTACCTCAGTTTACCCATCTGTAAAATAAGCTGGAGAAGGAAATGGCAAACCATTCCAGTATCTATGCCAAGAAAACCCCTATGGTCTATGGGGTCATGAAGAGTTAGACATGAGCAAGCGATGAAATGAGCTATGCTAGGTGCTGTGTCCTTGGGATAAAAAGGCAAAAAGGAAACCCTTTCCCAACCTCAAAGTGCTTGTATTCTGCAAGCGTGGGCACAGACACGGCTGGAGCTGGGTTTTAAGACACAGGGGAGGGCAGAGATTCAGAGGGAGCAGCAGAAGAGAAGCCTGGCTGACAGGACTTCAGGACAGGAGGGACCAAACCCTAAGAGCTGGGGGCATCAGGAAAAGCTTCCAATAGGAGGTTGCAGCTGAACTGTGCTCTGAAGAAAACCGGGCATTGCTTCTGTGACTTGAAGGGGAGGAGGAAGGGAATTCCAGACTTGGGGGATACAGACTTTGCCTGTACAAAGACCTGGAGGTGAGAGACCACAGGAACAGAGAATTTTGAGCTAGAAGAGGCCTTGGAGATCATTTAGTCTAACTCCTTCATTTTGCAGCTAAGGAAACTGAGACCCAGATGGAAGGCTAGTTTTCCCCAGCTTTCTCTTCTCCCCGATGCCTGCCTCCAGAGGGGCTGATGGTCAAGTGTTCTCACCCTTTGGGTTGCCCTGTTCTGGAGAAAGCCTGCAGCTGCCTTTCATCTTGGTGTTCTAGGCAGGGGTTAAGGGAGGACAGGAGACTTAGCCTCCCTGCCCTAAGCCTGCAGTCCTTCCCCAGGAGCTGGCAACCCAGTGGGGGCAGGGAGGTTCCTTGGCCATGGGCAGAGGCGGGGATGGCAATGTGGTTAGCAGCCACCAGTCCAAGAGGCAGAGAAGGGAGCAAAGCCCCAGGATGGGGGGAGGGCAGAAGGGAGGAGAATGCCTAGGAGACTGGAAGCATGAGCTCAGTGCTGGCAGCAGGCACCTCCAGCACCACTCCCCTTCCCCCCATTATCCAGCTATCAGCAGTAGCGGCTTTGGGGGAGGCTTGGGCAGCGAAGCTGCTGGGGCAGCGGTGAGATGGACACAGCTCTGGCCTCCCTTGTCCCCTGGCAGGCAGGCCCACCTCACTGGGCGGCATGATAGCCCCTTCCTTTGGGCACATTTAGGGAATGTGCTAGGGACTCCCACATCCTTTTTCACTCCTGTCTAAACCATTCTGCACATTCAAGTCACGAATGCCCCCCCACCTTTTTTTGTCCTAGATCTGGCTGTTGGAATCACAGAACCCAGATTCAAATTCTATATCTGGTGGTTCCTTCCTCTGTGATCTTAGACAAGTTACTCAACTTCCTCCTCAAGCCTCAGTTTCCTTATCTCTAAAATAAGGAGTTTAGACTAAATAACCTCTGAGGTCCTTCCCAAACGCAGTTTTATGATCCTAGACCTTGTCTTTGGACTCAAAAATCCTGGGTTCAAATCCTACCCTCACCCCTACTCCTGAGTGATGTTGGATAAGTGTGACTTAGCCCCTCTGACCTTTAACTTCCTCATCTATAATATGAGGAAGGTTGGGCTTGACCTCCAAAGCCTCTTGCAGCTCTAAAGCTAGGGTCCTACCATCCACCGTCATGCCCTTGCTCAAAATCTTCAGGGCGTCCCTGTTGCCAACCAAGTCAGGTTGCAGATCTTTTGGTTGGCACTGGAGACCTTCTACAAACTGACCCCTGCCTCCCTTTGCTCACCTCCCACGCTTGGCTAAGCTGAAGGCTCGGCTCAGACGTGACTTTCTTCACGAGGCTGGTGCCTGCCCCTGTCACATCACCTTCCATGCGCTCTGTATATACTTAGTTATTTACATCAATCAGTCAACTTTTATTAAGTGCCTACTATGTGCCAGGCACCGTGGTAAGTCCTGGGGATAAAAAAAGAAGCAAAAACCAAATCCTGCTCTCAAGAAACTTACAATTTAATGAGGGAGACATTAATTAATTAGTTGATCAATTAACGGGAGAGGCAAAAAACCAGACACAAACCAAGCTACATGCCGGACAAATTTATTGTCGTTCAGCTATGTCTGATAGTCTGTGACCCCATTTGGGCTTTTCCTGGCAAAGATACTGGAGCGGTTTGCCATTTCCTTCTCCAGCTCATTTTACAAATGAGAAAACTTTGGTAAATAGGGTTAAGTGACTTGCCCAGGGTCACCCAGCTAGTCTGAGGCTAGATTTGAACTCAGGAAGATGATTCTTCCACTGCAGCGCCACCTAGCTGCCCCCAAAAGGATAAAGAGGAGAAAATTAACAGAGAGGGGTTGGCAAAGGCTTCCTATTGAAAATTAAATTTTAATTTGGATTTAAAAGAATACAGGGAAGGCAGCCGGTGGAGTGGAGGAGAAAGATGGTTCCAGTATGGGGGACAGCCAGAGAAAATGCCCCAAGACCACTGAACCTCTTGAGGGCTAGGACTGCTGTTGCCTCTCTTTGCTGATTCACAAGCTCTTAGGACAGTCCCTACTATAAGGTGAACATTTACTAAATGCTTGTGGACTGAATGCCTAAATTTTTGATCTTCTGTTACTTCCCTCCACCTACTCTGTGCTCCAGTTAACCAAGATGACTCTCTGACTCCTAAACATACCATGCTCCTTTCTCCTACCTCTTGGCCTTTGTCTGGGCTCTTCCCTATACCTGGAATGCCCTAAAGCCCAAAGCCAAGGCCACCTCCTCTTGGAAGCCTTCCCTGAGGTCCCTGCTTGGTAACCATCTTAATTCTCAGACTTGCTAGAGCACTTGGCATCTCTCTCATAAACTTCCGTGTTATCTTGGTCATGATAATTATTTGCGCTCATGTCTTAATAAGCAGCAACTCTTATATGGTGCCTTCAGATTTGCAAAGTGCTGTACATATGCAGTCAAGATCTAATCTGAGCCTCACAACTCTAGGAGGCAGTTGTTATAGGCATCATTAGTTCAATTTTGCAAATGAGGAAACTGAGGTATAGGGAACTGAAGTGTCTACCGGGATGGGGAACCTGCGACCTTGAATCCACATGTGGCCCTCCAGGTCTTCAAGTACAGTTCTTTGACTGAATCCAAATTCTACAAACTTCAAATCTCTTGTTTTTGTTCTGTGAAGTTTGGATTCAGTCAAAGGGCTGCACCTGAGGGCCTAAGGGCCACATGTGGCCTCGAGGTTGTAGGTTCCCCACCCCTGGTCTAGACCCACACAGTTGGTAATGGTCAAAGGTAGGATTTCAGACCTTGGTCTCCCTGACTCCAAGTTCAGCACTCTGACCACTCTATCTCATGATGCTGGCTTATCCCCCTACCAAAATATGACCTTTCTGAGGGCAGGGATGGTGTCTTTTCTAAACATAGAAGCCAGGACCTAAACCTGGGAGGGATTTTGGAGACCATTTAGTGACCAATCCCCTGATTTCACATGTCACAAAACCAAGGCCCATAGAGGTTAAGGGATATGCCTAAGGTCACATAGCTGGTAAATAAGAGAGGTGAGAGTAGAACCCAAGGTCTGTAACATCAAGTTCATCCCTCTTGCCATTGTACTTGGTTGCCCCGCTACAAAGTTTTGGGTCCACTTTGTATCCCCCTCAGTCTTTTGCTCTCTTCTGGGCTAGGGACTCACTGACTATTTATGGAATTAATGAATGAATGTTGAAGGAATAAATGAATGAGTGAATGAATGAAAGTGAATGAATGTTTGTTGAAGGAATGAATGAATGAATGAGGAATGGCACTTGCAGCCCTGGGGTTCTGTCAGTCAGCTTCCTGGCCAGCATGGTGACCAGGGCTTCTTGGGGTGGTGGCTTCCTAACAATGATCCCCCTTTCCATTTGGACAAGACTTGAAGGTTAGTCAGCCTGCATTAAAGGGTCACATGCTGCCCTTCTCTCTCTAACCCGGTCATGTAGGTAGCATCATCATTACTGTCTCGAAGAGCTTAGTGACCTTGTCCAAGGAAATGTCAGAGCCAGGGCCCATCCCATTGTGCCAGTGTATCCTGTTGCCTTTTGCCCGGCGCTCTTTACTGGGCCCTGACCCAATCCAATGCACCAAGCATTCATTAAGAGCCTCCTCTGTGTGGGGATATGAAACAAAATTAAAAACAGCTTTTGCCTTGAAGGACCTGCCTCAGTTTTGTCATCTCTAAAATGGAGGTAATAATAGCCCAAATCTCACAGGGTTGTTGTGAAGTTCAAATTGGATCATATACATGCTTATCTGTATAAATGCCAGCTATTATACTTACAAGGGAGAGAGCAATAACGGGTAGGGGAAGATCAGGAAAGGCACCCATAGAAGGTGGCACCATAGGATTATTCATAGGATTATGGATTTAGACCTAGAAGGAACCCCAAAGGCCATCTTGTCCAACTCATCTCATTTTATAGATGGGGAAACTAAGGCAGCCTCAGAGTTGAAGTGACTTGCTTAAGACCCCAAGGCTAATGAGCGGAAGAAGTACCTCTTAACTCCAGATCAGCGCTCATTCATTGCACTGCATCATCATGCCTTCCCAAGAAAGCTGCATTCTATCCATGTTCCCTTTCTCCTTCTGTCTCTGCTGACATCATCTTCCAATGCCTCATCCAAGTGTGAAGGTGACCCTGGGCTCTTGGGCTATGCCAGCTGAGTGCATCATTTGGCAGTCTCTACCAAGCCAGGAAGGCCCAGTCCAGTGGCAAAGGATGGCAGAGAATGACACATCTGTCATTGGAGTTCTAGCCTGGCTAAGGGCAGTAAAACACTCCACAGGGGAAAGGAGTCTGCTTTTTGGCCCTGGAAATTCATGAAAATCTCCTTGTGAGGCACAGGGAGGTGTAGGGGCCTTCATCAGTGGAGGATTATGGGGGAAACCCATAACCTGAGCCCCTCCTATCTTTCCAGTCTTCCTTCATCTTACTCCCCAGGCTCTCTCCAATGCAGCGTAACTGGCCACCTAGCTTTTCCATGAACAAGACACTCCATCTCTCAGTTCTGGGAATTTTCTCAGACCAGCCCCCATGCCCAGAATGCTCGACCTTCTCATTTCCATCTCCTGGCTCTCGTGGTTTCTTTCAAGTCCCGACTAAAATCTTCCATCTTCTATAGGAAGCCTTTCCCAACCCCTTCTAATTCCAGCACCTTTCCTCTGTTAATTATTTTTTATTTATCCTATCTATAGTTTGGATATGTTTGTTTGCATGTTGTTTTCTCCATTAGACTGTGTGGTCTCTGAGGGCAAGGAATATCTTTTCCTCACTTTTGTATCCCCGAAGCTTAGCACAGTGCCTGACAGTAGGTGGGTGTTTAATAAATGCTTATTGGTTCAGTGACTTAAGGTATTCTCCCTTTGACTTCTGTGTCCACTATTTCCTCTCACTTCCCATTTCAATTCAATTCAACAAATTGATTGGGTGCCCACCATGTACAAAACACTGACCTTGGCAGCTAGACAAAATGAAATAGGCCCTGTCTCAAGGAACTTACAATTGGGGGATTATAACATGTACACAAGTAAGCATAGGGGAGGGAGGGAAAATGTCATTCTTCTTTCTCATCTCTCCTGGCTCAGTTGAGATCAGCTCAGAATGTGATCAGAAAGTACTAGTGAGTTGTTAAACTGACTGTAACAGATACAGCTGAGCCCTAATTCCTTTATGAAATTCAAGAGGAACTGGAAGCTTTAAATAGTTGAACTCTGAGGAGCATGGGGACCATCAAAGCTTAGAAAAGTTGTAGAATGAGGAGGGGCAGGGGAAAGGAGTGGAGGATTTGTTTTCCCCTCATTTGATTATGGTATTTAGTGGTGCCAATTTGAGGATTGGAGATAGTACCTGTGGAAAAAGGAATTTCTCTCTTCTCCCCTTGGATATTGGCCTTATAACTTTGAGCTAATAATTTTTCCCATTTAGATGTAAAAATAATTTTAACATTCTTTTTTTAAAAATTTTGAATTCTAAATTCTCTCCTTCCCTCTCTTCCCCTCTCCCCTCATTGAAAAGTCAAGCAATCTGACATAGGTTATACCTATGTAGTCATGCAAAGCACAGGTCTTTAATTTTGAAAACAATTGGACCAGTAGGAAATACTGCATCCAGCAGGGGGCAGAGTTAGCATTACGGTGATATAGCGCACAGACCGACAGGCAGTCTGCTTGAGGCAGGCATAGACACAAAGAGAGTCACATAATAAAAGAAACAGTCAAGCTGAAGAGAGAGCCCGGCAGAGCGGACTTTCAGCAGAGGGGTTGCTCAGATGTGTAGCTTAAATGTGTGCCTCTCTACCATCATAGGTTAGATTTGGACTCGTTCTTTCCATGAATATTGTGTATATTTATGGAACAGCACACACTTGTTTATGGGAGGAGTGATATATAGAAAATATTTTTGCTACATCATCTGAATAAATGTCTCTACTAAGAGCTCATTGTTAAAGGCTGACAGTTAATGGGAAGTACGCTAGCGGGGGCTTTCAACATTTAGAATTTAATGAGAATTAGAATGTATAACCTATATTGAACTGCTTGCCTTCTCCATGGGGAGGGAGGGAAGGGAGAGAATTTGGAACTCAAAGTTTTTAAAATAAATGTTAATAATTGTTCTTACATGTAACTGGGGAAAAATAAAATATTAACTAAATTTTTAAAAATTATAAATGTTATAGCTGTACAATCTTGCAGGATTACCCCCAGAATCCAAGATGACAGCCCCCTTCTGGGATCCTAATTTGAAAGTGTAAGATAGGGAAGTATCCTAGAGGGAATGTTACATAAATAATTATCAAATTAATATGGTGTAATTTCAAGAGGGAAAGAGTATAACAGCAAAGAAAAAGAAACAAGGTCAATGCCTATCAGTCCCACTGTAGTATATGAATGCTGTGGAATGTCAATCCAAGAAGCAATGAATATGAAGAACTCAAAGAAGCTAGGAAGGATTTATTCATACACACTGATGAGACAGGAAGTAAGTAGGAGAAGGAAAACAATTTCTACAATGACTATGACAATGTAGATGAGAAGAAAAACATCAAAATTGAATTATTTGTAATGACAAGACCAAGCTTGGTCTGGAATAAGAGATAAAAGGGCCTGTTTCCTTTCTTTCAAGTGGTGGGTGACCATGGTGCAGAACATGGCACACATCCCAAGACTGGGTTGCTCTGCTGGTTTTGCTGAACTCTTCCCTTCTCTCCAGTGTCCTGTCCTTGAAAAAAGACATTGATAAATTGAAGGGAGTCCAGAGGACAGCAGTCGGGATCATGAATGACTACTATATGTAGTCATATAAAGAGCATATTTCTAAATATGCCCTTCCCTCCACCTCTCTATCATTATAACAAAGAATAGAAAAGAGGGAAAATTATTTCAACAAAATGGACACATCTTGTTGGTGCATGCAACGAATGGTCCATTCTCCTTATGATCCTGTCTTAGTAATAGTGGTAAAAGTTAGTCGTTGACATTTCCATGACACTTGAAAGTTTGCAAAGCACTTTACAGACTTTATCTCATTTAAGCCTCATAAAGACCCTATGAGACAGGCATTCCAGATATCATGAGGCTTATTTTACAGATGAGGAAACTCAGGAACAAAGGCCAAGCCATCTGCTCAGGGTCACATAGCTGAATAGAAGTCAGAGGCAGACTCCTTAGCATTCCCAATCGCTGCTGCCAGCCTAGTCCAGACCCTTATTCTCATTTACTTCATTTGCTTGGGTCTTGTTTGTACTCCTGCTGCCAGATTTATCTTGCTAGTGAAGCATACACACATACACACACACACACACACACACACACATCTAATTATGTCACTTCTCTGCTATTGCACCCCAAAGCCCACTACACTGTGAGTTCTGTGAGGGCAGGCATCACAACCTGGTCATTTTGGGATTTCCCTTAACACACTGATCTGACCTGGCATGAGAGTGGGGCATACTAGAAAGAGCTGTAGATTTGGCACCTTCAAACCTGGGCTTGTCTTTCAGCTCCAGTACTTATTTGCTGTAAGACCTTGGGCAAGTCACTTGACCTATGTGAGTCTCCTTTTCCTCATCCATAAAGTAGGTGTTGCCTGCCTCTATTGTAAAATAGAAAGCTGAAAAAAAATGTCTATTCATTTAGGACCATAAATTTAGAGCTAGAAACGTCCTTCAATCTCATCTGGTCCATGCTCCCTTTATTTTACAGATAAAGAAACTGAGACTCCCAAAAGGCCAAGGCCATATAAAAAGGCATTTAAACGGTATATCCAGGATTCAAACCCAAGCCCTCTGACTCTAGAGTTTTTGCTCTTTAGTCGTTATCGACAATCTCAGAGGACATTTGGGCCAATTCCTAAATGAACAGGAATCCTGGTCCTCTTTTGACCTATAACAAAGTGTCCCCAAGGCAGCCCATCCCACTCTGGGACAGTGCTAAGTGTTAGGAAGTTTTCTGTGTTTTTTTCTTTCCCCCAACAAGACTTCCCCCCTACACGTACCTCCCCTGGTCCCACCACTGCTCCTAATTCTGCCTTCTGGGGCCAAGCAGAACAAAGCTAATCTCAGTGACAGCTTTTCAAATACTTGAGGACAGCTCTCCTGTTTCCCCCGAGTCTCTTCTTTTCCAGAATCATAGAGAGATGAATGGCAGACAGAAGGAGGCTGCAGATGATTACCAAAGATGACCTGTATACATAATTATATAAAAGATCCCTTCTAGATAATTTATTATTAGGATGGGTGACTGTTGAGCCAAAGGGGAGGCTGGAGGGCTTGGGAAGAGGCAGTTTATTGTCCTGGAGCTAGGAATCACAGAGAGCCATCAAGTACAAAACTGTCACAAGCAGAGGGGAGGGTTCCCTCTCTGGTTTCCAGCCACGTTCTCAGCCCCCCTCCAGGGGCACCATAGCCTCTGGCACTTCAGCACGAAAAAAAGGGTTTGAAGTAACAGCTCACCTTGAAGCTCAGCATTCCAGAGAGTTTGTTAGAGGTCTTTGGAAATGGCAGGAGAAGTCTGAGTGGTGGGGGTTGGCCCAGAGCAGTCAGGATGGCAAAGGCAGCAGCAACTCTGGGAACTCAGCTCAGAGACAGGAAGGGCATCGAATAACTGGTCAGAAATTATAGGAGACTGTTTGCTGGAACTGGGTACAGCTGGCACTGATTGGCAATTCTGTTGCTCCTAATGCAGTTCTGGGTGGAGAGGAGCACTGGGGATTGGTACTGGGGAAGCAGGGGTCCTGGTCGAAGTTCCAAGGCAGAGAGGAAACTTTCCTGATATCCTAGAACCAGAGGGTAAAACAGAATTGGAAAAAATCCTCTGATCACTTCCTTTCATTACAAAATGAAAACTCCCAGGAATATTATAGTCAAATTCCAGAGCTCCCAAATCAAGGATAAAATACTTCAAGCAACCAGAAAGAAGCAATTCAAATATCATGGAAGCACAGTCAGGATCATACAAGATTCAGCAACTTCCACATTAAAGGAGCACAGGACTTGGAATGTGATATTCTGGAAGGCAAAGGAGCTAGGGTTACAACCAAGAATCATCTACCCAGAAAAACATTATAATCCTTTGGGGGAAAGATGTCTTTCAAATATTCCTGATGAAAAGACCAGAGATGGATAGAAATTCTGATATTCAAACACAAGACTCAAAAAAAGAATGAAAAGATAAACATGAAAAAGCATTCATGATGGACTCAATAAAGTTAAACTATTTACATTCTTATATGGAAATATGATAATGTAATTCCTAAGAACTTTAGCATTATTACAGCAATTAAAAGGAATTTAAAAGGACAGAAGGCATGATATAAAGAGGGCTGCTTAAGGGAGGCAATAGAATGGAGGGAAAAACTGAGCAGAACTGTAAATGTGAATGGGATGACTTCACTCATAAAATGGAAGCAGGTAGCAGAACGGATTGGAAACCAGAATCCATCAATGATGTTCACTAGAGACACAATTGAAACAGAAAGACACACAGAGTACAAATAAAGGGCTGGAGAAGAATCTAATATGCTTCAGCTAAAGTTAAAAAAAGAAGTAGGGATGGCAATCATGATTTTAGACAAAGCAAAAATAATTAAGAGATAATAAGAAAAACTACATTTTGCTAAAAGGTACCATAAACAGTGAATATCAAAATATTTTCAGGAAAATTTCTCTGATAAAGGCCTCATTTTTTAAATATATAGAGGACTGAGTCAAATTTGTAAAAAAAAAAAAGTCATTTTCCAATTGATAAATAATCAAAGGATATGAACAGGTATTTTTCAGAAGAAGAAATCTAAGCTACTTATAGTCATTAAACGTTCTATAAATCACTATTGATTAGGGAAGGCAAATTAAAACAACTCTGAGGGACTACTTTACACCTATAAGAAATAACAAATGTTGGAGGAGATGAGGGAAAATAGATACACTAATAAATTGTTAATGGAGAACAGTTGGGAATTACTTTCAAAGGGCTATAAAACTGTGCATACAGTTTGATCCAGTAATACCACTGTTTGGTCTGCATCCCACTAGAAATGAAAATTGTCACCCCACCAGAAGAAACGTAAGAAATCTATATCAGACCTTGTCAAGACAGAGACAAAAATGATACAGTGCTTGACCTCAAGTAACTTAGATTATTTTGAGAAGACAACTTGAACACACATACAAGCAGATACAAAATTTATACCAAAAAAAAAAAAAAGCTAATTTTGGAAAGAAATACAAGAGGGATCAGGAGGGCTTCACACAGGATCTGGATTTTGGAAGGAGGTTCAGGATTCTAACTGGCAAAGGAAGGAGTGCATCCTGGCATGGTGAACAACCAGCCTGGGAAAGGCACAGAGAGGAAGATGAGTTACAACAAGCCGTCTGCCTGGACTGCAGAATGTGCAAAGAGGAGTATCTGTACTAAGCCTGGGAAGGTAGGTTGGTACCAGTTGGTGAAAGGCTTTGAATGTCAAACAGAGGACTTTGGATTCGACTCCATGGGTAACAGTGAGTCACAGGACACTGGATTGAAGAGACTAGAGGCAAAGGGACAAATTAGAGGGCTATTACAGTAATTGAGGGGAGAGGTAATGAGTTCTGTCCAGCTCTTTGTGACCTCATTTAGGGTTTTCTTGGCAAAGATATTGGAACGGTTTGCCATTTCCTTCTCCGGCTCATTTTAACAGGAACTGAGACAAACAGGAAGAAGTGACTTGCACAGCTAGTGCTGAGGCCAGATGTGAACTCTCAAAGATGAACCTTTCTGACTTCAAGCCCAGTGCTCTGTGCACTATGGCACCACCTTATGCTCTTAACAACAAATGAGGACCTGAACTAGGATAGTGGTCATGGGAGGGGACAGTTATGAGGCCAAACTGACAAGACTTGACAACAGATTGGACCTAGGAGAGTGACAATAAAGTGTGACATTGCGAATGTGAGGCTGGAAGGATGGTGATGTGTTCAAGTTAAATTTGGAAGAGGAATGACTTTGGGGGGAGGAGGAGTTCTGTTTTGAACATGCTGAGTTGGAGATGTCTAGAGATTATTCAGTTTGAAATGTTCACTAGGCAGTCGGTGATGTGGGACTGGAGCCTTGGAGAGACTAGGGATAGACAAATCAATGTGGGAGCCATCTGAGTAAGGATGACTGACCCTACTGGAACTGATGAAATCACCAAGGGCGCAGAGAGGGGGAAGGCTGGAGACAGAACGTTGGGTGCTGCGGACAGCCATAGGGCAGCGCATGGATGATGACCCAGTAAGAGTCTGAGGAGTTAGGAGGTTATATAGGGGGAGAGGAGATGCTGCTAGGGAAGATGGGGCAGTGATATCCAGCAGGTAAAAAGCAGAGCTACTTCCACTTTTACTCTACTCCTCCTAATTCTCAGAATAGGCCCTGACCAGTCTTCGGACTGAAAAGGAGACTGATAGCTGATGCTAGTACCTCAGTCTTGGATGACTGCTAGAAGCCCACATGAAACATAAACCAGGGTACTGAGGGCACTGGCTAAATTGATTGATGAGCCAGCTGTCAGTGATCTAGGAAAGGTCAGACAGAATGGAGGGCTGGGTGGTGCAGAGGGTAGAGCACTGGTCATGCAGGTAGGAAGATCTGAGGTCCACAAGAATCTGTGCTGTTTAAAATTTTATCTATACTTTGAGAAAAGTCACAGAAGGAATGCATGTCAATGAATGTGCAATTTGTACATGACAAAGCTGAGGGGGATAATGGACATTCAATCTTAACAGACTAGAACACTGGGCTGAATATTACAGTATGTATGGAATTTACAGGGATAAATGCTCATACTTGAGTTCAAAAATTCATCTTCACAAATGTAAAATCAGGGTGCAATGGCCAGACAGCTGCTCATATCAGGTTTTTCTTGGACTTTAAATTCAATCAGTCAGTGCGAGACAGCAGTCAAAAAACTAATGTGACTTTGGGCCATACTGACGACCAGAGAGCTGTTGAAGCAGTTAACTAGGACGGGGTGATCAGAGCTTTATCTCAGGGTGCAAAAACCTATAATGCCCCAAATGAGGAGGGATATCGATTAAGGTGGCAGGCATTCAAGACAGCTGAAAGGCCCCAAATTCAGACAGAACATGACAGGCAAATATTGCCCCAGTTTTTAAAGTATTTTAAATATTATGTGGAAAATTTTTTTCTGCTGGAATAAGGGGGAAAGCTGAAAAGAAATAAATGTAGGCTTGATAAAAGGAGTAATTAATTACTTAATAGAGATGGACTACTGGATGCTCCCAAGCAAAGGCAGGAGCAGGATGCCCACTAGAAGAGAGGATTCTTAATCAATTATGGGTTGGCTTAGATGGATTGAGATTGGTTGGGAATTACGGCTGGCCTCTTGCTCTAGGCCTTATTCCTTCTCTGTAAAATTAGTAAGCTCAGTCACTGGCTATGACCCCACAGGTAGTTAGGCCTGTCTCCTGCTCCCAGGGATCCCAGTCAAGAACCTTTCTTTCACTCAGCATCTGTGTGGCTGTACTTAGACCATTACCTGCAAAAGATGATCAGGTCACATTTTAGGAGATGCCGACCAGCTGGAATCCAGATGAGCATGACTGGGGTGGGAAGAGGACATGACACTGCCATAGAAGTCTGTTTGGGAGTGCATGCTTGAGGAGACCTGTTTTCACATTCATTTGTAAAGATTTAGGAGGAAGGAATGTTACCATTTACTGAATGCCCCGTGTGCCAGGCACAGTGCTGAGTGCTTTGTAAACATATTTCATTTGATCAGTAGGTACAAGACTGGAAGGGACCTCAGAGACCATTTGGTCCAGACTTCTTATCTTACACATAAGGAAACCAAGTCTTAGGACCATTAAGTAATTTGCCCAAGTTCAGAAATCCTAAATGTCACAGGTGGGATTTTAATACACTCCAGAGTCTTTCCACTATACCAGCTAGGTTGCACAATGGATAGAACATCAGATTTGGGAGTCAGGAAAACCTGAATTCAATTCCTACCTCACTATTTGTGTAACCTTGGGCAAGCCATATTACCTCTATCTGCCTCAGTTTTCTCATCTGTAAAATGGGGATAACAGCAACCTACTTCACAGGATTCTGGAGATCAAATGAGAATTTACATAAACTGTTAAGGTTGGCCATCTGGGTGGCACAGTGGATAGAATGCTGGGTTTGGAGTCAATAAGACTCAAGTTAAAATCTGGCCTCGGACGCTTAGTAGCTTGTTTGCGTGTTTCTTCATCTGTAAAATGAGGTGGAGAAGAAAATGGCAAACCATTCCAGTGTCTTCACCAAGAAAGAGTCAGACACGACTGAAAATGACAAAACAGTAACAAATCTTAAAGTGCTACAGGTACTAAATATTTATGAGGATATTCCTGAGAGTTCCAAGATCTGGTAGGTTATATCTGTGAGGTGACATGGTTTAAAGAAGAAAACACTTCATGGGGCCATTTGAATCTTCATTTATCAATCTGGTGAAGCCTACAGACTCAGATGGGGCCTGGTTGATGATGGGACACACAGACCAGAGACTGACACCCTCTAGAAATAAGAAATGCGTAATATTCCAGGAGTGAGAGATTTCAGTGCTCTACAATTGCACACAAACCTCCTCTATGACCTTCGTTAAGTAGTCATCCTGACTCTGCTTACAAAGCACCAATGGAAGGGAAGTCACTACCTCTCAGGACAGTCCACCACATTTTGGGCAGCTCTGTCCATTAGTCTTTTTCCTTTGTTTGTTCCCAGGGCCTCTGGGCCTCCCACACTTTCCTCCCTAGTTCTGCCCACTGGGGGAGGCAGAGCAAGCCTAATCTCTCTTCCATGTGGCAGCTCTTAAGTCAGCTGTCCCAGTCCCCGTAAGACTTCTCTATAAAACCAAAGCTCATGTGACTGAGTCTCAAGACTTCTCCCCTTCCTGGTAGTCTTCCAGCTTATCAGTGTCCTTAGAGGGTACATCCCTGAGCTATTATTGATGTAGTCTAAAGAGGACTGAGGAAGTGTGTGTGTCTGTGTGGGGGTGGGTGGGGGTGGGTTTGCAGGCTGTTTAACATTCTTCTCACTGCTAGAAGTTACCAAGTCAAAGGTAGTTAATCCATTCGACCAGAGTTTGCCAACCAAAATCTACTTTGGTTTCTCTGCCTTAGTGGGCCGTCCTAAGGGAAGCCCCCAGGGAAGGTATGAAGGCTATAGAAATGACTAAGAAACAGTAAAATGATCTGAGCACTTGACCCTCTCCAACTTTGGCAGTGCAATGCACTTTAGTGAGCTGGAACCAGGGAGGAGAAAGTTGTGGGGGTAGACAACCAGAGGAGGAATAATCAGTTTAAGTCCATATGTTTTCCAGAAGACCTATAGCATTAAAAATTCTATAAACCAGTCCAAATTTGCCAAAGATTACCATCGGTTTGCAAGAGGGGTTTGGAAACTACATTAGATAATCCCTAGGTTAGGTGAAAAGCAGCCCATGAAAGGGTTCTGCGCTAATTGTGAAGATTTAGGAAACAGGGAAAGGGGAGAAAGAGCCCACACTTCAAGCCTAGGAAGAAAAAATACCCACATAGGTTTCCGACCTTTTTTTTTGTTTTAAAAAAACAAGCAAACAATAAAAAATCCCAACTATATATATATATATATATATATATATATATATATATATAAAGATGTTTCCTGAGACCAAGAACAGCAAGTCTCCAGGCAAAAACAAAACAAAGCAGGTCAGGCAAAGACCTAGATAAACTACATCAACATGGACCAGGCTCTCAAAGGCCTGCTTGTGCAGAACCTCTGACTCGGTCAAGGTGAGGATGCTGGGGCCAACTGCAGGCTTGGGGCCTCCAAGCCTGTCTACTATTGCTTGCCCCCATCTATTAAAAGGGGGAGGATAACAAGTGGAGAACAAAGGGAAGGAAGAGGCTGACCCAGGGATTTCATGGGGATGCTCCCTCCTGGGCTACAGAGTAACAAATGTACGCCTGGGGGGATTAATCAGGTTGGTAGAGGGAGCTAGGGAATTCACCTCAGAGGAGGGAAGAGAGAAAATGAAGAAGGAAAAAAGCCCTTGTATCAAAATCCAGGATCTCTTGGACTAAAAAACTGTAAACTGCCCCTTGCTGGATTGCTGACGTGTGCTAGTGGTGTTATCTTGTGGCCCCAGGAGACCCTGCAGTGACAGGGGCTCCCACTCTTCTGTGTGCCCGGCCCCTCTCAGTCCCTGTACAGTTATGAAGAGTCAGTGTCTAAGGAGACAAAGTCTGGGCCTTGGCTCTCACCACCAGTACACAACCTATGGCTGTTGGCCACCGTGTGCTCCCACTTCCCCCACAGCCCAGGCTGTCACATGAAGGTCACGTGTTTGGAACCACAAGGTCCTGTACCCACAAGGGGGAGTGGTCCCAGAGCCTGTGGTCGAACTATGGGCTATGGCCACAAGGAAATATTCTGTCCCCAAGACTCATGGCTGTCAGGACTCTGGACTTTGGGGGCCAGCTCCACACAGGTCCGGGGGTCGTGTGGCCACTGGATTCTCCTGGGCAGAGGGCCGGGCAGGTGGAGATGGAAGTCATTTGGGCGGCTTAGTGATGATGTGGCTAGAGAAGTCAAAGAGGTCCTTATTGATTTTCCGCAAGGTGTTCACCTCTTCCTCCAGTTCAGTCACACGAATTTTCAGTTGCTCCTGGTCTCCCAAGGAGTTCTGGAAGGAGAAGACACAAGAGGTAGGAAAAGGCAGGCTCTGGGCCATCTTGCTTGGGGAAAGCTCAGGCTTTCCAGGTCAGATTGAAGGGAGCCCTGGGTTCTTGAGGGGCAACGATTGCTGGGCCTGCAGTTCCCCAGTTTGGGAGGGTATACTAGAGGCACTTCTAAGTTAAGAAGGTCCTCAAGGGGGGCCCCAAACTCTTGGTCTGGTGTCCAAGGACTTACTCAGCTGGGTAACAGACCCACCTCTAGCCTGGCCCCAGGGACCTCCATATCATAAACAGAAAACAGTCATGAAAAGCAGCCTCTGGGGGTCTTACTCTGCACTAGCAGGTAGGGGCTCAAAGAATGCTGCCACAGAACTGTGAGGTACACAGCTTTGGACAGCACTCCCACCCCAGCCCCCAAAGCGGAGAGGCTGTCGTCTGACTTTGGAGGGTGAGAGCAGCTAGGAGCTCTCCCTGACGCAGACCACAGGGCAGAAGATGCAGGGGCCAATTTTGAGAGAAACAAGGGAAAACTTGAGTTGTTCCACAATAGGCTAACAGGTAGGTGATGACTTCCTCATCACCAGACGCATCCAAGCAGAGGGAGAAGGTAGAAGGGATTCCTTCTTCGGAAGGGCTTAGGCCTCTGAGGTCCCCATGGTTGTCTAGGATGCTGGGAGCTCCCTCTGGATCTCTGCAGTGACCAGCTTAGTCTGCTCTCTGCCTCGCCTCCCCTAGCAGAGAATCCCGGCTGTCCCAGGGAGGGCCGGCAATGGCCGCTCCCTGGAGAGTTTCTGCAGGTCTGAGCTCCATCAGGCCCAAGGCCAGGAGCTTTGGCACTCCAGACACTCGCTCACCTTGTCCAAGGTCGTGCACATCACGGAATGCAGCTTTTCAGCTCTTTCCAAGTAGCTCTTCTCAGATCCCTAGGGGAGGGACGAGTTGGGGGGATTACACCCTTAATCATGACCATTTCAGTATAATCAGGAGTGAACATTAACCCTGTATCTCACCCCAAGCAGGGACTGATGTATGCACTGCAAGTTTCCAAAATTTCGACCTCAGCTTTTCCTCTTCTTAGTCATGCTTTTCCACACATGAAGAGGAAAGGACAGCTGGGAACCCCGAGGCTTAGTAGGAGGCAACTTGACTCCTGCCTTGGATCCGGGGCCCTCCATCATAAATCTGACCTACACAGGACTGAGCCAAGGCCCTTGGGTTGTGATCAAACCTTACTAGTCACATGATGGCCAAGTCCTGTTCTTTTCTGGGCTCCAGTTTCCTCACAGAAAAGATGAGAACTGGACTAGACAAGGTCCCTGCCAACTTGGACAGCCTCTCGTGGGTCTCCCAGCTCTGACCTCCTGTGTTCTAAGAGCCCTCCCAGTTCCAATATCCCATGGTCTAAAGGCCCTCCCAGCTCTGATATTCTGTGTTCTGAGGGCCCTCCTAGCCCTGATATCCTGTGTTCTATATGACAAACCCAGTCCTGACTTTCTGAGTTCCAAGGACCCTCTCAACTCTCACATCCTGTGCTCCAGGAGCCCTCTCAGTCCTGACACTCTGTGTTCTAAGGGTCCTTCCAGTTTTGATGGCCTATATATAATTCTATGTAGGAGAAGGGACTGAAGGAGGATAAGACAATGGTTCTGATTCAAGACTTTAATATGACACAGTTAATCAGGATGTGGCCTATGCAAGAGGCCTAGCTAGGCTATTGTACAACAGGGAAGGGGATTCCCTGGGGGAGCAGAGAGGAACATGGTGTGTAGAGATGGGGGAAATGAATCCCTCCAGGGAAGGCCTCTCTTCCATCTAGGCCGCCATCCTAGACAGGAGGTAATCCCGAGAAGAGATGGATGAGCTAGATTCTTTGATGCTTTCCCAAAGAGGTTTGTTTCTTGGCTCAGGGCTGTCTGAAAGTTGGCCTTTCATTACGACCGGGAAGGCCGCTCTCTGCAGAGACGTCCTCTGGGGAGTTAATCCATCAGACCTGACAGCTCTGACTTCTCTTTGGAAAGCCAGGGCAAGCCTGACAAGAATGGCAAACCAGGCATCCAGAATCAGGGGCATGCTGACCAGTCATGGGGCAGAAAAGAGAATTCCCCCACCCTCGTTTTAGAGAGGGGGCACTGAGGCACATGAATAAGAGACTTGCCCCAGTTAGTGATGGATTCCCTGCACTCTTTTCACTACAGCAGACTGAACGATGGATAGAATAGGGTCCAAGGCTTCGCCTTCCCTTAACATGCCATATGTCATTAACCCAAGCCAGTTGGGGAGACAGTGGACATTTCCTCACCTCATTATGTAGCAAGCACTGGACAGACACAAAAAAAGACAAAAGAAGTCTCTGCCTTCAAGGAGCTCATTAACCAATGAAGACAAACAACGTGCTCTGTGCGTACAAGAGCTTTACTAGGCAAAGAGGGGCCAACCTCAGGAGGGTAGCACCAGCAATAGGAGAGATGCACGGTGGGATTTTAGCTGGGATTGGAGGGAACCAGGGAAGAATCTGCCATGAGGCAGGGACAGCATTCTGGGTATGGACAGGGGGCTGCTATCACCAGCCCCTCAGGGCAACAATGGCCAATCCATGACTAGTGGCCTCTGAAGAGATGAAAGATGGCTCCTTTGTGAGGAACATGTACCACTTATGACTTGGGCAAAACAGTCCTCCCCCATTCTGCCTCATGGGATCCCAGAGGCCTTCAAGCCTCTTCAAGAGGCCCAAGGTCACATGGTGATCACATGGCAGAGGCAGCTATGGACTGCCACCAGTACCAGGCTGCTGCCTCAGTTTCCTTATCTGTCTAGTGAGTTGACTGTACTCATATTTTTGGGTTCCTTGCAGCTTTAAATCCTATCAGGTTCAATCTAGGTTCCATAAATTCTTTTCTTTCTTTTTTAAATATGCTGATTACTGCATTTCCATGTTTAATCCTAAGGATTTTATTCTGTTTCAGAGATGATTCAGAGAAGGCATCTACAGGCTTCACTAGGCCACCAAATGGATCCAAGAAACAAAAAAGTTAAGGCCTGCGCTAAACACGCTTAATTAAGGGATCACTATGTGCAGGATCCTGGGGACAGAGATAAGCAGCAACAAGCCTTACAATGGGAGGAGGGGAGTGAGGAGAGGCTGGGTCACCACCAATCAAATAAGAAATCCAGTTATGCTAGTCACATGAATGACAATGACCGGAACGAGGCAGTTAGAGGAAGACTCTCCCTGGATAGGGCTGTTGGGGGAAGCTGTCCCAAACTGCACCGGGCTTGAAGGATGGGGAGGATTTTAACAGATGGCAGGGGTGGGAGTCTTCAGCAGTGGGGAATAAGAAGGCCATTGAAGAGATGGAGGAAAGTAGAAAGCGATTTCAAGGACAGATATTTTGGAAGGAATGAAGTTCCTGGGGTGCAGTACAGGATAATAGGCTAGAAAGGGAGAATGGACGCAGACTAGGAAGGCCTTGAATGCCAAGCTAAGGAGCTGGGACTTTTAATATAATAAGAAACACCTGAAGATTAAAAACTAATTCAAAAAGAAAAGACCAGGGAAGCCCCACAGTCAATCACCCAGGAGAAGCTCAAGGAAGGTCAGGTGACTCATGCGGCTGGGAGGGGTCAGTGTCAGCAATGGGAACTGGAGAGAGGAGATAGACGAGCCTTGGTTTCTCCATCTGTTCACTGAAGGGGTAACTTGTAAATTTCTTGCAGACTAAAGTCTATGACTTTTTGACACCAAATCTGAGAGATCTGAAGGAAGAATTAAGAACTCAATTTTTTTCCCTGGTGGAGCAGGGGAGAACACATGGAAGCTAGACCAGAGGTGTCTAGGAACATCCTGTAAGGAACTCTTGTGTGGAAACACCATTTACCAATGCTATTGGCCAATTAAGTGTAACCTGTAGTCTTTAAAAGTAGTTATGGGGGGAGAGTGTCTGAGAGACTGGGCGATCTGCCCACAGTCACACAGCAAGTACATGAGAGGACCAGAACCTGGGGATGCCTACCCAAGGCTAATCTGGGTCCAGTATAACATTGCTTAAGCTTTTAAATTTGCAAAGCACTTTAATCATATTTTCCCAACAACCCCATAACTTGGATTCTCTAGACATGATTACACACCTTTTACAGATGGGGTTAACTAAGGCTCAGAAGGGTTCTGTGACTTGCCCAAGGTTACCTAGCCAGCAGATCTTCCCAACTCTACGTCCAACACTACCCACGCTGCAACACTGCTGCTCTAAGTATGAGGAAGAAGAAGACGACTCCAGAGTTTCAAGCCTGAGTGAAGTCACCATTATCAGAGATTATTTCTAAGGGGATGACTTTTACCTCGGATTGAGTGTTCTAGCTGTGGAGGAAGGCCCTGCTGTCTCTCCTGGCCAGTGGAGGAGTGAGCTCAGCCTCGGCGGCCTCTGAGAGGGGTCCACCAGCCCAGCTTGTATTGGAAAGGGGGAATCATACCCAGTAGGTGCTGCATACTGAGGTCAAGGAGCAGGTCTCCTGGGAGGGAGAGGGAATGGCCCAGGTGAAATGCATCCCCTTTAGAAATAATCAGTTAATTTTAAAGCTTTAAAAAAAATTCTCTGAAAAGCTTTTAAGTGGCTAGGTGGCTAAGAGAGAGAGTGCAAAAGTGCAGACAATTGGTTCTTCAGAGATGGGACTGGCTCCTCTGCTCTGTTGGGCTGGGGGCTCGGAGCAGGTGAGACTCTGGAGCTTGGCACCTTTCTAGCACCAAGTCCCTCAGGAATCCATAGATATGGGAGGCAGAGACTTAAGATCTAGTCTTGGTCATGCCGTTGGCTGGCTATGTGACCCAGAGGAGACTTTCCTCTAAGCCTCAGTCTGCTCATCTGTAAATCTGTAAAATGGGGACAAAAATCATCTGTCCCAGTGACCTCACACGGTTAGGTGTGGAAAACGTGGAAGCCCTGCTACCTGTGAAAAGTAAAGTACTCTGGGAAGGGCCCTAGGATCAAGGGAGAATGGGGAGGAGTCACTGAGGTCTATGAGACAGGTAAGCATTCAATTATACCAACATCTGCTTTATTCGCAGACAAGCCCTGTCTCCCAAAAAAGAAACCTTTCCCCTCCAACAGTGGACAATGGCTGGTGTGAAAAAGACTTCAGGAACAAGTGTCTTTTTACCATTGGAGGGAGGACCTACACATGGAGGGGTTACCACCATGTACCCTCTACCCATCTCCTCCAGGACTTCCCTGTGGCACAGAAGGGGTCCTGGGTTCCCTAAGGCAAAGCCTAAATTTGGGCAGGTTCTGCCCGCCTGGAAAGGCCCCAAGCAAGGGCTGGGCAGCATGTCCATTGTACGAGAATTGGCCTGGCTAAGCACAGAGAGGGAAGGATTTCTTTCCCCAGCTGTACAGAAATTCACCAAACCAGTCTGGGTCCTAGAAGGACTTGGATCAGTTGGATCTTGGTTCTTAGAGGACCTGTGTGAACTTGGGCAACCACTTGCCTTCCTGAGCCCCAATGACCAGATGGCCTCTGAGGGGCCCCCAGCTCTGAATTTCTGATCCTATGATCCACAATGGTAGGAGGTGTAGGCACACCAGGGAGATCACAGATCTCTTCCTCATAGGCCCTGAGCCCTGGGTGAACCAGAGCACCTCACCAAAGAAAGGGCTAGATGAGATCGCACTAAGATCCCATGTAAATTCACAGAGGGAGCTCCCAGCATGGGAATTCCCTTCGTCAAGGCAGGTCTTAACTCAGGGACAAACTGTAGAGTCCCAGGGAGCTGCAGCAGGTGCACAGGTGCCTTATGTGTTGTGTTTGAAACAAGATTCCAACCACGGTCTTCCTGACCCCCAACCTAGCACTCTACCCACCATCCCACAGTACTTATGTATCACACACATCTGCATGGAGACTCCACTGAACATTCCCCTGGCGTCAGGGCATTAGCCATGCTCACGCCAGAACTCTGGCAAGGCGGTGGGCCAAAAGGCAGGCTAGGATAAATAGGAAATGTTCACCAGACCCAGCTGGTGTGGATTTGGCCCAGGCAAGGGCTGAAATAAACAACACTTTTTCCAGTACAAAGAAAATGGGAATTAGGTTGAGGCCAGGGGGACCATGGGAGGGAGGCATTTTAGTGATTGGCCCCGAGATTGTAAGGGAACAGTAGTACTTGACCCTGAAAGTAGAAGACAGCAATGGGGCAGCTAGATGGTGCAGTGGATAGAGCACCAGTGCAGGAGTCAGGAGGACCCGAGTTCAAATCTCACCTCAGACACTTGACTCTCACTAGTTGTGTGACCTTGGGCAAGTCAGTTAACACCCATTGCCTCATCCTGGGTCATCTCCAGTCACCCTGATGAATATCTGGTCGCTGGATTCAGATGGCTCTGGAGGAGAAGTGAGGCTGGTGACCTGCACAGCCCTCCCTCACTCAAAACAAAGTCGAGTGCAAGTCACGGCATTATTTCTCTGATGGCATGGTCTTCTTCAGCAACGAAGGATGAAAACACACAGAAGACAGCAAGGTCTACGTGGATTCCCAAGGAATATACTCACAGTCCTGTGCCGCTGCCCTTTCTGGTAATGACTTAGAGCAAAGCATAGATGGCATATGTATCAAATTCACAAATGCCACAAATTTGGTGACTTAGCTAACAGATCCAAAAAGACCTTGACATGCTAGAGTAGTGGGCTGAATCTATAAGATGAAACTTAACAGGGATAAAAGGTCCTACTCCTGGATGAAATAAAGCAACCACAGAACTACTAAATGGCAGAATTGAGGCCAGATAACAGCTCTTAAGAAAAAGATCCAGGGGGGGCAGAGTAGAAAGATGCACGTATGCGAGCTCCGAACCCACAGCCCATAGATTTAATGTAAGAAGAGCTCCCCATTAGTTCTGGATCACTGCAGGGTGTGCAGAAACACAGTGGAAGAGATTTCCGTTCCAGAGAGCCCTGGAGAGCGGTCCCCAGGGTCTGTCGAACCCCGGAAAGAGGACCCCACCCCAGCGCTGCCCTGGCCGCGGCCCCAGAGAAGCTGATCCAAGCAGGCTTCAGGGACGGAAGCTCCGGCGGCCGGGAAGGTCACTCTGCCCACAGAAGCTACAGGTCAGTGAGAGAGACAGCTGGGCTGGCCAAGAGGGGAGCAGGGTGTCTCCGTGGCTCAGGCCCCCTCGGGAGGAAGCGGTGGCGGCAGAGGCAGGAAGCGGTGGAGGCAGAGGTGGGGGCTGGGACTCCCCCAGCAGCAGGCAGGATCTTCATTACTGAAAGTCTCTGCATAAACCACCTGAAGGAGCTGAGCCTGGGAGACGGCCCTGCCCCGACCCGCTCCATTACTGAAGGTCTCTGCATAAAGCCCCTGAGGGAACTGAGCCTGGGAGGTGGCCCTGCCCCCACCCCAGCACCAGAACTAGAGCTCACATTGAATAGCAGCCTGCCGCCACGGAAAGCCCATTTGAATCTCAGACCCCAAGCACTAGCTGGGCGGATCTAGGCAGGGGTGGAGAGGAATCTCAGAAGTCAAGTAACTGGCTGGGAAAATGCCCAGAAAAGGGAAGAAAAATAAGACTATAGAGAGTTTTTTTGAACAGATGCAAATGATCCCGACTTTCGGAACTGATGACGAGGACATATTCTTGCCATCAGGGAAAGACGTGGAGGGCGGGGCCTCAGTACCCCAGACATCCCAGGGGGATGTCGGGTGGGCTCAGGCCTTGGAAGAGATCAAAAAGGATTTTGAAAAGCAAGTTAGACAGGTGGAGGAAAAACTGGGAAGAGAAATGAGAGAGACGCAAGAAAAGCATGAAAAACGGGTCAATACCTTGGTAAAGGAGACCCAAAAAAATGCTGAAGAAAATAACACCTTGAAAAATAGGCTCACTCAATTGGCAAAAGAGGTTCAAAAAGCCAATGAGGAGAAGAATGCTGTAAAAGCAGAATTAGCCAAATGGAAAAAGAGGTTCAAAAGCTCACTAAAGATAATAGTTCTCTCAAAATTAGAATGGAACAGATGGAGTCTAATGACTTTCTGAGAAACCAAGAAATCACCAAACAAACCAAAAGAATGAAAAAATGGAAGAGAATGTGAAATATCTCATGGGAAAAACAACTGACCTGGAAAATAGATCCAGGAGAGACAATTTAAAAATTATGGGACTACCTGAAAGTCATGATCAAAAAAAGAGCCTAGATATCATCTTCCATGAAATTATCGAGGAAAACTGCTCTGACATTCTACAACCAGAGGGCAAAATAAGTATTGTAAGAATCCATCGATCACCACCTGAAAGAGATCCAAAAAGAGAAACTCCTAGGAACATTGTGGCCAAATTCCAGAACTCCCAGCTCAAGGAGAAAATCTTACAAGCAGCTAGAAAGAAACAATTCCAGTATTGTGGAAATAAAATCAGGATAACTCAAGATCTAGCAGCTTCTACATTAAGGGATCGAAGGGCGTGGAATAGGATATTCCAGAAGTCAAAGGAACTAGGACTCAAACCAAGAATCACCTGCCCAGCAAAACTGAGTCTAATACTTCAGGGGAAAATATGGTCTTTCAATGAAACAGAGGACTTTCAAACATTCTTGATGAAAAGACCAGAGCTGAAAAGAAAATTTGACTTTCAAACACAAGAATGAGAAGAAGCATGAAAAAGTAAACAGCAAAGAGAAGTCTTAAGGGACTTACCAGGAGTGAACTGTTTACATTCCTACATGGAAAGACAATATTTGTAACTCTCAAAGCTTTTCAGTATCTGGGTAGTTGGTGGGACCACACACACACATGTACACGCATGCACGCACACACACATACACTCATGCACACACATACAGAGACAGAGAGCACAGAGTGAATTGAATAGGATGGGACCATATCTTAAAAGAAATTAAGGTAAATGGTGAGAGACAAATGTAGTGGGAGGAAAGAGGGTGAAATGGAATGGGGTAATTATATGTCATTTAAGAGGCAAGTAGGAGACTTTTTAGTGGAGGGAAAAAGAGGAGAGCTGAGGAAAAAAAAAAAACAATTAGTTTACCCTCATCACATTTGACTAAAGGAAGGAATAAAATGCACACTCATTTTGGTATGAAAACCTATCTTACAGTATAGGAAAGTGGGGGAGAAGGAGGTAAGCAAGGGGGGGATGATGGAAGGGAGGGCAAAGGGAGGAGGGAGCAATTTGAAGTCAACACTCAGGGAGGGACAGGATCAAAAGACAGAAGAGAAACAATGAGGGGCAGGATAGGAGGGATGGTAATCCAGTTAGTCTTACACAACACGACTATCAGGAAGGTCATTTGCTAAACTACACAGATATGGCCTATATTGAATTGCCTGCCTTCCCAAAGGGAATGGGTGGGGAGGGAGGGATGGGGAGAATTTGGAACTCAAAGTTTTAGGAACAACTGTTTAGTATTGCTGTTGCTACTAGGAAAGAAGACATACAGTTAAGGAGGAATAGAAAGTCATCTGGCCCTACAGGAGAAAAGAGAAGATGGAGACAAGAGAAGGGAGGGATGACAGAAGAGAGGGCAGATTGGAGATAGGGAAAATTAGATTGCTTGGGGTATTGGGGTGGGGGGAGGGGATAAAAAGGGAGAAAATTTGGAACCCAAAATTTTGTGAAAATGAATGTAAAAAGTTAAATAAATAAATGAATGAATGAATGAATAAATAAATAAATAGAAAAAAGAAAAAGATCCAGGGGTCTTAGTGGAGGAGTACAAGCCTAGAATGTCACAGTATTACATGGTAGCCAAAAAAAGCCAAACAGGATTTTAGATGGCATTAGGATCTCATCTGGTGTAATGTACTCTGGGTACCCCATTTCAGGAAAGACAATGACAAGCTAGAATTTATTCAGATAAAGGCAACCAGGACAGTAAGGGGACCATGCTAGCTATGAAGGAAAGGAGGATGTTTATCCTGAAGTAAAGAATGAGGAAGGACATTGGAGTTGTCTTCCAGAATCTGAAGACCCTTCAAGTAGAAGAGACAGAATAAGTTTGGAGGCCACAGGATAAATGAAAGCCCCAGGTGGAAGGTGTGGGAAAGCAGATGATAGGTGTTGCTCAATGAGAAGCTGGACGATCACTTGTTGAGGAGGAATCACTAATCTACAAGCATTTGTTAAGCATCTACTATGTGCCAGGGGCATGGGAGAGGGGGGTTCCTATTCTAGCCAGGGCTGGACTAACTGCTCTGAGTCCTTTAGGCTGTGCCAGCCCTGGAGGCCAGAAGAATAAAACATTAGGATAAGATTCCTGTGGTCTGTAACTAAGCAATGGTGGCCTCTGCAAGGTTGTCAGACCTCCTCCCCTTACCCTCCTGGCTGCTGGCTAAGAGAAGTGATCTACGACTCTCCTGGAGGTTGCCCTTCAAGGCCCAAAACCCAGTCAGGACAGCTACCCTCCCTGGCCCCTGCTCTGCCAGACATCGGTACCTGCCGGTGCACACCAAGGCGCAGCATCACCGCCTCATTCCCTGATCCTTCACTGCTCTCAGTTCCCAGAAGGTTCTTGCTGAACTTGGGCAGGGGCAGGGTTGGCTTACAGTCTGGGTTGAACATGCTGGCTGGGGCCAGCACAATGAAGGCATTGGTGACAGGACCTAGAGAAGGGAACAATGACACATCTTCAGTCACGGCCTCCCAAAAACAGATTAGAGGACTTAGCAACCAAAGGGAAAAAACTCTTGCTGTGTGCCCAGAAGTGGGGATGGGGTATACCATGGGATAACTCCATTTCACTCACAGCAACCCTTGCCATGAGTTAGAGCTACCCCCTCCCATGCCCTCCCAGATCTGAACTGAACCAGAAGAGAAATGAAAGGTCCCTGGGGAACAGCATTGACAGCACCCAAGCACACCAGCATCTTCCTTCTGGATCTCCTTCTCTTGCCCAGGGCCTGGCTCATAGCACTGAAGTGCTGACCTCTTCTGTTTTCCCAGCCTGAGATGGTTCACCTCATCACCATCACTGGCCGCCAACCTCAAGAGAAGCCACAGAATCTGAAAATGTCAGCACTTAGAGATCACCCAGCTTGGCCTCCTCAGTTTAAAGATGAGGACATGAAGTCCCCTAGACACCATACAGTGAATTGGATGCTAGACATAGAGGAAATTTTGCTGTGAAAAGGAAAAAGTCCAGAAGGAAGAGAAGAAGCCAAAGGGAGAAAACTGGCCATGTGGGTCTCCCATTCTCTGCAGAAGAGCAGCCAGAGCTAGACAGGAGCCCCAACCTCTAAGCAGGGTCTTCCCCTACATAACATCCTGGGGCTCCCCCTACCCCCCACACCCTGGCAGGCCTATGGACCCCTCCTCAGAACCATGTTTCAAATGCACAAAATGTAGAGGATTATAAAGGAAACTGAGTCATCAGAACATTTGGGGTCTGGTTTAGCCAGTCATCACTCTCAAAAACCTGAGCCCCTCTTCCTGACCACAAGGCAGCAGCCATGGACTTGTGTCCTGTGCCTGATGCTGGAAGGGCTTCCTAGGGACAGAGGATGGACTGTCTACTGCCTGAGGGGAGACCTGGCTGGAGGGGGCTAAAATTGGGGGCTGCAGGGCTCTTAGTCTATCATCACTCTTGACAGCAGGGGATTCTAACCTGAGCTCTGCAAACTTGGTTTTTTTTTTAAAAACATATATTTTGATAGCTGGGTTTCAATAGAAGTGGCATCCTCTGTGATCTTCTGTACTTTATTCTCTATATTTACAAACATGACCCTTCACCAGCCTGCCTGCCTGCCACAGGGGCCCAGGACATGAACAAGGTGAAGAACACTCACGGTGGCAAGAATTTACACACTAGTGAAAGCACATGTCTCTGAGTCCTCCCATGCCCGGTGCAGCCATCCCACAGGGAAGCAGACTGCTTAGCTCCCCACAGGCAGGGTCCCAAAGTCCTTTCTGGCCCTAAAGCTCTATGACCAGACGCCAACACCTCCTCAGCGCAAACTTTTTGGCCTCCAAGACAGCAGCCAAGGAAGGCAGGGCAAAGGGGAATACACCTGAAGTCTCCCTTCAGGAGCTATGTCCTTGGAGGATACAGAAAGGCACTGCATGTTCTGGCTGCAAGGAGATATGGAAGGAAGTTCTGCCATTCCAACTGGCCTGAGTGGCAAAAGGGAAGGCTAGAGCTGAAGCCAAGCTGAGGGATGGTAAGAGTAAGGAAGAGGAGCCATCTTCCTTGGGATAAGTATCCTTGGGGCTGGGTCGAAGGGCTCTCATTCTTTTCTTTTTTTATGCCCTGCCTTGCAGGATTTATGATTTCGGCCCCTCTCATCCTTCTCTTTGGAGTTCACTCACAGGTCAGGCACTGTTACAAAAAGGCAATTAGCAAAGAGCTCTTTGGGGTCTTAGGAGAGGAAATGAGCCCGATAAATCCCATAAATAAATGGCTGCTGAAGCCCAGGCAGGTGGAGGGTAATTATTCAGTGGTGCCTGGAGCCCTTTTATTCCCTGAGGTAGGTGGGAGACTGACAATGTTTCAGATGCTGTTTTAAGGAGCCAGGAAGCAATCTGTGACCACAAGCAGGGTGGCAATAACCCTGTGCTCAGACCTGAGGGTCTCCAAACACAGCTTCCACCTCTAATCCCGACTCTATAGCTACTCCAGGCCAGCAACACATCTGCACTCTGCACATTCTGGATGCCAGAAAGCTATTGACTTAAAGGAGGAGGTCATATCCTTGAACCCCAGTTGTGGGGGTGCAGGAGGGGGGAGGGAGGAGAGGAAACCTCTCTGGTGTCCCATGTGTCACCACCCAGAGCCTGGATGACTCTGTTCTGTCTTGCCTGTAAGGCCCAAACCTCCATTTCCTCTGGCCTTAAATGAGTCATCTGATGGCCCACTCCAGTTTAATAAACATCTGCTGAGTTGTTCAAGTCTATGCAGTTAGTGGGGAGGCCAAGTGAGATGGGTCAAACATCCTTCTCGTTCCCTGGAGCTGGCCAGCCTCTGCCCACCTATCCTCCTTCTAACCATTCCTGCAGATTTCTGGAAATGAAATGGGCCTAGGCAGCCTTTTCCCCTTCTCTGAGCTTCTGTAGCCAGTTCAGACAGGCAGGCTAACATGTTTCAAAAATCCCACATCCGATCCTTTGCCCAAAAAGAGGCAGCAGGAAGGAGGTAGAGAAGAGGTACCAGGATTCAATTTAAGGACAAGACATTCTCTGCCACCCAGCACTGATGGCCATCTCTCACTTTCACTCCTACACCAAGAGAATATTCCATGGGGAAATAAGGGTTCAGACAGGGTTCCCAATGGAGCAGAGGCAGGCTGACTCCCGAAGGAGCAGGGTGAATGCAAAGGGCACAGAATGTCCAGTCGCCAAAGAGAATCAACACTGCCAGCTACAGGAATCCAAGGGGACCTGGCAGCAGCAGCAAGAAGGGTGAAATTGCTGGTGATGTGGCCAGGAGGAACAAATAGATGAGAACTGAAAGATATGTCCAGTAGAAGAAGGAAAAGGGGTGTGACAGGCAAGGTTGCAGGCCCTTTGGGAATAGGGAGCCTGCCCTCCCTTTCTATAGTTCAGGCAGGATCCACACCTGGGATGGTAGTGGGAGCACACAAGGAGAAGGAGAAATGGCACACACTCCCTGGACAGACACCCAAATCAGGCCCCAGAGCAGGAAGAGTCCAGCTCTGGCTTTCGAAAACTTAAAAAACACATCAATTGAGTTGGACAGAATAGAAGGTGTTCTACACACTACTCCAGTGAAAGGAGGAAGGTGCATTTCTTTCACCTGTTCTTTGGGCTCAAGTATCTAGTTCTTTCAAGGGGTACAAGAAAATTCTAAAAGCAAAATATAAACAAAAAACTGCCATGCAGTAGTATGGGGTTGGGTTTTTGTTTTTTGGAGGGGAGTGAAAGGTGAAAAGATTCACCATATCTCAACAGCATCAGGAATCTCAAAATAGAAACAAAGAGTAAGAGTTAACAAAAGGGTGATGAAATGTCCAATCTGGAAATTTTTTTTAAAAGTATAGTCCTGTGGTATTGGTTAATGCTGGAAGGGTTGTGGAAGGTTAGGCACACTAATACATTGCTGTGGAGCTGTGAAGTGGTACAAAAAGCAACGTGGAATTGTGCAAATATAGGCACCAAAATTTCCATACCCTTTGAACCAGAGACTCCATCATCAGGTTTATACCCTAAGGAAGCCACTGATACATATCAAATGATTTATAGCAGCACTTGTGGTAACAAAGAACTGGCAACAAAGTAGAGGCTCATTTTTTGGGGAAAGGTTACATGGTACATGAACGTAAGGTAATGTTACTGTGCTCTAAACAATTACAGATACAGGACCATGGAAAGGCCTATAGGAACTGATGTAGAGCAAAGTGAGCAGGACCAAGAACACGTACACAGAGAATCAACACTGAATTACCAAAGTTACAAAAGGGGAACTGGGACCCAAATGAAGAGACAGGAGAGGATGCCCCCAAGTTACACCTCGGAGGAAGATTACACATGGCACAGGTTTTCCGATTTTTTTAGCGTATTGATCAGTTGTGCTGGGGGATTTTTTGTCTCTAAAAAGATAGTGTTTGTTAAGTGGGAAGGAGGCCGGGAGTTCTTAGGATAACTACAATGACAAACAGAAGACATCACTGCAAACCTAGTCTGGTCCTCCTTTCTATCCCAGGGGCTCAAGACTCTGGAGAATGTTGAGCTCAACTTCTTAGCTCACAAGAAACCTGGCTCCCCTCCCAGTACCGCCAGGTAAGGCTCAGCTCCAACCCCCTTCTTCCTTTCCTGCTGTATCTGTGTCCCTAAGAGATGGGCAGAGGGGGAATGCCCAGTGCTGCTGCAAGTGCTATCCTGGGAAAAGAAGGGAACTCTGTGATCAGGGACCTCCCCCTACCTTTGTGGCTCACAGTCCGAATGCACTGCTTGCTCTGGATATCCCACAGCCTCACTGTTTCATCATGTGAGCCTGACAGCAACAGGCTGCCGTCGGCTGACACGGAGAGACATGTCACCTGGTTCCTAGGGATAGAGGGACACAGAATAGTATCCGAGTTCTGAGGACACAGTGTGAATGAAAGACATAGAATGCGGGGGGACAAAAGAGGAGGCTCCTACCCTCCCTTCCGCCCAGCTCCTTGGACATAACTTAATTCATAAGCACAGAGAAGCCGCCTCCCCTACATCAGAGACCCCTCACCGGTGTCCTTTGAATAGCTTTCCATTCTCCTGTTCAGTGCGGAAGGTCTTCTCTTTCTGCCCAGGCTACAAAGGAATAGGATGAGGAAAAAGAGTAGCTGAGTTCACAGCTGATGTGCAAGTAATAGGCATTTAGAGAGCTCTTTAAAGCTTATGAAGGAGGCTCCATCCACGATCAGCCCTAGGAGCCTCCTAACAACCCGAGGAGGCAGGGGCTACAGGTGTTACTATCCCCACTGAACACATGAGCAAACAGGCTAGAAGCTGGGACTCGCCAATGCTGAGAGTCAGGGTCAGGTTCTGGACCCAAGTCTTCCTGACTCTAAACCCTGTACACCACACCAGGAAAGAGGGAGACTTGGGAGGTTCTGAATTGCTGCTATTTGAGCAAGACCGATGTGCTGTTGGGGCTCTGGTCAGGAGGGAAACAGGCCAGTGAAAGATCTCATGTTCTTGACTTGGCTGCCAAGCCAGGGGGGGAGTGTGAATGTAGTCAGAAAAAAATCCCTAGGGAAATCAGCCAAGAACCCCGGAGGAGTCCAAAGCCCCCATACTTCTAGGAGCAGGAGGGGATGAACAGGTTGCAGGCTTTCCCCCCCAAATACTCACCCAAGAGAAAAGGTCAACCTGGAACACAGATCCATCGCTGCCCCCACAGAACAGATGGTACTCAGCTAAATCCATAGTCACAGACATGATGGCCATATCAAAGAGAACAGAGAGGAGCAGCTCACCGGAAGAGATCTCCCACAGCTGAGGGATAGGAGGACAAGACCATGTAACTGTACAACCGATTTGGAGGTTAAGAGCAGAAATTAAAACACCTTGTGTCCTAAGACCTAGAACTGGTAGGAAATTTGAATAGTATCTAATCCCCCTCCTCCATTTCACAGGTGGGAAGGGACTTGTCCAAGGTCACACAGGTAGCAAAGCAGCAGAATCAGAATTCACACCCAGGTTCTGACTCCAAAAAGGTGGTCTTTAAGCGGTAAGCAACAAAGGTGCCCACAAGACATAAGAGCAGAGGCAAGCCATCAGCTTGTGAGGTTTTCATTTCCTGTTCCATTGCTACAGAGATAGACAAGCAAAGAGGCAGAGGCAGGACCCCAGGAGTCAGGGTTCTTCCCTCCTGTGTGGCTCTTCGGAAGGGGGCTGGGATGAAGGAGGACTGAAATGCCAACATGTCTGCGGCACTAGGGGTCTTCACAGCCCAAGCAACATTTCTTTCCTTAAATAATTCATTACTTAGATTGTGAGACACTGGTTAAATTTCTGGGCTTCAGTTTCCTCATCTGTAAATTTGCAAAATGACAGGACTGGACAAGAGAAGCAGTCAAATGCCTCCTAGTTGTGAATCCCATGACACCAAGAACTTCCACTCTAAACAACAACAACAAACCACACTGCTGACAGTGCAAGAGATCTAGGTTGGGAGGGAAAGAGAAGATTAATTACCAACCAGTGAGAGGGGAGGGGGCAGGGCACAGAGCAATCACACCACCTCACATCTGACCACACGCATCCCAGGCTGCGGCAAGGCCCATTCCTCAGAAAGGGTCAGACAGCCAATTCCTAAGCCGTGCCCCGGCTGCCTGGATTTCCCCAGACAAGAGGCTCATTTCAATCTCGGAAAGCAAACACATCATCACTGGTACCGTCTGTCCTCTTTCCTATCGCTGTGTGCAAACTAATGCTGGGGACATGCTCCTCAAATCTCTCAGACGCTGTTCTGGGTAAGGGGCCAGATCATCTTGATGTATGGGAATAATCAAGCAGGAAGAAGTCCAGATGTGTTAATCATGCAGCTTCCCTCTGAACAAGGAGAAGCTATAAATGTACAAGGGAGATTAGAAATTACCTGAAGGGCTCGCAGCTCTTAGGAGACAGCTGGCAAAAAAGGCCAGTTGGTATTGGCAAGACTCCATCATTTAAAAACAAAATGAACTGACTGCAAAGGCATCTCCTGGGACTAGGCCCAGAAAGACTTTAACTCCTAGAGCCCTCAGCTGGACCATACTGTGGCCACTGACTGACAGGTCAGTCAGCACTCTGACAGAACAGAGATTCTAGGAAGTGCACTTGCCATGTCTTACCTTCACTGTCTGGTCCAAGGAAGCAGTGGCGGCTCGGGCCAAGGGCCCCCCAAAACCACAGTGCAGGTCTGTGATGGGAAGTGTGTGTTGGGACCACACATGGCGGGGATCAGGAGTTTTAGACTGTTCCACCTGCAACACACTAGGGGAATGGAGAGAGACGCAGTGAACCTTGAGGAATAAACTGCCAACTCCTACTGGTCCTCCCAGCTGGCTTGGGAAAGCTTGTGGATGCCCAAGACAATAGTGGGACTAGGGCTTTCCTTACCTATGGAGACTCCACACCAAGGCCAGGCAGTCTTTGCCACCTGAGAGGAAGTGACTGCTGTCATCCGTGAATGCCAGGCAGGAAAGATCTTGGTAGTGTCGGTTTAGGATGGCCAGAAGGTTCCCTGTGGAAACCTGAGAAGGAGACAAGTGAGATTCTGGCTCTATAGACAGAAGAGAAAGGACTGGGAAAACTGCCTGACAGCCCAGACATCAGATACAGCACACATGGGCCAGAGCCAGGAGAGCTGCATCCCCAGCCCCAATCCCACCTCTCTGAGGCCTGTGGCTGGTCATAAATCATAGTGCTCTCTTAATGCTGTCTTCCCCTCCATAGGTGGGGACTGTAATACTTGCATTAACCATTTTCTGGGGTTCTGATGGAGAAAACACATTGTTAGTCTTAACTCTAGGGTCCCCCAGGAGAACTTAAGCCACTGGAGGGCAGAGACTGGTTTTTGGCCTTTCTTGGTGTTCCCAATGGTGAGTCCAGCACCTAGTGTTTATCAATGACCACTGACTAGTTACAGCCAGGACACAGGAGGCAGCAACGGGAGAGCTAGGTCTTGAGCCGTGATATCAGGAAGGATTGCCTGGTCATGTTGGAGAAGGAGGAAGACCCTGTTCTGGCTCTGAGTTTCCTGAATCTCAAAATAAAAATGATCATTCTGCTGCCTCCTTTAAGGTGGAAAATGTGCCTTAAAGCTGCTACGGACACAGGAGTTATCAGAGCAAACCCAAGCTTGCATTCTGTCTGGTCCCTTCTCTCTGCACATCTACTGCCCATGAAGCTGGCAACTCTTGGCACGTGACCATCCCAAGGACTCTGGGCCACCTCTCTCCAAATTCACCAGCAAGCTTCTGGGGAGCCCAGACTAGCTCTGACTGCTTTCTAGCATCCCCTGTGTGCCTTGCCCATAATGAAATGGTGCAGACTGACTGGGGTGGGGAGGGAAGAGAGAAGTGACAGGATGGCCTGGTACTCTAATGGGGTTCCGTATGGGAAGACACCCCAGGAAGATGTGAATTTAATCATGTCAAAAAATACCTACCAACTGAGGAATGTGGTGTATGACTGTAATAGAATACTACTGTGCTATAGGAAATGATGAGCAGGCTCTGGAGTCAGGAGGACCAGAGTTCAAATACAGCCTCTGACACTTACTCGTTGTGTGACCCTGGTTAAGTCACTTAAACCTGATTGCCTCTCCCTCCAACCCTGCTCCCCAAAAACAACCAAACAAAAAAGAAATGAGAAGGATGGGTTCAGAAAAAACCTGGGAAGATTTCTATGAACTGATGCAAAGTGAAATGGGCAGAACGGGAACAATGTGCATGCACAGCAACAGCAATACTGCAATGTGATCAACCATGAAAGACACAGCTGCTCTGACTGAGACCATGGTCTGAGACAACTCCCAAGGACCTAAGCTGGAAAACGCTCTCCACTTCCAGGGAGAGAACTGATGAAGTCTTGAGAGCAAACTCAAGTATAATTTTTTTCACTTTATTCTCTCTCTCTCTCAACACAGTCAATGTAGAAATACTTTGCATGATTTCACACGTACTGATATCATATTGCTTGCCTTCTCAATGGGTGGGGGAAGGAGAAAAATCTGGACCCCAATTTTTTAAAAATAGTGTTAAATAAATTGGAAACCAAAACCACAACAGAAGGACTCCCTGACCAGAGGCAGGTGCACAGGAGAGGCTGAATGGCCTCTAGTGGGGACACCTTATTCAGGCATCAGTGGGACCAAAGGGTCCGAGGCCTCTTCCAGCCTGGGGATTCTGGCTGTCCCTCTGATCATATCATGAGCTCCCCCAAAGCCTGGGTGCTGTGCTTACCCACAGTGACTTTTGGGAACTGCACTCTGAGGAATGTGTTCCTTCCTTTAGTCAATGGGGGGGAAACAAAGTGGCTCAGCAAAGGGCGACGTACACATAAGCTCCAGGCAGGCTGGCCTACCTGCAGCTGCCCTTACAGAACATTCCAGCTTCCACTCATTTGCACAAGCTGATTCCCATGCCTGCAACGCTGTTCCCTTCCTCTCCATCCTAGCTCCTATTAAGGCTCACCTCAAGGGTGGAGAGGCCTGGCCTGATCCACTCGGGGCCAGTCCTCCCAAACCCTCCAAATTCCCCTGCATTTACTTTATCCACAGTACAACGTCCTGATGATCTGCATGTCTGCTGTTTTCCCTTCCCATTTCAGAGAATGAAGAATCCTGGAGAGCAGGGCCTGCTTCACTCTTTGCCTGTGTGTCCCCAGCACAGTGCAAGCCACAGAGGACATGTTTAGTAACTACAACGAAGTCCACCATGAGCTGTTTCTGCCTGGCCCTCAGCCCAGATTCCACGAGCACAGCCTGCCCTCTAATGGTCACAGAAAACACGACTCAATGCAGCTGAGTGAAGTCACTCGCAGCATCCTCACAGCTTAGAGCTCACCCAGTCCTACCCTCTCATTTTAAAAGGAAGGAAACGCCCCCAGTCAAACTGATGGCAAATATCAGAGCAAGGATTTGAACCTACCTCCTGGCTCCCAAGCCCAGGGCTCACCCTGCTCCCCATGGGCTCCCTGCTACTTGAGGTTTACTTTAAAATCCCCGTAAAAACAAAGGCTCAGCCTGCTCCCCAAGAGCAGGGAGAAGGCACAGCCTCCAGGTAGAAACCTCATTGACTTGGCCACTCCATCTGTGGCCCTGGATGACACTGTGGACTATTCAAATATTCCTCTCCAACAGTCTCAAACGGACTAGACCCCTTTAACAATGGTCACATTGAGAAAACTATCCAAGTCCCTTGTCTCAAAGGCAGGCTTATGCATTAAGCACTTGAGGAAAAACCAAACATTTATCCCAATTCCCATACGGGGCTATATTACAATAAAGTTTTACTGGATTTAAAATTTAATTTGGCAAAAGTTTCAAGGCACAAGGTGCTGGGGCCAAGGGGACATAGGGGGTGAGGAGGACAGAGCACTGGAACCAGGAAAGCCTCAGACCACCAGCTGTGTGGCAGTGGCAGAGGTCTTGGCCTCCCATAGCCTCAGCGTCCTCATCTGTAAAGTGAAGATAATAACAGCCCCTCACAGGGCTGTTGTGAGATCATGTATGTCAACTGTTTTGCAAAGCTTAAAGGGCAACACAAATGCTAGTTATCATGCTTAACACTATTCTTATTAATGATGGGGGACACCAAGATAGACCCTGTTGTACAGATGCTTACTGGGTAGTAGGAGGGGTAAGGAGTGAGGGCTCTGCTGAGAGCTGGAGGGTTCAGCCCCCTCTGAGGCTGCCCCAGGCTCCTCAGGGAGAAAGAAATCTAAAGCCTAACTAGTGATAACGATTTAACTCACAAGTGCCCTGTAATCCTTACTGTGTTACAGAAAGCATAGCAGACCTCCTAAATGAGACCTGTAATCATTCAACCATTCTGAAAAAGTAACCCAGGAACCGTATGGAGGAGCAGAGGCGTAAGGAGAGGACTAAGGGCTGTGGATGGATGAGCAGCCTAGAGGTCTGGCTGTCAGGAAACAGACAGACTGCAAATGGACAAAGAAACAGGCCCAGAATCCACCAGGAGGAGAGTGGGCAGGACTGCCTCTGGCAATGGCCCCGAGCTTCTCCCTGAAACAAGGACTGATCTTCTTTTTATGATGCTGTTGCATGGAGAGGTGGGCACCAACCCCCCCCCACCCCCAGAACTGAGAGGGAAGAGGAGTCAGCAGAGATCAGGAGTCACTTATGAAGAGCAAGGATGGACAGCACCTGGGAGCCACTGCTGAGCATGCAGTGTCAAAAGAAAGCAAGAATAGTCACTAGAACATTGGGCGTGCTCCCACAGAACAGTTATGTGGAGGACAGAGGGGTCTCCATGGAAGAGGGGGAATAAATGGGATGCAATCTGATTTATTAGCAGAGTGCCTACCACACAGCAGGGGTTATGTATGTTACACATATTGACTGACAATGGTGAGATCACACAACCACAGTAGAAGATGCTGGTCCTTGAGGTTAATTTTTTTTACTGTACCAAAAATAAGCATCCTTTCTATCCAATTAGTGCAGCTAGACCATCTCAAAGACAGGCTCCCCATCAATAATGTCCCAAGGGACAAGCCATCATCTCAGCCATCCCATGCTATGTTACAAGAGCCTAGTTGGTGTTCAGCCAGGTCAGTGACTATCCTGTGCAGCTCTGAGGGATCAGGGTATACAGAAGTAAATCAAGTACAGATTAGGAAGTATGGCTAGATAGCAGCTAATCTGACTCTCTGAAGAATCAGGGAAAGAAAAAACTTCATGATGGCAGTTTTAGGGCCATCTGGGGGAAGATGGATTAGAATTGTTCTACCTGACCAGAGAACTAGGAACCATGGGCAGAAATTGCAAAAGGGAATATTTCAACTTAATGAAAAAGAACCCTAACAATGAGAACAATCCCCAAATGGAATAGGCTGCCTTTGGAAGTAGTGAGTTCCTCTTCCTAGAGGACATGAAATCTTAGATCTAGAGCTCAAAAGGACCTTAGTTCCCACCTAATGCAACTCCGTCATTTTACAGAGGGGGAAAGTGAGTTCCAGAGTAGTGAAGTGACTTGCCTGGGTCACATGGCTAGTGCCTGACGCAGGATTTACACCTAGATATTCCTATCTCACACCCAGTTTCCTATTCATTATGCTTTGATACCTGCTTTCAAAAAATTACCAATATTTTTAAATTTTGAACTTAAAACACCAAAAAGATGAACATTTCAATTTGTAAAGAACACAAAAAATTGAACATCAAACCTGAATGTCCATCTTGTGCCCTCTGCTTTTTAAAAAAATAAAAGGGACAGAGTGGCTGTGCTTTGGGTGAGGTGGTTTGTCCTGCTTGGTCTTGCCCTAGGTTACTTGGGTTCCTGGGCTGAGCTCTCCCTCCAGAGGCTAGGATCCCTGGCTCTTTGGGGTTCAGAGCACTGTGTCTGCAGGGCCCTCTCTGGCCCCTGAGAATGGAGTGCCAAAGACCTCAGAACTCATGGTTGCCTGGGCTGTCCTGGTTACAGAGTAGTTTCTGCTCCCCAGGGCTTTCAAGGTCCCCTGTGGGATTCCAATCACCCTGGAGCTTTCTTGGGGTAGGCCTCTGCTCCAGGTGACTGTAGACAGCGCCTGGGAGGCTACAGATGTTTTTGGCCCATCTCTGCTCATGCTGGAAGGCTACTAGCTTTGCTGACAACCCTTTCCTACTGCCTGTGGGCTACTGGCTGACTTTCTGTGCAAGTCTAGCGTGGAAGTAATCATTTGCTATATTTTCTCATTGGATTTCTGGATTATTTTTTGGTCTGGCGCAAATTTTAGGGTTTTGCTATCACAGCTATGTGAGAACTTGGTGGCTGGCCTCCATTCAGTAAGCCAGCTTGACTGTAAATTCTCTGGGTAATTTCTCTACCCCCCCCAGCCTGTACTTGTTGGGGAAATAGTGGGGGTAGTAGGATTCAGATCTGACTCAGATCACAGCTTTAGAGGTTCCTTCCAACTCAAAGATTCTGTGACTCTCTAAGTAAACAATGGAGTAGCCCTGATTATGCCACCCTCTACTTCTGTCCCACTCTGTTAAGCCACAGATACCTTTCCTTCATTCCAAAGTATTACAATTACACGGCGCTTTGAATTTTTAGGAAGAGAGCAATTACTGAATAAGAGAAGGAGAAGAGCCCTCATTGGCCCCTGTTAGGAAGCAGGAATGCCCTTTACAGCACCTGTGACAGGAGAGCATCCAGTCTCTAATGTCACCCTCAATATTACTAAGACGATCGTGGAATCCAGTGGTCCACACGGAGTCCTGCTGCACTGTCACACAGGATTCTGTAGTTGTAGAACTGAGCTCTACTGCTTATTCTCGGTGAAACCCTGATCAAGTCAGTGGTCTCTCTAAATCTCAGTTTCCTCATCTGCAAAATGACACTACAAACATTTATTTGCATGAGCTAGTTCACAAGGGTCATAAGACAACAGAAAAACATACATCATGTTCTTGACTTTTGTCCTGTGGAAATCCTATCCTAATCCTGCATCTCAGTTTTTCCACCAGGAGAGGGGAAAATAAATAACTTTTGCCCCTTTCACAAAGAAAAGAACCTTGGCAGGGTGAGATGAACTAGCATCTAACAAATCCCCTCCAAAGTATAAAGGAGAAAAGAAGGCTCAAAGATCATGCACAAAAGTATAATGAGGGATAGGGTGGAGGAAGAGGAGAGGGGCAACAAATCTGTCTATGTAACGTGAGCTATGAAACATACTTTCCTTAGACAAAGGAGATGCCCACTGGTCAGAGAATGGCTAAACCAACATGATAGTACATGAGTGTAACAGAATATTCCTGTGCAGTAGGAAATGACTGATGTGATGACTCCAGAGAAGCCTGGGCTGATTTAAATAAACTTAAGAGTGAAGTGAGGAGCTCCAGAAAAACACCACACAGTGAGCAAACAACATAAACAGAATGGCCAATGCCTACGAGGCAACTGAAGCTGAGGCTGTGAACAGAAGGACCGAGCTTGGGCTAAAGAGGTAAGAGGAAGCACCTCAACCAGCTTTACTTGTAGGGGAGGGGGAATGGGCAACACCACCAAGAATGTCCAACTTTTCCCATGTATTGGTTAATTTTACTGAACAAAGATCTTCATTCTTTGCTCAAAGGCATGGCCTGTTGAGTTGTGGTGGGGAATACTTTGGGAAATGTAGGTGATATAAAAACAAAAATATATTACACATTTTTCTAAAAGCCTCATTTTCCCATGACCACATTAATGGACTACCAGGAAAATAATTAACAGAGAAATACTTAACAAAAGTATTTTAATAATAGCCGAAGTGTTATATAATTAGGAAGATAAATGTGCTGCTCACCTATGACAATGTTGCATATTATTTTGGGGTTCCCTTGTATTTTTACATAGGCTAAAACTAAAAACTTGTTGTAGATAATTTCTGAGCACAGATTTCTCTAACTTACGCACACGCACACATGCGCACGTGCACGCACACGCGCGCGCGCGCGCACACACACACACACACACAGCTAAGGGTAAACCAACTATTCACAGACATCAGAATAACAAAGTGAATTCCCAAAACCACAAATGTAACCAAGAGGCCCCAAAGGAGAAGCAGCTACAATAGAGAGATGCAACTGGAGAGGAAGACGTGAGTTCAAATCTGAACTCAAATACTTACTAGTTGGGTAACCCTCACCAAGTCACTTACCTTCCGTTTGCCTCAGTAAGGACAATAGCACCTACCTCCCATGGTTGTAAATATCACACAAGATAGTATCTGTAAAAAGTGCCTTAGCACCATGCCTGGTAAGCCCTACATAAATGCTTACTCCCCTGCCCCTGCCCCCCCCAAGGAGAAAGAACAAATGAAAGGGCTAGATTTTTGGACAATGAGAGAAAAGACAGGACAGGGATCCTTCATCCTGGCCCTAGAAGATGGAGAACTCAGATTCTAAGTGCCAACAGACAAGGCCAGATACTTGGGTAATTGAAAACAGTACTGATTCAGCCTCAGGAGAGGATTTCTGCTCCACAGCCAATGCTGCCCAGCCTAAGACCTCCTTACCTCCCATAAGTAAATGCTCTCTGCAATGCCTGCCAGGACGTAGAGGCCATTGGGAGCCGCAGTCAGACATGTCACCAATCCAGGGCAGACAATCTTCTGCTGAAGCTGATCCTGCAGGAAAGACAGCACAAACAGGGTTGGCACTGAGTTGATGGAGAGACTCACTCTTGCTGAGTAACAAGGCCACGGTCTGCCTAGTAGAGTAAGCATTCACCAACCCCCCTCTGCTGAAATGAAGGAAAGTGAGCAGCTCCCAGACCAGACTGCTCAAGAGTGTGGACTGGGACCTCAAGTTGAGGAAGTGACCCCAAGGCCACAATTTCCATCTGGCCAAGAAGATGCAAGCGGGGCCTACGGTCAGAGCGTCACTGTCAGACACATCCTTTTCAGAGGATGTCTACTCTGCCTACACTTCTCAAAACAGAGAAGGAGGCAAAGCAGACACGCAGACAGTCACACTCGGAGCCAGTAGGGCCCCAGCTGGCAGCTCGGAGCAGGTCACCCCAACCTGCTGAGCCTGAGCTTCTTCATCTATAAACACATGAATTAGCGAATGAAAAAGCATTTACAAAGTGCTTACTCTGTGCCAGGAGCAGCCCTTAGGACACAAATACAAGAAAGGCAGAGATTCACACATTCCAGTGGGGGGCAATGGTGGAGGGGTACAGAGCCCCGAGGGCAGGTTGCACGGCCCAGAGATGGCTGGGAATACTGTGCTCTGCAGATACTATGGGACTTTTTTGTTTTGTTTCAAATTGAAGACCTATGGCAACCCAGTGTTTAGCAAGTCTACTGGTACCAATTTTCCAACAGTATGCTCCCACTGTGTCTCTGCATCACATTTTGGTAATTCTCACAATATTTCAAATGCTTTGTTATAATACCTGGGATCAGTGATCTTTAATGTTACTACTATAATTGTTTTGGGGCCCCTCTGTCAGCACCCATATAGCACAGCAAACTTAATCAATAAATGTTGTATGTTCTGACTACTCCACTAACCAGCTATCCCCAGTTCGCTGGCCCCGTCCCCTATTCTGAGACACAATAATATTGAAATCAAGTCAATTAATATCCCTACAATGGCCTCTAAGTGTTCAAGTGAAAAGAAGAGTCAATCAATAGGGCAAACTTCATTGCTGTCCTATTTTAACAAATTGACACAGCCCCTCCTGATCAATCAGCAGCCATCAACATGGAGGCAAGACCCTCCACCAGCAAAAAGGTTAGGACCTACTGAAGGCTCAGATGATAACATCTTTTTTGAGCAATAAAGTTATTAGGTAATCAAGGCATGCACTTTATTTTTTAATCCTTACACATGGATTTCACCAGACGGTCAATATAAAAACCAGACTGACTATATACCTAACACTTAAAGAGACTACAGAATAGTGTAAATACAACCTTTCCATGCAGTGGAAAAGCAAAAAATTCGGAACTGGCTTTATTGTGATATTCACTTTATTGCAGTGGAACACACAATTTCTCCAAGGTACGACTACAATACCTCACATGGCTATTTTCATGAAAACTGCAGGCACCCTATAAATCTGAGTTATGCAAAGATCTTTAAGAGCCTTAGATGATGGGAAAGGAATTCAAACATTTATTCAACACCTCCTTTGGACAAGGTGCTGGGAATACAAATGAGGAACCATATTAAAAACTTTTTAAGTTCAACTGAAAATATTAAGAAATAGTTATTTTTCTCATCCAAAGTCCTTTCCATACTATTTGTCCAATTAAGATCCTGGCCTGGCCCAACCCTAGAAGCGGTTTAGTATTTACTTTAATTAAGCCATTCTCCTATGATGAATAATGTGACATCTTTGGGGGGGATTTTCTCTAGAAGATGTAGGACTTCAAAGAACTAATCCATTTTGGTCTCTGGCATCAGTGGTTGGAGCATAGACTTGTATTATTGGAATGTTGAATGTTTTGCCTTGGATTGTAACAGATATCATTGTGTATAATCCACTTAAGCAAAGTACCTGGAATACTGTCATTCCCCCCACCTCCCCCTCCCCTTGCCCCCATCATTGCCTTGGTGCGGTAAAGGGGCTTGAGTAGCCCAATGAAACTATAAGCTATACTGTGCAGGGTTACCTGAAACAGCCAGGTTATAGTGGAGAGGTCTAACAAAAGGTAAACCTTTTGAAAGGAAATGACCAACCATTCCAGTATCTGCCAGGAAAACCCCATGGACAGCACTAAAATGATAAAAGAGATGACACTAGAAGATGAACCCCTCCGGTCCAAAGGTGTCCAACAGGTTACTGGAGAAGAGTGGAGGACAACTATAAGTGGCTCCAGAAAGGATGAAGCAGTTGTGCCAAAGCTGACAGGAAGCACAGCTTCGAATGTATCTGGTGATGAAAGGTAAGGCCAATGCTGTAAAGATGAATATTGCACAGGAATCTGGAATGTAAGATCCATGAGCCTTCAGGATAAGCTGGATGTGATCAGAAGATGGAAAGTTTAAACATCAACACCTTAGGTGTCAGTGAACTTAAATGGATGGGAATGGGTGAATTTAATTCAGGTGATCACTCTATATACTACTGTGGGCAAAAAGTCCCTTAGAAGAAATAGAGTAGCCCTCATAGTTAATAAAAGGATGAGAAAAGCAGTACTGGGGTATAATCTCAAAAATGACAATGATATCTGTTACAATCCAAGGCAAAACATTCAACATTCCAATAATACAAGTCTATGCTCCAACCACTGATGCCAAAGAGACCAAAGTGGATTAGTTCTATGAAGTCCTACATCTTCTAGAGAAAATACCCCCAAAAGATTTCACATTATTCATCATAGGAGAATGGCTTAATTAAAGTGAATACTAAAGTAAAGTGGTACCCATGGGGGTAGAGAGAAGAGATGCTAAGCAGAATGGAGACTGCTTGGCTGAGGTAGGAGCAGGAAGCATGATGGGCTATTTGGCTTCGGGATGGAGAAAGAGTTTGAAGCAGGATATAGTCCAGCCTTTAGTAAAAGGGTGGGGTCAGGCTCCAGGAAGCCTCTCCTGATGTCCACCCCACTGCTGGCGTCTTTGGTATCCCCAGTGCCAGGAGCATAGTAGGTGCTTAATAAATGCTTATCGATTGACAGGCTGACCAGAAGACACCTCAAAGGTCATCTCCAACACCCTCCGAAGGGGGGTTTTAGAACCTCTGGCCCGGGGAGGGGGGGGATGATTTGCCCTAGGTCACCCTGCTGGCAGGAAGGGGCAGGGCCGGGGCTGGCACCCACGCCCTCCAGACTCTCGGTCCAGAGCTCTTTCTAGAGAATGGGAAAGGAGGGAACGGTTAGGGTAAAGAATGGAGAAGGAAGAGGAGAACAGGGATGGGGAAAACACATGGGGGAGGAGGAGCACGCACGGGGGGGGGGGGAGAAGCACTCAGGAGGAAAGAGTAGGGACGCAACCAATGGGAGCCTCGGGCGGGCTCAGCCACGCCCCCTTCTCCCCTCCCCCTCCTCTTTTTCTCCCCCTTCCCTTAACGACGGCCACGCGCTCTTTCCCTCTACCCTTAGGGGAGCCGGGGTCCAGTTCTCGCCCCTCCTCCCCCACCCCTCCGCCTCCCCCTCCCAAACCGAATGCGCGCGCCCGGCCGCTCAGACCGAACTTTCGCGGCCCAAAGCGGGCCTCTTCCCTCCCTTTGCCCCCTTCCCCGCCGCCGCACTCGCTCTCTCCGCCCTGCGCGCCTGCGCGAACCTTCCGTTGCAGCTCCCAGGCGCAGATGTAGTTCTTGCCGAGCTGTCCCGCCAGCAGGTGCTCGCCGTTGAGCAGCGCGAGGCTGCGGGGCCCGGTCTGCCCGCCGCGGTACGTGTGGAGGCTGGTGCCCGAGTGCAGCTCCCACACGGCGCAGTTCCACAGTTGGCCGGCCGAGTCCGTACATACCGCTACTTCCACGGGCGCCGCCATCTTTACCTCCCGGACACTAGCCCCGCCTCCCTGCCCGCGCGGCGCGGTGATTAGCCGAAAGCTAGCCCCGCCCCCAGCTCTGATTGGAGCAGGAATGAGAGCGTGAGGGCGCAGCGCCCTCTGTAGGGCGGGAGGACCTAGCGAAGCCGACTCGTTCGCATCTGGCTCGCCCCATTCTCTTTTGCGATGCGGTCCACGTGGGAGGGAGGTTGTAGCTTTTACTAGCACTGACCACGAGCAAGTCCCCAAAGTTCCCCGGATCTCAGTTTCCTCTTGCATAAAATGAGGGTGTTAAACTACAAAGCTTCTGTGATCCCTTCCAGTTTTCTAATACCTGAGACGATATCCAATCTGAGTCACTGTTGGTTAGAAAATTAGCCTTCATTTCGCCAAGCTCTTCCCTCACCCTCCTGCTATGTAAATCTATAGCAAATTTCCAATTTTCAATTCAAGTAATTGTACTCTAATCCCAAAGGTTCCGTGTTTCCAGGTCCCTCCCAGCCCAGACTTTGTCTCGTAAGTAGTGGTATGCATGTAAATGTTTAACAACCGAGTCTCCAGTACCACGTTTTAAAGTTGAATATACATTATTGAAATTTTCTATATCACCTGCAGTTTAGGATGACGAGCAAAACAAGAAAAAAGCCCTCGAGGGTCTCTCCCTAGTCTGACATTCTCTTTTCTAAGGGTCCTCTAGATCTGACTTTCTAGGATTCTAAATGAAATAAACCATGGACGTTAAAGCAGTTGGGAATTGTGTTCTCTCCTCCCATCAGAATGCAAGTTCCCTGAGTTAGGGACTGTCTTCACTTTTGTATCTGTATTCCAGTGCTTAACATAGTGCCTAGCACTTGATAAATACTTTTTTTCCCTTCATACAGTCAGGCATGCACACTTCTATAAAAATATGACTTTATGAAGGGAGGCTGAAAACTGTAAAGCAGCTGGACCTGAAGTCGGAAAAGCCTGGGTTCAAATCTAGCTTCAGACACTAGCTATGTGACTGACCAAGTCACCTAACCTGTGCCTTGGTTTCTTCATCTGTGAAATGGAAATAGCACCAATCTCCCAGAGTTGTGAAGATAAAATAATATGACATTTATGAAGTGCTTTGTAAGCCTTATTGTTGTCCAGTTCTGTCTGACTCTGCCAGACCCCATTTGAGGTTTTCTTGGCAAAGATACTGGAGTGGTTTGCCATTTCCATCTCCAGGTCATTTGACAGATAAGGAAACTGAGGCAAAGTTAAATGACTTGCCCAGGGACACACAGCTATTAAATGTCTGAGGTTATATTTGAACTCAGGTCTTCCACTGTGCCTTCTAGCTGCCCTAAAGTGCTATAAAGCTAGCTATGATTTATTATTATTTGCATTTTAAACCAGTGCCACAATTCTAAATCTGATTTCTTTGAACCCTTTGAGACTGTTTTAAAGACCTATTCTCTATGTCACACCATCACAAGTTAAAGTCATAGAACAGGAAAAAGGGAATACTAAAGATAGCTTCCTTTACTCCAATACTGTCATTTACAAAGCCCTTTCTTCATCTTTTCTTTGAGATAGTTATGGAACATATTTGACAGTCATCTGAAGGTCTGAGATTCAGAGGGAGTAGACTGGGTTATTGGTAGGGATAGGAACTAGAACCCAGGTCTCCCAATTTCCAACCCAAGGCTCTCTCTATTGTAGCATTCGTAGAATATTGGGATAAGAGAGGAGGGACAGCAGGGTACTCACACTACTGTAACTCTAGGAATCTTTCTTGAATTGATCTCTGCATCCCCTTCCCACACGTTTGCTGCTGTAAAATACCATGGACTTCATGCATGCTCAATAAATATTGATGACCACAATGGAAGAGTGAAAGCATCCAGTACTGCTGAGTAATCCATTGTCGTGATCTCCAGAGGTGATTTACTGATATCTCCCTGGGAATACAAGGTCAAAGGAGGCAGAAAGAAGAACAGGAAGGAAGGCAGGAAGGAAGCATTTATTAAACACTATCTGCTAAGCACTTTACAAATATTAACTCATTTGATCTTCATAGCCACCCTGGGAGGTAGGTGATATTATTACCCCTATTTTACAATTGAGGAAACTGAGGCAGGTATTAAGTGACTTGCCCTGGGTCACATGGCAAGTAAGTATCTGAGACTGGATTTGATCTCAGTTTTTCCTGACTTTTGTATCCACTGTGTCACATAGGTATTCAGTATGAGAGTAGGAAGCAAATAAGGGGAAGAAACAAGCTATCAATGAGAAGGCTGGCAGGACAAGTAAGGACCTTAAAACACAGAACATCTATTCCAGCCCTCAGAATGTACTGATGAGCAAATGGGGAGCCTGCCCCAAAAGGGTGTTTTAGAAGAACAAAGGTAGTGAACTGAACAGTCCCAGGACACCAGGTTGTCTCACCAGCAGTGGGCACTGTTGACTATTCTCTCATCCTGGAAATTCTCCCAGCTCAGCCTGTGGTATTCTACGCTCTCTTTGTATGAACTAGAGTTAATAGTGGCAGAAACAAAGTCCTGTTCAGAGGCAGTTAGGAGTGGTGAAGAGAGTGCTGGATTTTGAGTCAGGATAGATAGCCTAAGTTCAAGTCGTGTCTCAGACACCTGGAGCTACTTAGCATAGTCAAAGTCACTTAGTCATCCAAAGCCTCAGTTTCCTCATCTGAAAAATGGATAATATACACAAGTTGTATGATACGTAAAACAATTTGTAGTCAGTCAATGAATGTTCATCTAGCACCTAGTATGTGTTGATATGACAGGTAAAAATCTGAAATAACCAAGGGAAACAAAGGTTTGACTTTCTGAGTATATTGATTTATTAAGCAATGCATGCCAATTACATAACAAACTGGGAGCAAGCCTCCTCAGTTTGGCACTGGACCCCCAAATACAAGGGGAGAGATTTTTATGCATTAAAAGCTAATGCTTAACAGGAAATAAACCAGGATACCAGATTAGGTAATCTGTAATTTGATTTCTAATTGGAGGAAAGATTAAGGACTTTCTGAATTGGGAGGGGGATCAGCAAGTTCTGGGAGTTGAGAGATGGGATGAGCAGATGGACTTTTCCAGATGTGAAAAAAGATGTCACTCAATGATTAGCAAGCAGGTAGAATATATAGAAAAATGAAACTTAAGTCTCAAAATGGAGTCAGTTTGGTTTACAATTCTCTCAATTCCTCCTCTTTGATTCATGGGGGAGGGGCCAGCCCAACGTCAAATTTGTAAATTTTTAAATGTGCTCATGCTCACTATTAACATTCTGTATCTAGAAAAGACCATTGGGAAGCATCCTCTTGCATAGATTAGTACAACAGCTAACGTATAGTCAAAGAACAATAATTATAGTATTCCCTTAGTAAGTGAAGCTATTTAGAAGGCTCACAAGGAACAAATTTTGAGAGGAAAGATTTACATGTCAACAAGGTAACCAAGAAAATTCATGAAACATAAATACCATGAAACCAAAAGTCAAAGCAATACAATGATGATTATCAATATTAAATAGCATCAAGTCTCATTGTATTCTAGTAACTCACTGCCAGTGTCCATTTAATCAGCACATTTTGTCTTGAGTCCCCAGATGTGTTGTGGAGTTGTCTGATCCATGAAAATATCTTCTCTTGGATATTTTGGAATAGGCTTCATTCTCAGGACTGCTCTGACAGGGATTCTAATTCTCTGGTTCCAAGTCATCTGAGAAAATTCCTTGGTAATTCTGCTAAAATTTGCCAATAGCAAGACTTATTACAATTTTGTACAATTTGGTTTTCCAAACCTGAGACTTCAGGGAATTTAAGTTTTTTATATACCACTTGCTGATTCTTTCTTTACCTAAACCCTGTGCCTGATATATAAATCTAGAAAAAAAAATTATGAGGTTCTGGCTTGTAAAATGTACTCTTCTGTCTTTTAAAAATTATCAGACAGATACCTTAAAAAGGTAAAATAATTTCACTTTCTTCACAATCGTTAATGCAATTTTATATGTGAAATCCTTCATCTAATTTTGAGAACTTAACATATGCAATGCCTGAATTTCCTATTGTGTGTGTTCGTCCTTTGTTGCCAAAGAAGACCGTGCCATCAGAGAAATGATGACATGACTTACACTTGACTTCGTTTTGAGTGAGGGAGGCCTGTGCAGATCACCAGCCTCACTTCTCCTCCAGAACCATCTGAATCCAGTGACCAGATATTCATCAGGATGACTGGAGATGGTCCAGGATGAGGCAATTGGGGTTAAGTGACTTGCCCAAGGTCACACAGCTAGTGAGTGTCAAGTGTCTGAGGTGAGATTTGAACTCAAGTCCTCTTGATTCCTGCACTAGTGCTCTATCCACTGCACCACCTAGCTGCTCCCTTAGGGGATTTCCTATTAGAAAATTTGGAAACCCATCATGTACATATGTATAGAAACCATATTACATCTTTTTCTTATTACTTCATCTAGTTCCTCCCTTAGGGGGATATTATCTATATATTATAATTTTGCCACAAATACAGATTAAAACTGTAAGATTTTTCTTACTTGTATCCTCTTATAGTAACAGAGATATTCCAGTATTAATGTATCAATTAGTTAGTTACATAGTATTTCAACAGTTCAGAACTGTTTATTGAACTTTGCTACAAAAGGAGAAAGGCAAGACAGTTACAACAATGTCAAGACTGTTCTATCAAGGATATAGACAAACCTGACATATATCATGATAAAGGAAAAAACTACCTTAACTCTGATTCTATGCATGAGTCATGTTTGACAGCCAATCATATGACAAAGCTCCACATTATTCACAGGTTATCGAAAGTCAGGCACAGGATTAATCAGGTAGGAAATTCCCTATTTACAGAAAAAATAGCACAATGGGGAAACTGAGTCAAGAGGATTTTACCTTAGGACATGCTAAAGTCATTCCCTCAACTTTTTCCAGGGACAGACATCCACCAAGAGCAGTTCTCATACTGCAGCACATGCCATTTTGAACTTAAATGGTGGACCATTGGTTCAACAGACATTTCAAACAACCATATCTGAAATTAAACTCAGAACAATATTAAATTACAATCCTGACAGACTTTACCTCAAATAGCAAAATTCCACTAATCACAGCTTAGGGCTCAGATATTACTTATTTTCTCATGTTGTCCCAACTGTTACATTTCATTTATACTTCACTCATAAATTTAAAATAGCCACATTCAAATTACACAGAGAATACATGAAAAGTGACTCATATTAATGTATTGAGTTAACATCTTTAAATCACCCTATGCATTTTCATAATTTTTTTAAATGACAGCCAAATAATTTCAGATGAAAATTCACTCTCTCATGTAGAAAATTTGTGAATTCTTCATTTGACAAGGAATGAGAGAGGGAATCCTATTTTCTCAGTTCTAGGTTCTTAAACTTCAGTACTTTAGAATTTTTCAATATCTGATCAGCAGGCTGATATGTTATGATCTAGCCTCATATACAAAGTCTCAAGAAACCTCACAGATAAGGATATCTTAAAGAGTCTGTGCAACTTTTTTCGTAAGCAGTAAATCATTATGATTATCTGTCTTAAAACAAAATATACCCCTTAAATAATTAATAGTTTTAAAATATTTATTTTTATCATATTCTTTTAAAAGCTCAGTTTATTATCTAACAGCATCCAGATTAAAAGAAGAGTTATCTGTCTAACAGCATTTCTGATACAATAAAAGAAAAATTTTTTTAGAAAAACATAACATACACAACAATATCATGTGTTTAAAGCATGAAACAAAACTTATTACCAGTCAGATGTCAATTCAGCTGAATGCATTTCCAAATTATTTTATAAAGAAAATTATTCATTTTATCACCATTAACATCTTATACGAATCACATCTAAAATCTGGTATAGGGTTATCCTGTATGGAGCAATTACATTCAATTAAAGAAATAATAATATGTCAATATTAATATAGTGCTTACCATATGTTAACACTATGTCAAACACTTCACAATCATTATATCATTTGCAGTGGTCCTCATACCACTCTGGGAGGTGGGTGCCAATCCTATTCCCTTTACAAATTAAGAAACAGAGGTTAACAAAGATAAAGTAACTTCCTTAAGATCATACAGCAATAAATTTCTAAGATTGAAGTGTAATTCAGGTTTCCCTAAACTCTACATTTTCTAAAAAAATTTTTTATTTGATGCCACAATTAATAAAAGAATATCTCTCACCACATCATAATTTTGGTACAGGACAAATCTCAACCAAATTAAATCTGGATTTACAACCATAAAGTCAAAACCTCCATTTTCCAGAGCACCTGTGCTTTAAAATTTAGAGCCTAGAGTTAACAATTAGCTCATTTTCAAAGGTCTGAGGTAGTACTTCACCTTTCCATAAACTTTAGTTTATTTTCGTTCAAAAATCTGGTGCCATCTTCTCACCTTCATCTGAGACTTTTAAGTTTCAATTTCCATCAAAAGGTAGGGACAGGCTCCAACTAGTGGCTTAACATATCCATCCCCTTTTTTTGGAGCTCAGGAAGTTTCAAAAGATTGCACTTTCAGGGGCAGATTTTCTAGTCATATCCCAGACTACCTAAAGAGCTTATCTTCATCCTTTTTAATTTCTCTTTGATAATTTAGCACAAATTTTTTAAATAACTCCAAGTAATTGCAGTTCTGTTACCTTTGCGGATTTCTAAGAGCTTACAAATGCATGAATTCTTTCTAATATTCTTTGGTGACTTTGTTTCTAATATACCTAAGCAATTCTGTTATATAAAGCTTTGAAAATTCTATTTAAGGTTTCCCAACAGACATTCCAAGTTCCTGGTCACCTCTCCCTCTACCATCATTATGAATATCTATCCCCCTTATCTAGAACAGGGTCTGAGCCTAGGCAACAGCAACAACCTTTTTTTCAGTTTAATTCACCTTTTCCATTCCTTAATTAAATTTTATTCATTTTAAAGTTGCTCCCTGATTTAAATAAACTTTTCTCCTTTTATGGTCAAGAAAGGGTTAACAAGAGGCCATTCTTAAGCATCTGAACTTTTTTTAATCAGTGAAACTGATTTCCTTCCTAGCACAAAAACAGCAGCTCTATGAACTTAATCTGAGTGAATGATCTCTTTCCTAACTTGAATTCTTCTCTTCATAAAAGAGAGAGAACTGCTTAAGCTTAATTTATAAACCTCTAAAATCTACTAAGATGTTCTTAGCAGTTACCATAATTTGGAAATTTACAGTAAAGATATGACATGTCAGTTACAAATTCAGTTTCAGCTTCATTTGTAACACCACAAATTTCTACAAACTAGGAAAAAGTTTTCTTTTCTTTGATTACCTGACTTTATTTCTGTAAACCCAAACTGGCCTGGGCTGAAATGACGGCGAGAAAATATCTTGGATTTTTTTTTCCTTCTTCTTAACCTAATCTCCCACTGAAGTGGGGGGTAGTTCTGTTTACTAAGACAGAGAATTTAGCATCAAATTACAGAAGGCTGGGAGATCTGCTTCAAGTATGAAACTGTGCAACTTCATTAATTTTCCCCAGCACTCTAAATGCTTTGGTTGCAGCTTTTCAACAGTCTTTCTGTTTGGTGGCATTTTAGAAATTTTCCAAAGTAGCGAAATCAACAAATAAGATTAAATGCAACACAAGACAAAGATGTTTCTAAACATTTTACAGACATAAAAACACAAAACAATAAGACAGAAAAAATTAGTGTGCACAAATTTCTAAAACTTGCAGTAATTGAAAATCCCTTCTTCAAGCCAAATTAGGGAAATGAAATGGAAGAGGAATGAATGAAAATGAAAAAGAAGAGAATCACAGGAATGGGGGCAGAATACTGGATTTGGAATCAGGTGAGCAGGGTTTAAATCCTACCTCTGACACTTATATGTTGTAGACCAATCTTAATTTCTTTAATAATCAAAAAAGCCAAGTTGAGACCAAAATAGATTATCAGTTATCAATCTTGCAATTGAAAACCGAATTTCACCTAATTGAGTAGCTCCCACTACTAGACTGTCAGTCACTCACGAACTATAGTTATTTGTGACTACTGGTCATCCCATTTGTCAGTATAGTTATTTGTGACAGGTAGTGCACTCTTCTCCAACTTAAGCAGAGGCTTGCCTATTCATTCAAAGGAATTTCCAGGGAAATACCTGCCCCAACAATGAGAGGGCTTACCTTAACTCAGAAGAATTTGAAATCAAGATGGAGAGTAACCTCCTCAACCTGGCTTGGCTTCACTGTTGTGAATGAAATCTGAAATAACCAAGGGAAACAAAAGTTTGAATTTTTAAGATTATTGATTTATAAAACAATGTATGCCAACTGCATAACAAATTGGGACCAGGCCTCCTCAGCTTGGCACTGGACCCCAAGTACAAAGGAGACAAATTTTTATGCATTAAAAGAAAACAATTAACAGCATACAAGATTAGATCACACGATTTCTAATTGGAGGAAAGATTAAGGACTTTCTGAGTTGGGAGGGTGTATAGTGAGCAGGTGGACTTTCTCAGACGTGAAAGAAGATGTCACTCAATTCCCATGATTAGCAAGCAGGTGGTATACATAGGAAAATGAAACTGAAGTCTCAAAATGGGTTTTACAAGATGTAGTCAGTTTGATTCACACAATTCTCTCAGTTCTCTCAGGGCACTATGCTAATTGCTGGGATACAAAGAAAAGTCAGAGTCCCTGCTGTCAAGTAGCTCACAGCCTAATAAAGGAGACAGTATACAAGTGACTATAGAAATGAGATGTATACAGAATAAATTGAGCAACCTTAGGGTTATTGAACTAAGTTCAAGGAGGACCAAGGAGGATGTTTAAGTGAGACCCGGAGGAGGCCAGGGAAGCCAGGAGGAAGAAATGAAAAGGAAGAGAATCACAGGAATATGGGCAGAATACTGGATTTGGGATCAGGTGAGCAGGGTTTAAATCCTACCTCTGACACTTTATCTGTATGACCTTGAGTAAGTTGTGAATCCTCTCTGGGTCTCAGACTCCTAATCTGTGAAGTAGGGGACCTGGGCTAGATGACCCCCAAAGATCCTTTCTGGCTCTAAATCTATGACTTTGTGCAGCACAGTTGTTGCGTCTGAGTGAGAGGGGAAAGTATACAGCCATTGATGGAAAAGGGAAAGTCAGGGAGAGGGGCCGGTTTTTCAGAGGGTGATGTCAAGTTCTGTCTTAGAACTGTTGAATTTGAGATAGCGGTGAGATAGCCAAGTGGAAATATCCAAGAGACAGTCTGAGGTTGAGGGATGAAGAGGAGCCAAGCGATCCAGGTTACCTTAGAGGTGTCATTTGGAGTCACCTCTGTGGGGTAGTAGAGTAGGGTGAGGGCGAATGTGTATCAAGAGAAGGACTGAATGTGGGAGCCTGGGTCCAGAGGGATCTCTGTGTTTTATGACTGAGGTTTGCAAAGTGTTCTGCATATACTGTTCCTGGATCCTTACAACAAGTCATTTGTCATCCCCCATTATATAGACAAGGAAACTGAAGCTCAGAAAGGATGAATTAGCACCAGCCCTGGAATCGGGAGGACCTAAGTTTAAACCCTGCCTCAGACACTAGCTATATGATCCTGGGCAAGTCACTTAACCCTGATTGCCTCACAAAAAAAACTGGGGGGAGATGAATTATTTTCCCATGGTCACACAGCTGGTAAGTGTTTGAGGTAGGATTTGATCTCAGATTTTTCTGACTCCAGGTCCAGTGCTCTATTTTCACTACATCTCCTGGTTGGAACAGTGGAAGGAGTTCTGGCTCTGGAGTCAGAAAATCTGGATTTGAATGCTGTTCCATTAACCAGTTTCAGGTTCTTCCTGAGTTCAGCCTTCTTCCAAGTTAAGAGAAAGAAAAGGAAGCAGGAAATGGTTGGTCAGAGACTGAGGAGGAAAACCCCAAGCAAGGCAGGAGAGAATCACTTAAAGCTCCAAATCAGAAGAGACCTCAGAAGCTATCTAGGATAACCCCTTTCTGAATTCTTTCTTCAAAAAACCCACCAAGTAGCCAGCATTGACTAAGAGATCTCCTGCGAGGAGGAGCCAGCCTATTCCCTCCTGAGGTGGCTCATTCCACTTTAGGGGATTTCTAATGGTTGGGAGGTTTTCCCTCACACTAAACAAAGAGCAAATCTGATCTCTCATCCAGAGGATGATTCTTTAAATACATGAAGACCATTATCCAGGTTTCCTTGTGTCTCTTCTTCTTCAGGCTAAGGTTGCCCTTCTCTGGATACCCTCCAGTTTAAATCTGCATTCTTCCTCTAATGTGGCACCCAGATGTGAATACAACACTCCAGATGTTGGTCTGACCAGGAGAGAACGTGTTGTAAGGAGACTTCTGATTCCCTAGTGTTGGATGTGAAGCTTCTCTCTCTTGTTAAATATAAACATTTATTGATATCTTTTGTCTCCTAATACAGCCTGAGTTCTCTTCAGCTGACATGCATAGATCTTGTGGTCTACTAAAACTGCCAGACCTTTACTTTTAAAAGATGAACTGTTCTCTAGCTATATCTCCCATCTTGCGCTTATGAAATTGACTTTTTGAACCCAAGTGTAAGTCTTGACATTTATTTTTGATTTCATCTTATTAAACTTGATCCAGTTCTTTAACTTATTAAGATCTTTCTTGATACTGTCCTCCAATATATATTAGCTATTCCTTCTAGCTTTGGGTCATTTGCAAATTTGGTAGTTCCAGGGAGGAGAGGAAGTTCTGAGAAGAAAGGAAAGGAAGAAGCCCTGAATTTCAGTTGTGGGTCTGTCTGCCACTTCATGACCATATACATAGGCATTATATATGTTACATATACATATATACCTCTCTGACCCTCAATTTCCTTATCTATAAAGCAAAAGTAATAATCCTTGTATTCTTCCACTGGTACTTTCTGATGAGAGCATGGAGGTGATCCTGTGTTCTAGAAATCTGTACCAACAAAAGCATAGTCTCTGTCTTAAAGGCTCATTACCATATTGGTTTAGGGAGATGAATTTTTTGGTCGCAAAATTTCTAGAAACCTGGCTACTTTCAAATGAAGTATGGAGAGTCTTATACGACTCTTGACCTTGTGCTAACCTGTTTGCCACAGGATTCAATTAGTCTACTGGAGAACTCTTGACATTTAGAGGATAAGAAAAATAGAAAATGACCCCCAGTCCTCAGTGGCCCTCTTCCATTCCTGTGGTGGTGACAATGGTAAAGTCAGGGGAAAGGGAAGCAGAGGTTGTTGAGAATCACGTAAGCCCTAGACTGCCTTTATATTTCATCCTTTTTTTAAATTTGTGGAATAAAACAAGCACTTCCATAACACTGTAGAAAAAAATATGATTGCACATGAAATTGCAAATCTACTATGTACAACTTGCTTTCCTTTTAAAGATATAATAAAGTTCTCATATAAATTTATTTCTTCCCTTCCCCCTGCCCTAGAGATGGCTACCATTAGACAAATGGTATTTACGTAAAATCATTCTACATAGGAAGAACAAAAGGTCCAGAATATCAAAGGGACTAATGAAAAGAAATGCTTGGGAAGGTGGCCTAGCACCACCAGACCTCAAATTGTACTATAAAGCAGCAGTTATCAAAACCACTTGGTATTGACTAAGAAACAGAGGGGTAGACAAATGGAATAGGCTTGGCACTCAAGACACAGTAGGCAAGGAATATAGCAACCTCCTGTTTGATAAACCCAAAGACCCCAGCTTCTGGGATAAGAACTCACTGTTCGACAAAAATTGCTGGGAAAACTGGTTAACAGTGTGGCAGAAATTAGGCATAGACCCATGCCTGACACCATACACAAGAATAAAATCCAAATGGGCACATGATTTAGGTATAAAGATTGCTACCATAAATAAACTGGAGGAGCAAGGAATAGTGTATTTATCAGATTTATGGAGAAGGGAAGAATTTTTTACTAAAGAAGTGATAGAAAGCATTATGAAATGCAAGATGGATAATTTTGATTACATTAAACTGAAAAGTTTCTGCACAACCAAACCCAATGCAACCAAAATTCAGAGGGATGTAGTAAATTGGGCAAAAAAATTTTACGGCTAAAATTATTCTACATATACTTCAATTTATCAGTTCTTTGGATGCAGATAACGTCTTTCTTCATATGTCCTTTTGAGTTAATTTGGGTATTTATAATAGTCAAATGACTTATTTGTTCAGTCATTTTTAAAACAATACTGCTGTTACTGTATGCAATGTTCTCTTGCTTCTGTTCACTTCTCTTTTATTTCGTTGTTGTATTTTATCTTAATAGCTAGAATTCAATGGGAGATCCTTGTGTAGTAAATGGCCCCATTGATGGAAGAACTTCATCATATATCAAGGCATATGCCCCAGCAAGTATAGTATATCAGAGAGTCTCTGACAACTAGAATTCCCCAAAGTGGAATGAGTTGACTGGATAGGTAGTGAGTTCCCTGCTATTCAAGAAATCCAAATAATTGGAATCTGATGAGACCTCGGTTCTCTTCAGCACTAGGTGGCAGTGGTGAGTCATAAATACTGGGCAGTTGCAGGTTTTCTTTGGGGCCCAGGGCTATTCACTCCTGAGAAGGAGGTGTGGGGCTTCAGCTCCCATCTTCTCAGTTGGCCAAAGGGAGAAACCCTCAGAGGCTGAAAGGGAGGTTTGGGGAGGGAGTCACTCTTCCCCTGTGGTTAGGATTGAGAGCAGGTTTAGGCACAGAAGGGAACCACCTCTACACACACACCCTAACCCAACCCCCAGTTCAGGCTGTGGGGGCTGGAGGCCGAGCACTGAAGGCCAGGGTTTATTTATGGCAGGAAGCAAAGCGTGTCTGAGATCCCCCCAGGGCCAGAGGGCAGGCGAAGGGGCTGGACCTCTGGGGGCTTAAGGGAGTCTCAGGGTTCCAGAGGCCACCTTTTCTGAGTGGGAGGGCATTTCCAGACCCCTCTCTTTACTGTCTCCAGCCTTTCTCTTTCTCCAGACCATGGGATCATAGGATTTAGGCCTGAGAGGGAGGAGACAAAGCGGCTCGTTCAGACGTTCCTCATTTTACACAGGCAAATGGCCACAGATCCAGGGTTAGGGTTAAGAGATATAGGCCAATGAAGGCAGAGGAAAACATCTTTATAAAAGCTAACACTGCAAAAACTTTAAGATTTCTTTAAAAAAATTTTTTTTAATTGCTATCTTTGGTTTTTGTATCACCATCATTTTCAAAATGTATCCTTTCCTGCCCTAGGTAGAGACCTACCATTCTATAATAAAGAAAGAGGGGGGAAAGTTCAGCAAAACCAACAAATTCCTCTTGTCTGATAGTATGTTATTTCTGAGTTGTTTCAACTGTGTCCGACTCTTCCAGATCCCATTTGGGGCTTTTCTTGACAAAGATACTGGAGTGATTTACCATTATCCTTCTCCAACTCATTTTACAGATCAGGAAACGGAGGCAAACATATTTAAATGACTTGCCCAGAGTCACACTCAGTCTCCGAGGTCAGATTTGAACTTGGGAAGAGCGATCCCCAGTTTGCTATCTACTGTACCACCTAGCTGTCCTGTCTGACAATATATTCGGTATTTCACTCCCCAAATCACCCCTCCACCTCTTACATCTTAAGGGCTGCAAAGCACTTTACTCACAATAGTCCTGTGAGGCAGAATGTTTGAACTGTGAGTCCCATTTTCCACAAGAGGAAACAGGCTCAGAGAGCAGGTGACTAGCCTATTACCCAGCTGTTAAATGTAGAGGCAAGATTGGAATACAGATCTTCTGTGTTGGACCTTTGACACTACATTGAGTTGCTAAATTGTTTATGTCCCAGGATGATAGACATTTCACAGACACATCAGATACGCACCCCCTTCCCCACCCCAGATTGTACTTGGCTGGGGCTCAGTAAATTTTGAGTGAATGAATGAAAACATGTCTGGTCAGGCAGGTTAAAGTGAATTCTGAGCTCCAGCTAGAGTTTTCTAAAATACCACTCTGACAGTCACTCACCTGCTTAAGAAACTTTAGTAGCTACCTAGTACCTTTGGTTTGACATTTAAAGCCCTTGGTAGGCAATAGCCTGATTTCAGTCTCCCTTTCCTGGCTTATTCTCCCTCATGAAGTCTGCCTTCTGGGGCAAAGTGGCTAATGTGCTGTTCCTGAAAAATCACTGCTCCATTTCTAGCCTCCATACTTTTGCACAGAATGAACTCCATTTCTGGAAACATATCCCTGCCTCTTAGAATCTTCAATAGTCAACCCATGTGCCATGCCCTGCCTTCTGATTTCCCCAGTTACCTGGAATCTCTCCCTCTCCTCAAATTATCCTTCATATATGTCTTTGTTTACAGGTTATAGCCCACTTCCCTTCTCTCCCCCTTACCCCAAGAATGTAACCTCTCTGAGCAGGCACTGTGGTCATTTTTGTCTTTGAATTCCCAGAATTTAGGACTGAGTCTGGCACATAGTAGGTACCTAGTACTTGCTTGTTGGATTGGATTAAATCTCCATGGCATCACTGCAGAGAGATCTGTGGGAAGGCAGATGAAAAAACAATTTATTGGATGCTTCCTTGACTCCCTACTGCACTGGCAGAGGGTAGACAGAGCCGCAGAGGCTCCCCATGGAGACATGGGGAGAAGCAGGGGTACAGAGGAGAGACACAAGTTTAAGGGAGCAGTTAGCAGGATGACAGGTTTAGACATGATGCCTGAGACCAAGGAGCCCTGTGATCTCAGACAGGAGAGGAATACAGATCATCTCAAGTCAATGACAGGGGAGGAGTCCATCAGGAAACGGTTGTAAGAGAATTTTTAATCTCTGGTTTGGGAGCAGCTGTCTGATGTCAGGTTGTCTGCATAGCTTCCCGACCGTGCTGATGGTCCTCCAGCTGCTTGAGCCCAGGCTGGCAATATTAGGCTAATCTCCTCCTAGCAACCTCCCTTCCTCCCCCATCCCAGGGGACGGACAGGCCAAGGGCTGTTTCCCTGTTGTGAAGGTCAGAGGTTACTCCCTCCCCCCATCCCATGGCTCCATCACAAGTTCCCTGGAATGAAGACAGACCAGTTATGTCAGGGACAGCCCTCTTGGGGCCCAGGAGGACAAACACCATACCATGGGTGATGTTTCTCTCAAGCCCCTGACCACCTAGCCTCAGGGGTTTCTCTGTTGCCAGCTGTGAGTGGCATGCACCTTTCCCCTCACTAGCACCTCCTTATACACGTCGACCTCGGGACAGATCAGGTGTGCATTGTCCAGGGAGCTCGTGGTCAGGGCCAGGTTGGCCAGATGTCTCTGACTCCTAGGCAGTATGGTGTATGGGAATCTCCTTAGATTTCAGGAAAGATGTGGATCCCTGTCCCTTACTGCCTGCGTGACTCTGGGCAATTCTCATCACCTCCATTTCCTCATCAGCAAAATGAGAATAACAAGCCCGCCCCATATGATCATTGTGAGGTGATATGTAAATATCCTGGTATGTCTCCATACGTAAATAAATCACTTTACCAAGCTCTGAGGGCTGTAGAAATGCCAGCTCTTATTAGATTCTATTACTAACCAGCTAGCGATCTTAGAAGGAACTGAAATTAGGGCTAGGCTGACGAGTGCAGAGGATTTAGCACATAGTGGATGAGAAGGAGTTTATTGAATTGAATCACTATTTCATCCCGCTTACCTGTGGACCTCAGACAAGTCACAGATCTGCTCAGTTTCTTCTGTAAAATGAAGGATCATGGGATCACATGTTTCCTGACCTGGAGTTCAAATCCAGTCTCAGACCTTACCTGGTATAAGTCATTTAACCTGTCTGCCTCAGTTTCTTCATTCGTAAACTGGAGATAATAATAGCACCCACCTCTTAGACTTGTTATTAAGGATGAAATGAGATGGCTTTGTAAACCTTTAAATGAAATAAATGCTAGCTATTGTGGGGCAGAGCTTGAAAGAAGTAAAGAGGAATACAGAGAAGGAAGTGTGACTTGCCCAAGATCCCGCAGAGACCAGGGTGATGTCTAAGGTCCCTCTGATTGGAGGTTTGGGTTGGTTTCTTCTTGAGAAGAATTATTCCCAGGCTCCGATGGGTTCAGAAAGGGATCAGAGTCCAATCACAGGGGCTACTGAGACTGCTTCTTCCTTTCCCTTCCCCATCCTTGTCCCCTCCAATCCAGAAAAAGCTCTGTGAAGGGCCCCATCAGAGAGACAACGGCTGAGCGTATAATCAGGTTGCAAGGACAAAGATTTCAGATTCAACACTGTTGTTACCTCTGCTAATGGAGGAGGGGAAGAAGGCTGATTGACAATTGAAATCCAATGACAGTCACCAAGTCAGTACTGAGTCATTTGTCTCAACCACCTTTCCACTCTTCTTTTAATCCAGCTCCCCAGTCTGGCCATGAGGGCCCCCCACCATCAGGAAACTTCCTCCCTTTCCAATTTTACTTTCTCCAACTCATCTTCCTCTATACAACTAGATTAACCGTGAGACTTAACATTTACTGTTGTTCAGTTGAGTTCCACTCTTTGCGACCCCATTTGAGATTTTCTTGGCAAAGATACTGCAGTGGTTTTACATTTTCTTCTTCAGCTCATTTTACAGATGAGGAAACTGAGGCAAACAGGTTTAAGTGACTTGCCCAGGGTCACACAGCTAGTGTCTGAGGCCAGAATTTGAACTTACATCTTCCTTTCTCCAGTGTGCCACCTAGTTGCCCTCTTTTACCCTCTATTTTCTCACTTCTGGGCCTTTGTCCACACAGTTCCCTATTCCTGGAGTTCAATCTCTCCGCTCTTCCAGTAGAAATCCCACCCATCTTTCAAGACCCAGTTGACACTATATCATTCAGGACAGCTGCTGTGTGGTACCCTCAGCTGGTTTTTCCCCTAATGCACTTCTCAATAATCTCTTTTGTGTTTGGGTTATATCACCCCTGCTAGACTGTGCCTTTCTTTTGAGCAGGGACAGTGTCTTAGTTACTTCTGTGTCTCCAGGCTTCCAATATCCTTCACGGGCCTTTTGTTGAGGGTGGGACGCTTCCCCACCAATTCAGGCCACAGTCTGTCTGTGTTCTAGTAGAGCACAGTAGTTGAAGACTGCTGATAATCACCTGGGGCATGTTAGACTTGGAGTCAGGCCCACAAGCTTCCTATCTGTTTGACTCTGGGCCAGTCACCCAACCAAGGGCTCAATTCTCTCCTTTGTGAAAAGGAGAGAATAACACTTGAAGGCCCTGTCTTTCTGCTGCTATCTCATCCTCACTCTGTGCTTAAGGCCTTCTTGCCTTGAAATATCTTACTGTCCTTCCACCTGCGCACCATGGAACATCCCTTTGCCAGGCCTGTCTCCTTTTCTCAATGGCCAGCTTCTCCTGGGGCCTCAGGTACCTGTTGTGGCTCTGCTTCTAACGTTATGACATGTCTCCTTGGGGTACCTTTATCACCTCCCCTACTTAACTCCTACTGTTAGACTCCCTTGTCCCATTAGTATATAAGCTCTTTGAGGGCAGACTCATTTTTTGTCTTCAACGTTTAGCACAGTGCTTGGCACACAGTAAGCACTTGATCCTTCCATCCCTCCTGAGGACTGTAAATGAGCTTTCTTAAGCAACTATACTGTGTACCAGTAACTTTGTTTAGAGCAACAGTGCCTACCTTCAGGGAGTTTATATTCGAACATGAGAAACAAATATCCTTGTGGGCATTTGTAGAAGAAACACACCAAGCGGGCTCAAGGTCACCTCAGAGGGCAAGGTACTAGCAGATGGAATTTGAGTTGAGTCTTGAAGGAGAGATGATTTTGTCTAAGAAAAAGGGTTGTAGAGGGAGAGTCTATCCTGAGCAGATATGAGGGGTCCTGTGTTAGGTGGTATGGTTGGTCTGTAGAGTGAATGAAAGGGAGCATGTTATCAGAAGACAGACAAGATGGGAAGGGGCCAAGTTGTGCATTGCTATAAATGCCAAATAGAGGACTTTAGATCTGATCCTGGAGGTAAGAGGGAGCTACTTGGGTTTATTGAGGGAAGGTGAGCAGGGACGTGGTTAAACTGTGTTTAGGAAGAAGCACTGGCTGCTATAGGGAAGATACACTGAAGTAATTTGTTGAGGCAGGGAGAGCACATAAGAGGCTATTTCAAAAGTTCAAGTGAAAGGTGATGAAAGTGAATTAAAGTGGCAAGGTATCTGTCCAAAGGCAGAGGAGCACAGACTTAGAGGTGGAGGGGACATTAGAGACGTTAGACAGGTGGGGAAACTGAGGCTGTGAGAGATTTAGTGACTTGCCCAGGGTCATACAGCTGGGGCAGCATTGAAACCCTGGCTCTTTGCATTTAGTAGGGACAGCCTCTGGTAAGGCAGGATTACCTGCACGCTGCCATGAGGCTCCTCAATATTTATTTGTTAAATTTGGATTTACTTTTGTGGTTAACATGGACTCTGAATCTGACCTTCCTTCTTCCCTCTCTGTGACTCACCTGGTGACTTAACATCATCAAAGCATAATATTCCCCCACTGCCCTCCCCTCCCCCAAGTAATACCCCAGATGGCAATTCAACCTTCCCAGGAGCCAGGTTGGGGAGCTAGGATTTAGCTGCTGCTTTTCTGAGCTGAGGCTGGAAAATAGGAGTGGGGGTGCCCTTGATGCTAGACTCCCTGGGAAGCTGCCTCTGCTGGTTGTGAATAAATAGCTGTGTGACATAGAACTAAAGTGACCTTGGATGACTCCTCGGAAAGGGAAGGGGGAAACCAATCGCTGTAATGTATTAGAGATGCCTGGCAAGCCACCCTTGTGCCAATTCCCTGGCTGACCCAGGGTACTGGCACAATCCAGAAGGAACAGGAACCAGGAGGCAGAGCTGCTGCTTAACTGGAAGCCAGGGAGCTGGGTTATTACTCAAGTTTTCCCACCAGCTGGTTATATAACTTTGGACAGAGCACTTCCGTTCTCTAGGACATAATATCCTTACCTATACAACGTGGAATATGGGCTACATGATCTCCAAGAGTCCTCCCAGCTCTGACATTCCATGTTCTAAGGACCCTCCCAGCTAAGATTGTGTTCTTCAAGCTCTTGAGTTCTCTCCCTATTCCCCAACCCCTCTATTATCTCCATTTATCCCATATATAGCTTGCTTTATCATTTGTTTGAATGTTGTCTCTCCCACTAGATTCTAAGCTCCCTGAGGGCAGGGACTTTTTTTTTATTTGCCTTTTTGTATCCCCAATGCATGGCACAGTGCCTGCCACATAGTAGGCACTCACCACACCTTTCTTGCCCTGAGATTACCTTCCATTTACACTGTCATTTATGTGTGTGTGTGTGTAGAATTTTTGCATATTGCCTCCCTCTCCCCATGCTCCTTGAGAGCAGGGACTATATTTTTGCTGAAAAGCAAAATCCATACTAAGCCCTTGGTACACGCTCACTTGCTGACAGACTATGGCCCAAGGTCTCCCCCAGTTATGTCATCCTATGTTCTTTTAAGTCTGTTCTGACTGTGCTCTAAGTATAAACCATTACCAGTGAAAGGGAGAGATGAAAAAGACCTACTAAATTCTGTTAGAAGTCCATACTTGCTACACTTAAGGACTAGGGAGCTTGTTCCAGGGGCCAATGGCGAGATGGAGGAGAGGTTCCATGATGGCAGGCTTCAGCCTGTCTCTGAGCTGAGGCCAGACAGAAGGGGATAAGAAGGGATTTCCCACACCAGAGCCCCTCAGATGGAGGATGGATGAGCCCTTTGTCAGAGATACTGTCCTCCTTGGTCTCTTCTAGCCTGACAGTCTACGGAAAAAGAATTCATCAATGACATATTTTGTTAACAGTAGCTCAATAATCTCTTTTGGGAGGAGGGGGAGTGGAAAAAATGACCACCCTTCATCTGAAGGACAATTGGTTGAACCCCGGCGAGCCCAGACCCAAGCAGAAACCACAGGAGGCAGGTGATTTTTCTTTTAAAAGTCAGAAGTGTGTTTTTTTTTTGTCGTTGTTGTTTCATTTAATATCTCATCAGCTTTACAGGGTTACAACTGTCTTAAATATTTCTGAAGTTTAAATACAATCTGTATAATAATGTTATTATAAAATGTAAACTTTCAGTGTTTTTTATTTCATAATCACAAGATTTTTTTTTTAATACCTGAATGTCCTGCAAAACTGAAATAGGTAAAGCCAGCCCCAGCGGAGCCAGAATAGCCCACAGAGCTGTGTCAGAGGTAGAACATGGTTTTTGCCTTATTTTTTTTCTTTTACCTGAGTTCAGGCATGGTCCCCCCCAACCTTGGTCACAGCCCAGGCCGGGGATTCCATGCTGTTTAACAAACCCCAGAGGAAATGCGAGTCCACATGCCAAAAAAAAGGAAAATTGAATGTAATATATTCTCCAGAAAAAAAAAAAAGAAAAGGGAGGCAGGAGAGGGTGGAAGAAATTAGAAGACAGATGAAAAGATGACTGTACAAAATGGACAGTTACTAAAACCTAACCCTGACCCCTCAGCTCCCTTTGCCCCAAGCCCACCCCCCTCCCACCCCAAAGGGTTAGCTGTAAGATAGCATCTTGTCATCCTAGTCTACAGTAAGTACTTTGGCAGATCCTAAAAGCAGCAGGTTAAAACAAAAACCCAACTAAAGCTCAGGCCTTTTTTTGTTTTACTTCTGACCCTATGCTCAGGGTAAGGTGTCCCAACCCATCCCTGCCACTATCACTGCCAAAGATTTGCTTTGGAAATAAGCTTCCTCTCCCTCCTCCAGCCAAGGGGACCGGCCCCCCAGTTTGCATAAAGGGTGCTGAGATGCACCCCCAAAAGCCTCTTACTTCCTGGGGTACAAAGTTGCCCAATTCTCCCCAGTTCTATAGTGAATGGGAAGGAAGCGATTGGAAGGGGGGACTGTGGGTGGTCTCTGCTATGAGAGGTGTGGGGGGAGAAAAGCCACCCTGCTGGAGCTGGGGAAAGGGTGCTGCCAGGAGGCCAGGGGGAGATCCCAGTGGAATCAAGCTTCAGTAGTGTCCCTTGGAGGAGTATGGCCCCCATCCCCTTCAGAGTTTGCCCACTTCCCTTTAAGCTGTTGTCCAGGGGCACTCCAGGGCTGCCATAGAGCCCAGGCTGGGTTCCAGAGGTAGCTCTGGGTAGTAAGTGGACCATTCTTCTCTAGAGAAGTCTTTTTCTCCTTCCCCCGATACTGTCCCCTTCCCTTCTCAACCCACCCTGCAAAATACAAGTGGCCTTCTCAGGGAAGAACACAGCTGAAGACTCCCTTGCCCCGACACTGTCCTGAAACCCCAGACTGCCAAAGCTCTGTGGGCTACTCCCCATATCTCCCTGCCTCTCCCAGTACAATCATTGGAGCTGAACAGCAGGTATAATTCCCCTGAGTAAGGATCCAGAGCCTGCTGAGAGAGCCTGGATCATACATAAAGACATTTTTTACACAGAGGTTTCAGTACACACACATACATACACACACACGCTCACGCTCACACACTATATATATATCTATATATATAATTTTAATATAGAATTTCTTCTCCCAACCCATTTTTCCCCCTCTACAGTTCTTTCTCCCCTTAAACAAGCAACATGCTAGGATGAAGGACAAGGCAGACAGTTTGATTTGGAATGGAATAGCTAGAAGGGGTGAGTGAGGAGGAGCAGCTCAGCACTGGGACTTCCTAGACATTTAAGGCTCTCAACTTATCCCAGATGGCTGAGGAAGATGGGGGGAAGCCTTGGGATACCATGGTCAAAAAAAAAAATTCACCACTGAGTGTCCTGCCTTCTGCTGGTGAACTGCTCCATGCTTGGCTGGCATGATGGATGGGCCCTAGATGACAGGTGAAATCGCCTCCAGGGCACATTTAAAGTCTTTAAAGATTGATAGGCACACACTCTACAGGTACAGCCTTGGAGGGCCTGGGGTCGCCTCCAAGCCCTGCCGAGGCACCTCTGCCTAGGCTGAAGAGGATGACTAGATGGGATTGGGTTGGGGAAGGTCTGAGGAGCCGGATCTTTAGTCCCTGTAGATAACCTCTGACCTGGCTTGGGGAGGGCAGACTGGGGATGGTGATGAAGAAGATGACTTATTATTATTTTTTTGGCATTAAATATCAGGAATGAGGTAGAAAGAAAATTTCAAAGCTTTATCTTTCCCCTAAAAAGGGGTACCTGAGCCCAGACATCACCTAACAGGGCTCAAACTATAATTGTTTTGGGTAAATTTTGAGCAGCCAGCAAAAGGATGGGAAAAGAGAGGAAATCTGGGGTTGGGGGGCGGGGCTGGGGGAAGCCAGTTCCCTATGGATCCTTGAACTCCTGGGACCATGAGGAGCTTAAGGATGGCTTGGGGATGTTGCAAATGAGACGAGCTGTTCATTCAGGCTGAGAAAATGGGTACTCCCAGGACAGAGGAGGACAGGCAGACTGGTCTTATTACTCCCCACAGAGAGCCTGGCTGCATGGGCTGGTGCTCTCAGGCTGCCTGCTCCCCCTCCTCATCCTTCCCTGAAGTCTGAGCCAGCCTTCTCATGTTTGCCTGCCAAGGTAGGAGGGTAAGGAACTCCAGTAGGGTATGGGGTTTGGGGTTTTTTGGTCCCTCAAGAACAGACAGTAGAAAATTCAGCCTCCCAGCCCAGTCATACCTTCTACCAGACAGCCAAAATAACAAGCCCCCTTGGTTTCCAAAGGCAGAGGCCTTCCGGGGTTCAGAAGCCTGGGTCCTGGGCTGTGCCCTGAAACCAACAGAATTCTCCCTTCATCTGTTTCTTGGCTCCTGGCTGCCATGGGAGATAATTTTTCTGGGGGCTCTTTGGGACCCTGAGAAGAGGGTAAGGAGGGGCTTGGAGATTTGAAAAAGGAAAGGAAGGTAAGAAGGAAGGTAGGAGGAAGGGAAGGAAGGAAGGCAGATAGGAAGGAGGAAGGGAAGGAAGGAAGGAGGGAGGGATGGAGGGAAGGAAGGAAGGTTTTTTCCCTTTCTCACTAGGCCTGAGGGAGGACAGGGGTTCTGAGGGAAAGTCAGCAGGAATGACAGGGAAGTGATCCTGAGGTGCCCCAGTGGGGGAGTTCATCACCCTGAGATTTATTTTTTTGTAGAAGTACTGCTGTGATACACCAATGTCTGCCAGTAAAGTGCCTACCCAGAGCCTGAGGGAGGAAGCAGAGAGAGGGAACCTCAGGGAGTGGTGAGGGGCATCAGAATTCTCTGTTACCTATCCTGGGTTTCCAACCTTGTCTGTTGGAAGACAAACACTGGCCAGACTGGTAGACAGGCTGGGCCTTCCCTCCCTGTACCTCACAGGCCCTAGAAATAGTTAATAGGCCCTGAGTAAACCATCTCCCCTCCTCCCCCAATCCTGGGTAGAACTTAGCTCCCTGGGCCCAATTATAGTCAGGAAGGCAAAGACCTGAGAAGAAGGGGCACCCTAGGGACAAGGGTGGGGGGAGAGGGGAGCTGAACCAGGGGGTGCTAACTGCTTAATTTCCCCTCTGGAGAAATTAAAACCAAGTGCAAGGAAAAACAGAGATCTAAGTGGGATCTGGAAAACTTCCATTGAGTGCTCTCCCAACACAAAGTAAAGGAGACCCTCTGAAAAGTTCCAGGGTCCCCTTTAGGGAGATCTGGCAGCAGGAGTTGGGGGCTGGTGAGACTAGGGGGGGAGGGTTTTGGAGGGAGATAAACAAGGAGCCTGAAAAATAGATTTTAAAGGTCTCAGGGCCTGAGGATTAGACTGGGAACTATTTGAGGGCAGGGATTTTTTTTTTTTTGCCTCTTTTTGTATCCTTAGCCCTTAGCACAAGGGTCTGGCACATAGTAGGTACTTAATGCTTAACTGGCCTGAATGGTCTGAGGTATTGGAGGAGAGAATCTTCAGTCACCCTTTGGCCCTCTGATGAAATTGGCTGAATGAGACCACCCAAAGTCTTTCACAGGGAGAGGGGTGGTATCTGCCCTCGCCTACCCCAGTGAGACAGCTGAGTCTACTCAGTATCACAGTGAGGATACCTGGAATCCTCCACCCCTCCAGCAGAGGTACCACGTTCACTCCCCTTCTCATCTTTCAAGTGCTTTCCTGTTTGTGATGGGGTAGTCGCTAATGGAAGCGAGGTGAAGGGCTCTCCACTGCTGTCCCTGGGGGTCAGGCATGTATTCATTGTCAACGCAAGAGTGATGGGTAATTGGCTGGAGACCTAGCTGTTCCCATGTTGAAGAAAGGATGGTGGAGGGCAGAGAAAGAAGGGCAATTGGTGGATGAGGGCCCACAGCCAGGACAGAAAGGCAAAGGGTATCTCAGAAAAGATGGCTCAGTACTCAGATCTAGAAGACAGTCTCTAGCAACTGGTACTACCAGGCAAATGACTCAACAAAAACTCAGCCGCACTTTCTGGGCTTGACACTGTGCCCGATTCGGGCCCTGCCTGGAACCAGTGCCAGAGTGAAATTTGTTTTTTCTAGTCTCTCCAGCAAGTACTCATTCTTCTTCCTCCCAACCCTAGCCTGGAAATGAGAATGGCACCTGGGACCCTATGAGCCAAGCTAAAGGCTGTGACCCATCTGCCCTATGCTATTCATTCAAGGAGAAAAGATAATGGGGAAGGAGAAAGTTCAGTCCTTTTCTGGGTCACTCTTTCCTGTAGAATAGAAGAAGGTCCTGACCATAGACTAAGAGGGATCCACTAAGATCTTCCTGCCCAACTTCTGGCCTGAGCTTAGCTGTACCCATGCCTCTGTAAGGAGGGGGAGGGGAGGAGGCAAAAACAGTTTTCCTGCCTTAGAAACTCTGCATCCCCCTACAGAAGAGGATAAAAAGACATCTTTGCCAAAGGGACAGAGGGCAATGGGATGATGCCTCCCTCCCTTGCCAGTGCCCCAAACTGCGCTACCTGCCTTCCTCTTGCCCTCCCCTCAAGAGACCCCCAAGTCCCTCCCCGCTTCCCCATCCCAGCTACAGCACCTGAGTTAATTATCTCTGGGAGAAGCCTGCCCCTGGAGACTCCAGGGTCACCAAGCATCCCCAGCTTATGAACAGCAAAGCATTATAGGAAATTCACCAAAAAAAAAATAATAATCATAGCAGGGAGCAGGAAAGGGGAAAGGGATTAATAAAAAGGTTATTAAACATTTTTTTCTTTTTTTTTCAAGTTCAGCTTCCCTGAACAAATACGAATATATATATGTATTTTTTTCCTAAGTTTGATTTTTCTTAGAGAATAAAATAGATTATTTACAAAAAAAAAAAACAACACCTCAAAACAAAAGCCAAAAACCTCTTAAAAACCCCTGTAAAGTCTGAGTGTAGTTATGTCTTTACAAAAACAATTCTTCTCTCCCAGCCTCCCCCTCCCCCATTCCCCCAAACCACCAACAAAGACTTCTCTGCTCTAGGCTCAGGGCTTACTGTGGAACCAAGGAGCTAGGCATGGTGAACGTGGGGCTGATGACAAGAGAAATTAAAAAAGAGTGCAGGATATATGAGGTAAACAGTGTTGAACCGACATAGCAACTGATAAAAACTTGAACCCCCACGGACCTAGTTCAGTCCCTTGGGGATTCTGATAAAGCCACTGGGAAAAGTTTCTTTAGCTTCTCCTCTCCCTATTTCCCCTTTCTCTTTCTCCTGATGATCCATTTCTTGGAGGGTCCGAAACCCAGAGAAATTCAAGTGTTCCTTCTCTTTTCCCCTGGTTTTATTCAATTCTCTTTATAGATTTCCTGGTATGTGTGTATCTGTCTTGGGGTATCCACTCTAGCTCCCTGTTTTCGGTCTCCTTTCCCCAGCATAGTGTCCCCCCTACTCCCCATTCCTCCCTTGCTCACCCCTCCTGGGGCCTCCCTTTCCCACCCCCACCCCACCAGTCCAGCGGGCTCAGCATGTGGGTGAGAAAGAGAGCGAGAGAGAGTGACAGGGGGTGGGGGGCAGGCTAAGCCCTCTTGGTGGCTTAAGGCAAAGAGTTATTCGAGGTAGAAGCCGAAGGGACAGACAGACCCGCTGCCCCAGCCTGAGAGCCGCTGCTGCTGCCGCCTCCGCCGCTGCTGCTGCCTCCACCGCTACTGCTGCTGCTGCTGCTTCCTCCGCTACCGGACCCTCCGCCGGGCCCACCCCGGCTGCTGCTGCTGCCACCTTTGTTGTGAGTAGAGGCTGGAACAGTGGCTGGTGTGCCTGGAGGCTGAGCAAACAAGACCCCTGGGAAGACACAGAAAGGACCATAGTCAGCAGGTCTGCTCTCCAATGAGCCAGGGGATTGATGGGGGTGCCTTCCTTCACTTGGGGACCCCCCAGGCAGTGCTCCTCAAACTCCACCCCACCTCCAAAAGCTTTGTCTGCAGCAACGGTTGGATCTCAAACCAGGGGACTTAGATCTGAACCCCAATTCTGCCATTTTCTACCTAGATAATTCTTGGGCATTAATTGCTTGGGGTGGGCCTCAGTTTCCTGAACCATAAAAAAATAGGGGTGGATCAGAGGAGCAGAACATTTTGGAGTTAGAAGGGACCTTAGGATAAACTCCCTAAAAACAAGACAAAACAAAAATAACAAGAATCAAACAAAAGCAACCTTGGTCTGCATCTGGAAAGGCAAAGCTTCTCAGGAGAGGAAAGACCTGTTCTATTGTGCCCTAGTGGGATCATACCTGGAGTGCCTGGAAGGACCCTGACTGTCTGGACAATGTCCAGAGTGGAAGCAACCAGGCTTGGCATCATGGCCAAGACTGGTTGAAGGAACAAGGGTTGTTTAGATTGGAGCAGAGGAGATTTAGTAAGGAAACGATTGTCATCTGAAATGCCATCTTGTGGGAAAGGGATTAGATCTTTCCAGTTTGGTAAGAAGAACCAGGAGATGTGAGTGGACATTGACAATGTGGGTCTGCTGTCAAGAAGAGCTTCCCAAGGATTTGTTAAAGCTATCCAGAGATGAAATGAAGGGGCTGTCTGTGAGGAAAGCAGGTCCCTCTGCACTAAAGGTCTAAAGCAGGGCCTGGAGGTTAACTTACTGGGTATTCATGGGATCACAGATAGACCTAGGGCTGGAGGAGACCCTTCAGAAGGTCCCTCCTCTGGGGCAGCTAGGAATCAGGAAGACTCTTCTTCCTGACTTCAACTGTGGTCTTGGACACTTACCAGCTGTGTGATACTGGGCAAGTCACTTAACCCTGCTTGCCTCAGTTTCCTCACTTTTCAAAGTTGCCAAAGTGTGCTGACAAGAGGCACTTCTGACCTGAAAAAACCTAGGGACATTTCCCTGGTGGCCCCTTGCTCTCTGCCCTGGACCCCATTTCCTGAGGATCTAGAAAACTGCTGGATGTCTAATTTCCAGACCCTGGCTCAAAGGGACCATGAAAGGTCCTTTGAGGGATCTTTCTGTTCCTTCTTTGAAGTGGTCTAACCATAATCATGGGAGCTGGGTGGGTCCCAAGTCAGGCTGGGACATACCTGTATACATGATACCGTTGATTTCCACGGACATGCTAATACTGTTGGTGCCATTGGCGTTGGCTAGGTTCATGGCCGAGTCTTGGCGGTTCTCCGATGCTGGAGAGGCAGAAGCAGGGGAAGAAAGATGATGACTGTTAATGGGGGAGGAGAGAGGCAAAGGGGCTTCCCAGAGGGGAGTGGCTGGGGGCTGGAGGTGGCCCAGAATTCTTTCTTAGTGCTGATGGTGGAGGAAGGCTTCAGTAACTAACACTTTGCCCCTCAATGGGCTTTGGAAGCTTCTCTGGAGAGGTGGGTCCATGTGATCTCCCAGACCTCTGCCTCATCCTCAGGTAGGCACAAGTTGGGAGACTTAGCTTCCCCACCTGTGAAATGGGGATAATTCTATTTGCACCATATGTTTGTAACTTTTAAGGGATAACAAAAGTGCCAACAGTTAATATGGGGCAATTGAGGTCTAACAGGAAGAGAACTGGATCAGGAGTCCCAACTCTGTTACCAACTGTTATACTGGCCTAGGCCCTTCCCCTCTGTGACTCTTAGTCCTCACATAGAAATGAACAGCATGATCTGGAAGTACTTCCTAGCTCTGATATTATATGTTCTAAGGGCCCTCCCAGCTCTGACATTCTGGGTCAGACAGCCTGGCCCCTTGCGTACTCCCCTGGCCTGGCTACCTTGGCTATTGATGCGGATGCTCATGGGCAGCTGGGCACTCATGGCCAGCAGGTTTTGCTGCAATGCTCGCTGCATCAGCCTCTGTTGCTCGTCTGCCACTAGGACCATCTTCTTCTCTGGGGGCTCACCAGACTCCAGCTTCTCCCGCAGCTGTTCCAGGGCAGCCGCCTGGGCCACCACAGCTGCCTGGGCCGCAGCTGCCTGCACAGCTGCTGCCTGGGCTGCCACCACAGAATGACCTGTCAGGGAGACAGGCAGGCGGCTGGGCACCGTGATGGGGATGGAAGAATCTTCCTCTGGGCAGGAGAAAAGCATGGCGTCACAGATCACAGATCTTGAGGCTACCCTCCTACCCCACAAAGGATGCTCCTCTATAGAGAGATAAGAGGTCATCCAAGCATCTACTTACCTATGTCCAGTGATGGGCAACTCCCTATCAAGGAGGCCCCTTTAGCTAGTTCTGGTACAGAAGTTCTCTCTATCTAGCTGAAATCTGCCTCCTTAGAAAGTCTCCCCATTGGCCCCAGCCATCCCTCCTGAAACCGTGGTGAAGTCTGTTTCCTCCTCCATATGACGGGTCAATTAGATCCTCCATAGCTGTCACATCACATCAGATCTCTATAGATTCTTGGCTCAACCACCTCCAACTGTCTGGGCCAGGAACCCTGAACTCTGGAGGCAGGAAAGTCCTTACTTCTACGCTGAAACCTTCCCCATGCACCGAGGCTGAGCTCAAACAATGCCACTTCCTCCAGAAAAGCCATCTCTGACTGAAGCCTCCATCCCTGGGATCTTCCCCTTTGCTGGGCCATGACCTACCACCCTTCAACTTCACCTCAGCTTTACACACGTACATGCATAGCCTGACTTGGACCAGTGGCATTTTCATCCACGTCCTTCTTCCCTAGCAGACCAGCAGATTCAAAATGGCAGTCAGAGAAAGCACTCAATCACCAACACTGTCCTCACTGTGACAAAAAAGGCTTTCAAAGGCTTTCTGGGGAAGATAGGCTTCCCTCCCTTACAATGGAAAACTAGAAGGGTGGTTAACCCTGCTCATTTTACACATGGGCAAACGAGGTCCAGAGAGACCTAGGGTCAGAAAGCCTGGGCAAAATGTCTGAAGGAGGATTCAAACCCAGGTCTTTGGGATTCCAAGTCCAGAGCACCTCTATGCAGGATCAGACATAAACTCCTTTGTTTGGCTTTTAAAGTCCTTCATAACCTTTCTTGTTTTTTCATTCTTTTTACTCACCAACACTATGGTCCAGTTAATCACCAACAGATCCACTGTTCCTCAGACCTCACACTGCATCATCTCCCACCCCCAGGTCTTTGTACTTGCTGTTCTTTTCTGGCTGGAAGGTTCTGCCCCCTGGCTTCCCCAGCTCCTCCAGGATTCATCCCACCTTCCACAGAAGGGTTTGCTGAACCTCCCAGCTGCTAGTGCCTCCCTGAGCTTACCTGCCATCTACTTTCTACCTATCCTTAACGTACCTACGTGTAGACATGTGGTCTCCTCCATTAGAATGGATGTCCTCTGAGGACAGGGCCTGTTTTTATCTTTCCCAGCATTTTGCACAAAGCTCAGCACTTATTAGTAAGTGCTTGTAGACTGACTATCTATTATATATCATGCTGCCTCTGAATTTCTTAGCAGGGATGGGGAACCTGTGGCCTCAAGGGTACATGTGGCCTTCTAGGTCCTTGGACGCAGCCTTTAGACTGAGTCCAAGTTCAAAACCTTCTAGTAAAGGGATTTATTCTGTGAAGGTTGGATTCAGTCACAGTTGAGGGCCACACTTGAGGACCACACTTGAGGACCTAGAGGACTTCCCCGATGTTTCAGGCCCAGTCTATTCTCACCGTTTTTGATCTTCTGGGTAGGGGCGATGGCTCCTCCGTTGCTACTGGCCGTCAGTCCCAAGGGAGCCACCTGCAGCTTTGGGGAGGACAGCATGCTGTGGGCCCCTCCTGGAGAGTAGGCAAAGAGGGAGCCCCCGAAGCCCTGTCGGCGGCCCTCCCGCCGGTTGCTGTCAATGGCGGCCTGTAGCTCGCTGGGGTTGCTCAAGCCACGTTTCTCACATTCGTAGGGATACAGGTATTTCATGTATCTGCCATGGGAGTGGGAAGAAGAGAGAAGGAAGGAAAAGGGAACATGGTGACTTTAAGAACTTTGCCACGCAGCAGAGAGCTTAGCTTGGGATTTGGAGGCCAAGGACCTGAGTTCAAGTCCTAGCTCTGACTAGCTGAGTGACCAGTTTTCTCTTCTGTACAATGGAAATACAATATCAGGATGACCTAACTTGCAAGGCTGTTGTGAGGAAACTGCCTTATAAATGGTAAAGCAACTTAGAAATGGCTTTTGTTATTATTTTTCCCTTTACCCCTTTCTTTTAATCTTACCCAATCCAGAAGGAAGGAAGGCAGAAAGGAAGGCTGGTTTTATTAACCACCCATTACACATCAGGCACTGTGCTTTACAAATATTATCTCATTTGACTTTCACAGCAACCATGGGAAGGAGGTGCTATTATTATCTCATTTTATGATTGGGGAAACTGAGGTGGACAAGCTAAGTGGCTGCACAGCTGGAATGCCCAGGTAGAGTGACTTGACCAGGATCACACAGCTGGATTTGAACTCAGGTCTTTCAACTTTAGGTTCGCACTCCCACCAGGGGGACTTACTGTGTCCGGAGGGTGAAGGCAGCGCTGGTGATGGAAGTGGGCAGATTGAGGCCCTTGGTAATCTCCCTCCACAATTTCTTGTTAATCACCTCGACCAGACCGCCCTTCTCGGTCACCAAGACATAGAGCATATACAAATCCAGGACCTGCTTTGCCATGATGGGAATCCGATTCACCGGGGTCCCTGCCAGGGCAGAGATGAGGAAGGAGAGTCATTCAACATGCATTTATTCAATGCCCCCTACGATCTGGCAACTGTGCTAAACACTGAGAACACAAAAAAAGGTAACAATACAATGTTTGCCCTCAAGGAGCTCACAGGGAACATGCAAACAAATATTTTATAGATGGGATAAACTGAAGACAATCTTAGAGGGAAAGGATTGGCATTAAGGAGGATCAGGAAAAGCCTCCTGCAGAAGGTGGGTTTTGAGTCGGATCTTGAAGGAAGCCAGGAATTCTAAAAGGCAGAAATGAGGAGGAAATGCATTCTAGGCAGGGAGCACAGTCAGGACAAAGGCATGGAGATGGAAAATGGAGTGTTGTGAGAAACAGCAGCCCTACACTTTGGGAAAATCAATTTGGCACCTAAATGGAAGACAGGTTGGAAAAGGGGAGACACTTAAAGCAGGGAGACCAATTAGGAGGATACCGTTACTAATCCAGGCAAGAAGTGATGAATGGTTCAAAGATGACATAGTAGAAATAAATGGTAAGGGTAGAAATGCCAAGATTTGGCAACGGCCTGGACCCGGGGTGAGTCAGTGAGGGTGACATGTTGAGGATGACAGTTTGGAGATTGGGTAACCGGAGGATGGTGGTACCTTTGATGGCAATGAGGAAGTTGGGATGATTTGGGTGGAAAAATGATGAATTTCATTTTGGACATATTGAGAGAAATGTCCAAACAAACAAATATCAATACAATTTTAAAAGAAACAATTTTTCAGTTGACTCACAATTTCGTTGCAGCCTATGTACAGTGAAAACAATCATGAATTGTTTTTAATCACTTAGCAGGCAACTTTTTTTTCTAGAGAAGGAAATGTCAAATCACTCCAGTAGCTTTGCCAAGAACACCCCAAATGGGGTTACAGAGAGTCAGACAGGACTGAACAAGAAGCGAACAAGCCTCTTGGGGCCTTGAATGACAGAGTCAGGTCCATCGCAGTCCCATGCTCCAACCTTTTCAGCTTGGGCTCTGTAGGAGTTAACTTTGGGGCACCCAGGATCTCCTATCAGCAGTTAGTTACCACAGAATATAGCCCTCCACAAGCTAGCTCGCCTCTACTTGTCCAGTCTGCTTTTCTATTATTTTCCCCTTCACTCTCCACTGTCTTGCTCCTGTGTTCCTCAGATATAACACTCCATTCTCCTGCCTTTGCTTAGGCACTTCCTGATGCCTGGAATGCACTCCCTCCTTGCTTCTACCCCATAGAACTCTTTGGTTGTTGAGTCATTTCAGTTATGTCCAACTCTCCATGACCCCATCTGGGGTTTCCT